>CM051237.1:157188402-157788402 GCA_027917425.1 Gastrophryne carolinensis | reverse complement strand
TGCTGCCGGTTTGTGCTCCTGCGCTTTTATTGGTAGCTGCCAGGTCAGTTGTTAGAGGACTGTTGACCTCTTCCGGGCTTGACCCGGCTAGTGAGGAGTTTGCCGACCTTAAGCGCTGTGAGTTATTTTTGTCCTTTGTGCTGTCCGCCCTGGACGACACATTGGTGATGTGTAGCAGAGCTTCGGCCTTGCTTGTGGCTATCCGGCGGTCGGTTTGGTTACGCCAGTGGGCAGCTGATTTTGTGTCCAAAAAGTCACTTACAGGCCTTCCCTTTGTGGGGTTGCGGCTCTTTGGAGAGAGATTGGATTCGGTGGCAATGGGAGGTAAGTTACCTCAGCGTAAAAAGCAGCGTCGCCCCTTTCGGGGGGCGGCTTCCTTCTCTCAGTCCTTTCGTGGGGCTAGAGTTGGCAGGGGTTCGACTTTGCCCTCGTCCAGAGGTGATTCCTGGCCTAGGGGCAGGGGTCGGGCCCGTCCAGGACACAGTTGGGGCTCCAAGCCTAGAGCTGCTGCCAAGCTGGCTCAGCTATGAGGGGGCGCCCTCACCCTTGCGGGTGGGGGGATGGCTGCAACTCTTCTCCCGGGTCTGGGTCCAAGAGGTCTCGGACAGGTGGATTCAGGAAGTGGTGTCTTCCGGTTACAAGCTGGAGTTCGAGTTCCGGCCCCCTCCCAGATTCTTCAGTTCTCGGGTGCCGTCAGATCCTCTGGCCGCCCAGGGGCTTCGGGCGGCAGTAGCAAGTCTCTTGGACATGGCTGTCATCTGTCCAGTGCCTCACTCAGACCGGGGCCTGGGCTTCTATTCCAATTTGGTCACGGTGCCCAAAAAGGACGGATCCGTTCGTCCCATTCTGGATCTGAAGTTGCTCAACAGGAAACTCTGCGCTCAGCCATCCGCTCACTTCGTCAGGGGGACTTCATGACGTCCATAGACATCAAGGATGCTTACCTGTATATTCCAATATTTCCGGCACACCAGAGATTCCTCAGGTTTGTCGTGGGAAATCGACATTTTCAGTTTGTGGCTCTTCCGTTTGGCCTTACCTCGGCTCCAAGGGTTTTTACCAAGGTGTTGGCAGGAGTGATGGCCATCCTCAGAGCCAGGGGTATCCGCATCGTGCCCTATCTGGATGATCTTCTCATCATGGCGTCTTCCCTCAGTCAGGCGCAGCTGGATACCAGGACCGTGGTGTCCACTCTGGAGAGTTTTGGTTGGGTGATCAACTATCCCAAGTCCTGCCTCACTCCCTCCAGGGTGGTTCCTGGGAATGTCTCTGGATACTTCTCAGGCCAGGGTGTTCCTCCCCCGAGCCAAGGTTCTTCTGATTCAGGAATTGACTCAGCGTCTCCTATCCATCCCCCGCCCGTCCATTCCGGCTAGGGATTCGACTGGTGGGATCGATGGTGGCAACGTTCGAGGCGGTTCCCTTTGCCCAGTTTCACACGAGGACGCTCCATCTCTTAGCGGCCTGGGACGGGTCCCCGTCAGTCCTTTCTGATGTCCCCTCGGGTGCGGCGTTCCCTTCGGTGGTGGCTGAAGCCAAGCAATCTGACGAGGGGCAGGTCTTTTCTGACCCCTCGTTGGGAGACGGTCACCACGGATGCCAGCCTGTCAGGTTGGGGGGGATTTTGGAAGGATCTTCAGTTTCAGGGACTGTGGGGGCCTCAGGAGGCTCACGATCCCATCAATGTTCTGGAGAGCCATCAGGTTGGTTCTGGCTCACTTGACTCATCAGTTACGGGGACTGCCGGTTCAAGTTCGGTCGGACAATCGGACGGCGGTCGCCTACATCAATCACCAGGGAGGGACTCGCAGCAGGCGTGCCCTCATGGAAGTGTCTTTGATCCTGGATTGGGCAGAGGGCAATGTCCCATGCATCTCGGCAGTGTACATTCCAGGAGTGGAAAACACGGAGGCGGACTCCCTGAGCAGGGGGTCATCTCGCCGGGGGGAATGGTCGCTCTGCCCCAAGGTGTTTCGGTCGCTTTGCCACAGGTGGGGGACTCCGGAGGTGGACCTCTTTGCCTCTCGTCACAATAACAAGCTTCCGGCATTTGTCTCTCTCGCAGGATTCGCTGGCTCTGGCAGCGGATGCCATGTCTCTGAACTGGAGGGATCTGGGGTTTCTATACCTGCTCCCTCCGTTTCCCATGGTGGGCAAAGTGGTGCGCAAGCTGGCCCTAGAGGGAGCGTCAGCAATCCTGGTGGCTCCAAGGTGGCCAAGACAGGTTTGGTTCGCAGACGTGGTAAGGTTGGCAGAGGATCAGTTAGTTCTGCCCCTTCTGCCGGATCTACTCACTCATAGTCCACTGCTCTACCCCATTTTACCAACGCTGGCTTTGACGGCGTGGCTGCTGAAACCTCCATCTTGAAGGAGGAAGGTCTTGCTGACGCTGTCATTCAGACTCTGGTTAGGGCTAGAAAGAAGTCTTCCTCTGCCATCTACTATAGGATTTGGAGGTCTTATATTGATTGCTGTGAGGTCAGGGCCTTGTGTTGCAGGGCGTTTTCTATCCCTAGGGTCTTGGAATTTCTGCAACATGGTCTGGACCTAGGTTTGCAGCTTAGTACGCTAAAAGGGCATGTTTCTGCCCTGGCGGTTTTCTTTCAAAGGTCTTTTGCTCTTCATCCTCTGGTTAAGACTTTTTTCCAGGGGGTTACGCATGTGCGGCCTCCTAGGAAGCCTTTGCTCCCAGTTTGGGATTTGAACTTGGTTCTTTGTGCCTTGCAGAGTCCTCCTTTTGAACCTTTGCAGGATATTGCGCTTTCTGCGCTTACTCAGAAGGTTGTTTTTCTGGTTGCCATCACTTCTGTTCGGTGTGTTTCGGAGTTGGCGGCCTTGTCCATTAAGGCCCCTTACTATTCTTGGTGTGCCACACACCCCGCTTCACTTCTAAATATTCTTCACTTAATGGGTTAACTCACCGCCAGGTGACGTAGTGCAGAGAGGAAGTCTTGTAACGAGCCCCCTTCCGGCCTATATATACCTGGTACCTCCCTTCAATCACCAGTATTTTTCTCTCTGCTTGACGACAAGTCAGAAGATGGAAGTCTCCTGCTTACAGGTAGGCCGGGGTTTTTACCCCGGCACCCCCCTTTTGGTCTATTTCTGCCCGGTTTGAGTGTTTATACCTTGATGGTGGAATGGAAGCCTCCCAGCCTAGGCTGCTCACTGGGCAAATGGTAGATGGCACTTTAAGTGCCTAGGAGCTTATCTCCTACCGCTCGACCTCATGCATGGGGCAATGCGGCTATCCGGCATGGTGATCCGGAAATGGGATGCCCCTGTCCCGAGGGTCCCCGTAGCCCCTTTCTCTCCTGTTTCGGTCCCTTCTCCCTTCACTATGGGGGGGAGGGGGGGTTTGAGGGTGTGCATTTAGTATGTGTGTTTCACTAGTATAACTTTATTTCAACATGTGTGTGTTCATGTTATGCATTAAGTTTATTCAGCATGTGTGCACTTTTTGTTCACTTGGTTTAGGTCTGCTTGAATGACAGACCGCGCTGGGTAGGTGGCTGGCCGCTTTAACTAGGCAGACTGTTGCTTAAGCGGCCCCCTCCCGCCTCCCCTCTTCCCCCCTTCCCCGCTGGCACTGTATGAAGTTTATTTTTTGCATAGGCTGCGCTATGCGGTCTTTTGTCCTTCCTCCCCCCTCCGCTGCCTGGGCGCACGTGTAGTGGCCCATCTGGTGTAATCCCCAGCTGAATTGGCTGCACTGATCAGCGTAGGGGGCAGGTCCCGGTGACGTGGCGGCGTCATGCGGCGGCCCCAGTTTCACTTCCCTTCAAAGGGGGAAGTCACGTGGGCGCGCGGCCGCACTTGGTCTCCGGTGCTGCGGCTGCTGTCTCGCTCTCCGGCTGCTGCTCTCGCTTGGCCAGGTAAGCGGCCCCACTTAGTGGGGCCATTAAGTGGGAATTTCATATCCTCTTGTATTGAATATGGTGGGGAGTCATTTTTTATTAGGGGGCATGGTTTTGCTCTTTTTTTTTAAGGCACTTTGGTGCCATGTATATATGATTGTTGCACACATGTGAGGATCTGATTGTGATTTCTCTTGCCTTACAGATCCCGGGATCCCTGTTTATGGTGGCCCTCCGGCTCTATGTTGCCTGGCTATTAATTGGGATATATTATATATATAATCTATATATATATATATATATATAGTTTATTAAAGGGGACCTTAACTTAATTAAAAAAAAAAAAAAATCCTCCCTTCCAGTACATTTACAAATAAAGGGGCATCCCGGGTTGGCTTATGCCTTAAAAGACCCAAGTATTGCGAATACCATAAATCACCATATGGAGGCTTCCGTTATTGCCGGAAACGGTTCTGCTGAGCCTTTCGGGGGGTGCGTAGGTTGTGGGACTCTACTCCCAGCTGATGATGTCTTTATTTGCATCCCTTGTGCAAAGCAGACTATTGCGCGCCAGTCCGTTGTTTCGGCTGCGGGCCCATCCCATCCTTCATCATCTCCTACCTCTCCCTCCCTGTTCCGGACCCCGCATGGCACTGCCAAAAGTGGGGATTCGCATTCCGAGGTGGCGGCACAGCCCAGCCCCCGGAAAGTAGTGCCCGTTAAAGCAGCGTTAAAGGCCGCTGCAAAACGGAGGCACCTGACTCCGGTACCTTCGGCTCCACAGGACGAGTTATGTGAGCCTGTGGAATGGTCCGATGGGTCCTCGGACGAGGATGAATTCCCGTTGGAGTCAGATGAGCCTGCAGATCAGCTTGAGGCTGATGTGATTGGCGATTGGTCGGAGGGGGTTGTTTTTGACACCCCCTCCATTCTGGCTCAAATGTTTAAAATTTTGAATTTAGATCCACCTGAGGCGGCCACCCTGCCAAAGGGTCAGTTGTTTAAGGAGCCTCAGCCTCGTTGGGTTTTTCCCAGACAACACCACTTTGAGAGGGTGGTTCTTAAGGAATGGGAACATCCCACGCGGTTATCTGGAATCCCTTCCAGTTGGGAAAAGCGTTATCCTTTTCCGCCAGAGTTGGTAAAGCTTTGGTCTGTCCCTCCTGACGTCGATACCCCTGTGCTAGGGCTCTCCAGCACGGCTATGGTACAGTCTGCTGAGACCACTGTCCCTAAGGATGGGGAGGATCGTCGGATTGACCAATACGCGCGCCATGGCTTTATTTACTCCGGGTCAGCGTTGCACCCGGTATGTGCTTCAGCCCTTCTGCTATTGGCGATTAAGTCTTTAATTCAGGGGCTTTATGAGGATCTCAATCCCGCTTGTAAACAGTTTACTGCGCATAAGCAGTGTGAATCTTTCGTGTCCTATGTCCTATCCGCTCAGGACGATGCACTGGCTATGAGTAGCAAGGCAGCGGCTATGCTGGTGGCTATTCGCAGGTCAGTATGGCTGCGTCAGTGGTCAGCGGACGCGGCTTCTAAAAGGGTGCTCACAGCTCTCCCCTTTTTGGGGTTGCGTCTGTTTGGGGAGAAAATTGATTCAGTCGCAAAGGGTGGTAAGATGCCACAACGCAAGAGGCCTCGTGTCCCCTTTAGGGGGGCAGGTTCCGGTAGGCCTTCCTTTCGAGGATTCAGAGCGGGCAGGAGTGCTTCCTTTCCCGCTACCAGAGGTGCAGGTTGGTCTCGGGGGAGGGGCCGTGGCCGGTCCGCTCAGTCCTGGGGCACCAAGCCCAAACCTGCTGATAAGCCCACTCAACAATGAGGGGCTGCCCTCACCCGTGCGGGTGGGGGGACTATTGCGACACTTCTCCCAGGTTTGGAACCAAGTGGTTCCAGGCAGATGGATCCAGGAGGTAGTGTCGGCCGGTTGCGACCCGGAATTCGGGTCTCACCCTCCTTCACGGTTCGTTCGGTCTCGGGTGCCCATCGATCCTTTGGCCACGCAGGGGCTCCTGGCGTCGGTAAGGAATCTGTTAGAGATGGCGGTCATCCGGCCGGTGCCGCGCTTAGAGATGGGCCTCGTTTTCTACTCCAATCTTTTCGCAGTCCCCTAGAGAGATGGGTCGGTTCGTCCCTGCCTGGACTCTCATCAACACAGAGTGTTTCTTCCTTTTGCCCAAGTTCACACGAGAACGCTTCAGCTTTTTCTGTTAGCGTCTTGGGACCAGCAGCCTCGGTCGCTGGATCAGTCCTTCCAGTTGTCCTCCCGGGTCCGGCAGTCCCTCCTGTGGTGGTTGGTCTCGACCAATCTTGTGTAGGGCAGGTCTTTCCTGACCCTCCTTTGGGAAATTGTCACCACGGACGCCAGTCTGTCGGGATGGGGCGGATTCTGGAAGGAGCTGCAGTTTCAGGGGCAGTGGGGACCTCAAAGGCCCCACTTACCCATCAATATTCTGAAACTGAGAACCATCCGTCAGGTGCTTGCTCTCCTGACTAGCTCGTTCTGGGCCTTCCGGTTTAGATGCGTTCAGACAATCAAACAGCGGTTGCTTATATCGGTCTTCAGGGAAGGACTCGCAGTCTGAGTGCTCTCAGAGCAGTGTCCCTGATCCTGACCTGGGCGGTGTCCCATGTTCCTTGTCTCTCTGCGGTTTACATTCCAGAGGTGAAGAACCAGGTAGCGGACCGGTTGAGCAGGGGCTCTCCCCGTCTGGGAGAATAGGCTCTCCATCCTCAGGTGTTTCGCTCACTGTGTCTCAGGTGGGGGACCCCGGAGGTGGGCCTGTTTGCCTCTCGTCACAATCACAGGCTCCCGAACTTCGTGTCGCTCTCCCAGGTTCCTCTGGCTCTGGCAGTGGACGCCATGTCCCTGAGCTGGGGAGTTCTGGGATTTCTATACCTGTTTCCTCCGATGCCCATGCTGGGCAGGGTGCTTCGGAAGTTGGCTCTGGAAAAGGTGTCCGCCGTTCTCGTGGCCCCAAGGTGGCCAAGGCGAGTGAGGTTCGCAGACATCGTTCGGCTGGCAGTGGACCAGTTCGTTCTGCCTCTTCGGCCCGATCTGCTCACTCAGGGTCAATTGTGTTACCCCAATTTACCAGCGCTGGGTTTGATGGCCTGGCTGCTGAAACCTCCATCCTGAAGGAGGAGGGTCTTTCTGATTCAGTCATTAAGACTCTGATCAGTGCCCGGAAGAGGTCTTCTTCCATCACCTACTATAGGACTTGGAAAGCCTATATCGCTTGGTGTGAGATAAGATCTTTTCCTTGTAGGGTCTTTTCGGTCTCCAGGATTCTGGAGTTTTTACAATCAGGGCTGGACTCTGGTCTCCAGCTAAGTACATTGAAAGGGCCTCTGCCTTATCTATCTTTTTTCAGAAGCGTGTTGCGCTTAAGTCTTTAGTTAAAACTTTTTTCCAGGGGGTTACGCATGTGCGGCCTCCCAGGAAACCATTACTCCCTGTTTGGGATTTGAATTTGGTTCTTTCTGCTCTTCAGGCTCCTCCTTTTGAGCCTTTGCAAGATATTGCTTTGTCTACCCTGACTCAGAAGATCGTCTTCTTGGTAGCGATCACTTCGGTCCGGCGTGTCTCGGAGTTGGCGGCCTTGTCTATCCAGGCGCCTTACTTTGAGAGGCATCAGGATAAAGTGGTCTTTCGGTTCAAGCCAGACTTTCTTCCTAAGGTTGTTTCTGCTTTTCATTTGAACCAAGATATTGTTCTCCCCTCCTTGTGTCCTAATCCTAAGAATGACAAAGAGAGGGTTTTGCATTGTTTGGATGTAGTACGCTGTGTTAAGTACTACTTGATTATCACGTCTCCTTTTCATAGGCCCCATGGGCCTAAGAAGGGTTTGGCACCAGCCAAATCTGCCATTAGCAAGTGGATACGTCAGGCCGTTACTGTGGCCTATTCTGCTAAGGGAAGAGTTCCCCCTTTTCGTATTACTGCTCATTCCACTCGCGCCGTTGGGGCGTCTTGGGCTTTTCAGCACCAAGCTTCTGTTGAACAAGTTTGTAAGGCCCCCACTTGGTCTTCTGTTCACACTTTTTCTAAGTTTTACAAAGTTGATGTGTGAGCCTCAGCGGATGTTGTTTTTGGCCGCAAAGTTCTGCAGACTGCAGTCATTTAAGTTATGCTTCACCTGACCTTGAGATGCCCATCCCTTGTGGACACTGCTTTTGGATGTCCCATTAAGTGAAGAATATTTAGAAGTGAAGCGGGGTGTGTGGCACACCAAGAATAATACCATTTTGTGAGTACTCACCTGAAAAATGGTTATTGTTGGTGTGCCACACACCCCGCTTCACTCCCACCCTTTTCGGTATTTCCGAAGCTTTTATATGGTGAAGCCTTATTTATTTATATCAAAATTGATTTTGAGGTTACCGGTGTAATACTGGTACCTTGTCTTTCTGCTTTTTTTTAATATACTGGTGATTGAAGGGAGGTACCAGGTATATATAGGCCGGAAGGGGGCTCGTTACAAGACTTCCTCTCTGCACTACGTCACCTGGCGGTGAGTTAACCCATTAAGTGAAGAATATTTAGAAGTGAAGCGGGGTGTGTGGCACACCAACAATATCCATTTTTCAGGTAAGTACTCACAAAATGGTATTTTGAGAGGCATCAGGACAAGGTTGTTTTCCGCTTCAAGACAGATTTCCTTCCTAAGGTGGTCTCTGCTTTTCATCTTAATCAGGATATTGTTCTACCCTCCTTGTGTCCTAAGCCTAGAAATGATAAGGAGAGGGTTTTGCATTCTTTGGATGTGGTTCGCTGTGTGAAGTACTATTTGGTGACTACTTCCCCTCTTCGTAGGACTGACGCTCTTTTTGTGGTGCCCTCTGGGCCTAGGAAAGGTTTGGCTCCCGCCAATTCTTCCATTAGTAAATGGATTCGCCAGGCCATTGTTGGGGCCTATTCTGCTAAGGGGAAGATTCCCCTTTTTTGTGTTACTGCTCATTCTACTCGTGCTGTTGGGGCGTCCTGGGCCTTCCAGCACCAGGCTTCTGTTGAGCAGGTTTGTAAGGCTGCTACTTGGTCTTCGGTTGACACTTTTTCCAAGTTTTGCAAGGTTGATGTGCGGGCCTCAGCGGATGCTGTTTTTGGCCGCAAAGTTCTGCAAGCTGCAGTGGTTTAAGTTTGTGCCTTGTTGCCTTGTTTTTGGATCCCCGCCCTTTATGGACACTGCTATTGGATTTCCCACATGTAATGAATGTCTTGAAGCGGGATGTGTGACATACTTAGAATAATACCATTTTGTGAATACTCACCTGTAAAATGGGTATTGTAAGTATGTCACACACCCCGCTTCACCCTGCCCTTTTGTATTCTGGATCCTTTATATGGTGAACCTTTGTTAGTTTTTAATTGGCTTTCCTGGTCCCTTTACCTTACTGCTATCTTTATACTGGGGAATGAGTGGGAGGTCCCAGGTATTTATGGGAGGGTCTTACCTTTTTTTATTGACATCTCTGCAAGATCGCCATCTACAGGTCAGTATACCCACATGTAATGAATGTCTTGAAGCGGGGTGTGTGACATACATACAATACCCATTTTACAGATGAGTATTCACAAAATGGTATTTTTTCTTGTTTGCATATTGATATTTTAGGAAAACATGTTTTGTATTCAGCTTTTTAATACTAATTTAATTGTTTTAGGGAAACCCTGTGCAACCTAAGAATTCTTCGAGGGCTTACTTCCAGAAAGATGAGCCCACTACAACAAGCTGGGTACGCTTAGAAAGCCTAGCATGTGTACTTTCAGAGAATATATGATTTATGGGGGATATTCCAAATGTAAAGGGTTGTTTTGGTTGAAAAATTGCAAGGTGCGCACTTTGTCTGCAGAGCTGAAATTTTCAAGTAAAATTACCGTTATGTGCATGCTTAACTTTGGGGTGTTTGCCAACTCTTCCCTTGACAGTAGCTATGCATGTTGGGTATTGTTCTATTCGGGGGATGTTGCTTTTTCAGATTTTACTTGTTTTTCTTGTTTGCATATAGATTTTTTTTAGGAAAAGGTGACTTTGATTCTTCTTTTTTTATTCTTTTTTAGGGAAACTCTGTGCAACCAAAGAATTTGAGGGATTACTTCCAGAAAACTACGTCCACATAAACAAGCCTGGTACACCTAGAAAGCTTGAGGTGTGTACTTCCAGCGAATATATAGTTTGTTGGGGGTATTTCAAATGTAAAGGGTTGTTTTTCTGGAAAACTGCAAGGTGCTCTTAGCGCATAGAATAATTGTATTTTATATGAAAATCTCCTAAAGCGCTGTTTCAGTTTGGGGGAGTCTCCTGGGCAAGAAAGGGTGTCTACCTATACATATGTGGTACCGGGGACTGGGAGAAATGGGGGTTCACACGCAATAAGATTTTATGGACAAACTTACATTTTTTATTACAAAAAAACACTACAAATTGCAAAAAATAAATTTTGTACATTTTTTTTTTGCACATATTTCACGCAGAAGTATTGAGAATACACTAAAAAAAAGTCCAAACAAGACATTTCATGTTGAAGCCCATGCTGAAAAAAACAATATATCATTTTCCTGGAAAATCCCTGGAAATCCCATTCAAAAATCAAGATTGAACATGTGTAGCGCAAAATAGTGAAACGTGGTCTGGCAACAGGGGGTGAAAAAAATTCTTGGAAGGCTGGCAGTTAAAGGGTTAAGGGCTTCAGCAGCAGGTATGCTCCTATTAGAATCAGAAGGCAGATATGACATTATAATCTGCTGGTCTGACTTTTATATGCAAATTTACTGGGGTGGTGAGGCCTCATAGTAAGTTTATGTATGTGCTGTTTTTTTTTTTTTTTACGGATCACATCAGCACTGCGAATGTCTACTTTTACATGGCTATTTCTATGATAGTATTTTTAAAAACTCTCATGTAAAAGTGCAACCTAAATAAAGTTGGGAATGTTTTTAGATTACTAGGGTACAAGGAGATCTTAATTAAAACACAATATATTTGCATGGTGCATACCACAAAGGGTATCCTTTGAAGTAGACGAAGCCACGAAAATAAATCTCTTTAAACCCCTCCACTATGCTTAAGGCTTCTAGAAAGCTGCTAGGATGTGCAATGCTTTGGTATAGAAAACTTTTATACAACCACCCACTTGTGGAAACATTCTTTGGCCTTTTACTCCTCATCTGCACAATGGTCCCTGTCCTGTCTTGTACGTAAAGAGCTTTTTGGTCTCTACAATCTCTTTAGTTTGTATGCTTGTGGGTATTGGTGAGCAGCTGTGAATCCTGACTAAGGAAACACTTGTATATCTCCTCTGTGACAACATATTTTCGAAAACCAGCTAAGGTTCGTGGACTCTTCTAGTCTGACAGCAGACGCTAGCTTTTTGGAGCTTGTCAGATTTTTTTCTCCTTGCATCCTCCTTATGCAGCAGGAAGTCATTTATGCTAATTATCTGCTATTTGCATATAGGTTATAGAGTTCTGTGGAGCAAAGCATTCTCAGAACTCCTTTTAAGTGTCTGCTTAGATCAAAGCAGGTCTGTGTGATAGCTGTTGTCTGACACCAAGCTGAGCGGTGTTGTTTTCATTAAACATTTATCATACTTTCAATGCGACAGCAGGCAACTTTGTGCTTGGGTAACATGTTTTCATGCAAAATTTATTGAAAAAGACGAGACAACGTAAAAAGATCTTGTTGCCTTTCACCAGTGGCGAAGGGTAAATGTTTGATTGGTGAGATGGTAGGGTAGTATGTATATGTTTTTGCTACCAACACTGAATGCATACCCAGGACAATTTTTTTCTTCATAAATAAATACTTGTTTTAGTGCTCGTGTGATGTTTCGAATTCTGTAGCATTATTCTATCACTATGTTTAATTATTGAAAACGTCCACATAAATAGAATGTGGAAGTACATTATGTTGAATGTGATGGTGAATGCTTTAATATCCAAAATGTGGCTCAAAATTCAAAAATACTTAGTCCATGTCTAAATTGTTTCGATTTGACTTTGTGTTTTTTGGCCTTAAAACTCACTTATTCAGATGAGCCCATCATCTCAGCCTAACCAGAGCACTAGACCTCATACTTAGTATATACTACTTGTGACCTATTTTACGGCTCCACCTCATATACTTTAGATTGTAAGCACGCACGGCAGTGCCCCCTCTCCTAGTGCATTCAGAGTCCCTGTCCAGGCACACTCTAACTATTCTAAGTGTGCCATACACTCCACTTCGGTCTTCATGACATCTGGGTAATCTCCAGTAGAGGGCGAACTTCTGCAGAGATGAATATGCAAAAAAAAATGCCCCTCCCGGTCCATATATACTTGGGACCTCCCACCAATTCCCAAGTTCCTTCTGTGCAGGGAAGGCGACAAGACAGAAGATGAAGACTTCTTTACTTACAGGTAAGCTGGGCTCGCGCGCGGCCTTCTATTGTCCCTATGACTGCCAGGACCCTTCTAAATTGCCCCTATATTGAGCCTCCCAGCTTAGGCTGCGGGTCCTGGTGAAGGTAGGAGCACCCTACGGGTGCAGTAGGAGCACTGCTCCACCGTGAGACCTCACTATGGGGTAGGCGGTTACCCAGGTTTCTTGGTGATCCTGGTGTGGGATGCCCCATCCCTCTAGGCTTCTGGCAGGGTTCCCCTCCAGGGGGGGGGTTGCCTGGCCGTTATTTCGTTTTCCCAGCTTATGTCCCTGTGTGGTTAGTGTTTTTTACTGTGTGTGTGTGAGTGACAGAGTGCCTTTACTGGCATAACAGGGCTAGTGGCAGCCTGGGGGAGCTTCTCCCCCTCAGGCTGCGTTTGGGAAGGGGGCGGGGCCGGGGCTCTCGGCGCGGCCGCGGTAGCCCCGCCCCCTTCTTTGGCACGATTGCTGTGCTCGTTTCTAGGGGTCCGCGTTGCTGCCATCATGAGGCTTCGTGGGGGCCATCTTCTATGAGCAGGCCGCATAGCAGATCGGTGTGGTAAGGGCCCGATGGCCACTTCCTTAGCTTGTGTGTGGGGGCTCCTCTCTAGCGGGGGCCCCCACTGGTCTAGAGCATGTGTGTGTGTTATTTACACTGTCTGGCTGGGTTATAGTTAATATATATATATATATATATATATATATATATATATATAGTGGCTGCAAGATCAAATGCTGTGGTCTTTTATACTGTAAGGTTATGGCCATTTTTACTCAGCACTGCACTTATGTTGCCTGTTTTATGTGTTACAGGTTACCCTGTATATGTGCATATTAAGGGGTCCCTAGTGTAAAATTGTCCACCTAAAATCCTCCCACCGGGATTTTTAAGGGGCATCCCGGGTTGCTTATGCGTAATTCCCTGCGGTCTTGCCACTGACCACAAAAATTCACCATATGGAGGCTCTGCAGAATACTGGGCTCGGGCTTCCTCTGGGACAATCCGGGCCATGTGTGGGGTGTGGGGTATCCCTTACGGGGGAGAATGTGCTGATCTGTATACCATGCTCACAAAAGGCCATAACGCGGCAGTCTGGTACCCTGGCTCCTCCCGCTTCATCGCCTTCCCCTTCCCACCTTATCCGTACCTCAAGTGACATTGGTACCAGTGGGGAGTCACTTTCTGATGTTTGGGCTAGGTTGGCCAGCATCGAGAAAATTATTGCTAGCACGGTGGGCAAGAAGGCCCAGGCTAAAAAGAGACATTTGTCATCGGCCCAGCCCTTGTGGGATGTTGACGACGATTCCGCTGATTTGTCAGATTATTCCCCGTTAGAGGAGGGGGAATTGTATCAGGTAACAGAGGCTGACTATGTTCAGTCTGGGAATGCCAATGTCGGGCAGGCGCTGGGGGATGCCGTGGATACGGCCACTGTTTTGTCACATTTATTGGAGGTGTTGGATATTGAACCGCCTGAGGCGCCCCCTCTCAAGGAGGGGGAATTTCTTGGGGCCTGCAAGCCCCGTCTGGAATTCCCTACCCAGGGTCATTTTGATGTGCTGATCCTTAGAGAATGGGAGAGGCCCAGTCGGCTTCCTGGTGTGCCTCAGGGATGGGATAAGAAATATTCTTTTCCGGTGGAGGCGGTTAAGCGCTGGTCTTCTCCTCCCGAGGTCGACGCACCAGTTTTAGGTTTGACCAACTCTTCTGTGCTGAACACCCCTGACGCCACTTCCCTTAAGGATGGCGAGGATAAGCGCCTTGATCAGATAGCGTGCCACGCATTTGCCAACATGGGCTCGGCCCTGCGGCCTGTTAGTGCATCTGCCCTGGTGTCGCTTGCTACCAGGTCTCTTATCAGGGACTGGCTGAATAACGCTCAGTTTGATCCAGCTGGTGCTGAGTTCGCTATCCTTAAGAAATGCAAATTGTTAATGGATTTTGTCATGGCTGAGATGGAAGATTCTATTGTCGTGTGTAGTAGGACTTCAGCCTTACTGGTGGCTATGCGCAGATTGGTCTGGCTCCGCCAGTGGACAGCGGACGTTGGGGCCAAGAAGTCGCTCACAGCTCTTCCCTTCTTGGGTTTGCGGCTGTTTGGAGATAAATTGGATGCTGTTGCTAAAGGAGGTAAGTCACCTTTCGGGGGCGGGCTCGTTCACTCCTTCCTTTCGAGGGGCCAGAGCGGCTAGGGGTTTGGCCTTCTCGTGTGTCAGGGGCTCGTCCTGGAACAGAGGCAGAGGTCGGGCACGTCTCGCGCCTGCCTGGGGTTCCAAGCCCAAGCCTGCCATTAAACCGGCTCAGCAATAAAGGGGCGCCCTCACCCGCAAGGGTGGGGGGACGGCTGTGGCTCTTCTTCCAGGTCTGGGCCCTGGAGGTCAAAGACAATTGGATCTTGGAAGTGGTCTCCGGGTACAAACTGGAGTTCGAGTACTGGCCGCCCCCAAGATTCTTAAGGTCTCGGGTGCCCTCGGACCCTCAGGCTGCACAGGGGCTCCTGTTCGCTGTAAAAAACCTTCTGGACATGGGGGTTATATGCCCGGTGCCTCTGTCGGAGAGAGGCAGGGGTTACTACTCCAACCTTTTCACGGTTCCCAAAAAGGAGGGTGAGACCCATTCTAGATCTCAAGGTTCTCAACAGGTTTATCAGAGCCAAAAAGTTCCGCATGGAGACTCTGCGCTCGGCTATCAATTCCCTTCGCCAAGGGGATTTTATGACATCCATAGACATCAAGGATGCGTATCTGCATGTTCCGATTTTTCAGGCACATCAGAGATTTTTCCGGTTTGCGGTGGAGGATCAACATTATCAGTTTGTAGCTCTTCCCTTCGGTCTGACCTCGGCACCGAGGGTCTTCACCAAGGTTTTGGCGGGCATAATGGCTCTGCTCAGATCTCAGGGCATTCGCATTGTGCCTTATCTGGACGATCTGTTGATATCAGCTTCTTCCCTCCATCAGGCGGAGCTGGACACCCACCAGGTGGTGTCGACCCTGGAAAGGGTCGGGTGGGTGATCAACCGCACCAAGTCTTCTCTCTCCCCGTCTCATGTGATCTCATTTCTGGGCATGAATCTGGATACCATTCAGGTCACAGTGTTTCTGCCCCAGACCAAGGTGCAGGGGATTCAGGGCCTGATCCGCCTTCTTCTGGACAGTCCTTGTCCCTCTATCCGACAGGAGATGAAACTGGTGGGTTTGATGGTATCCTCCTTCGAGGCGGTGCCGTTTGCACAGTTTCACATGAGGTCTCTTCAACTTCACCTATTGACGTATTGGGACAGGTGCCCACAGTCATTGGATCAACCTTTCAGGGTGTCTCCCAGGGTTCGGCAGTCCTTTCGGTGGTGGCTGGACTCGAGCAATCTGGTGAAGGGCAGATCTTTTCTGATCCCTTGTTGGGAGACGGTTACCACGGATGCCAGCCTGTTGGGCTGGGGAGGTTATTGGAAGAGTCATCAGTTCAGCGGGGTGTGGGGTCCCCAGGAGGCTCACACCCCCATCAATGTATTGGAGCTCAGAGCCATTTGAATGGTTCTGGCTCGGCTGACCCCACATTTACGGGGTCTTCCGGTTCAGGTTCGTTCGGACAACCGAACGGCAGTAGCTTACGTAAATCACCAAGGAGGGACTTGCAGCAGGAGTGCCCTCAGGGAAGTCTCTCTGATCCTGCACTGGGTGGAGAGCAATGTTCCTTGCCTTTCGGCAGTCTACATTCCGGGAGTGGAGAACACGGAGGCGGATTCCCTGAGCAGGGGATCCTCTCGCCACGGAGAGTGGTCTCTCAATCCCAAGGTTTTTCTGGATCTTTGCCGCAAGTGGGGGACTCCGGAGGTGGATCTCTTTGCCTCGAGGCACAATCACAAACTTCCGGCCTTTGTGTCTCTTTCTCAGGATCCTCTGTCTTTGGCAGTAGATGCCTTGTCACTGGCTTGGAAGGAGTTGGAGTTTCTGTACCTGTTTCCACCCATCTCCATGCTGGGCAAGGTAGTTCGCAAACTGGTTCTAGAAGGGGCACCAGCGATTCTGGTGGCTCCAAGGTGGCCAAGAAGGGTTTGGTACGCAGGCGTCGTAAGGATGGCCGTAGACCAGTACCGGCTTCCCTTGTTGCCGGACCTGCTATCTCAGGGCCATCTACTTTACCCCAATTTACAAACGCTGGCTTTGACGACTTGGCTGCTGAAACCTTCATATTGAAGGAGGAAGGTTTGTCTGAGGCTGTTGTTCAGACTCTGATTAGGGCTAGGAAGCGGTCCTCTTCTGGCATTTACTATAGGACTTGGATGTCCTATATTGATTGATGTGAGGCTAGGGCCTTGCCTTGCAGGGTTTTTTCTATACCCAGGATTTTGGAGTTTCTTCAGCATAATCTGGATCTTGGGTTCCAGCTTAGTACTTTGAAAGGACAGGTTTCTGCTCTGTCGGTTTTCTTCCAGAGGTCTTTTGCTTTGCACCCGCTGGTTAAGACTTTTTTCCAAGGGGTGGCGCATGTGCGGCCCCCTCGGAAGGCTGTAGTGCCTGTTTGGGATTTAAATTTGGTTCTTTCGGCTCTGCAGGGTCCTCCTTTTGAGCCGGTACAGGATATTCTCTTTTGGTTCTTACTCAGAAGGTTGCTTTCTTGGTGTCTATTACTTCGGTTCGGCGGGTCTCTGAATTGGCGGCCCTGTCGATTCAGGCCCCTTACTTTGAGAGGCACCAGGATATGGTTTTTTTCGTTTTAAGCCGGATTTCCTTCCTAAGGTGGTGTCTGCTTTCCACCTCAATCAGGATATTGTTCTCCCTTCCTTGTGTCCTAAGCCTAACAATGACAAGGAGAGGGTTCTGCACAATTTGGATGTTGTTCGCTGTGTGAAGTACTATTTGGTGACTACTTCTTCCTCCCGCAAGACGCACGCTTTTTTCGTGGTGCCCTGCGGGCCCAGGAAAGGGTTGGCGCCTGCTAAGTCTACGATTAGCAAATGGATTCGCCAGGCCATCGTTAGGGCCTCTTCTGCTAAGGGGAGGTCTCCCCCTTTTAGGGTCACTGCGCACTCGTGCTGTTGGTGCATCCTGGGCTTTTCAGCACCAGGCTTCTGTTGAACAAGTTTCTAAGGCTGCTACTTGGTCTTCCGTTCATACTTCTTCCAAGTTTTACAAGGTTGATGTGCGGGCTTCAGCGGATGCTGTTTTTGGCCGCAAGGTTCTGCAAGCTGCAGTGGTTTGAGTTGGTACATTCTTTACTGTTTCTGGTTCCCACCCATGACGGACACTGCTATTGGATGTCCCAGATGTCATGAAGACCGAAGTGGAGTGTATGGCACACTTAGAATAATACCGTTTTGTGAGTACTCACCTTTAAAACGGGTATTATGAGTGTGCCATACACTCCACTTCGCCCCACCCCTTTTTTCAGGTATTCTGGGGCTTTTATATGGTGAACCATTGGTTTTGATTGTTAAGGTTATATTTGGTTCTTCCTGGTCCCTTTACTGCTTTTATACACTGGGGAATTGGTGGGAGGTCCCAGGTATATATGGACCGGGAGGGGCTTTCTTTTTTTGCATATTTATTTCTGCAGAAGTTCGCCCAGATTACCCAGATGTCATGAAGACCGAAGTGGAGTATGGCACACTCATAATACTCGTTTTAAAGGTGAGTACTCACAAAACGGTATTTTCTCCCTCTATGTCCCTTGGGAACACTGTCAAATAAGCCATTTCACAGCATCTCAAAATTCTCAATTAAAGGTAAATAACTTGTATTCTATGCAATGGCACATTTTTGTTGCAATCTCTGGGTCGTAGCTAAACTCAGAAAGGCATGTCCTGGCACAGAGTCAAGAGCCTGTGGTCAGGGACAGTTGTAGGACCACTGTGGATTGCTGTACTCACACTGAGAGACAAAATAGCTATTCCACCACAAATAAAATTGGATGGAGGGTCAAGCTTTGGAGCCCTGTGATGTTATCTACCTGGTGCTGCAGGAATTGGAAGAATTGGAGAAGCACATGGGGCATGTGTCAGGTAAGCTGCTTGCGGCCTTATTATTGCTGCTGGATGTATAGTCCGTTTATGTATCAGTATATATTTGCACTCTTCTGTCACATTTGACTCCTAATACTCCTGTATTATCAGTTGTTTGTTTTACACTGTAATTACTGTTGTACTGTACTGCACCATGGAAGATGATGGTGCTTTATCAATTAACAGTAATGATGATAAAAAAAGGATGAACAACACATTTAACACTTTAAATGCCAGCCTACCTAGAGTTTTTGTCACCCTCTTTTGCCAGATCATTTGTCACTATTTTGCATTACACATGTTCAACTGTGTTTTTGAAGGGCTTTCCAGGGATTTCCCAGGAAAATCATATATTGTTTTTAGCAGAGTCTGGGCTTTAACATCAAATGTCTTATTTGTCATTTTTTAGGTGTATTCTTAATATTTTGAGGTGAAATATGTGCAAAAAAAAATTTTTTTTTTTACAATTTATAATGTTTTGTTTTAAAATGTAAGCATTTCAATAAAATCTTATTGCATGTAAAATCCCCATTTCTTCTGGATAAAATGGTACCACATATGTATTGGTAGACACCCTTTCTTGCCCAGAAAACTCCCCCAAACTGAAAAATCATTTTATAAGATTTTGAGATGAAATAAAATAGTTTTTCAAGAAAAACAACCCTTTACATGTGAAATACCCCCAACATATATTCTCTGAAAGTACACACCTCAAGATTTCTAGGCGTACCAGGCTTGTTGATGGGGACAGAGTTTTTTCTGGAAGTAATTTCCGAATTATTTGGCTGCATAGGGTTTTCCTAAAATAAAGAATAAAAAAGCTGAATCAAAGCCATGTTTCCTTAAAAAATATGCAAACAAGGAAAAGCAGAACAGAACAATACCCAACTTGCATAGGTACTGTCAGGGAAATATTTGTCAAACACCCGAAAGTAAAGCATGCACGTAAGGGTAATTTTACTTGAAAATTTTAGCTCTGCAGACAAAGTGCGGACCTTGCAATTTTTAAACCAAAGCAACCATTTACACTTGGAATACCCCCCCACTAACCATTCATTCCCTGAATATACACATGTTAAGCTTTCTAGGCATACCCAGCTTGTTGTAGTGGGCTCATCTTTCTGGAAGTAATCCCTTAAAGTGTTCTTTGGTTGCCCAGGGTTTCCCTAAACAAAATTTATATATATATATATATATATATATATATTATATATATTAAAAAGCAGAATAAAAAAAACATTTTTCTAAAATGGCAATATGCAAACAAGAAAAAATAAGCTAAATTTACATTGGTACCGTAATTTTAACCCTTTTAATTGCCAGCCTTTTTTTCTGTTGACAGGTCATTTTTCACCATTTTGCAAGTTTTTAACTGTGATTTTTGTAGGAATTTGTAATTCTTCTACAGTTTCTTAAATATCTTTGAGCAAAAAAAATCCCATTTAGTTTAAATAAAACATTTATTTTATTATAGAAAACCATATTGCATGTCAAAACTTTTCTTCTGATTACAATGGTACCGCATATGTATCGGGAGACCCCCCAAACTGAAAAGAGCACTTTCTAAAACTTACAAATAAAATACGACTACTATCCACGCTATAAAGGGTTAAATAAAAAATGCTGTGTGGTTCCCATTCCGGGGGAATTCATTTAAGGGTGGGCTGGGGAGCCTTATGAACTGGTATAGGGGTCTAGTGGATCCCTTACCAGTTCACTAAGGGTTAAATGTAAAAAAAAAAATATATATATTTTACTGTCAGACTGGGAGCAGGATGACATTAGTTAGGGGCAGGGCTAGTGGCGACAATGGCGGCGATGGCGGAAAGTCGCGGAAGCAATGGGGAGAAAGCTTGATTCCCCCCCCCCCCCCCCCCAGCAGGAGGGATCACGCACTGAGGTAAACAAATATCATTTTTTTTCCTGTCAGCGGCGGCTGATGAAGTGAGGGGGGGCTATTTTGGGCCCTCTCCTGAAGCCGGAAGAGCCTGGGGGGGGGGGGCTCCCAGGTGAAGAGGAGACCCAGCCGGATCGATCAAGGGTTCAGGTGAGTGGCTTTTTTTCCGGCTGCTAGTAGAGGGGAACTCTAGTTATGAAAAATTTACGTAGCTGACATTTAAAGGTAGTAGTAGATGCAGCTACGTTTATTTAATGTAGCTTGGGTTAGAAGAGTTAATGGTTACATTTTCAGTTTATATTGGTCCACGAGATTTTTACAAATGTTTAGACCCCAATCAGGGGCAATTAATTTTGGAAAAGTTTCAATGTTGGGATAAAAGTCGCAATTGTCTTACCAATGTTGGTTGGTCTGGATGAGCTAATGGTAATAAAGTGTGTAAAACATGCATTTACATTGTAACTGTATATTGTTCACCTGTACTAATCGGACCAATTGTAGGGCTTCTAAGTGCGGGAATGAAAGAAAAAATTGGATGGGGTAATGCCACATTTCCTATATGGGTATTGGGATGGGGGAATTCCACACTTCTATATGGGGAATTTGAGGGGCTAATGCCACACTATCTATGGGGAATGGTAGGGGAGATTGCCACACTGCCTGTAATGGGGGATTCTGCACCTTTATTAGGTTATACCTAGTATTTGGTTCTAGGGGTGGTGTTTTAGCACAACTTTTGGTTCAGAATATTTTTTCCCCATTTCAAACCAATTGTGTCTTATTGGTGGGTGCGTCTTATAGTGCAAAAGATACTGTAAACTAATAAAAAAAGGGTTAACAAAATTTAAAGCTTTTTGAGAAACTACAAGTTTTTTCATACATGTTTCCCTTTTTGAAAGTTATTGGACAAATGAATATGGTCAGGTAACTTGCAAGGATGATGGAAAAGATTGATTAAAAGCTTTTGAGATGCTTTTGCAATATTTTTGGGTCATTGCCCAACTTCAAAGTGCTGCAGGGCAAATACTGTAGTAGAGCACTGTACACTTTTAAAATTGATACTACTGTTTAGACATAGACATTGTGGTATGCCGTTGATCATTAGAAGATTGGACCCTACTCCACTTAAAAACATATTGTTTGACAACAGTGTGGATTTTTTGCCCATTCCCATCTCTGTACTTAATATTTTGAGATCTTAAGTTTAAGACCGATACTTACCTACAGGTGAATGTTCTGCATTTGGCTGGGTGTTATGAACTGATGTGTTACCATGGTGAGAATTTTGCCATCATCTAATATCATTTGCTGGGTATTGTCTGCTGTGGTTATCCAGGACCATCGAGGTTGCTGAGCTTATGTGAATTTTTCCTTTTTAAGAATGGACATTTTTGATTTGTCTATTACTAATGCTCTTTGCTGCTGGTTTGGTTTAGTCTAAAGATTGCCTGCTATAATTTCACTGAAAGCTTTGGACTACTTAGACTTATTTATCGAAACAAATTCTGAATTGAGACTTCACCCTTGTATTCAGCTGCATATCTTTTACCTGCTTACTGGTTAATAAAGTAATAAACCAAACACACCAAGTCATGACGTCTTTTCTTCAGTCACTTGTACAAATACACTTTAAAATAAAATAAAAACTATAATCTAATGGTTGCTGGGGATGCCTACCACCTTGGCATGCAGACTAGTATGCATATTAGGCTAAGAGCCAAAATCTGTATTACAAATCACAAAAACAACCCACTCCCTTGGGGCCAAGCAAGGTAGACTCTGCAGAATGCTATCCAGATATTTGCCCCCATAAGGTCAGCTCTGTCTTTGCTGGTAGTGTGATTGCTAGTATATCCAATGTATAAGTGTGGAGGTATCTCACCTTTTTTCAGTAAATGCAGTCTTTATTTTTTTTTTTGCTTTGAGGATTGGTATTCCCCTTTTTATTTGCTCACTGGATTACCAAAAAGCATTTTATATGTGTCTATGTTTGGGCCTTCATGGGGAGTGGGTTGTTTTTGTGACTTGTTGAATTTAAATTGGTGCCTTTAAAAATGTGGCTTCCTTAATGCTATTCCCAGCTGAGATGTAAATGGCCACATGTTAAAGCCGTCAGACAGCACAAAAGGCATTTAATGTCAATACTAGTATTTATATGTATAACCAAAATAGTTACTTAAAATGGGTGTTGTTCCCTGTTCAGGGAGACATCACCCCTACGCTGTAACGTTAAACTGTAAAACACTGTATCTTACCCTTCAAATAACCCCCCCCCCCGCGCGAAATCGAGCCTGCGATTGGCCTTCATGGTCATGTGGTCCACATGTTCACACAACGGCCGATTGCGGTGCTCAATTTCATCATGGGAATATTGAAAGTTAAGATTTTGTGTTTTATTCTAAGTATACAGCACGTCCTGTTCCAGAATATTCCTTACACATGGGTAATACATCCACAAGATGGCGCTGGACTGCAGAAAACAGCTTGTGGCTCCTCCCGGCCCCATATAAGTCAGGGACCTCCCACAAATTCCCCAGTTCTTTTCTGCAGTCTGCGCTGAGAAGATAGAAGATAGCTCTCTTGTGGCGCAGGTGAGCGGGGCTTATTGCCTGCGGCCCTGCAGGACTATTCCCACCCGTTCCGTTCTATATACTGCGTCCCAGCCTCGGCTGACAAGGTTTGGGTGAAGGTAGGTTAGTAAGCACCAGTAAAAAAAAAGGTGCTGAGGAGCTATGCTCCTACCGCAGTCCCTGCTCCGACAGGGTAGGCGGTTTAGGCTGATGGTGAGCCTTTTGGGATGCCCCCACTGCCTCTCGGGTTGGCCAGGCTCTACCTGTGCCCTAATCCTTCCCATAGGTTCCCCTTCTCCCTCTTCTCCCTTTGTCTCCTGGTCGCCCATGGCTCCCCGGGAATCCTGTCTTTAACCCCTCTCGTTCTCCCTCTGGGTGATCTCATGGGGGGGGGGGGGTCGGGTGGGTGTCCAGTTGTTTTAAGCTGTGTCTTACCCTTGGTGTGTTTTTACTGTATACGCCGCCGCGGCACGACAATTTGACATCACATCTCCACGGAGCCCGCCCCTAGAGGTCTGCGGACGCCATTTTCTTTGCCATTGCTGTGTGTGCTGCCTGGCTCCCAAAGTGGCCCGTGAGTAACCCTGGTGGGGTAAAAAACATTTTTTTTCTGGTTCCTTGATGTATTCTCATGGGTATGTTATGTCTTTCAGGCGGGTTAAAACTTCAGCACTGTGGTTTCTCCCGGCCATCTCCCCTCTTTATCTCCCACTTCCCTAGCAGTTTATTGGGGCATCCCGGGTAGTTCCTTAGCATTCACCCTTACTGGCCTACTGTGCCATTCAAATAACCATATGAAGGCTTCTGGGGATAATGGGCCTGGGGTTCCTTCGGGACAAGCCCGGCTATGTGTTGCTTGTGGGGTATCCCCAATCGGTGATGATGTCAGGGTATGTGTATCCTGCGCCCAGCAGGTACTTGCACTGCAGTCTGGGTTACCTGTTGCTGGGCTCCGCCCCCTCGGGCTTCGCCTACCCCCGCACGCTTACATCTGACCCCCAGCGAGGAACATACCAGCGGGGAGTCCCAGCCTGATTTGGCTGCACGGGTGGCCAGCATTGAAAAACATATTGCTGGGTCTGCCTCGCGTAAGGCATCTGCTAAGAAGTGGCATTTATCTCCCGCGGTCAACCTTTCCTGTGGAAGCTGAGGAAATTTTTGACACTACTGGTTATTCCCCCCTGGAGGAGGGGGAATTGTTTTCTGATTCAGAGTCATCTGAGGAGCAGACCAAGGTTTATGGTGGTACAGGGTCTCCCCTTGGGGAAGATCCATGGTCCTCAGATGACACTGACAGGCTTTTGGCTCATATTTTTGAAGTGCTCTGTATCTCCCCTCCTGCCGTGGCTCCGCAGCAGCAGGGTGAGCTTTTTCATACGGTTAAACCACGTTTGGAATTCCCGGAGCAGTCTCACTTAAATAATCTGGTGCTCAAAGAATGGGAGCGGCCTAGCAAGCTGCCAGGGGTGCCCAAGAGTTGGGACAAGAGGTATCCCTTTCCTGCTGAGGTGATTAAGCGTTGGTCATGTCCTCCCGAGGTGGACGCGCCCGTTCTGGGGCTGTCCAATACATCTATCATGCATTCTCTTGACACTACTACCCTGAGGGATGGTGAGGACCGGCGCATGGACCAACTGGCTTGCCATGCTTTTGCCTGTGTGGGGACTGCGCTACACCCAGTTTGTGCCTCTGCCATTACAGCTATTACTATTAAGGGTTTGCTTAAGAGTCTCTTAGAGAAGGCCTCTGATGATGCGGGAGGAGAAGAGTATAGATCTCTCCTGCTTTGCTATGAATTTGTTGCATATGTTCTGTCTGCCATGGATGATGCCATTAGAATGTGTGGTAGGACTTCTGCCCTGTTGGTGGCTATACGCCACTCTGTCTGGCTACGTCAGTGGGTAGCTGATAATGCTGCTAAGAAGGCTCTCACTGGTTTCCCTTTCAAGGGCCTGCGCCTCTTTTGTGAACGCTTGGATTTGTTTGCCAGGGGCGGTAGGTTACCTCAGCGTAGGAGGCCGTCCCGGTCCTTTCGGGGGATGGGTGCCTTTCTCCCATACTTCCGTGGTTCCAGAACTGGCCGAGGAGTCTCCTTTACTGGGGCCCGCGGAGATCACTGGGGAAGGGGTAGAGGACGTGGCCGTCCTGGCCTCTCCTGCGGTCCCAAGCCAAAATCCTCAGGGTGGGGGGACGGCTTCGGCTCTTTGCTCACGTCTGGAGGCTTCACGTCTCAGATCGGTGGATTCAGGAGGTAGTGTCCTCCGGTTACAAGATAGAGTTTGCAGCCTGGTCGCCCCCAAGATTCATCAAATCCCGGATGGCTCAAAACCCCCTGTCAGCTCAGAGTCTGTGCCTTGCTGTCCACAACCTTCTGGAGTTGGGGGTCATCTGCCAGTTGCCTTTGAGGGAAAGGGGCAGAGGCTACTATTCCAATCTTTTCACTGTTCCTAAAAAAGACGGGTCCATCAGACCTATCCTGGATTTAAAGTGCCTCAACAAATTTGTCAGATTCAAACACTTTCGCATGGAGACTCTGCGCTCAGCTGTCAATTTACTACGCTTGATGACCTCTGTAGACATCAAGGATGCTTACCTTCATGTACCAATGTTTCCAGGTCATCAGAGATTTCTCAGGTTCGCTCCGGAGGATCAGCACTATCAATTTGTGGCCTTGCCTTTCGGTATCACCTCGGCTTCCAGGGTATTCACCAAGGTGCTGGCGGGCGTACTGGCTCTGCTGAGATATCGGCATTCGCATCCTTCCTTAGACGACATTTTCCTCATGTCTCAGTCCCTCCAGTAGGCCGAGCTGGTGGCATCCACACTGGAATCCTTCGGCTTGGTGATCAACCACCCCAAGTCTTTCCTGTCACCGTCAATGGTGAGGTCCTTTCTGGGCATGACTCTGGATACATCTCAGGTCAAGATTTTTCTCCCTCAGCAGAAGGTGGAGAGTCTTCAGGCCCAAGCCAGGTTCCTTATGTCTTGCCCTCATCCCTTCATCCAGCAGGGGATGCAGCTGGTGGGCCTGATGGTGTCTTTCTTCGAGGTGGTTCCATACGCTCAGTTTAACATGAGACCTCTTCAACTTCACCTCTTGTCAGTTTGGGATCGGGACCCTCGGTCCCTAGATCAGGTGTTGGTTCTGTCCCCTCTGGCCAGACGGTCTCTCTCGTGGTGGCTGGACTCAAGAAACCTGTTGGTGGGCAGATCCTTTCTGGCCCCGTGCTGGGAGACAGTCACCACAGATGTCAGTCTGACAGGTTGGGGGGCTTCTGGAAATCCCTGAAATTCCAGGGTCAGTGGGGCCCTCAGGAGGCCCACACCCCTATCAACATTCTGGAATTGAGGGAGATAAGGTTGGTTCTTGCCCAATTGACTCCACACCTTCAGGGTCGGGCGGTTCAGGTCCGCTCGGACAACCCGACGGCGGTTGCCTACATCAATCATCAGGGAGGGACCCGGAGCAAGAGGGCCCTCAAGGAAGTGTACCTGATACTGTCTTGGGCGGAGGAGAATGTTCCCTGCATCTCAGCTCTGTACATTCCGGGTGTGGAGAATCTGGAGGCAGACTCCCTCAGCAGGGGGACCTCTCGTCTGGGAGAATGGTCCCTCAGCAGCAGGGTGTTTCGCTCCCTGTGCCACCGCTTGGGTCAGCCAGATGTGGATCTGTTTGCGTCCCGTCACAATCACAAGCTTCCAGTCTTTGTCTCTCTGTCCCAGGACCCTCTGGCCTTGGCCATGGATGCACTAGCAATGTTTTGGAAGAGCTTTCAGCTTCTCTATGTGTTCCCTCCTTTTCCTCTGCTGGGCAAGGTGCTGCGCAAGATTGCCCAGGAAGGGGTGACAACCATTTTGGTGGCCCACTGTTGGCCAAGAAGGGTGTGGTTCGCAGACGTTGTGCAGTTGGCAGTAGATCAGTATGCTCTGCCCAAGGATCCAGACCTGCTCACTCAGGGGCAGCTACGCCATCCCAATTTACAAATGCTGGCTTTAACGGCCTGGCTGCTGAATCCTCCATCTTGATGGAAAAGGGGCTGCCTGCCTCTGTTGTTAATACCATGATTCGGGCTAGGAAGAAGTCCTCGTCATCCATCTACTATAGGGTCTGGCATGCTTACATTGACTGTTGTGAGTCTAAGTCACTTCCCTGTCAGGTGTTTTCTATCCCTAGGATTCTGGAATTCCTGCAACATGGTTTGGATTTGGGTCTTCAACTTAGTACCCTTAAAGGTCATGTTTCTGCTTTGGCCATTTTCTTCCAAAGATCCTTTGCTCACCATTGTCTGGTTAAGACTTTCTTCCAGGGGGTTACTCACGTGCGTCCTCCACGTAAGCCTATGTTACCAGTCTGGGATTTGAACTTGGTCTTATTTGCCTTGCAGGGGTCTCCCTTTCAGCCTTTGCGTGAGGCCCCTTTGTCCATTTTGACTCTTAAGGTAGTCTTTTTGGTGGCTATCACTTCTGTTAGGCGTGTTTCTGAGTTGGTGGCGCTTTCCATCACACCCCCTTACTTTGAGAGACACCAGGACAAGGTGGTGTTTCGTTTTAAGCCAGATTTTCTGCCTAAGGTTGTCTGCTTTTCATCTCAATCAAGACATTGTTTTGCCTTCTCCATGCCCTAATCCTCCTAGTAATCCTAAGGAGCAGGTTTTACACTCTCTGGATGTGGTCAGGACTCTGAAGTTCTATTTGGTGGCTACTGAATTCTTCAGGAAGACTGATGCTCTTTTTGTGCCCCCGTCTGGATCTAAGAAGGGTCTGGCTCCAGCTAAGTCTACCATCAGCAAGTGGATCTGCCAAGCTGTGGTACAGCCTATTCTGCTAAGGGGAAGGAGCCTCCCTTCCACCTTACTGCTCATTCTACTCGTGCTATTGGTGCCTTTTGGGCCTTTCAGCACCAAGCTTCTGTTGAACAGGTTCGTAAGGCCGCTACTTGGTCTTCTGTTCATACTTTTTCAAAGTTTTACAGGGTTGATGTTAGGGCCTCAGCTGATGCTGCTTTTGGTCGCAAAGTTCTGCAGGCGGCAGTGGTTTAAACTGCCCGCTGTTACTTTTTGGGGATCCCACCCTACCTTACGGACACTGCTATTGGATGTCTCAGGAGTAAGGAATATTCTGGAACAGGACGTGCTGTATACTTAGAATAATACAATTCTGTGATTACTCACCTGTAGAATTGGTATTATATGTATACAGCACATTCTGTTCCACCCCACCCTTGTTATCATTATTCTTAGTTACCTCTGTATGGTAATTGTTCATATGTTCATTTTTGAATTCTGGTTATTATTGTTCTCCCGGCTTCTTGTTAACTGCTTGTCAATACTGGGGAGTTTGTGGGAGGAGCCACAGCTGTTTTCTGCAGTCCAGCGCCATCTTGTGGATGTATTACCCATGTGTAAGGAATATTCTTGAACAGGACATGCTGTATACGTATAATACCAATTCTACAGGTGAGTAATCACAGAATTGTATTTTCCAGGCATTACAGAGTGGCAGGTCATTGGCAGTCAAGATACCTCCCCTGCATAGGTAACAACCCCCATATTCTCAGTGTGTCACACACCCCGCTTCCCCTTTAATTCTGACGATAGGGTTATCCTCCAGCAGGAGGCGATGTTGCAGAGAGAAGTCTTGAAAAACGAGCCCCTTCCGGTCTACATATACCTGGGACCTCCCACTTAACACCCAGTGTTTTCTCTCTGCAAGATGCGACAAGACAGAAGAAAGAAGTCTCCTGCTTGCAGGTAGCCGGGGCAAGCCCCGGCACCCCCCTCTTGGTCTATTTCTGCCCAGTCATTGTTTGTATGCCTAGATAGATAATGGAAGCCTCCCAGCCTAGGCTGCTGGCTGGGCGATGGTAGATGGCACCCCATGGTGCCTAGGAGCTTATCGCCTCCGCTCGACCCCACGCGTGGGGCAATGCGGATATCCGGTATGGTGATCCGGATTTGGGATGCCCCCGTCCCGGTGTCCCCTTGGCCCCACCTTCTCCCGCTTGGTCCCTTCTCCCTTCGCGTTGGGGGGGGTGGCTTGTGTGGGGTGCTTTACACTTTTGTGTGTGATTCACTGTGTGTTTGGTGCGAGTGCTGGCAGCTGGCGGGGTTGGCGCAGCGGCGTGCGGGCGCGTGTTCCGAGCTGCTGGGGCTCCGTTTAGCTTATTTAAACTTTTCCTTCTCTTGTGTTCCATTTGTATTTTATTGTGGCAAATGCATTTTTAGCCTTTGTTGGGGTGTCTGTTGGCGCCCGTTTACTTCACGCGGCTCCGCCATTTGGCGGGCCCGTGCTGTATGGATCTCTGGCGGGGGGGGCGGGGCCGGAGCAATTCACGCACTGAGCCCGGCCCGCCTTCCTTCTCCCTCACTCCGGAGTTGTCGCTTACATGGGTTCCTGGCTCGGCTGAGGAGGGCGCCGTCATTGCAAGTATTGGTGTTTGCTTGATTGCCTTGCTTGTGTGACTGTGCAGTGTGTGCTGGTGGTCAGTCGCTTGCGCAGTTATCCCTGTCATATATATTTATGGCTCTTTTTCTTCCCCTCCTGGATGTACATATAATTATACATGTGTGTGTATATATATAAATATATATATATATATTTATTGGCTGTATATACTTCTCTTGCTTTTGTATGTATTGTATATATATTTTGGCTGTATATACTTCTCTTGCTTTTGTATATATTGTATATATATTTTGCCTTTACATTCTGAGTGGTTGTGTTGGTGTGTGTGTGTGTGCGCGCATGCTGGCAACCTTTTTTGTAGTTTCTTGGGTGCCTTGTTTTCACTGGGACTGATTGTGGTCTCTTCCCCTTACAGATCCTGGGCTGATATACCTGGCTAGTCTTATTTTCCAATTGGGATTCTCTTAGGCTTAAAATCCTCCCACTCCCGGGACTTTAATTATAAGGGGGCATCCCGGGTTGCATACTGCGTAATTCCCTGGGTTGTTGCGAATACCACAATTTCACCATATGGAGGCTTCCGACATTACCGGAAACGGCTGTTCGGGGCTATCCAGGCTGTGTGGGGGTTGTGGGGGTTGTGGGGCTCCGTTCCCAGGCGATGATGTCATAATTTGTATTCCATGTGCACAGCGGAATATTGCGCACCAGTCCGGCACTCCGGCACTCCGGCTTCTGGCTCCTCGCATCCTCCGTCATCTCCTACACCCCTCCACCTGTTCCGGACCCCGTGTCACGTTGTCAAAGGTGGGGATTCGCAATCCGAGGTGTGCGCACGGTTGGCCAGCCTCGAGAAGATGTTTTCCGCCGCGGTGGCTCAGAAGGCTACGGCGGCTCAGAAGGCTACGGCTAAGCGGAAGCACCTTTCTCCAGTGTCGCTTGTTCCGGAGGTTGAGGTGTTGGAAGTGTTGGATTGGTCCGATTGTCCCCCGGCTGAGGAGGGGGAGCTCCTAGAGGAGTCGGACGAGCTTGCAGTCCAGCAATTGTTTGGTACCGCTGGCGATCAGGCTGCGGGGGTGTTCCTTGACACTCCTTCCATTTTGGCTCAAATGTTTGAGATTTTGGCTTTGGATCCGCCTGAGGCGGATCCCAGACAACAACACTTTGTGAGGGTTGTCCTTAAGGAATGGGAACAGCCTACGCGCCTTGTTGGAGTTCCTCCTAGTTGGGATAAGCGTTATTATTTGGTGAAGCTTTGGCCTGTTCCCCCTGACGTCGATGCCCCCGTGTTGGGGCTGACTAACACGGCTGTGTTGCACTCCCCTGACACTACTACCATTAAGGATGGTGAGGATCGTCGGATTGATCAATTGGCTCGCCATGGTTTTATCAGTGCTGGATCGGCACTGCGGCCGGTTTGCGCTTCAACGCTTCTTTTGATGGCTGTCAGGTCCATTGTTAGAGATTTGTACGCAGATCTTGATCCCACTTGTGATGAGTTCTTTTCTCTCAAACAGTGTGAGTCGTTTATTTCCTTTGTCATGACCGCCCAGGACGATGCACTTGCGATGTGTAGCAGGACCGCGGCCCTGTTGGTTGCTATTCGTTGGTCAGTATGGCTACGTTAGTGGACGGCGGACTTTAGCTCTAAGAAGTCGCTTATAGCTCTTCCTTTTGTGGGTTTGCGCCTGTTTGGTGACAAATTGGATTCGGTTACCAAGGGTGGTAAGTTGCCTCAACGCAAGAGGCCTTTCGGGGAGCGGCTGCTTTTAGTCCCTCCTTTCGGGGAGCCAGAGCGGGCAGAGGGGCCTCCTTTCCCGCTACCAGGGGTGCAGGTTGGACCTGGGGGAGGGGCCGTGGCCGTCCCGGTCAGTCCTGGGGCGCCAAGCCCAAGCCTGCTGGCAAGCCTGCTCAGCAATGAGGGGGTGCCCTCACCCGTGCGGGTGGGGGGACGATTGCGACACTTCTCCCAGGTTTGGGACCAGGAGGTTCCGGACAGATGGATCTGGGAGGTGGTGTCGTCCGGTTACAAGCTGGAGTTCGAGTCTCGCCCTCCTTCACGGTTTTTCCGGTCTCGGGTGCCCACCGATCCTTTGGCCGCGCAGGGGCTCCTGGCGTCGGTGAAGAATTTTCTGGAAATAGCGGTCATCCGGCCGGTGCCGCACTTGGAAGTGGGCCTCAGGTATTACTCCAATCTCTTCAGTGCCCAAGAAGGACGGGTCGGTTCGCCCCGTTCTGGATCTGAAGTTCCTCAACAGGTTCATCCGTACTCGGAAGTTTTGCATGGAAACTCTGCGATCGGCCATCAGTTCTCTTCGGCAGGGGGACTTCATGATGTCCAGAGACATCAAGGATGCTTACCTTCATGTTCCCATCTGCCAGGCTCATCAACGTTTTCTTCGGTTTGTGATGGAGGATCAGCATTTTCAATTCGTGGCACTTCCGTTTGGCCTTACCTCGGCTCCAAGAGTGTTCACCAAGGTGCTGGCAGGGGTGATGGCCATTCTCAGAACTCAAGGCATTCGCATCGTACCTTATCTGGACAACCTTCTCATCATGGCTCCTTCTCTCAATCAATCGGAGACGGACACCAGGACAGTGGTCATCATGCTGGAAAGCTTCGGTTGGGTGATCAACTATCCTAAAGTCCTCCCTCGCCCCGGCCAGGGTGGTGTCCTTTCTGGGAATGCGGTTGGATTCTTGTCGACACAGGGTGTTTCTGCCTCAATCCAAGATTTTTCTGATTCAGGAATTGGCTCGGTTCCTTCTTTCCAATCCTCTACCGTCCATCTGTCTGGGGATGAGACTGGTAGGGTTGATGGTTGCCTCTTTCGAGGCAGTTCCTTTTGCTCAATTTCACACAAGGACGCTTCAGCTTCATCTGTTGGCGTCTTGGGACCGGCGACCACGGTCGTTGGATCGGCCCTTCCAATTGTCCTCCCGGGTCCGGCAGTCCCTTCAAAGGTGGCTGGTCTCGACCTATCTCTTGAGGGGCAGGTCTTTTCTGACTCCTCTTTGGGAAATCGTCACCACGGACGCCAGTCTTTCAGGATGGGGGGGGATTCTGGAAGGATCTTCAGTTTCGGGGGCAGTGGGGGCCTTGAGAGGCCCACTTGCCCATCAATGTTCTGGAACTGAGAGCCATCCGTCTGGTTCTTTTTCACTTGACTCAGCATGTTCTGGGCCTTCAGGTTCGCTCGGACAATCGGACAGCAGTTGCTTACATCAATCATCAGGGAGGGACTCGCAGTCTGGGTGCCCTCAGAGAGGTGTCCCTGATCCTGACCTGGGCGGAGGCCCATGTTCCTTGTCTCTTGGCAGTTTACATTCCGGGAGTGGAAAACAGGGAAGCGGATCTGTTGAGCAGGTGCTCTTCCCGTCTGGGGGAATGGTCTCTCCATCCTCAAGTTTTTCGGTCTCTGTGTCTCCGGTGGGGGACACCGGAGGTGGACCTGTTTGCCTCTCGTCACAATTGCAGGCTTCCTACCTTCGTGTCGCTCTCTCAGGATCCTCTGGCTCTGGTGGTGGACGCCATGTCTCTGGGCTGGGGGGAACTGGGGTTTCTGTATCTTTTCCCTCCGATACCCATGCTAGGCAAGGTGGTACGGAAGCTGGCTCTGGAAAGGGTGTCCGCCATTCTCGTGGCTCCAAGGTGGCCAAGGCGAGTATGGTTCGGCTGGCGGTGGATCAGGTCGTTCTGCCTCTTCGGCCCGATCTGCTCACTCAGGGTCGGCTGTGTTACCCCAATTTACCAATGCTGGGTTTGACGGCTTGGCTGCTGAAAACTTCATCTTGAAGGAGGAGGGTCTTTCTGACTCGGTTGTTAAGACTCTTATCTGTGCCCAGGAGAGGTCTTCTTCTACCATCTACTATAGGACTTGGAGAGCTTATATCACTTGGTGTGAGGTTAGATCTTTGCCTTGTAGGGTCTTTTCAGTTTCCAGGATTTGGGATTTTCTGCAATCGGGGCTGGACTCTGGTCTCCAGCTGAGTACTTTGAAAGGGCAGGTTTCTGCTTTGTCTATCTTTTTTCAGAAGCCTTTTGCGCTTCATCCTTTAGTCAAAACTTTTTTCCAGGGGGTTACCGATGTGCGGCCTCCCAGGAAGCCATTGCTCCCTGTTTGGGACTTGAACCTGGTTCTTTCTGCTCTTCAGGCTCCTCCCTTTGAGCCCTTGCAGGATATTGCTCTTTCTACCTTGACTCAGAAGATTGCCTTCTTGGTGGCTATCACTTCGGTTCGGCGTGTCTCGGAGTTGGCGGCCTTGTCGATTCAGGCGCCCTACTTTGAGAGGCATCAGGACAAGGTGGTTTTTCGTTTCAAACCGGACTTTCTTCCTAAGGTTGTTTCTGCTTTTCATTTGAATCAGGATATTGTTCTTCCCTCCTTGTGTCCTAAGCCTAAGAATGACAAGGAGAGGATTTTGCATTGTTTGGATGTGGTACGCTGTGTTAAGTACTATTTGCTTACTACTTCTCCTTTTCGCAGGACTGATGCCTTTTTTGTTGTGCCCTGTGGGTCTAGGAAGGGTTTGGCTCCGTCTAAGTCTTCCATTAGCAAATGGATTCATCAGGCGGTTGTTGGGGCCTATTCGGCCAAGGGGAAGGTTCCCCCTTTTCGTATCACTGCTCATTCTACTCGTGCTGTTGGAGCGTCTTGGGCTTTTCAGCACCAAGCTTCTGTTGAACAAGTTTGTAAGGCTGCTACTTGGTCTTCCGTTCATACTTTTTCTAAGTTTTACAAGGTTGATGTGCGGGCTTCAGCGGATGCTGTGTTTGGCCGCAAGGTTCTGCAGACTGCAGTCGTTTAAGTTATGCTTCATTTTGCTGTCAGATACCCACCCCTTGTGGACACTGCTTTTGGATGTCCCTATCGTCAGAATTAAAGGGGAAGCGGGGTGTGTGACACACTGAGAATAATACCATTTTGTGAGTACTCACCTGTAAAATGCCTATTGTCAGTGTGTCACACACCCCGCTTCACCCGCCCTTTTTTGGTATCCTGGATCCTCTATATGGTGAAGCTTTCCTTTATTTTATTTTCAGGGTTACCGTTGGATTTCCTGGTACCTTGTCTTACTGCTGTTTGAATTCACTGGGTGTTAAGTGGGAGGTCCCAGGTATATGTAGGACGGAAGGGGCTCGTTTTTCAAGACTTCTCTCTGCAACGTCGCCTCTTGCTGGAGGATAACCCTATCGTCAGAATTAAAGGGGAAGCGGGGTGTGTGACACACTGACAATATCCATTTTACAGGTGAGTACTCACAAAATGGTATTTTTGTTAATAATCTGGAAGCTTTTTTTTGTGTGTAAGCCATCATTTAGACCCGCGTTAGAAAAAATGGGTGGTATAAGGCTACTCTCACACTGGTGTGATTGGGTACGCTAGCAATTTACTATGGAAATTACTAGGGCAGATGAAATTGAGCTTGCGCAGAGATTTATTAGTGCTTGCAGTGATATTGTTGCAAAACTGTGGCATGCATGGCTAACGCTATAATGTTAATGTTGCCAACTCTCAGGGAGACAAGTTGAAGATAAAGGAAAACACTGGTGGTGTCAACTTTTATTTTGGATGGAGAAATGATTTTGTTTTTACCATTGCTTTTAAAAAAATATAAAATATATCTATATAAAATGAAGCTTTCTTAGAAATTGATGGGACCAGAGCAGGTTTAGCATAAATGTAACATTTTTATAGTGTCAAGGAAATTTTATTTTTCCATGTGAAAAACATTCTGTGGTAACTGTAATGATTAGTTAATTTCTTCCAGCGAGAAGTAAGGACAATTGCCCGCAGCCATCTCTGTGCTGTTTTAATGACAAATTTCCTGACAGATTTTAAGATGTAGCAGCTTGTTCAAGGTGGGCCAGAGCAATAGGATTTGGCAGGTCAGTATTTATAAACGAATAACCATCAAATCAAAGGACAAATTAGATCATGAGTGTTGTTGAATTCATTTTGGCTTTTATTAGACTGTTAGGAATGTCAGAAATAGGGTGAACTTAACTATTGTGGCAAATTAGGATAGCTTTCCATTTTAGTGATTGGATAAATGTGTACAAATTCCAATATGTAAGGTCATAGAAAGTAGTAATTTCCTGTCATGTGTGTAATGAGAGGACAGTATTCACTAGAAAGTGAAAAAGTGATACAGAAGTATGGTAAGGGAAGGGAACACTTTGTGCTAAACTTTTGGACTGAAGGAAGTTGCCATAGGAGGTTTGAAGGGACTTTACAACTCAACCAACAATAACCGACACATATTCTAAGTATGTCACACACCCCACTTCAGACTTTAATAATTACACTAGGGTTAACGCACCTCTAGGTGGCAGCATTGCAGAGAACTTCTCAAAAAAACTTCAACAGGCCCCTCCCGGTCTATACATACCTGGTACCTCCCAAGAACCTCCCAGTGTTGTTCTCTGCAAGGTGGCGACAAGACAGAAGAAAGAAGTCTCCTGCTTGCAGGTAGCCGGAGTATCCCCCCGCCCCCCCCCCCCGTGGTCTATTTCTGCCCGGCTTTTGTTTGAATGTATTCTATTTAATGGCAGCCTCCCAGCTTCGGCTGTAGGCCGGGCAATAAGGTAGCCGGCACCATTGGTGCCTAGGAGATTAGCTCCTCCGCTCGACCCTTCATTGCGGGGTATAGCGGGATTCCCGGAGTGGTGATCCGGATGTGGGATGCCCCATTTTATAGGAGTTAGTGGTCAGGTTGTGTCTTGCCCTGGGATATTGTGTCTCTTCCGGGGTGTGGGACGCGCTGGGGACAGTGTCATGCTTTTAATCGGTGACATGCTGTGTGAGTGTGCTGCTGCGCTCTACCTTGTGATTCCCTTTGTGATTTTACTTTGTTTGATTTCACTGTATGACTGCCGTTTTTCTTTTTCCCCCATGTCTGTGTGTATCTCCCCTCAGGAGCCGGGGGGGGCGGGGCCTCGCGGCGTGCTGCGCCGCGGTCCCGCCAGTGGCTGAGCGCCGTACCCGGCGCTTGCAGCCTGCTTGTCCGGCTGCTCAGGGGGGACCTTTTATCAGTGTGTGGGTCTGTGCTTTTTACTGTCCGGCGCTGTACACTGGGAGCCGGCGGGTGGCTCCGCCGGTCCCGTCATCGAGGTCTGCTTGCGGTCCCCGCCGGCAGACGCTGACGCTGCCTGGGGGCGGGGTCGCGCACGGATTGGACGCCCGGAGGGGCGGGGCCTTCTCGGCTCCCGCGCTCCCGGAGCTTCTCTCTTCCTCCTTCTAGCGTGTGTGAAGGCCGCCATCTTCTGCCGGCTGCGCGGTTTTCTTCTCCACTCCAGGTAGGCGTTTTTGGCTTGTCTTGCAGTGACCCCTCGGATCCTTTCCTCCTCCTTTTCCTCCCTCCTCGCTCCGGCGCATCTTTATGGTGCTGGTTGGCATTAACCATTTCTGTTGCTCTGGTTGATGAGGGGGGGGGGGTGGTGTGAGGGGGGTTTTGTATATTATGTGGTTTTTTGGCCATGGTGCTGATTGACGCCTGTCCCTCTCCCTTTTGTGTTTTTCAGATCCTGGGATCCCGTCTGGCAGGGCTCTCCCGGTCATATATACCTGGCTCGTGGGGGGTGTCTTTTCTTTGCAATATATATATATATATATATATATATATATATATATATATACATACACACTTATATGTATTTTTATAAGGGTCTTATGCTATTCCCCTGGGTCAGGATCTTGTGACTGTCCTTAGACAAGTGTTAGGTTATTAAGGGGCATCCCGGGTCGCGTACCGCATAAATCCCTGGGTTCTTCAAATACCATAAATTCACCACATGGAGGTTGCCACAGATACCGGGAATGGTTCTTCGGGACAATCCAAGGTGTGCGGGGGTTGTGGGACTCCGCTCCAGGGAGATGATGTCATTTTGTGTATTCCTTGTGCACAGCAGAACATTGCACGGCAGTCCAGCACTCCGGTGCCTAGCACTTCTTCGGCCGCGCCATCTCCCTCTCCCCCTCGCTTATTCCGGACCCCGTGTGACGTTGTCCTGGGCGGGGATTCGCAGTCTGATGTATGTACCCGCTTGACCAACCTTGAGAAGCGGTTTTCTGCTATAGCCGCTCAGAAGGTTTCAGCTAAGCGGAAGCATCTGTCTCCGCCCCCGCCGGATTCAGATGAGGAAGTGGTGGGAGATCTGGATTGGTCGGATCGTCCCCGTGAAGAAGGTGAGCTCATTGAGGATGAAGATTCTGATGTTCAGCAGTTGCTGGGTTCTGAGGGGGATCAGGATGATGGCCTCCCTCTCGATTCCTCTACCATTCTGAGCCAGATGTTTGAGGTTTTGGATTTGGAGCCTCCGGTGGTTGCTCCCAGGCCCAAGGGTCAGCTTTTTGGGGTGTCCAAGCAGCGTCTGGAGTTTCCCAGCCAACAGCATTTTGAAGAAATTGTGTTCAAGCAATGGGAGTAACCTACACGTCTTGTTGGTGTGCCGTCTAGCTGGGATAGGAAGTATCCCTTTCCGGCGGAATTGATGAAGCGTTGGTCTGTCCCCCCTGAGGTAGATACTCCGGTCTTGGGACTGTCCAACACGGCGGTCGTGCATTCTCCTGACACGACTTCGTTCAGGGACGGCGAGGATCGCCGGGTTGATCAGCTTGCCCGTCATGGTTTTGTATGTGCGGGTTCGGTGTTAAGGCCTGTCTGTGCTTCGGCTCTTTTGACTTTTGCTGTCAGGTCTATTGTCAGGGACTTGGGGGTGGATCTCGAGCCCACCAGTGATGAGTCCCTTGGGCTTAAGCGCTGCGAGGCTTTTTTGTCCTTTATCCTGGCCGCTCAGGAGGATGCCATGCTGATGTGTGGCAGGGCTACTGCCTTGCTGGTGGCTATCCGGCGCTGTGTGTGGTTGAGACAGTGGACGGCCGATTTTAATTCTAAAAGATCGCTCACGGCTCTGCCCTTTTTGGGTTTGAGGCTTTTTGGTGAGAGGCTGGACTCTGTTGCCAAGGGAGGTAAATTACCTCAGCGCAAGAAATTTCGCCGTTCCTTTCGGGGGATGGTCTCGTTCAATCCGTCCTTTCGGGGAGTCGGCGCCGGTAGAGGTGCGGGCTCCTCGGCCCCCAGGAGCGCCAGTTGGAATAGGGGCAGAGGCCGTGGCCGCCCCACTCGCGTCTGGGGTGCCAAGCCCAAGCCGGCTGCCAAGCCCACCCAGCAATGAGGGGGCGCCCTCACCCGTTCGGGTGGGGGGACGGTTGCAACTTTTCTCCCGGGTGTGGGACCAGGAGGTCCCGGACAGATGGATCCGGGAGGTGGTTTCGGCCGGTTACAAGTTGGAGTTCGAGTCCCGTCCTCCTTCAAGGTTTTTCAGGTCTCGGGTGTCTTTGGATCCTTTGGCCGCGCAGGGGCTCCTGGCGGCAGTAAGGAATCTTCTAGATTTAGCTGTCATTTGCCCGGTTCCTCCTTCAGAGGTGGGGCGCGGGTTTTATTCCAATCTCTTCACGGTCCCCAAAAAGGACGGGTCCTTCCGTCCTATTCTGGATTTGAAGTTTCTCAACAGGTTTATTCGTCCTCGGAAGTTTCGCATGGAAACCCTGCGGTCTGCGATCAGGTTCGCTTCGGCAGGGGGACTTTATGACGTCCATAGACATCAAGGATGCGTACCTGCACGTGCCGATCTTTCCTGCTCATCAGCGGTTCCTCCGTTTCGTGGTGGGGGATCGGCATTTTCAGTTTGTGGCTCTTCCATTCGGTCTCACCTCTGCTCCGAGAGTGTTCACCAAGGTGTTGGCGGGGGTGATGGCCCTGCTCAGAGCTCAGGGGATTCGCATTGTGCCTTACCTGGACGATCTTCTCATCATGGCTCCTTCCTTCAGTCAAGCAGAGGGGGACACCAGCACGGTGGTGTCTATGTTGGAGAGGTTCGGCTGGGTGATCAATTACCCCAAGTCCTCGCTGGTTCCGGCCAGGGTGGTGACCTTTCTGGGGATGTCGTCGGACTCCTGCCAGCACAGAGTGTTTCTTACTCAGGCCAAGGTTCTGATGATTCAGGAATTGGTCCAGCTGCTCCTCTCCCATCCTCATCCGTCCATTCGTCTGGGGATGAGACTGGTGGGGTTGATGGTGGCCTCGTTCGAGGCAGTTCCCTTTGCTCAGTTTCATACGAGGACTCTTCAGCTTCATCTTTTGGCGTCTTGGAACCGGTGTCCGGGGTCGTTGGATCGGTCCTTCCGGTTGTCCCCTCGGGTTCGGCAGTCCCTTCTGTGGTGGTTGGTCTCGGACAACCTTCTGAAGGGCAGGTCGTTTCTGACTCCACTTTGGGAGACTGTCACCACGGATGCCAGTTTGTCAGGCTGGGGAGGTTATTGGAAGGATCTTCGGTTTCAGGGGCAGTGGGACCCTCAGGAGGCCCACTTGCCCATCAATGTTCTGGAACTGCGAGCCATCAGGTTGGTTCTGTCTCACTTGACGTATCATTTACAAGGTCTGCCGGTTCAGGTTCGCTCAGACAATCAGACGGCGGTTGCTTACATCAATCACCAAGGAGGGACTCGCAGTCTGGGTGCCCACAGGGAAGTGTCTCTGATTTTGGTCTGGGCGGAGACTCATGTCCCTTGCATCTCGGCAGTTTACATTCCGGGAGTGGAAAACACGGAGGCGGATTTTCTGAGCCGGTGTGCGTCCCGTCGGGGGGAGTGGTCTCTCCATCCCCAGGTGTCACTTTGTCTCCGGTGGGGGACGCCGGAGGTGGATCTGTTTGCCTCTCGTCACAATCACAAGCTTCCGTCCTTTGTGTCCCTGTCCCGGGACCCTCTGGCTCTGGCGGTGGATGCCATGACCCTGAGCTGGAGGGACCTGGGGTTTCTTTATCTGTTTCCTCCGATTCCCATGCTAAGCAGGGTTCTGCGAAAGTTGGTTCTGGAAGGAGTTCCCGCCATTCTCGTGGCTCCAAGGTGGCCAAGGCGGGTGTGGTTCGCGGACATCGTTCGTCTGGCCGTAGATCAGTTCGATCTGCCTCTTTGGCCAGATCTTCTCACTCAGGGTCAACTCTGTTACCCCAGTTTACAAACGCTGGCTTTGACGGCTTGGCTGCTGAAACCTCCATCTTAAAGGAGGAGGGTCTTTCGGATGCTGTCATTCAGACTCTTATTAGTGCTAGGAAGAGATCTTCTTCTTCCATCTATTACAGGTATTGGAGATCTTATATCGATTGGTGTGAGGCTAGGTCTTTGCCTTGCCGGGTCTTTTCTGTGTCTAGGATTTTGGAGTTCCTTCAGGCGGGGCTGGACTCTGGTCTTCAGTTGAGTACCTTGGTTTCTGCTTTGTCAATTTTTTTCCAGAAATCTTGCTAGTCATTCCTTGGTCAAGACTTTTTTCCAGGGGGTTTCGCATGTGAGGCCTCCTAGGAAGCCTTTGCTCCCAGTGTGGGATTTGAATTTGGTTCTTTCTGCTCTTAAGGCTCCTCCTTTTGAGCCTTTGCGGGATGTTGCTTTGTCCATTCTTACTCAGAAGGTTGCCTTTCTGGTGGCCATTACTTCTGTTCGGCGTGTTTCAGCGCTGGCAGCTTTGTCTATTCAGGCTCCTTATTTTGAGGATCATCAGGACAAAGTGGTTTTTCGTTACAAGTCAGATTTTCTCCCTAAAGTGGTCTCTGCTTTTCATCTTAACCAGGACATTGTTCTTCCTTCTTTGTGTCCTAAGCCTAAGAATGTCAAGGAGAGTGCTTTGCACTGCTTGGATGTGGTACGTTGTGTCAGGTACTATCTACGTGCTACGTCTTCTTTTCGTAAGACTGATGCCTTTTTCGTTGTGCCATGTGGGCCTAGGAAGGGTTTGGCTCCGGCCAAATCTTCCATTAGTAAATGGATTCGTCAGGCCATTGTTGGTGCTTATTCGGCCAAGGGGAAGGATCCCCCTTTCCGAGTTACTGCTCATTCTACTCGTGCGGTTGGTGCGTCCTGGGCTTTTCAGCACCAGGCTTCGGTTGAACAAGTGTGTAAGGCTGCAACTTGGTCTTCTGTTCATACCTTTTCTAAGTTCTATAAGGTTGATGTGCGGGCCTCAGCGGATGCTGTTTTTGGCCGCAAGGTTTTGCAGGCTGCAGTGGTTTGAGTTTTTTCTGCGTTATTGCCTGATTCGGATACCCACCCTTTTCTGGACACTGCTGTTGGATGTCCCTAGTGTAATTATTAAAGTCTGAAGTGGGGTGTGTGACATACTTAGAATAATACCATTTTGTGATTACTCACCTGTAAAATGGGTATTATAAGTATGTCACACACCCCACTTCACCCCCCCTTTTTGGTATCCTGGCTCTCTATTTGGTGAAGTTTGGTTCTTTACGTTGAGGGTTACATTGTTTGGTTCTGGTACCTTGTCTTATTGCTGTTCTAATACTGGGAGGTTCTTGGGAGGTACCAGGTATGTATAGACCGGGAGGGGCCTGTTGAAGTTTTTTGGAGAAGTTCTCTGCAATGCTGCCACCTAGAGGTGCGTTAACCCTAGTGTAATTATTAAAGTCTGAAGTGGGGTGTGTGACATACTTATAATACCCATTTTACAGGTGAGTAATCACAAAATGGTATTTTTTCAGTCCCCCATCAGGAATCTGTAATCAAAAATCAGGAAAGCCCCCCCCCCCCATCTTGATTTGCATGCTAAATATTTTGGTGGTTTAGCTGGTGAAACTATTTTCACTGTAGCAATGGCGCTCAACTTTTAATGTCTTCTCTGGCTACTTCCACACTGAGACATTTCAGGGGCAATCTTGGCCCGCTATTTGTTGCCCTGTAAACGTGAAAATGCTACCCATAATAACTTGTGGGCGCTTTCACACCACAGCGGTGCGATTGCATGGTGTTTGCAAACGTCAGGAATGCCATTTTTTGTGGCGATATTGCTTGCAATTCGCTCTAAAATAGTGATTGGATTTGCGCTAATGAATTTAATCGGGGAAGCCCCAGTGTGAAAATATCCCTTTGTTTTCTTGCAGGTTACCCCCTTTTTCTGCCAAAGTGTTTTTTTGGTCTGCCAGTATATCAAAAATAGAAGAAAACTAAATTTGGAGCATTGTATCAGCTATTTTCTAGATAGTGGCAAATAAGGTGACTTGAGGGGGGTCTGCCCCCTAACAAAAAGCAATGGTAGTAGGGACTACTTTATAGTATATCCATTTACTTTTTCAACAATCCATATTTACCTTTTCACGTCCCACTGGTAGCTGCATGCAGAAAACCTACACTGCGTGGCAGGCCTGTTATGGCCTTTTCTCTTGTGTTCAGTGACAACACCTGAGAGAGCACCTCTTTTTTCCTGGAAATGAATCAATAAATTTGCACCCATTTTCTGTTTTTTCCTGGAAAGGTTGCACTTTGCACTCAGACCTTGTGGGGAACCAAGAGAGGGAAACTGGGGGGTCCGGCAGAGGTTTCTGGCCATTGGCCATGAGAATGTACCAGGGGAACAGTGCCCTGCTGCGTTCATCAGTGAGGTTGGCACAGCAGATGGCTTGCAACTGACCTCGGCAGTATGGGCTGGCAGCATTGGTAGCCATCTATGTTGAGGCCGAGGCAATGCTGAAACACTAGCTGCAAACCGGGCATCGGTGGTGATTTATTACGTTGGCCGGGCGGCGGTGGTGGTGCATAAATCACCTGGACTGCGGCGGTTGCAGAAGGTCAGTGACGACGGTGGCGGTGCTGGGGGGCTGTCGGGTCCTGATTTTGCTGACTATTTCCCCTCTAGCCCTGTTTTACAGGGTTAATAGCACTCCTGTCTTTAATCCCCTCCCAGAGGGGGGTTTCCTTTTCCGTGTTGAGCCTAGAAGGTACTACAGACCTGGTACGGAACCATTATTTTTGGGGGACATTGCGGGATCCTATGGATAGATGGATGGAATTGTCCCTGAAGAAGGCCCTGGGAGGTGGCAGCAACAGGTTTCAAAACAGATGTGGCATCTCTTGTTCTGGTCCGGTCTATAAGAATTTGGGTGAAACCAGATATTTTTTTTAACCAGATATTTTTTTTTCATAAACATATGTTTATTAACCATACAGATTGAAATTCCATCCCTAGTAACGAAGACGTACTTCAAACCCACAGATAGAAATGGCTTTGTCCTCGCAGGAAGTTGCCACTATCCCAATTGGATTAAAGCAATCCCAAGAGGGCAATTCATGAGGTTGAGGCGGAATTGTAGTAAACTTGAGGATTTTGATGTACAAGCGAGAGGTTTGGCGGATAAATTATTCTTAGTATACAGTACGTCCTGCTCCAGATATAATACTTACACTTGGGGTTATCCTCCGCCAGATGGAGCTGTACTGCAGAAGCATGCGAAAACAGGCTCCTCCCGGCCCTTCATATACCCAGGGACCTCCCACAAATCCCCAGATTTCTCTGCAGTGCTGACTGCGAAGACATGAAGTATCACTCTCTCGCCGGTGAGCGGGGCTATAAAAGCATGCGGCCCTGTTGGACTACTCCCACCCGTCCTCCATGTGATGTGCCTCCCAGCTTGGGCTGCGTCGGTCGGGTGAAAGTAGGCAGCACCTTGTGTGCTTATGGAGCCATGCTCCACCGCAGTCCCCCACCAAAGGGTAGGCGGTTTAGGCTTATGGTGAGCCTCTAGAGGATGCCCCTCCCGCGCTATTCCCCATGCCCCGTGTAGCGGTGGGCCCTTTACAAAGGGTCGCCATCCTCCCTCGTTCCCCCCATAGTCCGGGGGGAAAGAAAGGGGGGGTGTGGTGGTCAGTGTATGTTACACGCTTGGCCTTATTACTGTCCTTTACTGGTATCCTGGTGTCAGTGCCGCGCTGTTAAAATTTTTTTTATTATTATGCATATATCGCCGCCACGCGCACGCCTTCTCTTATTGAATGTGCTGCGTTGAGCGGCGACGCTGCTACGTCTTCGTCTGTCTCTAAGTGTGTCATTCACTTCGATCTTCTGACATCTGAGCTTAATTCAGAGCTTCGCGCTCTTCGGGGGGGCGGAGACCTGGCTTGGCGCGCTCCGCGTCACAGCCCGCTCTGGCCCGCCCTTCGAGGTCCGCTTGGCGCCATTTCGATGCTCTTCACGCACGCGTGTGGTAACGGTCTCCTCCTCCCTCGATCTGTAAGTGCCCTCGCGGGCGATTTTCATTTGTCTTGCTACTGCGCATGGCTCTGACATCCCTATTCCCATTATGTCTTTCAGACGGTCGAACACCAGTGGCTTCTCCCGGCCCGGCTTAATTACCAGTGGACCTAATTAAATTACTCCCACTTCCCTGCGGGTCATTGGGGCATCCAGGGTAGCTTATAGCGTCAATCCCTACTGGCCTATTGTGCCTATTAATCACCATATGGAGGCATCCCAGGATATTGTGAACGGGGTTCCCTCGGGACAAGCCCATCTGTGTGTAGCTTGTGGGGTCTCGCCTATCAGCGGTGACAATGCACGGGTCTGCGTCCCTTGTGCACAGCAGGCGCTAATGGTATTTCCCGCCCCTCCTGTGGCTGGGCCTGCATCTCGCCTCACTTCACCTACTCCCCCAAGCCTGAGTCTAACCCCCAATACAAGCGGGGATTCTCATCCTGATGTGGCCACTAGACTGGCCAGTGTTGAAAAATTGCTTGCTAGTTCTCTAGCGCGCAAGGCCACTGCTAAAATGCGGCACATAATCCCTGATTCGGCTCCCTTCCCTATGGAGTCTGAGGAGTTTTCACATTTTTATGGCCATACCCCTTCGGACGAAGGGGAGCTATTCTCTGACTCAGAATCTTCTGATGAGAAGACAAGGGGTCATGACGATTCTGGTTCGGACCACTGGACCCCGGATGATACTGATAAACTACTGCTTCAGATTTTTGAAGTTCTGTCCATCCCTCCCCCTGTTGCGGCTCCCAGGCAAAGGGGTGAGCTATTTCATACTGCTAAGGCTCAATTGGAGTTTCCTGAGCAAACCCATTTGAATAACCTAGTTTTGAAGGAATGGGAACATCCCAGTAGACTTCCCGGGATCCCTAAGGGTTTGGACAGGAAGTATCCATTCCCTGCTGATATGGTCAAGTGCTGGTCATCACCCCCCAAGGTCGATGCCCCGGTTTTAGGGCTGTCTAACACCTCTATTATGCACTCCCCCGATAACACTACGCTTCGGGATTCTGAGGACCGGCGCATTGACCAATTGGCATGTCATGCCTTTGCATTCGGTGGGGCGGCGCTGCGCCCGGTTTGCGCCTTGGCCATTACTGCTGTGGCGCTCAGGGCCATGATCAGGAATGTTCTTGATGGCCCAGACGAGCTGCCTACTGATGCCGTTAATGGTGATGCGTTTGTGAACTTTATCCTGTCAGCGTCGGATGATGCTGTTAGGCTGTGTGCCAGATCTTCCGTCTTGGCGGTGGCTATACGCCGCGTGGTATGGCTGCGCCAGTGGGCGGCAGACAATGCAGCTAAGAAAGCCCTTACTGGGCTTCCCTTTAAGGGTCTGCACCTGTTTGGGGACCGCCTAGACCTCTTTGCTAATCCAGGGCCCCCTTTCAGCCCCCTACAGAGGTGCTAAGCAGGGGAAAGGGGTGTCCTTCGCGGGGGTTCGTGCAGACTCCTGGCATAGGAGCAAGGGGCGACGTCCCGGCTCCTCCTGGGGAACCAAGTCCAAAGCCCCTCCCAAGACCCCTCAGGCATGATGGGGCGCCCTCGCCCGCCAGGGTGGGGGGACGGCTACAGCACTTCGCGCATGTCTGGAGGCACCAAGTCTTGGACCGGTGGATTCATGAGGTAGTTACCTCTGGCTATAAAATAGAGTTTGCTGTACGGCCCCCCTCAAGATTCGTCAGGTCCCGGATTCCCCAGGACCCGGCATCGGCTCAGGTCCTGGTGCAAGCAGTGCAAGACCTTCTGGATCTGGGAGTTATTTGCCAGGTTCCCTTGAGAGAATTGGGAGAAGGGTTCTACTCCAATCTGTTCACAGTACCCAAAAGAGATGGGTCAGTCAGGCCCATTCTGGATTTAAAGATCCTAAACAAATTTGTCAAGCACAAGCGCTTTCGCATGGAAACTCTGCGCTCGGCCGTTGGCTCTCTGCGCCCAGGGGATTTTATGACAACTGTGGACATCAAGGATGCTTGCCTTCACATTCCTGTTTTTCCGGGACATCAAAGGTTTCTCAGATTCGCGTTGAAGGATCAACAGTTTGTGGCCCTACCATTTGGCCTCACTTCAGCTCCCAGAGTGTTCACCAAGGTACTGGCGGGAGTGATGTCCTTGTTAAGGTCAGGGGGCATTTGAGTGCTGCCCTACCTGGACGACATCCTCATTGCCTCGTGGCCCCTACAGCAGGCGGAGCTGGACACTCAGCGAGTGGTGTCCATCTTGGAGTCGTTCGGCTGGGTGATCAATCACCCCAAGTCTTCTCTGTCCCCTTCGTTGATGACCCCATTCCTGGGGATGATTCTGGATACGGTTCAGTCACGAATATTCCTTTCCCAACAGAAGGTGGAAGCCCTGACTGTGCAGGTGCGGTCCCTGCTCTCGTGCCCCCAGCTCTCACTCAGACAGGGAATTCAGCTGGTGGGTCTGATGGTGGCAAGCTTCGAGGCGGTGCCCTTTGCTCAGCTCCATTCGAGGCCTCTGCAGCTTCACCTCCTCTCGGTATGGGACAAGGATCCTGCGTCCCTGGACAGGTTTTGTGTACTTCCCCCGTTGGTCATAAGGTCCCTCTCGTGGTGGCTGGACCACAAGAATTTGCTAAAGGGCAGGTCTTTTCTAGCCCCCTCCTGGGAGACGGTCACCACGGATGCCAGTCTGTCAGATTGGGGGGGATTCTGGAAGTCCCTGAGGTTCCAGGGCAGGTGGGGCCCTCAAGAGGCCTATTTACCCATCAACATTCTGGAACTACGGGCGGTCAGGTTGGTTCTGGAGCAGTTGACCGATCACCTGCAGGGACTGTCTGTTCAGGTACGTTCAGACAACAGGACGGCGGTGGCCTACATCAATCATCAGGGAGGGACCCGGAGCAAGGGTGCCCTCCAGGAAGCGTCGCGGATTCTGACATGGGCGGAGGCCAATGTTCGGCTGTTTACATCCCGGGGGTGGAAAATCTACTAGCAGACTCTCTGAGCAGGGGGACTTCCCGGCAAGGGGAGTGGTCCCTCTGCAACAGGGTGTTCCAGTCCCTGTGTCACCGTTGGGGTCTACCGGATGTGGATCTGTTTGCATCCCGTCACAATCGCAAGCTCCCGGCCTTTGTCTCCCTGTCTCAGGATCCTCTGGCTGTGGCCACGGACGCTCTGTCGTTGTCTTGGAAGAAATTTCGCCTCCTGTATGTATTTCCGCCGTTTCCCCTGCTGGCAGGGTTCTGCGCAAGATTGCCCTGGAAAAGGTGCCAGTGATTCTAGTGGCCCCAAGGTGGCCAAGAAGGGTGTGGTTCGCAGACGTGGTACAAATGGCAGTAGATCAGTACATCCTGCCAGAGGCGCCAGATCTACTCACTCAGGGCTCCTTACGCCATCCCAATTTATAAACTCTGGTTTTGACGGCTTGGCTGCTGAAACCTCCATCTTGATGGAAAAAGGCTTGTCTGCCTCAGTGGTGGATACCATGGTTCAGGCTAGGAAGAAAACTTCTTCTGCCATCTATTATAGGGTATGGCGTTCCTACATAGACTGGTGTGAGTCCAGGTCTCTTCCCTGCAGGGAGTTCTTCATCCCTAGGATTCTGGAATTTTTACAACATGGATTAGAGTTGGGTTTAAAGCTCAGTACTCTGAAGGGTCAGGTTTCTGCCCTGTCTGTTTTCTTTCAGAAATCTTTTGCTCAGCATCACCTGATTAAGACCTTCTTTCAGGGGGTCACCCACGTGCGTCCCCCACGTAAGCCTACGGTTCCTGTTTGGGACTTGAACCTGGTTTTGTCTGCCTTGCAGGGTGCTCCCTTTGAGCCTATTCAGGATGCTGCCTTGGTTGTACTTACCCTCAAAGTGGTTTTTCTGGTGGCTATCACTTCGGTCAGGCGTGTTTCGGAGCTGGCGGCGTTATCTATTCAGCCCCCATACTACGAGAGACACCAGGACAAGGTGGTGTTCCGCTTTAAGCCAGACTTTCTGCCGAAGGTGGTGTCGGCCTTTCACTTGAATCAGGATATTGTGCTTCCTTCATTGTGTCCTAATCCTAGCAACGCTAAGGAAAGGGTTCTGCATTCCTTGGGTGTGGTCAGGTGTCTGAAGTATTACCTGGTTGTCACTGTGGCCTTCAGGAAGACTGATGCTCTTTTTGTGGTCCCTTCTGGTCCTAGGAAGGGTTTGGCTCCGGCCAAGTCTACTATTAGCAAATGGATTTGTCAGGCTGTAATTCAAGCCTATTCTACTAAGGGGAAGAGTCCTCCCTTCCGCCTTACTGCTCATTCTACTCGTGCTATCGGGGCCTCTTGGGCCTTCCAGCACCAGGCCTCGGTTGAACAGGTGTGCAAGGCCGCTACTTGGCCTTCTGTTCATACCTTTTCCAAGTTTTACAAGGTTGATGTTAGGGCCTCAGCAGATGCTGCTTTTGTCCGTAAGGTTTTGCAAGCGGTAGTAGTTTGAACTGCCTGTTGTCACCTTTTGTTGTTGGGGGATCCCACCCTACTTTATGGACACTGCTATTGGATGTCCCAAGTGTAAGTATTATATCTGGAGCAGGACGTACTGTATACTAAGAATAATACAATTCTGTGAAATACTCACCTGTAGAATTGGTATTATAGGTATACAGTACGTCCTCCTCCACCCCACCCTGTTGTTGCATTATTCTGGATCCCCTGTATGGTGATGGTTATCTTGTTATTGTTAACAGTTGTTCTGGGTGGTTTTTGAATTCTCCCAGCTTCTTGTTCACTGCTTTTCAATGCTGGGGATTTGTGGGAGGTCCCTGGGTATATGAAGGGCCGGGAGGAGCCTGTTTTTGCTTGCTTCTGCAGTACAGCGCCATCTGGCGGAGGATAACCCCAAGTGTAAGTATTATATCTGGAGCAGGACGTACTGTATACCTATAATATCAATTCTACAGGTGAGTTTTTCACAGATTTGTATTTTTGGACAAGGGTTATGATGCCAACATTGTGAATCAACAATTAACACAGGTTAGGGGCCAGGAGAGATTCCCCCAAAAAAGACCTTTGCAGAAAGGAATGAATGATGAGCAATTTTCTTTCATTACGGATTTTAGCATACAACATCATGCAGTTAAAAAAATCCTGATGAAACATTGGCATATATTGCAGGCAGATGAGGTTCTTGGCCCTAGGCTACCAGAGAAACCAAAACTGTTTTTAAAAAGGCATCTAATCTGAGAAGTATCCTTACAAAAAGTTATGTTGATCCTCCTAAACAAAGTCCTCATCCATCTTCTTTTTTTATGAGTGAACAAAAAGTTTTTTTTAGCTGTGGTACATGTGCGGGGTGCAAGACGTGCAAATCCACCCCAAGGCCGATAAAAACATTTGTTCATCCGAGGACGGGAAGGGATTATAAGGTCTCTAAACTAATTACATGTGCATCAAAATGTGTCCTATATTTAATTTGGTGCACATGCAATTTGTTATGTGGGACGTACCACAAGGGAGCTCCGAATTAGAATAAGGGAGCATGTGTACAATATAAGGAAGGGTTTAGAGTCCCATAGTCTTTCTGCACATTTTAAGACCGCACATAATTGTGACCCTTCATTCATGTCCTTTATGGCCTTAGATAAAATTGATGGCCACTGGCGCGGATCGAATTTGACACGGGAGGTATCCAAGAAGGAGAGTTTTTGGATTTTCAAGTTGGACACCCTAATGGGCTAAACGTAGAGTTCGACCTTAACTGCTTTTTGGATACTTCCTAGGTTGGAGCGCTTTTCTTATTTGGATTGCCTAATTGAGTTGCACGTTAATGCTTGAATAATCAGGTGCTCCATTTTAGATATGTCTTAATATGTATTTGTAGGTTTAGCGATTTTAGATGTAGCAATTTTAGAGGTAGATGTATGAATTTTAAGAAGTGTTGTATATTCTTAGTATACAGTACGTCCTGCTCCAGATATAGTACTTACACTTGGGTTATCCTCTGCCAGATGGCGCTGCACTGCAGAGACATGCAAAAACAGGCTCCTCCCGGCCCTCAAATACCCAGGGACCTCCCACAAATCCCCAGATTTCTCTTCAGTGCTGACTGCGAAGACATGAAGTATCACTCTCTCGCAGGTGAGCGGGGCTATTATAGCCTGCGGCCCTGTTGGACTATTCCCACCTGTCCTCCTTGTGATGTGCCTCCCAGCCTGGGCTGCGCTCGTCAGGTGAAGGTAGGCAGCACCATGCGTGCTTATGGAGCCATGCTCCACCGCAGTACCCCACCAAAGGGTAGGCGGTTTAGGCTGCTGGTGAGCCTCTAAGGGATGCCCCTCCCGCATTATTGCCCATGCCCCTTGTAGCGGTGGGCCCTGTACAAAGGGTTGCCATCCTCCGTTCCCCCCGTAGCCCGAGGTTAAAGAAAGGGGGGGGTGTGTAGGTGGTCCCAGTGTATTGAATTACAGGCTAGTGGCCTTTGGTAATGTCATTTGACTTGTCTACTCGGTGTCAGACGCGCTGATTCGCAGCCTTATTTGTGTATCTGCTGCCGCCACGCGCGCCTCTTTGCTTCATCGATTCCCAACTGGGACATGATTGAAGTGCTCTTGACACACAAGTGTTCTAGGGTGTCTCACTGGTCATGTGTACACTCATAGCATGGATGGGTAAATTATCTGGCTGTGCTGCTCCGGCCAGCGGCGTCGCCTCAGATGACGCCATCATTGGCTAAAATCATCTATTCTGAGTGTGTCATACACCTCGCTCCTCATGACAACCCTGTCTACTGGCTTAGAGCTTTGCGCTCTTCGGGGGGGGCGGGGACCTGGATTGGCGCGCTACGCGTCACGGGCCACCCTGGCTCGCCCTTCGAGGTTCGCTTGGCGCCTTTTTGGATGGTCGTCGCGCGTGGTCTCGGTCCCCCTCCTTCCGTGGTCTGTAAGTGCCCTCACGGGCGATTTTTCATGCTCCTTGCTTACTGTGCATGGTTCTGACACCCTTTATTCCCCTTATGTCTTTCAGACGGTTGAATCCAGTGGCTTCTCCCGGCCCAGCATAATTGCCAGTTGGGCCTAGTATAATACTCCCACTTCCCTGCGGGTCATTGGGGCATCCAGGGTAGCTTCAGCGTCAGTCCCTACTGGCCTATTGTGCCTATTAATCACCATATGGAGGCATCCCAGGATATTGTGACCGGGGTTCCTTCCGGACAAGCCCGGCTGTGTGTAGCTTGTGGGGTCTCACCTATCAGCGGTGACAATGCACGGGTCTGCATCTCTTGTGCACAGCAGGCGCTAATGGTACTTCCCGCCCCTCCGGTGGCTGGGCCTGCACCTCGCCTCACTTCACCTACTCCCCCAAGCCTGAGTCTAACCCCCAATACAAGCGGGGATTCTCATCCTGATGTGGCTGCTAGACTGGCCAGTGTTGAAAAATTGCTTGCTAATACCTTAGCGCGTAAGGCCACCGCAAGAAAGCGGCACTTAGCCCCTGATACCGCTCTTTTCCCTGCGGAGTCTGATTAGTTCTTGCACCTATGTGGCCATGCCCCCTCGGACCAAGGGGAGCTCTTCTCCGACTCAGGGTCATCTGACGAGAAGTCAAGGGGTCAGGATGGTTCTGGCTCTGATCACTGGACCCCGGATGATACTGACAAATTGCTGGTGCAGATTTTTGAGGTTTTGTCCATCTCTCCCCCTGTTGCGGCTCCCAGGCAAAGGGGTGAGCTATTCCATACTGCTAAGGCTCGATTGGAATTTCCTGAGCAAACCCATTTCAATAACCTCATGCTTAAGGAGTGGGAACATCCCAGTAGACTTCCCGGGATTCCTAAGAGTTTGGACAGGAAGTATCCTTTTCCTGCTGACATGGTCAAGTGCTGGTCTTCACCCCCCGAGGTCGATGCCCTATTCTAGGGCTGTCTAATACATCCATTATGCACTCCCCTGACACTACTACGTTGCGGGATTCTGAGGACCGGCGCATTGACCAATTGGCATGCCATGCCTTTGCATATGGGGGGGGCGGCGCTACGCCCAGTTTGCATTTTGGCTATTACCGCGGTGGCACTCAGGGCCATGGTCAGGAATGCACTTGACGGCCCAGACGATTTGCCACCTGATACTATTAATGCCCTGGCTACCTATGAAGTGTTTGTTAACTTTATCCTGTCTGCATCAGACAATGCTATTAGGATGTGTGCCAGATCTTCCGCCTTGGCGGTAGCTATCTGCCTCCTTGCTAAAGGAGGTAAGTTACCCCAGCGCAGGTGGCAGCCTCAGCCCTTTCGGAGCCAGGGCCCCCCTTCAGTCCCTTACCGAGGCGCTAAGCAGGGGAAGGGGGTGTCCTTCGCAGGGGCTCGCGCAGATTCCTGGCATAGGAGCAGAGGACGACGTCCGGGCTCCTCCTGGGGGTCCAAAGCCCCTCCCAAGACCCCTCAGGCATGATGGGGCGCCCTCGCCCGCCAGGGTGGGGGGACGGCTACAGCACTTTGCGCCCCTCTGGAGGCACCAAGTCTCAGACCGGTGGATTCAGGAAGTAGTGTCTTCTGGTTACAAAATAGAGTTTGCTGTGCGGCCCCCCCACAAGATTCATCAGGTCCCGGATCCCCCAGGACCCTGTATCAGCTCAGGTCTTGCTACAGGCTGTGCAAGGTCTTCTGGATCTAGGGGTCATTTGCAGGGTCCTCTTAAGAGAATTGGGCAAGGGGTTCTATTCCAACCTTTTCACAGTGCCCATTCTGGATTTAAAGATCCTCAACAGATTTGTCAAGAACAGACGCTTTTGCATGGAAACTCTGCACTCGGCCATTGGCTCCCTGCGCCTGGGGGATTTCATGACGTCAGTGGACATCAAAGATGCTTACCTTCACATCCCTGTGTTCCCGGGACATCAAAGGTTTCTCAGATTCGCGTTGAAAGATCAACATTATCAGTTTGTGGCCCTACCATTTGGCCTCACTTCAGCTCCCAGAGTGTTCACCAAGGTGCTGGCGGGGGTGATGTCTCTGATAAGGTCAGGGGGCATACGTGTGCTGCCCTACCTTGACGACATTCTCATCTCTTCACGGTCCCCACAGCAGGCGGAACTGGACACTCAGCTGGTGGTGTCCACCTTGGAGTCCTTCGGCTGGGTGATCAATCATCCCAAGTCCTCTCTGTCCCCTTCGCCGGTGACCCCATTCCTGGGGATGATTCTGGATACGGTTCAGTCACGGATATTCCTCCCTCAACAAAAGGTGGAAGCTCTGACTGTGCAGGTGAGGTTCCTGCTCTCGTGCCCCCAGCCCTCCCTCAGGCAGGGAATGCAGCTGGTGGGCCTGATGGTCTTTGGACGGTGTTTGTGTGCTTCCCCCATTGGTCCGAGAGTCCCTCTCGTGGTGGCTGGACCACAAGAACCTGTTACAGGGCAGGTCCTTCCTGGCCCCCTCCTGGGAGACTGTCACCACGGATGCCAGTCTGTCAGGTTGGGGGGGGGGGATTCTGAAAGTCCTTGCTGTTCCAGGGGAGGTGGGGCCCTCAGGAGGCCCATTTGCCCATCAACATTCTGGAACTAAGGGCGATCAGGTTGGTACTGGAGCAGTTGACCAATCACCTGAAGGGTCTGGCTGTGCAGGTGCGCTCAGACAACAGGACGGCGGTTGCCTACATCAACCATCAGGGAGGGACCCGGAGCAGGGGTGCCCTCCAGGAAATGTCGCGGATTATGACATGGGCGGAGGCCAATGTTCAATGTATTCCGGCTGTGTATATCCCGGGGGTAGAGAATCTGCTGGCAGACTCTCTGACCCTCGTCAGGGGGAGTGGTCCCTCTGCAACAGGGTAATCCAGTCCCTGTGTCACCGTTGGGGTCTACCGGATGTGGATCTGTTTGCATCAGGTCACAATCACAAGCTCCCGGTCTTTGTCTCCCTGTCTCAGGATCCTCTGGCCTTGGCCACGGATGCTCTGCCAATGTCATGGAGGGAATTTCGGCTCCTGTATGTCTTTCCTACGTTCCCCCTGCTGGGCAGGGTTCTGCGCAAGATTGCTCTGGAAAGGGTGCCAGTGATTCTGGTGGCCCCAAGGTGGCCAAGAAGAGTGTGGTTCGCAGACGTGGTACAAATGGCAGTAGACCAGTACGTCCTGCCAGGGGCCCCAGATCTGCTCACTCAGGGCTCCTTACGCCATCCCAATTTACAAACGCTGGCTTTGACGGCCTGGCTGCTGAAACCTCCATCTTGATGGAGAAGGGCTTGTCTGCCTCGGTGGTGGATACCATGGTGCAGGCTAGGAAGAAAACTTCTTCTGCTATCTATTATAGGGTATGGCGTGCCTACATTGATTGGTGTGAGTCTAGGTCTCTTCCATGTAGGGAGTTCTTAGTCCCTAGGGTTCTGGAGTTTTTACAGCATGGATTGGAGTTGGGTCTAAAACTCAGTACTCTGAAGGGTCAGGTTTCTGCCCTGTCTGTCTTCTTTCAGAAGTCTTTTGCTCAGCATCCCTTGGTTAAGATCTTTTTTCAGGGGGTCACTCATGTGCGTCCCCCACGTAAGCCTATGGTCCCTGTTTGGGATTTGAACTTGGTTCTGTCTGCCTTGCAAGGTGCTCCCTTTGTGCCTATTCAGGATGCTGCTCTGGCTGTACTTACCCTCAAGGTTGTCTTTCTGGTGGCTATTCGGTCAGGCGTGTGTCTGAGCTGGCGGCTCTGTCTATCCAGCCCCCATACTATGAGAGACACCAGGACAAGGTGGTGTTCCGCTTTAAGCCGGACTTTCTGCCTAAGGTGGTGTCTGCTTTTAATTTGAATCAAGATATTGTTCTTCCTTCCTTGTGTCCTAATCCTAGCAACGCTAAGGAAAGGGTTCTGCATTCCTTGGATGTGGTCAGGTGTCTGAAGTATTACCTGGTAGTTACTACGGCTTTCAGGAAGACTGATGCTCTTTTTGTGGTCCCTTCTGGTCCTAGGAAGGGTTTGGCTCCTGCCAAGTCTACTATTAGCAAATAGATTCGTCAGGCTGTGATTCAGGCCTATTCTGCTAAGGGGAAGAGTCCTCCCTTCCGCCTTACTGCTCATTCTAATCGTGCTATTGGTGCCTCTTGGGCCTTCCAGCACCAGGCTTCTGTTGAACAAGTTTGCAAGGCTGCTACTTGGTCTTCTGTTCATACCTTTTCAAAGTTTTACAAGTTTGACGTTAGGGCCTCAGCTGACGCTGTTTTTGGCCGCAAGGTTTTGCAGGCGGCAGTGGTCTAAACTGTCTGCTGTCACCTTTTTTGTTGGGGATCCCACCCTACTTACGGACACTGCTATTGGATGTCCCAAGTGTAAGTACTATATCTGGAGCAGGACGTACTGTATACTAAGAATAATACAATTCTGTGAAGTACTCACCTGTAGAATTGATATTATTTGTATACAGTACGTCCTGCTCCACCCCACCCTGGTTACATTATTCTGGATCCCCTGTATGGTGATTGTTATCTTTGTTATAGTTACCAGTTGTTTTGGGTGGTTAAATTCTCCCGGCTTCTTGTTCACTGCTTTTCAATGCTGGGGATTTGTGGGAGGTCCCTGGGTATTTGAGGGCCGGGAGGAGCCTGTTTTTGCATGTCTCTGCAGTGCAGCGCCATCTGGCAGAGGATAACCCAAGTGTAAGTACTATATCTGGAGCAGGACGTACTGTATACAAATAATATCAATTCTACAGGTGAGTACTTCACAGAATTGTATTTTTAAGTGGATGTAAACATCCCTGGTTTACTATGATGTCTGGATTTAGGTATGCATTAACTATGCTTATAGTGGCTAGAATGATCGTTAGAAGATTTTAAGCTGGTAAGGCTAACTCACCTTGCAAAATCCCCGAAATTGATTGTCATTGATAGGATATCCCGTTCAGTATTTTGCTGGTGGATGGGGATATCACCTCTGCCTGATTCTATATTTGTTATATACTTTGGTCCAGTGCGGGTAGGGGCTAAACGTTCATTCTATTCCCCCCAGCGCGTATATGATTAAAAAGGGCGTTTTATATCTATAGCCCGCCTAGTGCTGAAAGTTCCCTATTGGGACAGTACTGTTGTGTTATTTTAATGTTTGAATGGAAATATAGTTTTTAAATAGGTCATTGTGATCGGAACGGTGCAGTTCTGGGAATAGTGTGGAGACAGACTATCAATGGAGGATGATACTCTGCTTTGATTGGTGAGTGCGCATGATGATGCACACAGCCGTATCGGCTGTTGCTATTGAGCTGTACCCATCTTTATTTTGATTGGACAGTGTGCTTGATGATGAGCAGTGCTGTGATTGGCTGTTGCCAGCGTGGGGGACTTGCCCCGCCCCTCAACTTGGACATTTAAACAGGAATCACCGCTGCGCCGGCTCACCTAGCAGAAGTCGCAGAGGGCGGCGAAACGCGTCGGCGAGCCGGTGGTCCTGGATATTCTCTCCCCTTTGAGGCTTTGGGGATCGAGCAGCGTGAGTTGGCTTTACTGGCCTGTTTCCTATATGCGCAGTTTCTATGTTTTTATTGTGAGTGTTTAATTGGCCTATTATTAACAAAGCCCCCTTGGTTTTAGCATGTTGCACTATGGAATCTTTTTTTTCTTTACATGCATTTAACCTTGAGCATATCTACTGCCTCTAAGGGGGGTGAAAAGTGGGCGATTACCCTATGAGTGGGCAACATTTGAAATACTTGATTTATTCAACGCATTTTAAAGCCATATCTTTGGTAAGAGCATATATGTGGTGGTGGGATCACAATATTTTTGAATATTCAAGCACTGGTTGAAGATGGATTCTTAATGGATTTACTCTAAAGAGGACTTAATTTGTACTCACACCTAGCTCTGTGCTGGTTGCAATATATGAAACCAGATATTGACGGAATTGGTTTCTGCTGAATACTTCTTCTGTGATGCTTCTGCTTAGAGTTTGAGTAGCTGCAAAATCTACTGCTTTGACAAATACAGCTCGCTGGGCCTTGTGGTTGAAACTGCGGCCGGGGGATACCACTACAAAATTGAAGATCTTTTCTCTTCTGACTGAATGAGACTACTTGTTAAGTTCTCAGATGGAGATATGTTCTCCCCTGTTTAAGGAGGAGGAGTTCAGACAAAAACGTTTCTTTTGTGGCCAAAATTTCAATACAAAACAGAGGGACACTAAGTGGAAGTTGCAAAGAGGTAAAGCCAGAGGGTTCCTCTTTAACTTGACCCCCAAATCTGCTGAATCCTCTAGCTCCAAGCACTAGATTTCTGCTCAGGGTGGGGGGGCACAGTTCTTTTGCAGGCGCATGGGATGCTATCACCTTAAATGATTGGGTTAGGGATCTAGTCCGTTTTGGCTATAGGTTTGAACTCAAGGGGACCTCACCTCAAGCTTATAAATAAAGTTACTCACAAAAAGTCCCCCCCCCCCCCCCCCAGCTTCAGTCTGCCATTGAATTTTTTTCTGAGGGGCTTAATTGACCAGGGCGTTTTGACCCAGGTTTATTTACCATAAAAGTCCTTGGGGTTCGGTTCCGTGATTTCTCAGGTCAATAAGCCTTCAGGGGAGAACTTAACACCCCTTAGCAAATTAATTATTTATTACGCATAAAGTTTAAAATGGAGACGATTTCCTCTACCACTGCTGAAGAGGGGTGTATGAATGGTGAATTTCGACTTCACGGATGCCTATCACCACGTGCCTATTCATGAGGATTTCCAAAAAATTGCTAATCTTAGAAGTGAAGGAATGATGGTATTTCCTTAAGAGTTGATTTGTCATACAAGTCTGCCAGTATTTAAAAGGTTCATTAATTGGTCCAATTTTGTTCTTTGTGTGTTGGAGAAGATGCCTTTACAGTATTTTCAACCTTGCAGTCATTTGAAATAGTTATGTATAAAACTTTCATTTGGAGATTCACGTGGAGATCCATTGATTTTCATATAGAATGTTACGAGTGCAAAATAATTAATTACTTTGTCACGTGTTGCGCATATCGCTTTGAATTACTGGACATCTGTTGCCATGTGCAACGTTTGTTTCATAATTAAACAGGTTATTAATATACATAGTCCAGTTGATTAACATTAGGTACCCTAGAGTGGAATAGAATAACTTGTATCCACTAGGCTAGTGTCACCCCACATTACTGCAAGTGTTGTATACTGCTGTGCTTTCCCTATATACTGCTTTTGAGGTTCTTTGTCTGGAGGTTATTCTTGTACAATGTACAAATGCATTTAAAAAGTGACTGAAATCTATATATGCAGATTCCATGTACATTTATTACCAAATCTGTTCTAATACAAATCTGTGTATATATTTAAACAACTACACATGTATAAGATATGTAGCAGCAGCTGCTAAATGCTTGCATATCAGCAACACACATTTATACATGTTTATCCTTTGACATGATTATTTTAATGTTATACTTTTTGTCTGATGGGAAACTTTCAACATGAGTAAAACTTGTATTTGCTTTGTTCTCTGAGCCTTTCGGAAGAAAACAAAAAGACTAAAGTTAATAGCTGCTGCCCAGCCAGCTGCAAGATTTACTAATTGGCATTATCTTCAGATTTATTAATGAAAAATACCTTTACCATGACCCGACCATGCATCTCCAACAAGAAGCACAGACAATGCTACATTGAAAGTTAAATCTTTAAAGTGGACCAAAAAAACAGGTTTTTCACTATCCCGGGTCTTGGACTGTCCCCCTGGGGTGCCCCACTGTGTAAAACCTGCCAGGTTGCAGAGTCCACTTACCTATCCCCAGTCCCACTTTGCCGAAAGAACATTTGGGTTGTATAGGATGTACTGGCACGACATACAATGCCTAGGTAAAGCATGTGCGTTGCGGGATGTTTTGCACTTTGAAAAGGTGACTCATTCTATAAATTGCCTAGGATTTCTATACAATGCCAACCTTCTGCACATTCCCTGTAGCATATATATTTATTGTTCAGAATATTTAATTGTTGTTGTTCTCTTTTCCCTTGGCTACAGGGTTTTGACTCTGTAGTAATAACAAATATGAATTCAGGGAATATATCTATAATGAGGAATCCAGGCAGCAATTTATGACATGATCTTTCTTACTCTTGTAAAAAATGTTTTATTAAATGCTTTTTATTTTGTTACATATTTTATGTAATATCACCAGAAAAAGTCTCATGAGTAATTTTTGGTATTGAACTTTTTGTTTTTGTTTCTGACGCCTTGTTTGCAACAAGTTGTGATGCCCTGCTGTGTTAACCCCCCCCCCCCCCCCCCCCCCGAAGCCACAAAACTCACCTCCTCCGGCTGCTCCCTCTGTGCCCCCTGAGCCCCCACATCGCCGGGATCTTTGGGCTGTATGCATACACTTATCCCCAGCCATTCTGATGGGGACAGGGGTGTGCGCCATCTGCTGGGGATGTGCCTGCTTTTGCTTCCTATTCCCCTAAACAGAACAGTTTGCCGAACATTGCATATGCATGGCAAATGGCTGTAGTCCTTGCATGTCCTTTAGGACCGGGGAAAGGTGAGTTTGTATGGGTGAGATGGGGGGTTTCACCAAAAGTGGGGCATCCCAAATTGGAATGCCCTGGGGAAAAGGGAAACCGAGCCTGGGGAAGTCAAAATCCCTGTTTTGTTCTGATAAAAAGAGTAATTTCTATAAGGCTATTGGCAGTGTTCTCAGCAAGGGAGGCCATTACTGCTGCATACATTTTGCCAAAGCTGCTGCTGAGTTCACCTGTTACAGTGCAATGATTCTGGAAGTAGTTAGTAGTTTTGATTTAGTGGAGGAATAAGAATAAGGACTTTCTGGTGGTAGTCATGTTGGACTGGGGTTCAGAGAACTGGACTATATGACTAATGTATCTGTCAGAGGTCATTATCAAACATGATCTAAATAATGTCCTTAGTTCTGTTGTGTACAAGGTAAATGTCAGAGCTTGGGTTGTAAGCATCCGACCAACAGCCCTTTCCTGTTAAGTTTTAACTGGTTTTGTGTTAGTAAGGAGTAGAGGGCGAACAGCTGATTTCCCAGCCAGGGAATCTTGTATCTATTAAGCCGCCATTGTCTGGCAGAGCCCTTCTAATCTGTACATGTGGAATCCGAGGTGAACGATATGAAGCTGTGAAAATCCAGTTAGTGTGAGCTGTAATCTCTTTACTGGTTTTAAGTAGTTAGATGGGCAGTCAAACACCCTGCAGATACTGAACTGCAGAGATATAGTAATCATCCAGCTATGCACATGGCGACCAGCTATCGCCAAACGGCTGCAACAATGATTTAGTGGATAATTATATTGGACTGTGCATTACTTGTAACATCTCAAGTGTTAATTACATTTCAAGCAATATAAGCCAGTTGGCTTAGTGATGATTGCTTCTCTTAATCATAAACTATCATTTTTACTTAGTAAAAGTATGAACAACTAAATTGGCTGCAGTTTTATTTTATTGCTTGTTTGTCCTTGCACTGGTCGGTTATCTCAAATAATCTAGGATGTTTTCACTAACCTGAATTGGCTTCATGGCTGGCATTTCTTTCCCCTCCAACCAGCCAGATTTGTTTTCCCTGTTGCAGTACTATCATCAATTTAGACTTCATGGGAATTGAAAGCAGACGAAAACTCAACTATCTAGTCTTGTGGCACACTAGTGATTATAAGGATAAATGATATGAAAACAGTTTAATATAGTATACGTAAAAGCTGAGAATTAGTTTAAAGTGGACCAAAACACAGGATAGTCAAAAGTTTTGACTATCCTGGGTTTTGGTCCTTTCCCCGGGGGCACCCAATCAGGGGTGCCCTGCTGTGTAAAACCCCCCAGGACGCCCGAACGGACTCACCTCTTCCTGGTCGCACGGCACGTCTAAGATCAGCGGCTCTGACAGCCGCATCCTCCGCCTCCGTCTAACAGGGAGCATGCCCGCGCCAGCCTTTCACAAAAGCCTGGCGCGGGCATGCGCACTCCTAGAGAGAAGCGAAGGATGCGGCCGCCAGAGCCGCTGCTCTTAAGACGTGCCGTGCGACCAGGAAGAGGTGAGTCCGTTCGGGCGTCCTGGGGGGTTTTACACAGCGGGGCACCCCTGATCGGGGTGCCCGCCGGGAAAGGACCAAAACCCAGGATAGTCAAAATCCTTGGTTTTGGTCCACTTTAAAGAAATGTTCATGTATCCAACCCATCATACCATACCCTGATGAAAAATAGACTTGTGTTATGTCCCATAGGAACTCATTGATTTGCTGTTGATTTGTACAGTGATTCTTTTACAGAAGCAATGACAATGTTTCCTGCCTTCTAATCAATAGCTTCTAGCAATGCACAGTGGAGGGTTAGGGTTCCAGTATTGTAGCGGGAAATTCTGAAGCTCCTTGTGTATAGGCCTTCAGTGAGAACCTAATTCTCTTTAGGGTTTATTTACAATCAACAGTGTTTTATTATTAAAGACAAAAACTGCTGATGGGGCCATTTCATTAGCCCCCAGGTATCCAGATTTTACTCTAAAGCCAACAGCTATAATAAGGCAGCAAGGAGCTCACTAATACATATCAAACGTGCCTCTCCTCCATTTGCTACAGTTCCGGGTAAAAGCCATAGCTGAGGGCACCAAAGTTTTCTCTCCTTTCAATGAAATTCCTCAACAACTTGGTCTAACAGCCACTCTGTCCCTTGGAGCTTTCGGAACAAGTGAGCATGACAAGCCACGGTAATCCCTCAGCTGTCTGACTACAGCAAAGCTTCCTCATAAAGCTAAGCCACACCCTCAGTCCATAAATTCATACATTTTGGCAGGGTCCGATATATCCTTTAGTTTGTAATCCTGCATGTACTCTTTCTACGTTCAGTCTATCAATGTTTAATATTCTCACTACTGTGGTTGGGGTTAGGGCATTCCAAAGAATTGATGCAGCTCGGAAGAAGTCTTGTAGGTGGAAGTGGGGTGTTCGGACTAATATTGATGCTAGTTGTAGATCGTTTGCAGAGCATAGGGCATGAGTAGGACGGTAGACCGAGATTAGGGAAGACATGATGCAGGTGCAACTATGTGGAAAGCTTTGTGTGTTAGAGTGAGCAATTTAAACTGTATCCTATACTGCATCGGTAACCAATGCAATGACTGGCAGATGGTGGAGGCATCAGAGTCTTGGTTACAGATAAATGAGCCGGACTGCTGTATTCAAGATGGGTTTGCGAGGGGAGAGTTGAGAGGGAGATGTCTGGTTTATGTAGCTTAGTAGATGGTGAAAGCACAAGTAGTGCAGTTTTTGAATGTTTGCTGTCTCTAACATTAAAGCATCTCTTAACCTCAGACAAACAAGGGTGTTCTGAAGTAACGAAGTGTATAAAGTGGACTAAAAGGCCTATATAACCTTGGTCCACTGTCTAAGATCCCAAAGGGGGCATCCTGATTGCGGTTGCCTCACTGTGCAACCCCCTGAAAAGAGCCTGCAATTGAACAAGGCACTTACATTTCTCTTGCTTCCTGTAGGCATCACATGAGGTTACACAGTTTGAGCACAGGTCTGCTTAAAAGAAGATCAAAAGTTAAAATAAAAGAAACATTTTAATCAACAGAACTTGATTCCTCACTGAATTTCAGAGAGGTGAATGTATTGCTCAGAATAGCATAGTGATTCCTATTGTGGGGCTTCCCAAATAGCACCATAAGATTTAGGTTATATGGACCAAAAGCCCTTTTTTATTGTACGTTTTACCATTGTGAATTCATTTTTAGTGACTGCAGCAGGACTAGAGTTTTGTTTGCAGCCATGTTAATAAATGTAATATTTCAGTACTACTTTTCAAATATGTTAATGTACAGTTAGCATTTGTATAATAAGTACATGTATTTTAAGTACAACATGCAGTCTTTTAAAGTTCAACCAAGTATATTAAACTTTTATAAGACCTGAATCATTAACAAGGATGTGATATGTTTTACATAAATAGGAGCTTCCCATAATTGTATTTGAATAATTGGGCTACTGGTTTCTAAATAATCCATAAGCTCTGTCTATGTGTTAAAATTTTACTGGGGATTGAGATGTTCTTTAACTGAAGCTAATGATTCAATAAAGCTAATGATTCAAGATAAGTTGTCAGTTGTAGGGCACTGTTATTTGTCTCAAATATTAAAACCTGTACTGGGTATGTAAGACTAAATAATGTATCTTCTGTTGATGGCTGGTGACACATCAATGATTAAGCGTTTGCTGCCCCACTAAAATGGTACTTATTTTGGGCAGACACTTCACTTTGTGGTGCGTGTTATCCTTAAACCTCTCTATAAGTAGAGCTTTGGCAGCCTCGGGCTCTGGATGAGAACCTCAGCTGTGACAGATGACAGGTTTTCTTTAAACTTCAGGATACATGCAATGGTGTATAGGAGTTAAAATAAATTAGTTCAGATCAAACTAAGAATGGCTGGCCTTTAATGAATGTGCTGTATACTTAGTGGCTATGCCAGAAATCCACACATGCCTTAGGGTGTTTCTTACCCTCACGACCTATACAGACTGGCATATAGCAAAACTGTAGACAATATGAATACCAATTCTTCCCTGATAGACTCTTCTATGGTGTTGCCTAACCTGCAATCTACAGAGACTGAATTAAGTAGCATATAGCTTTTGTCATCCGTTATCCGAGCTGTGCACTTGTAAAGAAGTGTACGGATAATCGCCTAAATCTAATTAGGGGTTAAAAGAGGCCATGACGGTGATGTGGCAGTGAGACACCTTACTGTATCAATCCTGTTTGCATTTAAAATATAAGGTTGTCATATTGATTATTCAAATGAGCTCCTATTAGCTTTGGCTCAGAGGCTTGTAACGCAGCTGAATCAGCTGAAGTCACCCCCTCCCTTCCCCAACCGAAGGAAACATGCTACAGGGCAGTACTGCATTTATTTGTAGCCTGCACTCTACTATCTCTGACAGACTTTCAATATGATTGAATGATTTGTATGAGAAGGAGGCTTAAAACGGATTAGTATTTTTTACCCTGTTATGATAAACCAAAGCTGGCCATCCACATTGGGGATCTGATCATTTGCTACCGATAATTGGTAGCTCTGTAGATGATTGTCCTAATAGCCACTGCAATTGTGTAATGTTGGCTAGAAAGGATGAAGTCTAAATGATGAAAACTAAAGGAACTATTAAGAACTTGAAAAGTCTATTTCCGCAAATAGAACTTCTGTCAACATATTATCTCCACTAGGATCAATACTATAGTGTAGTTATTTAACTCTAATATAGGGAACGTGTTTATTTAATACAATTAAAAGGAAACAAACAACAAAATGACCCTCCATCTGAGATGGCAAGGATAAAAAAGTCACATGTGAGATCTAAGGCAAAAGTTTCTATTACGAGAACCAATGAAAGCTTTATCTTCTAGCTGGATTTTTTAAAGCACCATCAGCATCAAAATGATTGCTGTATGGGGAGTCGGGCTGCCAGACGTGGAAAGATACCACAGGGCAGCAATCATAATGAGGATAGTGGACTGGCATCACAGCAGAAATTCCAAGCAGTGGGTAACCACTGAGCAAGATATGATGGCATGGGATCTTTGCGCCCTTCCTTGGATAGATCTTAAATTAATCCCGAACAAAGATAAGATGCCATTCCTGACCGCTCAGCTCCTTCAGGCGTGGGAAGACAGCCTTAAAAATACCAACATCTCGTCCAGGCCAGGCCCTATGACTCTGCTATTTAACAACCCAGCATTTGTACCAGGGGTGGGGGTACCAAGATTCTTAGTATGGGAGGCCTCCTCAAAAACCAGGCTGAGACACGTCCTGGTTCAAGGCGGGATCCCTACAATACAGGAAGTGAGAGCGTTGGGGAGAGGGGGGGTGGTGGTGTCCTGGTTGGAGGTGAGTCAATTTCGGAATTACCTGGGATCACTAGATAGCCTAGCAGCGGTAGAGAGGGGCTGTTCCAAGTTTGAGGACATGTTGGAGGTGGCCGAGCGTCCAATAAGAGTCATTTCGGGGCTGTACGACATTATGATGGAAGAAACAGGACTCGGAAAACCAGACTTTGTAGGAGAATGGGAGGGGGAAATTGGGCGGCAATTTGAAGAGGTGGACTGGGGGAAAGCTTTTCTCCTAACCCACAAAATGGCATTGCCTTGCAGGGCCCAAGAAAAGAACTTCAAGCTCATATCGAGATGGTACCGGAGCACAGTACGGATCCACCAGATGTTCCCTTCGGTCTTGGAGGTCTGCTGGAGGTGTAATTCAGCTCGGGGGACTCTTCTCCATGTGTGGTGGGAGTGTCCCAGTATAAACAAATTATGGGCAGGGATCCTTTCTCTGTATGATGGGGCCTTCGGCACTTCCACACCCAACACCCCTGAGATCATCCTACTGTCCATGCTCCCGGGTAGTAGGCAAGCGTGTAAGAAGGGAATCTTGCGACATTTCTTAACGTCTGGAAGAGGGGTGATCCCTAGACACTGGAAGAGGGCAGAGACACCCTCACTGCTGGAATGGTTGGAGGAACTGAACAGCATTATGAGGATGGAGGAGCTGGTTGCAGACCGTAGGGGGGAAGGGGAGGCTTTTGGACGTGCATGGGCAGCATGGATGGTGTTTAAGAGTTCAGATCAAGGCCTGAAACAGATAATGGGGAGTAACAGATAGGGGGGGGCCTTTGCTCTCTTCCTCTCTCTCGGGTAGGAGGGGTCAGCTTAAGATGAAGGTACCAAGTAGAGGGGTAGGTGAGGCTGCTTTTCCTTCAGGGAAGAAGGCCCACAGGGAGGGGGGTGGGTGAGTTTTTTTTTTTTTTTTCTTTCGCACCTTCTCCTTTCTTTCCTTTTGTCTTGGATGTCTCGTCTGATGTTCCCCATCTCCCTGGTGTGTTTGTGGTGCGGGCAGACGTTGAGAGGTGGACCAATATGGAAGATAAAAAGGTGGTCAGATGGAGGGATAACTGGTATTAAGAGGATATAACAGGCGAGCCGGGCAGCCAGGTTTTAACCAGGGGCCGAGGTAGACTGCTATGTGATATATGACGAATTGGTAGCACCAGGTCTGCTTTGGTGTTCTAAATGTATATTTTGTTGTATACCTTGTGTGGAAATATTTTTTCCCTGTTTCTCTGTATTTGTTATTGTCTGTTACTACTATGTATCGAAAAACTCTCAATAAAATAAGATTAAACCAAAAGATTGCTGTATCCAAGGGTTTAGGTATTAAAAAAATGTTTGTTGGAAGCATACATTTCTTTTTCCCTAATGAAGAGCTTCGTGAAAGAACAATTAAAAGTAAATAAAGATAAAGAAGGTAATGAGGTACAGTGGTTTTAAAAAGTATATGCACCCCTTATTAAAATGTCAGGTATTTGTTCAGATTTTTTTACTCAACAAAAAATAATAATTTCAGAACTTTCAGTGTGATACGCCCTCTTATAACTGAGCATGTGGTTATGTTCCGAAATGATTCTGATTAACCCCATCTGTGGATCAGAGAAAGTTATATTAGTCTCTGCCCCTTTTATTAACATCTATTGGAAACTGTGTATCGTATCAACTCAATCCAGATCCCAACCCATGATGATTATTATATCTTCTACTCGTCTGGGATGAAGAGGTACAGCTCTTCTAGGGTAAGTCCCTTTTTCTTTTTTTGGGGTGCATGATTTAAAGCTGCAGTATCTTGGGGTCCTCACTACTTCTCCCCTCCTTTATTTTTATTTTTTTGTTGCTTTAGACCAAGGCCCCCAAAACACCTTCCTTGAAGGCTGAAAGAGTAAGAGACGCCCGATGTGTGAGATCAAGTTGGCTGATTCCTATAATAGGCCTTTGTCAAACCTGTACTGAAAGAATCGTGAATAAAGAACTTCAGACCAGTATGACAGATATGGTGCAAGTTCTGAAGGACCATATTTCATCCTCTTTTGAGTACCTAAAGACCTCACAGGATTTGGCTGGCGATAATGAATTAGTCGGGCATCCTTTATACACATTTTATTTTCCAAGTATACAGCACATCCTGTTCCAATAATTACACTTGGGTTATTCCGCCACAAGATGGCGCAGTGGACTGCAGAAAGACTTGTGGCCACTCCCGGCCCCATAAATAGCCAGGAACCTCCCACCAATTTCCCGTGTTTCTCTGCAGTCTGGACTGCGAAGATAGAAGATGGCTCTCTATTGCGCAGGGAGTGGGGCTTTTCAAGCCTAGGGCCCTGCAGGCTTATTTCCACCCGTTCTGGACCCACTGCCTCCCAGCCTCGGCTGACGGTTCGGGTGAAGGTAGGACAGCACTAGGGTCAGGTGCTGAAGGAGCATTGCTCCGGGCCGCAAGGCCATGTACCAAAGGGTAGGTGGTGACAGGCTTTCTATGGTGAGCCTCATTGGGATGCCCCAGCCTCAAATCTTGGGTCCTTGTTCCCTTCACCCTATCTCCCCTCCCCTATAAAAGGTTGTGCGCGACCCCTTTGTTGTGGTCCCAGCTCGGCTGGCAGGGGGCGCCTGGGGGGTTCGTGTTTTGTGAGTGTTATTTGTATTATTGGTGTGTGTGCAGGCCGTTGTACGGCGCTCCGCGGTGGTTGGCGGTATGTATTTTTTTGGTTACTGTCATGGAGCCGGCGTCTCACGAGATCACAGTTTCGCGCTTTTCCGGCGGGGGGGTGGGGTGGGAACCGTTTGACGCGTTCTACGTCATACTCTCGCGGTCCACCCCTCTAGGTACTGCTGCCGGCGCCATTTTGTGGCCTCGTCCTTGCGGTGCTGCGACGCGGTCTGGCTGTGTTTTACTTCTCTGGGCAATCTGTCCGCTTGGTCCGTGAGTCCCTTACGGGGTTTTTATATTGCCTTACTCTGTATGCGCTGGGGATGTTTATTTTGTACTTATTATTGCTTGCAGGCGGGTCACCTTTGACTGTGGTTCTCCTAGCCCTGCCCCTTACCAATCTCCCACCTTCCCTAGCGGGCTTTGAGGGGAATCCCAAAAAGGGTGGCTATTGTTAGCTGTGTCCCTGTACTGGCCGTTACGCCTGTAACTAGATCACCATATGGAGGCTTCCGGGGACAATGTGCTTGGGGTTCCTTCGGGACAAGCCCAGCTGTGTGTTGCTTGTGGGGTATCCCCTGTTAGTGACGGTGTCAGAGTGTGTTTGACCTGCGCCCAGCATGTACTTGCGCTGCAGCCTGGGTCGTCTGCTACGGGTCCCGGTGCTGCGCCCCTTTCTGCTTTGCCTACCCCCCCACGCTTGCATCTGACTCCCAGTGAGGAGCACACTAGCGGGAAGTCTCAGTATGACTTGGCTTCACCGGTGGCCAGCATTAAAAAGCATATTGCTGGGTTAGCCCCATGTAAGGCTTCTGTTAAGAAGCGGCATTTATCTCCCGCTGCTTCCCTCTTGGAGTTCCCTGTGGAGGATGAGGGACTTTACTCATTTTCTGGCTTTTACCCCCTCGAGGAGGGGGAATTGTTTTCTGATTCAGAATCCTCTGAGGAACAAGTTGTATGTTGGTACCGGGTCTCCCTTTGGAGAAGACCCATGGTCCTCGGATGACACCGACAGGTTATTGTCTCACATTTTTTAAGTGCTTTGTATTTCCCCTCTTGCCGTGGCTCCGCAGCAGCAGGGTGAGCTTTTCCATTCTGTTAAACCACGCTTGGAGTTCCCTGAGCAGAATCACTTTAATAATCTGGTGCTCAAAGAGTGGGAATGATCTAGTAAGCTACCTGGGGTGCCCAAGAGTTGGGACAGGAGGTATCCTTTTCCCGCTGATGTGATTAAGCATTGGTCATGCCCTCCCGAGGTGGACGCGTCCGTTCATCGGTTATGCATTCACCTGACACTACTACCCTGGTGAGGACAGGCGCATGGATCAGCTGTCCTGTCATGCCTTTTCCTGTGTGGGGACTGCACTGCGCCCGGTTTGTGCCTCTGCCATAACGGCTATTGCTATTAAAGAGCTGCTTAAGTGCCTCTGATGACGTGGGAGGTGAGGATTATAGATCTCTCCTACTTTGCTATGAATTTGTTGCTTATATTCTTTCTGCCATGGATGATGCCATTAGAATGTGTAGTAGGACTTCTGCCCTTTTGATGGCTATACGGCGATCTGTATGGCTACGTCAGTGGGCAGCTGATAATGCTGCTAAAAAGGCCCTCACTGGTTTTCCTTTTAAGGGGCTGCGGCTCGTTGGTGAATGATTGGACCTGTTTGCCAGGGGGGGTAGGCTGCCTCAGCGTAGGTGGCCGCCACGGCCCTTTCGGGGGGCCGGTGCTTCTCTCCCCTCCTTTCGCGCTTCCAGGGCTGGTTGAGGAGTTTCCTTTGCTGGGGCACGCGGAGACTCTTGGGGCAGGGGTAGAGGACGAGGCCATCCCAGGCTCTCATGGGGTCCCAAACCTATGTCCTCCCCCAAGCCTCCTCAGGCATGAGGAGGCGCCCTCACCCATCCGGGTAGGGGGGCGGCTTCGGCTCTTTGCTCACGTCTGGAGGCTACGTGTGGCAGACAGATGGATTCAGGAGGTGGTGTCCTCTGGAAACAAGATAAAGTTTGCAGCCTGGCCGCCCCCAAGATTTATCAGATCCCGGATGGCTCAAAATCCCCTGTCAGCTCATGGCTTGCGGCTTGCTAAACCTTCTGGAGTTGGGGGTCATCTGTCCATTGCCTCTCAGGGAAAGGGGCAGAGGCTTCTACTCCAATCTATTCACGGTTCCCAAAAAGGATGGGTCCCTCAGGCCCATCCTGGATTTAAAGCACCTCAACAAGTTTGTCAGATTCAAGCATTTTCACATGGAGACCCTACGCTCAGCAGTCAATACTCTGCGCCCAGGCGACTTCATGACATCCGTAGACATCAAGGATGCTTACCTTCATGTACCAATCTTCCCAGGACATCAGAAATTTCTCAGGTTCACTCTGGAGGATCAGCACTACCAATTTGTGGCCTTACCCTTCAGTATCACCTCGGCTCCCAGGGTATTCACCAAGGTGCTGGCGGGCGTGATGGCTCTGTTGAGATCTCAGGGCATTCGCATCCTTCCTTATTTGGACGACATTCTGATCACGTCTCAGTCCTTCCATCAGGCAGAACTGGATAACCAGATGGTGGTGTCCACACTAGAGTCTTTCGGCTGGGTGATCAACCATCCCAAGTCTTTTCTGTCCCCGTCACTGGTGAGGTCCTTTCTGGGCATGACTCTGGATACATCTCAGGTCAAGGTTTTTCTCCCTCAACAGAAGGTGGAGAGTCTTCAAGCTCAGGCCAAGTTTCTTCTTTCTTGTCCTCATCCCTCCATCTGGCAGGGGATGCAACTGGTAGGCCTGATGGTGTCTTGCTTCGAGGCGGTACCCTATGCTCAGTTTCACATGAGACCTCTTCAGTTGCATCTCTTGTCAGTTTGGGATCGGGACCCTGTGTCCCTGGATCAGGTGTTTGCTCTGTCCCCCCTGGCCAGACGGCCCCTCTCGTGGTGGCTGGACTCGAGGAACCTCTTGGTGGGCAGAACCTTTCTGTCCCCTTGCTGGGAAACTGTCACCACAGATGTCAGTCTGACAGGTTGGGGGGGGGGGTTTCTGGAAGTCCTTGAAATTCCAGGGTCAGTGGGGCCCCCAGGAGGCCCATACTCCTATCAATATTCTGGAACTGAGGGCGGTAAGGTTGGTTCTCGCCCAATTGACCAGACAGCGGTTGCCTACATCAATCAAGGAGGGACCCGGAGCAAGAGGGCCCTCAAGGAAGTGTCTCTGATACTGTCATGGGCGGAGGAGAGTGTTCCCTGCATCTCGGCAGTGTACATCCTGGGGGTGGAAAATCTGGAGGCAGACTCCCTGAGCAGGGGGACTTCTCGTCTGGGAGAATGGTTCCTCAGCAGCAGGGTGTTTTGCTCCCTGTGCCACCGCTGGGGTCAGCCGGGTGTGGATCTGTTTGCGTCCCGTCACAATCATAAGCTTTCGGTTTTTGTCTCTCTGTCCCAGGACCCTCTGGCCTTAGCCATGGATGTACTAGCGATGTCTTGGAAGAGCTTTCGGCTCCTCTGTGTTCCCTCCATATCCTCTGCTGGGCAGGTTGCTGCGCAAGATAGCCCAGGAAGGGGTGCAAACCATCCTGGTTGCCCCCTGTTGGCCAAGAAGGGTGTGGTTCGCAGACATTGTGCAGTTGGCAGTAGATCAATACGTCCTGCCCAAGGTTCCAGACCTGCTCACTCAGGGGCAGCTAAGTCATCCCAATTTACAAACTCTGGCTTTAACGGCCTGGCTACTGAGACCTCCATCTTGATGGAAAAGGGGCTGCCTGCCTCTGTTGTTACTACCATGATTCGGGCTAGGAAGAAGTCCTCGTCCTTTATCTACTATAGGGTATGGCATGCTTACATTGCCTGGTGTGCGTCTAAGTCTCTTCCCTGTCGGGTGTTTTCTAGTCCCAGGATCCTGGTATTCTTGCAGCATGGTTTGGATTTGGGCCTTCAACTTAGTACTCTCAAGGGACATGTTTCAGCCTTGGCTATTTTCTTCCAAAGATCTTTTGCCAACCAGCCTATGTTACCAGTCTGGGATTTGAATTTGGTTTTATCTGCCTTGCGGGGTCCTCCTTTTGAGCCTCTACTTGAGGCTGCTTTTGCCTATTTTGACTCTTAAGGAAGCCTTTTTGGTGGCTATCACTTCTGTTAGGTGTGTTTCTTAGTTGGCGGCGCTTTCCATTAAACCTCCTTACTTTGAGCGACACCAGGACAAGGTGGTGTTTCGCTATAAGCCAGATTTCCTGCCTAAGGTTGTGTCTGCATTTCATCTCAATCAAGACATTGTTTTGTCTTCATTGTGCCCTAATCCTGCTAATTCCAAGGAGCGGACTCTGCATTCCCTGGTGTGGAAGTTTTACTTGGTAGCTACTGAGTCATTCAGGAAGACTGATGCTCTTTTTGTTCTCCCTTCTGGACCTAGGAAGGGTTTGCCTCCGGCTAAATCCACTATCAGCAAGTGGGTCCGTCAGGCGGTGGTGCAAGCCTATTCTGCTAAGGGGAAGGAGCCTCCCTTCTGCCTTACTGCTCATTCTACTTGTGCTATTGGTGCCTCCTGGGCCTTTCAGCACCAGGCTTCTGTTGAACAAGTTTGTAAGGCCGCTACTTGGTCTTCTGTTCATACTTTTTCTAAGTTTTACAAGGTTGATGTTAGGGCCTCAGCTGATGCTGCTTTTGGCCGCAAAGTTCTTCAGGCGGCAGTGGTTTAAACTGCCCGCTGTTGCTCTTTGGGGATCCCACCCTACCTTAGGGACACTGCTTTTGGATGTCTCAAGTGTAAGGAATTATTGGAACAGGCCGTGCTGTATACTTGGAAAAATACAATTCTGTGAGTACTCACCTGTAGAATTGATTTTATAGTATACAGCACGTCCTGTTCCACCCCTCCCTTGTTATCATTTTTCTTGGTTACCTCTGTATGGTGATTGTTCAAAAGTTCATTTTTTTGATTCTCTCGGCTTCTTGTATAACTGCTTGTCAACACTGGAAATTGGTGGGAGGTTCCTGGCTATTTATGGGGCTGGGAGTGGCCACAAGTCTTTCTGCAGTCCACTGCGCCATCTTGTGGCGGAATAACCCAAGTGTAAGGAATTATTGGAACAGGATGTGCTGTATGCTATAAAATCAATTCTACAGGTGAGTACTCACAGAATTGTATTTTTAGAGGGCAGGACTGAAATTTGGGATTCTATTATTTCCCAGGGGGATGAGGGTCCATCCACTTCTGAGAGAGAAGGACAGGGGTCAGGATCAGAATCACTTTTTTTCCCTGGATGATTTACCCTTTCTCTTACATATGATTCAACTTTCCATCGGGATCTCAAAAAGGAGAGTTACCCCTAAATTTAATCATTGTGTTTTACCCTGACTTTGTTCCGGGTACCCCTATGTCCTTTCCCATTCATATATCTGTTAAAGAAGCTATTCTTAACGAATTGCTTGATCCAGTTGATCCAGAAGGTATATAGATCAGGGGCTCATAAGAGACGTTATCCATTTTCTGAGGAGGATTCTCTCCTATGGGATAGGCGTCCCAAGTTGGATGTACCCTTTGCAAAGGTCTCTAAGGGGGTACATTTGGCCTTTGAGGATTTTGCCATCCTTAAGGACCAGTTAGACAAGACAATGAATTCCATATTAAAGAGGGCCTGGCAGGCAAAATCTTGTTTTCTGAAACATATTCTAGCTTCTACCGGTGTCACTAGGAATTTGAGATATTGGTTTCAAAATCTTAACGCATGTTTATTGAAGCAGACTATTATTGAAGAAATTCTGAAGGCTTTACCTATTCTCTTTTCAATGGCCTCTTTTCTGTCTGACACTACAGCTGAATTGTTAAGGTTTTTGGCCCTGACCAATTCGTGGCTTCGAACCTGGTGAGGGAACACGGGTTCACCTCTGTGCCATGCTATTTAGTGGAAAGTTTTCGGTCCAGAGCTAGACAAGGTGAGAGATATGAATAGAACAAGTGCTTTCCCACTAGGATTAAGGACTTTAAGAGTAAGAGATTTTCTTATCAATCCTCGTTTAAACATTCCTTTCTTAACGGGGAGTAGTTCAGAGAAGCCAGAGGTGCCTCTTCTTCTAAGAGGGGCAGATTTAGTGGATGCATCCTGTTTGGTACCCAATGGTACCCAATTGGAAACAATGTCACCTGGTTCCTTACAGGGGCTTTGCTGAAATCCTTTCACATGTGGTGGGGAACCCTACTGGATTTCCCTTTTATTTCCAAGGGTATAAGAGAAGGCTTCCCAATAGAATTAATTAATGCGCCTCATAATTTTTTTTTTACTCCTCTCCCAAGGAGCAGGAAGGAAACACTGGCCATCAGGAACAGTCTAGATTCTATGTTGGACATGGGGATGATTGTCTCGGTTCCCCTGCCAGCAGTGGGGGAAGGGATTCTATTTGAGTGTATTTCTGGTAAAGAAAGCCTCCAGGGGGTTCAGGTTCATTCTCCACTTTAAGATACTGAATCTCTCTGTACGTTACAGGCTTTACCACATGGAATCCATCTTTTCTGCCAGGAATATGCTTCCATTGGGTTTCTTTATGGTCTCAATAGACCTAAAGGATGCCAACTGGCAGCTACCAATGAGCCATTATGCTCAAACTTTTCTGATGTTTGCAATAAAGATAGGAGACCAAACGCTCCTCTTCCAATTTGTCTTTCCTTTGGGCTGGCATCAGCTCCCAGGATTTTTACCAAGGTTCTAGCCAAACCTCTGGTATATTTAAGTCAGGGAGGAATTTAGCTTATCATAGCTTATTTGATCGATCTTCTACTTTTTGACCCAGACCGGGAGAAATTACTCCAGAATCGATGTGTAACAAAGGAGTTGTTGCTTCAACTAGGGTGGGTTCTGAATTACAAAAAATCCAGTCTAGTTCCATCTCAGGTCACAACGTATCTAGGGTTCAACAGCAATATAATCTGTCACAATATTGTTTTTCTTACCCAGAAGATAAAGACTCTCCAGGAAACAGTTCAATCTTATGCTGCAGTCCAACCGCCCTGGTGCATAAAGCTATGAGGGTCTTGGGTTTTTTTTTTTACCTCAGCCTTCCTGGTCGGTAGGTGAGGGCTGTGCAGCTGCACATCCTGAGCACCTGGGACAAGTCTCTGGAATCCATAGAAAATTTGATGGAAATCTCTGATCTGGTAAAGAATTCGCTGGAGTGGTGGCTGTGGGATGACAGATTTGTCATGGCTCTACCTTGGAGGAATCCCAAGGAAAAAATTGTAAAGACGGATGTATTCTTACAGGGTTGGGGGCCTATTGCGGGTCCTTGACTGCACAGGGAAAATGGTCCAAGGAACTGAGTCAGTCATTGTCAAACCTAAGAGAGTTGATAAACAAAGCCTTGTTCGCCTTCTCACCCCATCTGCAGGGTCGACACATCCACATCAGAACAGACAATGCAATGCCAATTACTTACTTGAATCAGCAAGGGGGGGGGGGGCAAGAACTCCCTTACTACAGAGTGCTCCAACAGAAATTCTGCTTTGGGCAGAATAGAACCCTGTTATCTTATCAGCTATTCATTTGAAAAATGCCAAAATTACATGGCAGACTTTCTAAGCCGCTCTCCGCTGTTGGAGGCGGAATGGTCTCTGAACCAGGAGGTATTTGTATCCTAAGGCGAACTCTGGAGGTTGATCTTTTTGCATCAGGGAATAACCACAAGCTAAATACGTTTTTTCTCTAAATCCCTCTGACCTTACCCTTGGAATTGGTGCCTTGACCGACAAGTTAGTTATCTGGTAATTTCTTTTCTAAACATCCGAACAGGCAGCATACAGGTTTCCCTCCCTCAGGCTATTATTTAATGCATTTTTTCATGTTTAACTACCAGTAGTGTTCTCTGGTCTTTTGTTGTAGTTTGCAGATCTCTATAACAACTGGAGGCCGAGAGGAGGAGCCAGAGCTTTATTCATTTCTGGTGGTCATGTGTTCCTACCTAGTGGCGGAGTCATAAGGTCTCTCGCTACTATGCTGTCCTTTGGATATTTAGAAAAGAAGTTACCAGGTTACTAACTACTTATTTCCCTCGTCCAAATCCTGGGTGTGTCTTATGGGCAGGTGCGTCTTATAGGGCGGTACAGTATATAAGCAAGTCTTCTTCTACAGTAGCATATTTGACTAATTTTGCAACAGACTGCCTTCATGTTTTTCTGAGCTTAACTTCTCATCTAGGTTTATAAACCCACTTAGGAAAAATATATATATTTATATTTAATATATTTTTTTCAGTTAAATGCACACAGTATATGGTTTAATGTTATGTTGCTTTATTATTGTAGAGTATTATTTTCTGCTTTCTTTTACAAGTAAATTATGATATCTTGGCCCGGGGCTTGGTATGGCATGGGTTAATGCTCCTTGCATTGTATTCTTGTGTATGAAATGCTTCTTCTTGTGCCACAACAGACTGTAGGCCTCAAGGAGTAGAAAGAGAATGGACACAGATGTATCAAAATATCTAATTTTGCCTAAAAGCAAGTGCCGGCAGATAAATGCCCATAAAGGGATTTCTTCCTTAAGCCCCGTGGATTTTCCTCTTTCCTCTTTTTTTGGCAACTTTTTGTGTGAGTTAGAAATGAAAAGCATTCATCCAGTGCCCTAAAGAACAGCTCTGTTGAATGGAATAACAGCGTAATGTAGCATTGAAGGCAGAATTGAAAGTGATTATCTAGTTAACTCTTGACAGTTACCTCCAGATTGAAAAAGAAGTGGCAGGCTTGATTTGCAAATGAATTAGGGCTTTTTCATTTGGTGCCAGGATCATCTTTTTATATTCTGATATGACAGATGCTGTGTTCCACGCTTTTGTCCCTTCTTAGTCGAACACTAGCAAATACAAACAAAGGATAATGGGACTCATTTTTTGCATCTTTTCTCCGGGAGTTTAGGCATTGTGTAGAAGTTTTTAATATTTGAGTCTAAAAAGTAAATTGTTGTGAACTCCTTTGTTTAAAGTAAAATAAAGTTTGGGTATAGTTTAAATTAAAGAGTGGCTGAGCTTTGAAACTTACATCCACATGCCTATGATGAGATATACAGAGGGAATTTTATTGTATTGGGACAAAATAACAAAAAACTTGAAAATAAGGGTCACGTTTTAGATAGATTTAATTGGAATGGTTTGTTTTTTATTGCAAGACTCCCACTGGGAAGATCTTACCTCACTTTTCCCTGTGTTCAACAGGGGGAGATTTTTATCTGTTAGAAACCTGGTGCCCGGCACATTTTGGTCATCACACACAGGAATTTAGCCTATATCGTTCTATTAGCAAGTAATTTTAACAGAGCCTTTGAGAGCTTCTCCCATGTTTAAGTCAACAGCTCTGGACTGAGTTTGGAGACATTTTAAAAATAATAATTGCACGTCTTTTTCTCCAGTCTATAAAACCCATTTATAAATGACTTAACAAGAGCCTAAAACATATTAAGAGCCACCAGCCAACACCTTGCAGCAATTTTGGCAATGCTGTTCTTGATATTTAACCCTTTAAACGCCAGCCGTGGCTGCCTCCCTTGCAGTTAACCTCCAGCCACGTAAATTTTACGTGCCTGACTTTCCCCACTAATAGTAAAAAAAAGTTAAAAAAAAATTCACTTACCTGACCCTTCGTTCGATCCGGCCGGGTCTCCTCTTCAGCCAGAGGGGCTCCGATCGCCGATTGGGGCTCCTCCGGCTGCAGGGGAGTGCCCAAAATAGGGTGCCCCCCCCCCCCTGATTGCCTGCAAATAAAAAAAAAAATGACAGTTCCTTACCTTCGTACCAGCCGGCTCCCGCCGGCTCTCCTCTTCACGGGGGGGGGGGGGGGGGGGGGGCCTCCGATCACCCCCTCCGGCTCTTCCGTCTTCTGGAGGGGGCATTACAGCCCTCCTCCCTCCGCAGCTTCCGATGGCTTGGATTTTCTTGGATTTTAGTCCTGCCCCTTCGGGGGCAGGGCCGATGACGTCACCGCCGGGTGTTGTAAGGGCACCCGGCAGTTCAGCTTTCAGATGCCGGTGAGGGCTGGACAGAGGAGGAGGGAGGTAGGCGATCCTCCGATCGCCTGCCTCCCCCCTCCTCTGCCCAGCCGTCACCTGCATATGATCGCCGCGGGACACAGGAGATGCAGATCGTAGGTAAGTAAAGTAAAAAAAAAATAATTTTTTTCTAATAAAGTTTGTTTGAAAGAGTGTGTCTGTGTGGTTTTTTTTTTACTTTTAACCCTTTGTGAACTGGTAAGGGGTCCATGTGACCCCTATACCAGTTCACAAGGCTCAGGGGTCTGGAAAGTCACCTACAACTAGCGGGTGACTTGCCATTAACCCCTGGCCACCCAAATTACCTGCCTCCCCAAAGCCCAGGGGGGGGGGGCAGAAGAGCTCTGGCCCTAGGCTATGACGGCTTGTAGCCGGCAGGGCCAGGTGCCACTAAAGCTGGCCCCTGCGCCCTGTTCTACAAGCCCCCATAGCTAGTGACAGGCTGGGTAGGGGGGACCTCACACCATGTTTTGGGGGATTTTTAAGGGCTTTAACATGAAATGTCTTGTTTGTAATTTTTTAGGTGTATTCTCAATACTTTTGGGTGAAATATGTGCAAAAAAATTAAAAAAAAAATCTATTTTTTGCAATTTGTAGTGTTTTTTGTAATAAAAAATGTAAGTTTGTCAATAAAATCTTCTTGCATGTGAAACCCCAATTAATCCCGGTCACAGCGTTACCACATATGTATTGGTAGACCCAAACTGAAACAGCGCTTCAGGAGATTTTCTGATAAAATACAACTATGCACCGCGCTAAGCGCACCTTGCTGTCTTTCCAGAAAAAGAACCCTTTAAATTTGAAATACCCCCAGAAACTATATATTCTCTGGAAGTATACACCTCAGGCTTTCTAGGCGTACCAGGTTTGTTGACATGGGCGCAATTTTCTGGAAGTAATCCCTCAATCAATTCTTTGGTTGCACAGAGTTTCCCTAAAAAAGAAGAAAAAAGAAGAATCAAAGCCACATTTTCCTAAAAAAAAACTATATGCAAACAGAAAAAAACAAGTAAAATCTGAAAAAGCAACATCTCCCGAACAGAACAATACCCAACATGCATAGGTACTGTCAAGGGAAGAGTTGCCAAAGACCCCAAAGTAAAGCATGCGCATAACGGTAATTTTACTTAAAAATTTCAGCTCTGCAGACAAAGTGCGCACCTTGTGATTTTTCAACCAAAACAACCCTTTAATTTTGGAATATCCCCATATATTCTCTGAAAGTACACATGTTAAGCTTTCTAAGAGTACTGAGCTTGTTGTAGTGGGCTCATCTTTCTGGAAGTAATCCATTGAAGAATTCTTAGGTTGCACAGGGTTTCCCTAAAAACAATTATAAAAAAAGCAGAATAAAGACCATGTTTTCCTATAATATCAATATGCAAACAAGAAAAAAACAAGCTAAATCTGAAAGCGCAAGGTCCCCCGAGCAGAACAGTACCCAACATGCATAGTTACTATTAACCCTTTTAATTGTCAGCCTACTTGAAGTTTTGTCACCCTCTGTTGACAGGTCATTTTTCCCCATTTTGCGGCATGATTAACCGTGATTTTTGCTGGAATTTCCAGAAAAATTATATACATTACATATACATTTTTTGCAGCAGAGTTTAGGCTTTAACATGAAATGTCTTGTTTGTAATTTTTCTACTGTTTTTTGAATATTTCTGCTTAAAAAAAAAAAAAAAAAAAAAAAAATATATATTTTTTTAGACAATTGTCTCCTTTATTTTAAATAAAACCTTTTTTTTTTTTTAATGAAAACCATATTGCATGTGATAGCCCCTAGGGGACCCTTTTTTGGGGGAGAATTTTAAGGGTTAGGGTTAGGCTTTTTTAACCCTTAAAAATAAAAAAATATACAAAAATTAAAATTCCCCCCAAAAATGGGGAGCCCCCCCCCCCCCCCCCCCGGGGGATCAGAGCATCCCCTGCCCCTCCACTGCTCTGCCCAGCGATCACCAGGGCATCTGACAGCTGAGCCGAGGAGAGGCAGCAAGACGCCCGGGAGTGACGTCATAAGCCCCACCCCCAAAGGGGCGGGGCTTAATAGCAAGATGGCGGCGCCCGTCGGGAGAGGAGGGGGAGATCCCTGTCAGGCTCTCCCCTGAAGCTGAAGAGGCCCCCCCAGTGAAGAGGAGACCCGGAGGGAGGCAGCACGACTGCAGGTAAGTAAATGTAATTTTTATTTTTTTTTTATTTTTTTTACAGTTAGCAGCTGCTGCTGCCAAGCGGGGGGGGGGGGGGGGCTATTCACGGGGGATCGGATGGCACCAAATTAAAGAGGAGACCCGGCCAGATCCAACGATGGGTCAGGTGAGTATTTTTTATTTTTATTTTGTTTACTAGCAGGGTGGAAATTCAAGCACATAGATTCTACGTGCTTGGCACTTAAGTGGAGTGGAAGCGAGCATGTAGAAACTACGTGCTTGGCACTGAAAGGGATAAAAGGCTTCCAGCAGCAGCAGGAGAGCAGAAGCCTAAGTGATCAGCGTGGGACACAGGGATGGATGGGAGTATTAAAAAAAAATAATAAAAAACAATTTTTTTTTAATAAAGTTATTTTTAAAGTGTGTCTGTGTGTGTGTGTGTGTGTGTTTTTGGGTCTGGCAAGTCACCTGCGGCTAGTGGGCCCCCATTACCTGCCTCCCAAAAAAACCCTTATATTCCCCCAAGAAATTGTGTCTCTCCCCCCCCCCCCCCCCCTGTGAAGGGGGACCCCACACCAATTTTTTTTATTTAAAATTTAAACCTTTATTATGTGGATAGTAGTTGTATTTTATTTGTAAATGTTATAAAGGGCTCTTTTCAGTTTAGGGGATCACCTGGACAGGAACGGGGGGCTACCGATACATATGTGGTATCATTGTAATCGGGAGAAATGGGGTTTTCTCGTGCAATATGGTTTTCTTTAATAAAATAAATTTTTTTGATAAAATAAAGGAGACAATTTAAAAAATATATATATTTTTTATTTTTTTTTACTTATCTACTTAAAAATATATTTAAAAAAGTAGAAAAAATACAAACAAGACATTTCATGTTAAAGTCTAAACTCTGCCACAAAAAGAAAATATGCCATTTTCTTGGAAATTCCTGCAAAAATCACAGTTAAACATCACGCAAAATGGTGAAAAATGACCTGTCAGCAGAGGGTGACAAAATCTCAAGTAGGCTGGCAGTTAAAAGGTTACAGGTACCTATGCATGTTGGGTATTGTTCTGCTCGGGGGACCTTGCGCTTTCAGATTTAGCTTGTTTTTTCTTATTGGCATATTGATATTTTAGGAAAAGGTGTTTTTTATTCTGCTTTTTTATACATTTTTTTGTGAAACCCTGTGCAACCTAAGAATTCATCGAGATATTGCTTCCAGAAAGATGAGCCCACTACAACAAGCTGGGTACGCTTAGAAAGCTTAACATGTGTACTTTCAGGGAATATATGGTTTATCGGGGATATTCCAAATATAAAGGGTTGTTTTGGTAGAAAAAGCACAAGGTGCGCACTTTGTCTGCAGAGCTGAAATTTTGAAGTAAAATTACCACTATGCGCATGCTTTACTTTGGTGTGTTTGGCAACTCTCTCCTTGACAGAACCTATGCATGTTGGGTATTGTTCTGTTTGGGGGATGTTGCTTTTTCAGATTTTCAGAGTTTTTTTCTGGTTTGCATATAGTTTGTTTTAGGAAAATGTGGTTTTGATTCTGCTTTTTTATTCATTTTTAGGGAAACCCTGTGCAACCAAAGAATACATTGAGGGATTACTTCCAGAAAACTGCACCTATGTCAACAAGCCTGGTACGCCTAGAAAGCCTGAGGTGTGTACTTCTAGGGAATATATAGTTTGTATGGAGTATTTCAAATGTAAAGTGTTGTTTTTCTTGAAAAACTGCAAGGTGTGCATATTGCATAGCATAGTTGTATTTTATTTGAAAATCTCCTAAAGCGTTGTTTCAGTTTGGGGGAGTCTCCTGGACAGGAAAGGGTGTCTACCTATACATATGTGGTACCGCTGTAACCGGGAGAAATTGGGGTTTCACACACAATAAGATTTTATTGACAAACTTACATTTTTTATTACAAAAAAACACTACAAATTGTAAAAAATGTTTTGGTTTTTTTTTTGCACAATTTTCACCCCGAAATATTGAGAATACACTTAGAAAATGACAAACAAGACATTTCTTGTTAAAGCCCAGGCTCTGCTGAAAAAAACAATATATTACTTTCCTGGAAAATCCCTTCAAAAATCACAGTTGAACATGGGGAGCGCAAAATAGTGCAAAATGGTCTGGCAACAAAGGGTGACAAAATCTCAAGGTAGGCTGGCGGTTAAAGGGTTAAAGATGGAAGGAAGACATAACGTTAGGGATGCTTTATGCATTACAAATAAATTTAATACATATAGCTTTAATAGACCACTCCCTGTGGGAAACAATGCAATGCAATAAATAATATGACCTTGCATAAGCTTGTGTAAACAATGCCACATAGAATGTGGGACTTTTTTGGACAGACAATAGGGTTGATTCAGAGCCCCTTTCTCATCATTTTTATGGAGGTCTTGCTACCAAACGAAAAATCATGCAAAAATGAAAACATTTCACACTAAAGTTCTCGCAGAAAAAAGGCTTTGCTGAATCAGACGAGGGGAAAAAATGAACGAGAAAGGAAATATTCACGCAAAAAAAAGGTGAGAAAGGGGCTCTGAATCAACCCTAATGTCCTTTTAACTATTTTCGTGCAAATTCAACCAAAGGATGCAGTAAAGGAAAATTCTCCACATTTTCAACATAAATGTTTTTATTCTTAGTATACAGTACGTCCTGCTCCAAATATAATACTTACAATCGGGTAATACTCCGCCAGATGGCGTTGGACTGCAGAGACATCGAAAATAGGCTCCTCCCGGCCCCTCAAATACCCGGGGACCTCCCACAAATCCCCAGAATTTGGCTGCGAAGGACAAGAAATTGGCTCTCTACACGCAGGTGAGCGGGGCTATTAGCCTGCGGCCCTGTAGGACTATTCCCACTTTAGGACGGTTCAGGCTTATGGTGAGCCTCTATGGGATGCCCCTCCCGCACTATTGCCCCTTGCCCCTGCCTATCGGTGGGCCCTATTTAAGTGGCCGCCGTCCTCCCTCATCGTCCTTGTAGTCTTCAGGGGAAAAGAGGGGGGGTGTATGTGTATAGATATGTATGTTATGCATTCTGTGTTTTACACTCTCTTTTCACATGCCTTTTATTCGTGTGTCAGCCGCCGCGCTGACTTCGTTCAGCGCTTGGCGGCGGCATTACCTCAGGCGCTTGTGCGCCATCATTGGCTGCTTGCCGTTCTGGCTTCGCTCTCTTCGGGGGGGGGGGGCGTGGCCCGTCTTTGTCGCGTTCCGCGTCATTGCTGTTACTGGCCCGCCCCTCGAGGTATACCGACGCCATCTTTCCTACTTGGTTTGCCTATGCGCGACGGACTCCTTCCTACCGCGGTCCATAAGTGCCCTCGTGGGCGGCTTTATCGCCTTCACTTTTGTTACGATGTACTTAAGGTCTTGTCTGCTTATGTTTTTCAGGCGGGACGAACCCTTCTTGGCTTCTCCCGGCCCTGTTTTAGTATATTACTTGTAGGCCTTGTAAAAATTTTACTCCCACTTTCCTTGTGGGTTATTGGGGCATCCAGGGTTGCTACATAGCGTTACCTATCGCCGTATAGCGCCGTTATAATCACCATATGGAGGCATCCCAGGATAATGTGACCGGGGTTCCTTCGGGACAAGACCGGCTGTGTGTAGCGTGTGGGCAGCCTCATGCTGATGCTGACAAGGCGCGGGTCTGTGTACCCTGTGCTGAGCAGGTGCTTGCATTGCAATCTGGCCTGCCAGCGGCTGCACTTCGTTTCACTTCGCCTACTCCCCCATGCTTAAACCTCACTCCTACTGAGTTGCATACTAGTGGGGATTCTCAGCCTGACGTGTCTTCTAGACTGGCTACTGTTGAACAGATTATTGCGAAGTCCTTAGCGCGTAAGGCCCCTGCTAAGAAGCGCCACTTGACGCCTGATGTTACTGTTTTCCCTATGGGAACTGAGGAGTTTTGGAATCTGTGTGGCTATACCCTGTCTGATGAAGGGGAGCTCTTTTCTAATCCAGGCTCATCTGATGAGAGACCAAGGGGTCATGACGATTCTGACTCTGACCCCTCCCTGGGCCCCGGATGACACTAACAGATTATTGACCCAGATTTTTGAGGTTCTGTCTATCTCTCTCCCTGTTGTGGCTCCCAGGCAAAGAGGGGAGCTTTTCCATACAGCAAAATCACGTTTGGAATTTCCAGAGCAGGCACATTTCCATAACCTTGTGCTCAAGGAATGGGAGCGCCCCAGTAAACTTCCCGGGGTTCCAAAGAGTTGGGATAGGAAGTATCCCTTTCCTGCTGAGGTGGTTAAATGTTGGTCATCCCCCCCCCCCCCCCCCCCCCCCGAGGTGGATTCCCCCGATCCTAGTGCTATCTAACACCTCTGTCATGCATTCCCCTGATTCTACTACCCTGCGGGATGCTGAAGACTGGCGTATTGATCAGCTGGCATCCCACGCGTTTGCATGTGCCTCTGCCATTACTGCTTTGGCCTCTAGAACCCTTATCAGAAATATGCTTGATAGTGTCCCTGATGATTTGCCTTGTGAGGTGTTTAATGCACTCTCCAGTTGTGATGTTTTTGTAAATTTTGTCCTATCAGCATTGGATGACACCATCAGAATGTGTGCCAGAACTTCTGCCCTCGTGGTAACCCTCGTGGGCCAAGAAGGCCCTCACTGGGTTTCCCTTTAAAGGACTGCGCCTGTTTAGGGACAACCTGGACCTTTTTGCTAAGGGAGGCAGGTTACCCCAGCGCAGGCGGCAATCTCGGCCCTTTCGGGGTCAGGGTTCCTTCTTCTCCCCTTACTGTGGTGCAATACAGGAAAGGGGGGTTTCTTTCCCTGGGGCACGGAGAGATTTCTGGGCAGAACGTGGACGTCCTGGCTCCTCCTGGGGTCCCAAAGCTAAATCCTCTCTCAAGCCCCCTCAGGCATGATGGGGCGCCCTCACCCTTCCGGGTGGGGGGGGGGCGGCTGCAGCACTTCGCTCACGTCTGGAGGCTTCATTTCTCAGACCGGTGGATTCAGGAGGTAGTGTCCTCCGGTTACAAGTTGGAGTTTGCTGCCGATCCCCCTTCAAGATTCATTAGATCCCAGATTCCTCATGACCCTGTGTCAGCTCAGGAGCTAGTGCAAGCAGTGCAAGGCCTCCTGGAGCTGGGGGTCATCTGCCAGGTCCCTTTAAGAGAAAAGGGCAAGGGCTTTTATTCCAACCTATTCACAGTACCCAAAAAGGATGGTTCTGTCAGGCCCATCCAGGACTTAAACATTCTCAACAAGTTTGTCAGGGGCAGGCGCTTTCGCATGGAGACTGCGCTCTGCCATCAGTTCCCTGCGCCAAGGGGATTTCATGACTTCTGTGGACACCAAAGATGCTTACCTTCATATTCCTGTGTTCCCAGGTCATCAAAGGTTCCTCAGGTTCGCTCTGATGGATCAACACTACCAAGTTGTGGCCTTGCCCTTCGGCCTCACTTCAGCTCCCAGGGTGTTCACCAAGGTGCTGGCTGGTGTGATGTCTCTGCTCAGATGTCAGGGCGTCCGCGTGCTTCCCTATCTGGACGACATCCTCATCACTTCCCAGTCTCTACATCAGGCAGAGTTGGATACTCAGCTGGTGGTGTCCACTCTGGAGTCATTTGGATGGGTGATCAACCACCCCAAGTCCTCACTGTCCCCTTGGTAACTACATTCCTAGGAATGAATCTGGATACAGTTCAGGCAGGGATCTTCCTTCCTCAGCAGAAGGTGGACAGTCTGATTGCACAGGCTCAGTCCCTCCTAGCTTGTCCCCATCCCTCCATCAGGCAGGGGATGCAGCTGGTGGGCCTGATGGTGGCGTGCTTTGAAGCGGGTGCTCAGTTCCACTTGAGGCCTCTGCAAATTCACCTATTGTCTGTATGGGACAAGGACCCAGCGTCCCTGGACAGGGTCTGTGTGCTCTCCCCCTGGTCAGGAGGTCCCTCTTGTGGTGGATGGACTCAAGGAACCGGTTGGGGGGGGGCAGATCCTTTCTTGCCCCTTCCTGGGAGACAGTCACCACGGATGCCAGTCTGTCAGGTTGGGGGGGTTTCTGGAAGTCCCTGCGGTTCCAGGGGAGGTGGGGCCCACAGGAGGCCCAAACTCCTATCAATTTCTTGGAGCTGCGGGCGATCAGGTTAGTTCTGGCTTGCTTGACTACTCATCTTCGGGGCCTGCCTGTTCAGGTGCGCTCAGACAACCAGACGGCAGTTGCCTACATCAATCATCAGGGGGGACCCGGAGCAAGGAGGCCCTCCAGGAAGCGTCTCTGATCCCGACTTGGGCGGAGGCCAATGTCCCCTGCATTTCAGCTGTGTACATCCCGGGGGTGGAAAATCGCCTTGCGGACACTCTGAGCAGGGGGACATCTCGCCAGGGAGAATGGTCCCTATGCAGCAGGGTGTTTCAATCTCTGTGTCACCGTTGGGGCCAACCAGATGTGGATCTATTTGCGTCCCGCCACAATCACAAGCTCCCAGCTTTTGTCTCTCTGTCCAGGGATCTTCTGGCCCTGACCTCGGATGTGCTAGCAATGTCATGGAAGGACTTTCAGTTCCTGTATGTCTTCCCTCCAATTCCCCTGCTGGGCAGGGTTCTGCGCAAGATTGCTCTGGAAGGGGTGCCAGCAATTCTGGTGGTTCGCAGATGTGGCACAGCTGGCAGTAGATCAGTACGCTCTGCCCTTGGTGCCAGATCTGCTCACTCAGGGCTCGCTACGCCATCCCAGTTTACAAACTCTGGCTTTGACGGCTTGGCTGCTGAAACCTCCATCTTGATGGAGAAGGGGCTGTCTTCCTCGGTTGTGGATACTTTGATTAAAGCTAGGAAGAAGTTGTCTTCTTCCATTTATTACAGGGTTTGGCGTGCCTACGTTGACTGGTGTGAGTCTAAGTCTCTTCCCTATCGTGTGTTCTCTATTCCCAGGATTCAGGAGTTCCTGCAGCATGGGTTGGAGATGGGGCTCCAACTCAGTACTCTGAAGGGTCAGGTTTCTGCCCTGGCTATTTTCTTCCAGAAGTCCTTTGCTCAGCACCCTCTGATCAGGACTTTTTTACAGGGGGTCACTCATGTGCGTCCCCCACGTAAACCTATGGTGCCTGTTTGGGATCTGAACTTGGTTCTGTCAGCCTTGCAGGGTGCTCCCTTTGAACCTGTGCAGGATGCTGCCTTGGCCATTCTTACGCTCAAGGTTGTGTTTCTGGTGGCTATTACTTCTGTCAGGCGTGTGTCTGAGTTGGCGGCGCTGTCCATTCAGCCCCCCTACTATGAGAGACACCAGGACAAGGTGGTGTTTCGTTTCAAACCTGACTTTCTGCCTAAGGTAGTGTCTGCCTTTCGTTTGAATCAGGATATTGTTCTTCCTTCTTTGTGCCCTAATCCTAGTAATGCTAAGGAGAGAGTTTTGCACTCTTTGGATGTGGTTATGTGTCTGAAGTACTATCTGGTGGCTACTGCACCTTTCAGGAAAACTGATGCTCTTTTTGTGGTCCCTTCTGGTCCTAGGAAGGGTTTGGCTGCTGCCAAGTCTACTATCAGCAAGTGTATTCGTCAGGCTGTGATTCAGGCCTACTCTGCTAAGGGGAAGAATCCTCCCTTCCACCTTACTGCTCATTCCACTCGTGCTATTGGTGCCTCTTGGGCTTTTCAGCACCAGGCTTCTGTTGAACAAGTTTGCAAGGCAGCCACTTGGTCTTCTGTTCATACCTTTTCAAAGTTTTACAAGGTTGATGTTAGGGCCTCAGCTGATGCTGTTTTTGGCCGCAAGGTTCTGCAGGCGGCAGTGGTTTAAACTGCCTGCTGCTGTCTTTCTTCTTGGGGATCCCACCCTACTTTATGGACACTGCTATTGGATGTCCCGATTGTAAGTATTATATTTGGAGCAGGACGTACTGTATACTAAGAATAATACAATTCTGTGATTACTCACCTGTAGAATTGGTATTATGAGTATACAGTACGTCCTGCTCCAACCCACCCTTGGTTTTGCATTATCTCGGATCCCCTGTATGGTGATTGTTTTCATTGTTATAGTTGATAGTTGGGTTGTTTAATTCTCCCGGCTTCTCGTTAACTGCTTTTCAATGCTGGGGATTTGTGGGAGGTCCCCGGGTATTTGAGGGGCCGGGAGGAGCCTATTTTCAATGTCTCTGCAGTCCAGCGCCATCTGGCGGAGTATTACCCGATTGTAAGTATTACAATAGATCAGCTGGCTTGCCATGCCTTTGCCTGTGTGGGGACCGCGCTGCGTCCAGTCTGTGCCTCTGCCATTACAGCTGTTGCTATTAAAAGCCTGCTCAGGGGTCTCTTAGATGGGGCCCCTGATGTTGCAGGTAGTGAAGAGTATAGAGCTCTTCTGCGTTGTGAGGAATTTGTTGCATATGTTCTCTCTGCCTTGGATGATACCATTAGAATGTGTGGCAGGGCATCTGCCTTGTTGGTGGCGATACGCCGCTCGGTCTGGCTGTACCAGTGGGCAGCTGACAACGCTGCTAAGAAGGCTCTCACTGGTTTCCCCTTCAAGGGGCTGCGCCTCTTTGGTGAACGTCTGGACTTGTTTGCTAAGGGAGGCAAGTTACCTCAGCGTAGAAGGCAGCCCCGGTCCTTTCAGGGTTCAGGTGCCTTTCTTCCTTCCGTGGCTCCAGAATTGGATGGGGAGCCTCCTTTGCTGGAGCCCACGGAGATTTTTGGGGCAGCGGCAGAGGACGTGGCTACACTGGCCCCTCCTGGCGTCCAAACCTAAGTCCTCCCCCAAGCCCCCTCAGGCATGAAGGGGCGCCCTCACCCATCCGGGTGGGGGGACGGCTTCGGCTCTTGGCTCATGTCTGGAGGCATCATGTCTCAGACCGGTGGATTCAGGAGGTAGTGTCCTCCGGGTACAAGATAGAGTTTTCAGCCTGGCTGCCCCCAAGATTCATCAAATCCCGGTTAGCTCAAAACCCCCTGTCAGCTCAGGGTCTGTCCCTGGCTGTCCAAGGCCTTCTGGAATTGGGAGTCATCTGCCGGGTGCCCTTGAGGGAAAGGGGCAAAGGCTATTATTCCAATCTTTTCATTGTTCCCAAAAAGGATGGGTCCATCAGACCCATCCTGGATTTAAAGCGCCTCAACAAATATGTCAGATTCATACACTTTTGCATGGAGACTCTGCGCTCCGCTTTGAATACCCTACACCCAGGGGACTTCATGACCTCTGTAGACATCAAGGATGCTTACCTTCACATACCTATTTTTCCAGGTCATCAGAGATTCCTCAGGTTCGCTACTTGGATGACATGCTTATCGCTTCTCAGTCCTTCCAACAGGCAGAGCTGGATACTCAGCGGGTGGTGTCCACACTGGAGTCATTCAGCTGGGTGATCGACCACCCCAAATCTTTCCTGTCTCCTCCCATGGTGAAGTCTTTTCTGGGCATGATTCTGGATTCATCTCAGGTCAAGATCTTTCTTCCCCAGCAGAAGGTGGAGAGTCTTCAAGAGCAAGCACAGACCCTTCTGTCTTGTCCTCATCCGTCCATCAGGCAGGGAATGCAGCTGGTGGGCCTGATGGTGTCCTGCTTCGAGGCGGTTCCATATGCTCAGTTTCACATGAGACCTCTTCAGCTTCACCTCTTGTCAGTATGGGATTGGGACCCCGTGTCCTTGGATCAGGTGTTTGTCCTGTCCCCTCTGGCCAGGTGGTCTCTATTGTGGTGGCTGGACTCAAGGAACCTGTTGGGGGGGCAGATCCTTTCTGGCCCCTTGTTGGGAGACTGTCACCATGGATGCCAGTCTGACAGGTTGGGGGGGGGGGGCTTTTGGAAGTCCCTGAAATTCCATGGCGGATTATATGTAAATACCTGTTTTTTTGCTCCAGTTTCTTGCGTGGTGGCAGAGCTGGGAACAGCATGTCATGGCACAGCTTTGGGTCTTGCGCATGCTCTGTTGTGTTCAGAGACAGCTGCAGGACCACCATGGCTTGCTGTGCTTGCTCATGCTGAGAGCACCAAGGGAAAGAGTAGCCATAACCACTTTTTTGCATGGTCCTGGAGGAATGAAATTGAAAAAAGGGCAAACTTTGGTGCCCGGCTCCTGCTTCTACCCTGCATTACAGGAAATGGATGAGAGGCACATGGGATAGGCATCAGTTCAGCTGCTTGCTAATTATTGTCATTGGGTTTAGGGTCCCTTTAATGCCTTTTACATGGTAGTTAAAATTATACTTTTAGCTGGCTATGCCCATTCTTCAGCTTTGTGAAATTTGTTGTGTAACTATTTGTAATTGCAGTATAAAAAAAGTATTCTTACCCCTTGAATATTTCCACATTTCCACATAACGGTACAGTCACAAATTTGAATGTATTTGAATGATAGTGTAAAGAAAATGATACATGCTTTTCCAAAGGTAAAAAAAAAAACAAATCTCAGACAATGTGTGGGATACAGCATATGTAAATTACATAATGGTACACATAATAAAGGTTAAACAAACTTTTGGCTGAGTCAGTAAAACCATTTAGTATACAAGCATAAGCCATATACGTATATGTAAAATGTTGTCAATTACCTATCTGGGGGAACCATCAGATTATAGAGACCCGTAGACATCTGAGGGAATTAGATATAAACCAGGTGTAGAGAAGTAGAACTGGGTATAGAAAACTAGAAGAGAGGTTCAGAAAGACAGAAGGGAGCAGACTGGGACTTTGCTACACCTGAAAATTGATTTAAACACTTCATTGTAATTGTATATTTAGGGTTGTTATCGTGCTCAAATTTGAACCTACACAGCAATCTAAACTACTTTGCAATCTCTAGCAGGTTTTTTAGTGTTTACAGGGTTGGCCTGTATTTAGTCTCTTTCATCTCTTCCCATCAGCTTTGACCAGCTTACCTGTCCTTACTGAAGCACCCCCACAGCATGATGCTGCCATCATCATGTTTCTCAGTGGGGATGGTGTGTTCAGGGTGATGTTCCATACATAGTGTTTGGCATTCAGGCCAAAGTGTTAAACTTTGTTAAACTTTGGACATACTACAAGTTCTTTCAGCAAGAGGCAGTGAGGGAACATTCTGTGGCAAATCAACAGTGCAGTCTACAACAATATTTAAGTCAAGTTCAATACAGCTAAAGTACAATCTATGTTACATCTATACAATACAATCTGTTACATCTATACAATACAATCTGTTACATTTATACAATACAGTTGCAGTTAAAACCCTTGAGTGCTATTACTTATTTTATTTTATTACTTAATTATGTACAAGGAAACACATGCTATATTACATCTCTAGAATAGGCCTAGTTTTCAAGAATTACTGTAGTTGATTCTTAAGGGTGCAATAAATTAATTTCTTTTTTTAGGGGTAAAAGCTGTTCTTGTCTAATTATTTTCTTGTCCCTTCCATTCAGGGGCACCCCCAGTAGAAACACGTGCGTTAACCGGACTGAACTCCTCCTCCCGGCCTGTTTAGGACCGGTTGTGGCAGAACACCCTCAGTTATTTTCTTGCAGTTGCAAGGGGCTGTGTTCAAGATGTTCTTTATTTTCTTTTTTGCTTTACTTTTCAGTGCTGAGCAGGAGCAGGGGCTACGACCCTCTGTCTGTCTCCCAGTTGGATTCTTGAAGTCTGTCCCTAAGGTGATATAGTGGGATTGTGAAGAGTGAGGGTAGCGTCAAGGGTCCAGGTAAGCACGCTGGGGCACAACCTGTGTGGGTCTGGGCCACGAGGGTCAGGACCCCGCTCGTAGCAGGGGTCCTGACTTCAGGACTTGCATGGTGGCTCTGCTTGTGGTCCCCTGCAGCTTCGGTCTCTTCTCCTGGCAAAACTGGCTTCCCCCCATGAGTGTTTTCCCACGCACAGGCGCTGTCGTTCCCTCTACGACCTGCGAGTGTTCACGAAGGTCTTGGAGGTGGTGATGGCACTCTTGCGGAGTCGGTGGGTGCGCATCACCCCATACCTGGACGACTTCAGAGCCCCATCACTGCCAGAGGCACTGCGGGATGTCAGGACGGTTCTGTCCACACTGGAACTGTTTGGCTGGGTTGTCTACTACCCCAAGTCCCACATTGTCCTCTCCATGGTGGCGACTTATCTGGGAATGATATTGAATACTCAACGGCCACTGGTCCTTCTTCTGGCAGAAAAGGGCACTGCTCTTCAAGAGGGAGTGAGGTCTTTCCTGTCGTTCCGGTGGGTTATCCTGACTACAGACACCTGTCTGGCGGGTTGGGGTGGCATTCTGGACAACCAGACTTTAACCAGACACTTTAAGTACAGAGTCTATGTGCTTGCTTCAGCTTCAACATGTTTTGTGTTATGATGGAATGTTGTGTCCCAAGGAATTTTGTGCTGTCCACCCTCTTCACTTCATTTTCCTCAATGCTTAGAGAAAACTTTTCCTTTATGCTAGCTCTGCCCCCACATAGCTTAAAGTGAACCAACAGTGAAAGAGCAATTTTAAAATCAAGTCAATCTAACCCCCCTCTAAAAGCATTTACCATTTAATGAGTTGTAAAAATACCATTTTGTGAATACTCACCTTGTAAAATGGGTATTATGAGTATGTCACACACACCGCTTCAAGAAATTCATAACATGTGGGTAATATCGTCCTGAAGAGGGCGTTCCTGCAGAGATGATAGCAAAAGAAAGCCCCTCCCTGATCCATAAATACCTGGGACCTCCCACTCACTACCCAGTATACAGAAAGCAGTAAGGTAAGGGACCAGGAAGAGGCAAATATAAACAACAACCACGCAAAGTTCGCAATAAAGAGGATCCTGAATACAAAAGGGCGGGTTGAAGCGGTGTGTGTGACATACTCATAATACCCATTTTACAAGGTGAGTATTCACAAAATGGTATTATTCTTAGTATGTCACACACCCCGCTTCAAGAAATTCATAACATGTGGGACATCCAACAGCAGTGTCCATAACAAGGGCGGGGATCCAAAATTAGGCAACAATGCACAACCTTAAACCACAACAGCTTGCAAAACTTTGCGGCCAAAAACAGCATCCGCTGATGCCCTAACATCAACCTTGTAAAACTTGGAAAAGGTGTGAACCGAAGACCAGGTAGCGGCCTTACAAACTTGTTCAACAGAAGCCTGGTGCTGAAAGGCCCAGGACGCACCAACTGCACGAGTAGAATGAGCAGTAACACGAAAAGGGGGACTCCTCCCCTTGTCAGAATAGGCCCCAATGATGGCCTGACGAATCCATTTACTAATGGAAGATTTGGCAGGAGCCAAACCTTTCCTAGGCCCGCAGGGCACCACAAAGAAAGCATCAGTCTTACGAAAGGAAGACGTAACCTCCAGATAATGTTCCACAACACGAACTACATCCAAGGAATGCAATGCCCTTTCCTTGTCGTCGCTGGGATTTGGGCATAGAGAGGGCAAAACAATGTCCTGATTCAGATGAAACTCCGAGACCACTTTAGGAAGAAAATCCTGCTTGAAACGAAAGACAACCTTGTCCTGATGTTTCTCGAAGTACGGAGCTGTAATGGATAAAGCTGCCAACTCAGAAACACGCCTAACCGAAGTGATAGCCACCAAAAAGGCCACCTTTTGGGTAAGAGAAGACAAAGCTATCTCATTCAAGGGCTCAAACGGAGGGCCCTGGAGAGCAGAAAGAACCAGGTTCAAATCCCAAACTGGAACAAAAGGCTTCCTAGGAGGCCGAACATGTGTAACACCTTGGAAAAAGGTCTTGACTAAGGGATGAAGTGCAAAAGACCTTTGGAAGAACACCGCCAGGGCAGAAACCTGCCCCTTCAAGGTACTAAGCTGGAGCCCCAGATCTAGACCATGTTGGAGAAACTCTAAAATTCTAGGAATGGAGAACTCTCGACAAGAGAAAGACCTACTTTCACACCAATCAATATAGGCCCTCCAAGTCCTGTAGTAAATAGAAGAGGAAGAGCGCTTCCTGGCACAGATAAGAGTCTGAATCACTGCGTCAGAAAGACCTTCCTCCTTCAAGATGGCGGTTTCAGCAGCCATGCCGTCAAAGCCAGCGATGGTAAATTGGGATAGCGCAGCCGACCCTGGGTGAGCAGGTCCGGCAGCAGAGGCAGGGCGAACTGATCCTCTGCCAGTCTTACAAGATCTGCGAACCAAACTCGCCTTGGCCACCTTGGGGCCACCAGAATTGCCGACGCACCATCCAAGGCCAGTTTGCGCAGCACTCTGGCTAGCATTGGGAACGGAGGAAACAGGTAAAGGAGCCCCAGATCCCTCCAGTTTAGAGACATGGCATCCACTGTCAGAGCCAGAGGATCCTGCGAGAGAGACACAAAGACTGGAAGCTTGTGATTGTGACGAGAAGCAAAGAGGTCCACCGCTGGGACCCCCCACCTGAGACATATCGAACGAAACACCTTGGGACTGAGAGACCACTCCCCCTGACGAGAGGAGGCCCTGCTCAGCAAGTCCGCCTCCGTGTTCTCCACTCCCGGAATGTAGACTGCTGAGATACACGGGACGTGGGTCTCTGCCCAGTCCAGAATCAAAGACACTTCCCTGAGGGCACTCCTGCTGCGAGTCCCTCCTTGGTGATTGATGTAAGCAACCGCCGTTCTGTTGTCCGACCGGACCTGAACTGGCAGGCCTCTCAACTGATGAGTCAAGCGAAACAGAACCAACCTGATGGCTCTCAACTCCAGAACATTGATGGGCTCGTGAGCCTCCCGCGGGCCCCACAAACCCTGAAACTGGAGGTCCTTCCAAACACCCCCCCAACCTGACAGACTGGCATCCGTGGTGACTGTTTCCCAACACGGAGCCAGAAAAGATCTGCCCTTCAACAGATTGACCGACCCCAGCCACCATTGCAGGGATCGACGAACTCGGGGAGTCATCAGGAAGGACTGATCCAACGATAGAGGAGACTTGTCCCAAACCTTCAACAGATGAAGCTGAAGCGTCCTTGTGTGAAACTGCGCAAAGGGAACTGCCTCGAATGAGGCCACCATTAACCCCACCAGCCTCATCCCTAACCGGATGGTCGGATGAGGGGTAGACAAGAGAAGCCGAACTAACTCCTGAATCAAAAGAATCTTGGCCTGGGGTAGAAACACCCTGGCCTGTGAAGTGTCCAGAGACATTCCCAGAAAGGTCAGAATTCTGGACGGAGAAAGAGAAGACTTGGGGTGGTTGATCACCCAACCGAACCTTTCCAGAGTGGACACCACCGCTCTGGTGTCCAACTCCGCTTGGTTAAAGGAAGAGGCCATGATCAGTAGATCGTCCAAATAGGGCACGATGCGGATACCCTGGCCTCTGAGCAGAGCCATCACCCCCGCTAGCACCTTGGTGAACACCCGAGGAGCTGAGGTGAGACCGAAAGGAAGTGCCACAAACTGAAAGTGCCGATCCTCCACCACGAACCTGAGAAACCTCTGGTGTGCTGGAAAAACCGGAACGTGTAGATAAGCATCCTTGATGTCTATGGACGTCAGAAAGTCTCCCTGACGAAGAGAGTGAATGGCCGAACGCAGCGTTTCCATGCGGAATTTCCTCGGCCGGATGAACCTGTTGAGAAACTTCAGATCCAAGATGGGTCGGACCAACCCGTCCTTCTTGGGTACCGTGAACAGATTGGAATAAAAGCCCCTGCCCCGATCTGAAGGGGGCACTGGGCAAATGACAGCCATGTCCAGAAGATTCTCCACTGCCACCAGGAGCCCCTGCGCCGCTAGAGGCTCCGACGGCATCCGAGACCTGACAAATCTGGAAGGGGGGCGGAGCTCGAGCTCCAGCTTGTAGCCGGAAGACACCACTTCCCGGATCCATCTGTCCGAGACCTCTTGATCCCAGATCTGAGAGAAGTGCTGCAGCCGTCCCCCCACCCGCATGGGTGAGGGCGCCCCCTCATTGCTGAGCCGGCTTAGCAGCCGGTTTGGGCTTAGAGCCCCAACTGTATCCAGAACGGGCACGTCCTCTGCCCCTGTTTCCGGAATCTCCTCTGGAAGAGGGAAATGCAGAACCCTTACCAGATCTGGCCCCCCGAAAGGAGGGGGTAAAGGCAGGCGCCCCCCGAAAAGGGCGGCGTTGTTTCTTACGTTGAGGTAACCTGCCACCCTTGGTGACAGAGTCCAATGTCTCTCCAAAGAGCCGTAGACCAACAAAGGGTAAAGCCGTCAGTGATTTTTTGGACATAAAATCGGCCGCCCACTGGCGCAGCCACACCGACCGCCGAATAGCCACAAGCAGAGCCGACGTCCTACCACACATCATCAAAGTGTCATCCAAGGCAGTCAACACAAAGGATAGAAACAACTCACACCGTTAAGGCTAAGGAACTCGTTACTACCAGGACGAAGCCCTGAAGAAGTCAACAGGTCCCTGACCACAGACCTGGTAGCCAACACCATTAGCTCCGAAGCGCACACAGGCCGGATGGCCGACCCAATGCTAGTAAAGCCATCTGATCAATATGTTTATCCTCTCCATCTTTGAGAGTGGAACAATCAGGTCTGTTTAAAACCGAGGAGTTAGACAACCCCAAAACCGGTGCATCCACCTCGGGGGGAGATGCCCAGCGCTTGACCGCCTCAGAAGGAAAGGGATATTTCCTATCCCACCCCTGAGGGATGCCAGGGAGCCGAGCCGGCCTATCCCATTCCTTGTCAATGATTCTGTCAAAATGGCGTTGCGTAGGAAACTCCAGGCGCGGCCTGGATTCCTCAAACAATTCACCTTTCTGCTGTGACGCCTCCTCGGGAGGGGAAATATTCAGAACTTCCAGCATGAGAGACAGAGCGTGAGGAGAGTCCAAGGATCTCCCTAAATCAGAAAGCTCGGCATCAGCGCCAGCAGACTGCTCATCATCCGAAAATTCTGAACCCTCATCAACTTCCCCCTCCTCTAGCTGAGGATAATCAGACCAATCCAGATTGTCTCTGTCATCAAGATCATCCACCGGCGGAGCCGGCGACAAATGCTTTCTCTTAGACGGAGCCTTACGGGCGACCGAGCTAGAGAGCATTTTCTCAAGGCTAGCCAATCTGGCACACATCTCGGATTGCAGATCCCTGCCCATGACCACGTCACACAGGGCACGAGTCAAGGCGGGAGGGGGAGTTGAGGTGGCCGGCTGTGCTGACCCCGCCGCTTGGGGTTCGGACTGCCGCGTAATAGTTTGCTGTGCACATGGTATACACAGTAACACATCATCCCCAGTAATGGAAATCCCACACAACATACACTTTTTGGGATGCCCCGAAGGGGTCCCAGTCCCAGTATCCGGGGATGCCTCCATAAGGTGAATTTTGAGTGGTCGCTATGACCCAGGGAATTACGCCAGTTAGACAACCCGGGATGCCCCTTTAATGTCCCGAGTGGGAGGATTTGTGATGCTAAAATGGACCCAGGGACCCAGGATCAGGAGAGACCTTCCAATACTACAGAAGATCCTCCTGGATAACCTTCACCTAAAAGACAGAGAGAGACCCATAAGTCCCTACAATAAGACTTAACAGATAAAGAAAAGAAGAAATAAATGAGGCCCACAGGGCCACTCACAGACGCTGCGGTGAACGATCCGCCTCAGAACAATGGCGATTTCTGAGGTGAAGTGAAGAGAAGAAGAACTGCCTTGTCAGGGGCGTGGTCTGCGCAGCCCGCGCAAAGCTGATCTGTGCCCCCTAAGCTGCCTAGTAACAGGGAGCTGCCTAGTAACAGGGAGCTCAGCTCCGCAGCGGCGCCAGTACAGAGGAGGGCGGAGCCGCGGCGACGCGCCGAAAGCCCGGCTCCGCCCCCCCCTTCCAGTGTGAATAAAGCGTGAGGGAAGAAGTCCCTCACGCACCAGCCCAGAGACCGGCGCCGCCGACAACCGCGGCGCCGGCTGCCATGACAGCGGGTGCTCCCGCTATCACTAGCGGAGCACCCGCCCCGCTCGCTGCGGCGAGGAATGAATGAGAGAACGGGGGCTGGCCGCGGGAGAGCGCCGAGTGCCAGCCCCGCCCCCCCAAAGCGTGTGAGGTAAAAAATTTACCTCACAGACTGAAAAACCCCGGCACCCGGCTGCAATGACAGCCGCGGTGCTGCAACATAGTAACAACAGTGCAACCAATTCATTGAGGGATTACTTCCAGAAAGAGAATAAAGCTAACCCCTATGAGAGGAACCCCCAGCCCCCATAGTTGGTAAAGGGAAGGGCCCCCCCCAGGGGAAAAGTCAAGGGACGGGGCATCCCAAACCGGGATCACCTACCCGGTATGACCGCCTACCCTCTCTTTTAGGGTCTCACGGTGGAGCTCTGCTCCTCAGCACCAGAGGTGCCAATGTACCCTCGCTCGGGCCAGCAGCCAAGACTGTGGAGGCATGTAATCTGAGGTAAATTTTGGGACAAACAGGGGTCCGAGCGGAAATAGACAAAATAAGAGGCCGGGAGTTACCCCGGCTACCTGAAATCCCCCTGTGCAAGGAGGAGCCATCATCTTCTGACTTGCTCGCCGTCTGCAGAGATGGAAAACTGGGTAGTGAGTGGGAGGTCCCAGGTATTTATGGATCAGGGAGGGGCTTTCTTTTGCTATCATCTCTGCAGGAACGCCCTCTTCAGGACGATATTACCCACATGTTATGAATTTCTTGAAGCGGGGTGTGTGACATACTAAGAATAGCTGCTTTGCCAGGGCTTCTTTAGGTTTTCAGCTAGGCATCGCCATATTGTTTCATCCGGGAGCTGGGTCCAGCTTCTGAGTGAGCAGCAAACCTTGCTGAATAAATTATGGGCAAGGGCTGTGCGACCTCTCAGTCAATCAGTGCATCCTATAGTGATTAAGCTCCTGGCCACTCAGAATGCTTCTGCCATATGAGTTGTTGACTCGGCACAACTCGGCTGCAAATCTCACGAAAGCATGGACTTGTGCGTGTGTGGGAAAATCCAAGCCATTCATGGGGGGGATAATGACTGGCTGCAGGGGGTTTGGAATTTGATGCCCATGTATTGCGGAAGCTCCCAAGAAAGCAAAGTGCAGTGCCGGTAGGGACTTTTTAAAATTGTGTTGTAGTTACGCTGTTGGTCCACTTTAAGAACTGCAAATTAGACATACTGTGGCTTGCTTTCCTCTTGCCACTCTTCCATAAAGGCTAGACTTGTGGAGTAAATGACTAATAGCAGGTTTAGTGTTCTCCTTGCCTAGCCTGTTTATTCACTAATGTCCACTGACAAACATCTGAGGCCTTTACTGAACAGCTGTGATAAAACTAGTAATGAATTGCATGTAAGTGGACTTTATTTACTAATTAGGTGACTTCTGAAGGCAATTGGTCACACTGGATTTTTATTTAGGGGTATCAGAGTACAGGGGACTAATTGCATGTGCACACCACAATTCAGGAATTTTTAATTTTTGTCTTGCAAAAAATGGGTGGTGCAATTAAAAAAAAGTGCTGGAAAAGTTCAAGGGCTATAAATACTTTTTCAAGGCACTGTATCTGTTCATTACTGCTAAACTCTACATACTGGTAGCTGGTTAGATTGACGTTTCAAAATATATCTATAGTATCAAATGAAGGAACGTTTTGTATATGTCACTGTATTGTCTGTTTTTGACCACAGCATTGACTATTGGCCAGTTTCATGGCTGTGCTGCCTCGACTACAGACTGCATGAACAAGCCATGTCACTTTTTTCAATATTATCACATTAAACCAAGTGGAGTTTGATTGATAACCTAATATTTTACTAATACAAAGCATCAATCATAGCTTCTATATTAATTATTTAATATTGCAGTCTAATTCAAAAATCAATGTGCAGTATGAGCGGAAGAGAAGCGATCTGTTCCCTGCTGACCTAAGACAGCAAATGATTAAAAAAGAGAATGGGAGAGAGACCTGCTGTACTCCTATGTGTTTTCTCAATACAAATCTTTATTCATTTGCCAATAATCTCTTCCCATTTTCCACTTCAGGACCGTGTTATCAGTTCTGAGGCCAGTAATTGAATTAGGGCTGCTTTCAGCGCAGAGGCAAACTTGTACAAATATTGATAAAGTCATGACAGGGATAGCACTGATCACAGACCACTAAATAACACCCAGACACTGCGTTGGGGAGTTATCAGCCTTTGATGGACAGCCATTCTTCTTCTGTAGTAAATTGGCTTCATTAAGAAGGTTGCACTTAAATGTCTCAATAGATGCTCAGCGCTGTCCAGATAATGGATATCTCCATTTTCACTTGTTTTTGTTTTGAATGGATTCTTATGAGCATTTCAGTGGCGGTTGACCTGTCCTGCTGCCATGTGTTCTTGGACTAAAAATACATTTTCAATCATTACAGCTATTATTTCAACCTTTTTTCTATCATTTTGCAAATGTACATATATATCAAACCAATAACCATGAGAATATAACACATATACCAACATTTATACGCTAGTAAAGAGAATAAAATGAAGAAAGTGTCTCTGGTTGGAATATCCAGTGCAGCTCCCTGCACAGGAGAAGTTGTTTTAGGTCCCATCTTCTGCCCCCCTAATGGGTACTTTTTCCGTATTTACGTACTTTTTACGTATTTTTTTTAGGGTCACATTAGTGCTTTTTATCTTGTTGCAGTCATAAGGTGCATGGGCGTCTAGGAATGTTCGCATGTGCCTGTGGGGTGCTTGCCTGCGACTCTGGGGGTGTGCGCATCTGTGTTTGAGTGCTGGTCTAGGTGTCTAATGTTTCGCCTAGCAACAGGGAGAGAGGGAAGGCGCAAAGCCAGCGTGATGACAATGCCTGTGTCTGAAGCAAGATCTTACAGACCCCACCCATTATGATAATATACTGATGACTATTATGCATCACAACTCCTTGGGCCATGCCCGTATGCTTCCTAAGATAAATCATAAGGTGAAACTTTAATCCTTTATATGTTAGCGATTTCTTCTTAAATTTAAAAACAGAACACAGTTTCTCTTCTCGGTGAAATGATGGCTAAAGGGTAAAAGGTTGGAAGATGGTTTAAACTAAGCACGGAGGGGGGGGGGGGGTATAAGCAGTTATAAAGGGGAAGTTTGGAAAGAAAGTGACAATGGATGTAGACCTGAAACTGGGGGATGGGGAGGGGGAGCATATAGGGGCAATATACTAAATTACCATAAACATTTGCTTACATATGCTAGAAGCTTGACAAATGGATGCATTAGAACTGATAATAACAGTTGGGGGGGGGGGGTAACCAAGACATGGCTGGGCAGTAAACCTACAGGGCTACTGTGTGTTTAGAATGGACCGTAAAAACTGCAAAGGGAGTGGTGTCTGCTTGTTTGTAAAATCCTTTCTACAGCCTTCTCTGTGGGAGGATATATTTTAGGGAAATGACCATGTGGAGTTGGATGGGTAGAAGCAAGGGATATATATGTAGCATTTAAGGGGAGTCATACAACAATGGAAAGAAAGAAATGATTGACAAGCTGATCAGAGTGAATCACAGTAAATTGAAGTAAATCATATACCAAGTTGTATTCCCCTTTAAGCATGGAAGATCAAGCGCATAACCCAGTTAACAAGAACGTCAAGTAGTAAAGCCTACAGGCTGACCGCAGGCCATTAGAACACCTTAACGTTTCGCTCTATCAAAAACCTTTCTCAAGAGGATGCGGTATCCATAGTGGGGAGAGATGGTAATTTATAGTGCACATATAGGTCTCCAGCTGAGAAAGGGATGGCGCCAGGTGCGGCGCGCGTGCCGGCGCCACATTCTGACGACATCAGCAACACCTGCGTTGCATCCCGGTCATCCCTGTAGGGGCAGACAGGGCTGCTGACCACAGAGGATGATGCGCGGGGCGCGCATGGATGTGCGTGAAAGAGGCTGTCCGGGGATCAAAGACTAAACAGTAGCTGAAAAAGAGAAGGGCATTACCCTCGAGCAAAATAGCGGACTCTGTGCATGATCAGTAAACCGGCAAAATGCCACAACCAAGATGGCTGCCATTGTATATAAAGCATCAGCAAAATGGCGGATTCAAGGAGAGGCTGCCACAACCAAGATGGCGGCTGTATTAAGTTCAGTTCAAGCCAAAAGATGGCGTCCGCGCTTGTCGGCGACATGTGAAGGCATGATGTTTGTCAGAAGCTAGTGGGTGTCTCTATGAAGACTGGCTGGACGCGTTAGATCGCAAGGGGAGGAGGACGAACAGCTGGAGACCTTAGTGTAGGGAGACCAGTAAGTATGTAGACATAATTGCAGTGCTGCTGCTGGAAAAAATAGAACCAATGTGTGGAGTTCCACAATCTCACTAACCGATTTATTGCAATCTAAATGGGGTTAGGTGAATATATCCTGAACACTGAAAGTGGATCTAAAGTGAAAAGTGAATACAAGAATTAGAGAAATGCAAAGTGAGGCAGAATGTTACAGATAAACCGAGAAATCTAATTCTTCATTAAGTCCATTTGGGCTTTTTGTGCCCAATTGGAAAATCCATGCCAGTTCACATTGTAGCAATTTCTTTTCAATGTCACCCCCTCTATAAGGTAACCTAACTCTCTCGATGCCTACAAATTTAAGTTGGCTGATATGGTGCCCTAATTCCAGGAAATGTCTTGCGACAGAGGATTCAATGCGGCCGTCCCTAATATCAGATCTATGCTCGCAGATCCTCTGCCGAAGTTCCCGTTTAGTTTTGCCTATGTGGCTGTCAGGGATTTCTCAGCGGGGCAAACCATGTTTAATAGTGAAAAAACAATGATAACCACACGTCAAACACACTACAATCAAACTGCTGTACAGATTACAAGGGGAACATATAACACATGTGTAAGGAAACTGTACATATATACAGGTGAAAACAACACGCTCTGGCTGAACAATGCATATATACAGGTGAAAACAACACGCTCTGGCTGTACATACACAAGATGGAGTCTGGAAACGAGCATGCTTAGGGATCAAAAGGAAAGTCCAAATTCCAAGGCGGAAAACACGGCTGAGATAGGGGAAGCAAAACACAAGAGCTGAGGCAGGAGTCCTGGGTGCAGGGTTCAGGATTCAGATTTCAGGGTACCTGGGATCTAGGTACAGCGTTCTGGGATCAAGATGACAAACAATGCTAATCCACTGCCTGAATGAGCTGATCAGCTTAAATAGGCTGAGAAGTCACAGGTGCTGGCTGATTACCAGCACCTCTGCAGGACAGAGCCATCTCCTGGTGGATCAGAATATTGCTGGGTAAAGTTCCAGAGGAGGAGCCAGCCAGATGCAGTATTAACCAGCGGCACTCTGAAGCTTAAGGAGGAACTCCAACCCTGACATTACCCCCCTCAAAAAAAGCGGGCACTGAACGCTTTAAATAACAACTCCACTGGAGATGCTTCAATCAGCATACAAGAAAAAATCGAGAAAGGTAGCATGGGACCAGACATATGATCTGGATGGGTAAAATTGGCAGACATCCTATGAGAGGCAGGCCAGACAGGAACCAAGCAGGCAGAAATCGAGACAGGGGCGATGCAGGCAGAAATCGAGACAGGGGCGATGCAGGCAGAAATCGAGACAGGGGCGATGCAGGCAGAAATCGAGACAGGGGCGATGCAGGCAGAAATCGAGACAGGGGCGATGCAGGCAGAAATCGAGACAGGGGCGATGCAGGCAGAAATCGAGACAGGGGCGATGCAGGCAGAAATCGAGACAGGGGCGATGCAGGCAGAAATCGAGACAGGGACGATGCAAGCAGAAATCCAGACAGGGGCGATGCAGGCAGAAATCCAGACAGGGGGCGATGCAGGCAGAAATCCAGACAGGGGGCGATGCAGGCAGAAATCCAGACAGGGGGCGATGCAGGCAGAAATTCAGACAGGGGCGATGCAGGCAGAAATTCAGACAGGGGCGATGCAGGCAGAAATTCAGACAGGGGCGATGCAGGCAGAAATTCAGACAGGGGCGATGCAGGCAGAAATTCAGACAGGGGCGATGCAGGCAGAAATCCAGACAGGGGCGATGCAGGCGACTCGCACCCGGGGAGCTGGCAGGCGGGAAGCTCACACCCGGGGAGCTGGCAGGCGGGAAGCTCACACCCGGGGAGCTGGCAGGCGGGAAGCTCACACCCGGGGAGCTGGCAGGCGGGAAGCTTACACCCGGGGAGCTGGCAGGCGGGAAGCTCACACCCGGGGAGCTGGCAGGCGGGAAGCTCACACCCGGGGAGCTGGCAGGCGGGAAGCGGACCCGAAGCAGGCAAAGACTCGGCAGGTGCGGGCCCTGAAGCAGGCGAAGACTTGGCGGACATGAAAGATCAAACTCGGCCGGCGGGCGGTCAAACTCGGCCGGCGGGCGATCAAACTCGGCCGGCGGGCGACCAAACCCGGCAGGCCCGGCAGGGCACTCAGATTGGACAGACTGGACAGACAGCTCAGATTGGACAGACTGGACAGACAGCTCAGATTGGACAGACTGGACAGACAGCTCAGATTGGACAGACTGGACAGACAGCTCAGATTGGACAGGCTGGACAGACAGCTCAGATTGGACAGGCTGGACAGACAGCTCAGATTGGACAGGCTGGACAGACAGCTCAGATTGGACAGGCTGGACAGACAGCTCAGATTGGACAGGCTGGACAGACAGCTCAGATTGGACAGGCTGGACAGACAGCTCAGATTGGACAGGCTGGACAGACAGCTCAGATTGGACAGGCTGGACAGACAGCTCAGATTGGACAGGCTGGACAGACAGCTCAGATTGGACAGGCTGGACAGACAGCTCAGATTGGACAGGCTGGACAGACAGCTCAGATTGGACAGGCTGGACAGACAGCTCAGATTGGACAGGCTGGACAGACAGCTCAGATTGGACAGGCTGGACAGACAGCTCAGATTGGACAGGCTGGACAGACAGCTCAGATTGGACAGGCTGGACAGACAGCTCAGATTGGACAGGCTGGACAGACAGCTCAGGCTGGACAGGCTGGACAGACAGCTCAGGCTGGACAGACAGCTCAGGCTGGACAGACTGGACAGACAGCTCAGGCTGGACAGACAGCTCAGATTGGACAGGCTGGACAGACAGCTCAGGCTGGACAGGCTGGACAGACAGCTCAGGCTGGACAGACAGCTCAGGCTGGACAGACTGGACAGACAGCTCAGGCTGGACAGGCTGGACAGACAGCTCAGGCTGGAGAGGCTGGACAGACAGCTCAGGCTGGAGAGGCTGGACAGACGGCTCAGGCTGGACAGACGGCTCAGGCTGGACAGACGGCTCAGGCTGGACAGACGGCTCAGGCTGGACAGACGGCTCAGGCTGGACAGACGGCTCAGGCTGGACAGACGGCTCAGGCTGGACAGACGGCTCAGGCTGGACAGACGGCTCAGGCTGGACAGACGGCTCAGGCTGGACAGACGGCTCAGGCTGGACAGACGGCTCAGGCTGGACAGACTGCCCAGACAGGTCAGGCTGGACAGACGGCTCAGACAGGTCAGGCTGGACAGACTGCCCAGACAGGTCAGGCTGGACAGACTGCCCAGACAGGTCAGGCTGGACAGACTGCCCAGACAGGTCAGGCTGGACAGACTGCCCAGACAGGTCAGGCTGGACAGACTGCCCAGACAGGTCAGGCTGGACAGACTGCCCAGACAGGTCAGGCTGGACAGACTGCCCAGACAGGCCAGGCTGGACAGACTGCCCAGACAGGTCAGGCTGGACAGACTGCCCAGACAGGTCAGGCTGGACAGACTGCCCAGACAGGTCAGGCTGGACAGACTGCCCAGACAGGTCAGGCTGGACAGACTGCCCAGGCTGGACAGACTGCCCAGACAGGTCAGGCTGGACAGACTGCCCAGGCTGGACAGACTGCCCAGACAGGTCAGGCTGGACAGACTGCCCAGACAGGTCAGGCTGGACAGACTGCCCAGACAGGTCAGGCTGGACAGACTGCCCAGACAGGTCAGGCTGGACAGACTGCCCAGACAGGTCAGGCTGGACAGACTGCCCAGACAGGTCAGGCTGGACAGACTGCCCAGACAGGTCAGGCTGGACAGACTGCCCAGACAGGTCAGGCTGGACAGACTGCCCAGACAGGTCAGGCTGGACAGACTGCCCAGACAGGTCAGGCTGGACAGACTGCCCAGACAGGTCAGGCTGGACAGACTGCCCAGACAGGTCAGGCTGGACAGACTGCCCAGACAGGTCAGGCTGGACAGACTGCCCAGACAGGTCAGGCTGGACAGACTGCCCAGACAGGTCAGGCTGGACAGACTGCCCAGACAGGTCAGGCTGGACAGACTGCCCAGACAGGTCAGGCTGGACAGACTGCCCAGACAGGTCAGGCTGGACAGACTGCCCAGACAGGTCAGGCTGGACAGACTGCCCAGACAGGTCAGGCTGGACAGACTGCCCAGACAGGTCAGGCTGGACAGACTGCCCAGACAGGTCAGGCTGGACAGACTGCCCAGACAGGTCAGGCTGGACAGACTGCCCAGACAGGTCAGGCTGGACAGACTGCCCAGACAGGTCAGGCTGGACAGACTGCCCAGACAGGTCAGGCTGGACAGACTGCCCAGACAGGTCAGGCTGGACAGACTGCCCAGACAGGTCAGGCTGGACAGACTGCCCAGACAGGTCAGGCTGGACAGACTGCCCAGACAGGTCAGGCTGGACAGACTGCCCAGACAGGTCAGGCTGGACAGACTGCCCAGACAGGTCAGGCTGGACAGACTGCCCAGACAGGTCAGGCTGGACAGACTGCCCAGACAGGTCAGGCTGGACAGACTGCCCAGACAGGTCAGGCTGGACAGACTGCCCAGACAGGTCAGGCTGGACAGACTGCCCAAACAGGTCAGGCTGGACAGACTGCCCAGACAGGTCAGGCTGGACAGACTGCCCAGACAGGTCAGGCTGGACAGACTGCCCAGACAGGTCAGGCTGGACAGACTGCCCAGACAGGTCAGGCTGGACAGACTGGTCAGGCTGGACAGACTGCCCAGACTGGTCAGGCTGGACAGACTGCCCAGACTGGTCAGGCTGGACAGACTGCCCAGACTGGTCAGGCTGGACAGACTGCCCAGACTGGTCAGGCTGGACAGACTGCCCAGACTGGTCAGGCTGGACAGACTGCCCAGACAGGTCAGGCTGGACAGACTGCCCAGACAGGTCAGGCTGGACAGACTGCCCAGACAGGTCAGGCTGGACAGACTGCCCAGACAGGTCAGGCTGGACAGACTGCCCAGACAGGTCAGGCTGGACAGACTGCCCAGACAGGTCAGGCTGGACAGACTGCCCAGACAGGTCAGGCTGGACAGACTGCCCAGACAGGTCAGGCTGGACAGACTGCCCAGACAGGTCAGGCTGGACAGACTGCCCAGACAGGTCAGGCTGGACAGACTGCCCAGACAGGTCAGGCTGGACAGACTGCCCAGACAGGTCAGGCTGGACAGACTGCCCAGACAGGTCAGGCTGGACAGACTGCCCAGACAGGTCAGGCTGGACAGACTGCCCAGACAGGTCAGGCTGGACAGACTGCCCAGACAGGTCAGGCTGGACAGACTGCCCAGACAGGTCAGGCTGGACAGACTGCCCAGACAGGTCAGGCTGGACAGACTGCCCAGACAGGTCAGGCTGGACAGACTGCCCAGACAGGTCAGGCTGGACAGACTGCCCAGACAGGTCAGGCTGGACAGACTGCCCAGACAGGTCAGGCTGGACAGACTGCCCAGACAGGTCAGGCTGGACAGACTGCCCAGACAGGTCAGGCTGGACAGACTGTCCAGACAGGTCAGGCTGGACAGACTGTCCAGACAGGTCAGGCTGGACAGACTGTCCAGACAGGTCAGGCTGGACAGACTGTCCAGACAGGTCAGGCTGGACAGACTGTCCAGACAGGTCAGGCTGGACAGACTGTCCAGACAGGTCAGGCTGGACAGACTGGTCAGACAGGTCAGACTGCGCCGACTGGTCAGACTGCACCGACTGGTCAGACTGCACCGACTGGTCAGACTGCACCGACTGGTCAGACTGCACCGACTGGTCAGACTGCACCGACTGGTCAGACTGCACCGACTGGTCAGACTGCACCGACTGGTCAGACTGGTCAGACTGCACCGACTGGTCAGACTGCACCGACTGCACCGACTGGTCAGACTGCACCGACTGGTCAGACTGCACCGACTGGTCAGACTGCACCGACTGGTCAGACTGCACCGACTGGTCAGACTGCACCGACTGGTCAGACTGCACCGACTGGTCAGACTGCACCGACTGGTCAGACTGCACCGTCTGGTCAGACTGCACCGTCAGGTCAGATTCAGCTGGAATTTTTGATTTCTGTGCTGCAAACACTGTCTCAGGAATATTTAAGTAGGAAGTAGCTATGAATAGCAGGAATTCAACCACATTTTCACTGATGTTTGCTATGATTTAACCAGGCTTCAGCCCAGAAAAACAGGTCATCCTCAAACAGGAAATAAGCCACCTGACGACTTAAGGTTGTCATAGGAGACTGCCGAATATAAGGCTCCAGCTGTAATTTTGCGATAGCCTGGAGGAACTGGGGGTAAGTGGCCAGGGTGAGCTCTTTAAAGCGAGGTGGAGGCACAAATATATATCCGTCTGTGGGAACCGTGGGACAGTCAGAGTCCATAGCAACAAATGCCCTTTTGTACATTTTGGGGGCTAAAGCTGACTACACATGCAAACAGACAAACCCACCTGCGCCACCAGGGAGGCAAACTGCCGATTACCCAGAAGCGTAGGGGACCTGGAACTCGAGGAGCCCGTAATCCACCTACTTCTTCGGCAGAGCTTCTGAAGGTGAAGATGCACAGACCCTGGGTAATCCCATGGTGGTCGCAGACTTGGGAAAGGGAAACACAGGAGAGACAAATACAAGACAGACAAATAACTGGGCCCCAGTACAGACCAAGACAGGGCTGGGCCCCAGTACAGACCAAAACAGGGCTGGGCCCCAGTACAGACCAAGACAGGGCTGGGCCCCAGTACAGACCAAGACGGGGCTGGGCCCCAGTACAGACCAAGATGGGGCTGGGCCCCAGTACAGACCAAGATGGGGCTGGGCCCCAATACAGACCAAGACGGGGCTGGGCCTCAATACAGACCAAGACAGAAAGGCCGATGGCCCCACTAGAACTGGAAGGCAGTAAGCCCAAATTTCAAAACAAGAAGGCCCAATTAAGACTAGAGGAACTACAAGACCCAGGACAGACAGCATTACAGACACTATGAAAAGAAAAATCTAGTGCGGGCACTAGGACCCTGCACAACAAAGCCAGATCAGTCTTTACAGTCTCCTGGTCTATGGGATTAGCATTCTGTCAGGGATTTCTCAGCGGAGAGATCCTGATTGTAAAAAGTGACCAGAAATTGAGACTGAGAGACAGAAATGGATATGGGGGCAAACCGTGTTTAATAGTGAAAAAACAATGATAACCACACGTCAAACACACTACAATCAAACTGCTGTACAGATTACAAGGGGAACATATAACACATGTGTAAGAAAACTACATATATACAGGTGAAAACGACACGCTCTGGCTGAACTATACATATATACAGGTGAAAACAACACGCTCTGGCTGTACATACACAATATGGAGTCCGGAAACAAGCATGCTTAGGGATCAAAAGGAAAGTCCAAATTCCAAGGCGGAAAACACGGCTGAGATAGGGGAAGCAAAACACAAGACCTGAGGCAGGAGTCCTGGGTGCAGGGTTCAGGATTCAGATTTCAGGGTACCTGGGATCTAGGTACAGTGTTCTGGGATCAAGATGACAAACAATGCTAATCCACTGCCTGAATGAGCTGATCAGCTTAAATAGGCTGAGAAGTCACAGGTGCTGGCTGATTACCAGCACCACTGCAGGACAGAGCCATCTCCTGGTGGATCAGCATATTGCAGGGGTAAAGTTCCAGAGGAGGAGCCAGCCAGATGCAGTATTAACCAGCGGCACTCTGAAGCTTAAGGAGAGACTCCAACCCTGACAGTAGCCTTTGCCACAGGGGACATTTTTAGTGGAACAGTTTATAAAGTCCTGTATTGGGTATTTTTTTTTACCAGAACTGGGGTGGGTAAAACTGTCCGTCTTGAAAGTGTAACCGCACTGGGCACAATGCCCACATGGGTACATACCTTTCGGTTTTTCCATTTCAGAAAGCCAGTTGGATCTTATAGGTGGCTTTTGTGAGTGGAATTCAGCCTTGACCAAGGAGAATTTAAGATTTCTGGCTTTCCTATAGACAGTCAACGGAGGGTCCTTAAAGGCTTCTGCTAGTTTTTCATCAGATCTCAGGATGGACCAATGCTTTTGAACGACTTTCTGTGCCTGGGTGGAAAGTTGAGAGAAGGTAAGTATACATGGTACACGTTGGGTAGTTTGTTTAGGGCGAAACATACGTAATGTGGTATGATTTAGGGACCTGGCCTTGGCCTGGGCTGCCTGTAAATTATTGAGACTGTACCCATGCTGCAACAGACTGTGTATGAGCTCATTTGAACGCAGGTCGTATAGAGCATCAGAGGTGGTTATACGTCGTATCCTTACAAACTGGCCAAAGGGCAGGGCCTTTATGAGAGATGGTGGGTGAAAGCTGGTGGCATGGAGCAGAGTATTGCGGTCAGTCGGTTTTTTATATACATCTGTAGTCAGGCAGCCATCAGCTAGATTGATACGGACATCAAGAAAATGAATTCCGTGGTACTGTGGTCTATGGAGAAGGTAATAGTCGGGAGTGCATTGGTTAAGGTAAGTGTGAAATTTAAGTCGCTCATCAGGGTCCCCTTGCCAAATCATGAAAACATCATTGAATTTGCGTAACCAGGTGAGTAGGTTCTTTGAATAGGCAACCGTAAAATAGATAAATTCAGATTCAAAGTTAGCCATGTAAAGATTGGCATAACTTGGTGCCATATTGGAGCCCATTGCAGTACCTTGTGCTTGAAAGTAGAATTGGTCATCAAAGACAAAATAATTCTTTGTGAGGATGATGGTAAGTAACTCGCGAACAAGGGTCTGTAATCCTGTGGGAATAGATGTGTCTGTCAGGGCTCTTTCAATCACACTGATAACTCCTGCATGTGGAATGGAAGTGTATAAGCTAGTGACATCCATGGAGACTAATATGCAACTTGCTTACCAAAAGAGCTGAGTTTATTGAGAAAGTCAGTAGTATCTTGCAAGAAAGAGGGGGTGGATGTTACCAAGGGCTGCAGGAGACTGTGCCGGAGCCACATTCTGACGTCATCAGCAACACCCGTGTTGCGTCCCGGTCATCCCTGTAGGGGCAGACAGGGCTGCTGAGGATGACGCGCGGGGCTGTCCGGGGATCAAAGACTAAACAGTAGCTGAACAAGAGAAGGGCATTACCCTCGAGCAAAATGACGGACTCTGTGCATGATCAGTAAACCGGCAGATTGCCACAACCAAGACGGCTGCCATTTTATATAAAGCATCAGCAAAATGGCGGATTCAAGAAGAAAGGCTGCCACAACCAAGATGGCGGCTGTATTAAGTTCAGTTCAAGCCAAAAAGATGGCGTCTGCGCTTGTCGGCGACATGTGAAGGCATGACGTTTGTCAGCAGCTAGTGGGTATGTCTATGAAGACTGGCTGGACGCGTTAGATCGCAAGGGGAGGAGGAAGAACAGCTGGAGACCTCTTAGTGTAGGGAGACCAGTAAGTATGTAGACATAATTGCAGTGCTGCTGCGGGAAAAGAGAAACATATTAAAAATTATTAAAAAATAGAACCAATGTGTGGGGAGTGAAAGTAAGAGGTTGGATACTACATTGAGATGTGGAGTTCCACAATTTCACTAACCGATTTATTGCAATCTAAACGGGGTTAGGTGAATATATCCTGAACCCTGAAAGTGGATATAAAGTGAAAAGTGAATACAAGAATTAGAGAAATGTCACCCCCTCATCCTCTGTGGTCTGCAGCCCTGTCTGACCCTACAGGGATGACCGGGACGCGGCGCGGGTGTTGCTGATGAGGTCAGAATGGCACCTGGCGCCATCCCTTTCTCAGCTGGAGACCTATATGTGCACTATAAATTACCATCTCTCCCCACTATGGATACCGCATCCTCTTGAGAAAGGTATTTGATAGACCGAAAAGTTGAGGAGCTCTAACGACTTGTAGTCAACCTGTAAGCTTTACTACTTGACGTTCTTGTTAACTGGGTTATGCGTTTAATCTTTCATGCTTAAAGGGGACTACAACTTGGTATATGATTTACTTCGATTTACTGTGATTCACTCTGATCAGCTTGTCAATCATTTCTTTCTTTCCATTGTTGTATGACTCCCCTTAAATGCTACATATATAAACCTTCTGTTTTGGGTTACAATGTTTTGCTATAGAACCTATTGACTGCACTGTAAATAGCCTGCACTTTTGTACATCACTATATTTATGAGCATTAAAAACATGAATTTCTTTGCATAACCTTTTCCTGGTGTTCATTGCCTCTCCCATTTAGTATATACTGTATATCTCAGTACCAAACAAGCAGAGGTACTTTGGAGGTCTCTTTGAACCCTTATGATCTTACCCTTCTCCTTGTTCTATATGACATTGATGTTATTAACTTACCAGTGTGCTACAACCAAATTTATTAACCTAGAAGCAAGGGAGAAACAAAAATAAATTTCTAATGGGGCTTTGCTACAAGCCTCCAGATATTTCCGAATCCACAGAAAACTTGATGCTAAGGCAAATAAATATAGCCGCTAAATTAAATGAGGTAGTAATTATGGGGGGGTTACCCAGATATAGACTGGGATGCTGAAACCTGTGGATCTCATAAAAGTTTTTTTTTATCTAAAAAAAAAATGGCTACCTTTCCCAGCAAGTACAAGCTCCAACAAGGGGGTGAGCCATATTGGACTTAATACCAACCGAGGTTGCCTTATGGAGCCACAAAAATGCACAACTTCAGAAAGGCAAACTTACAGATGCCCTAAACTGCATTGACTGGGAAAATGTCATAGAAACATAGAAGGTTGACGGCAGAAGGAGACCATACGGTCCATCTAGTCTGCCCTTATGTGTATACTGTATGTACTCTTTATCTTAGGATAGATGTGTGCTTATCCCAGGCATGTTTAAATTCAGTGACCGTTGATTTTTCAACTACCTCTGCTGGAAGTTTGTTCCAAGCATCTACTACTCTTTCTGTAAAATAATATTTTCTAACATTGCTCCTGATCTTCCCCCCAACTAGCTTCAGGTTGTGCCCTCTTGTTCTATCATTAAGCTTCTTCTTAAAAACACTTCCCTCCTGAACCTTATTCAATCCTTTCACATATTTAAAGGTCTCAATCATGTCCCCCCTCTCCCTTCTTTCCTCCAGACTGTACAGATTAAGTTCTTTAAGTCTCTCCTGATAAGTTTTAAGTTTAAGTCCTTCCACCATTTTCGTTGCCCGCCTTTGGACACGTTCTATTTGAATAATGTCTTTTTGCAGGTAAGGTCTCCAGAACTGCACACAGTATTCTAGCTGTGGCCTTACCAGGGCTCTATACAGCGGCATCACAACCTCCCTCTTCCTACTGGTGATGCCTCGAGCTATGCAGCCGAGCATCCTGCTTGCTTTTCCCACTGCCTGGCTACACTGTCCACTCATCTTGCAGCTATCAGTAATCAGTACCCCTAAATCTCTCTCCTCCGAGGTCCTGGCTAACACAGTGCTGCCCATACGGTACTCAGAGCAGGGATTCCTTCTACCCAAGTGCATGATTTTACATTTAGAGACATTAAACTCTAGTTTCCACAGTTTTGACCATCTATCCAGTAAAGCTAAATCATTTTCCATTTAGCAGACACCTCCAGGAATATCCATCCTATTACTAACCTTTGTATAATCAGCAAACAGACAAACTTTTCATACCAAGCCTTCTCCTATGTCACTTACAAATATATTAAAAAGAATGGGGCCCAGGACAGAGCCTTGCGGCACACCACTTGTAACTCGCCTTTGTTCAGATTGCACACCATTTACAACAACGCTCTGATACCGATCCCTCAGCCAACTGGAAATCCACTGAACTATCCAGGGATTGAGTCCTACCTTCAATAACTTATCTATGAGCTCCTTATGTGGTATTAAAAACAAAAGCATGGACAGGAAATGAGATACTTTCCAAGAAATCCTCAATTTTAATTTTGATAGATATGCGCCTTGCAGTAATAAAAGGGTTAGAAACAAGAGTAAACTAATGTTGCTAAACAAAAAGATTAGGGGGCAATAAACAACAAAAATGCAGGAAGGGACTGTGGAAGCATTAAAAAGCTATAAAGAAGAAAATAAAGTATGTTAACAGATAAGGGCAGCAAAGCTGGAGATGGAAAAACAGATACCAAATAGAGTAAAACTAGCCCCGAAATGTTCTTTAGCTACATAAACATGAGGGTGTGGGCCCCCTGAAAAGCAAGGAGGGGATTTCTATAAAGGGGAATGAGGAGAAAGCTAATTTACTAAACATTTTTGCTTCCATATTCAGAAAATAATGTGACATGCCAGGTGAAATGCAGAGCAAAAACCCAAACTCTCCATTAAATGTCACTTGTCTAACCAAGGAAATATTGCAGTGCCATCTCAAGCAGATAATAATCGATACATCCCCAGGAGCAGATGGCATACATCCCTGTGTTTTAAGTGAGTTATGTACAGTAATAGACAAACCGTTATTTCTAATATTTATAGATTCAATAATTACGGGGCTGTTCCAAGGGATTGGAAAATGCGGTGCCAATATTCAAAAAGGGGTCTAAGCGGGAACCTGGGAACTACAGACCAGTAAATTTAATATCTGTAATGGGAAAGCTGTCTGAAGGTTTTAAGGGATATTATCCTAGAGTTTCTTTGTGAAAATGACCTTATTACTCCATATCTGCATGGAATTATGGGGAATTGCTCCTGCCAGATAAACCTAATCAGCTTTTATGAGGAGGTAAGTTCAAGATTGGATCAGGGGGAGTCATTGGATATCATATGTCTTGACTTTTCTAAAGCATTTGTTACTGTGCCACATAAGACTGGTACAAAAGATGAGAATGCTTAGACTGGGGTTAAACGTGTGCACATGGGTGAGAAATTGGCTTAATGATCAGAAGCAAAGAATGGTTATCAACGGTACATACTCAGATTGGGTCACCGTTACTAGCGGAGTACTGCAAGGGTCCGTTCTGGGCCCAATTATTTTCAATATATATTAATGACACAGGGTACGGATTAAACAGTAAAGTCTCAATCTTTGCAGATGACACTGAGCTGTGTAAAGCAATCAACACAAAAGCGGACAGCAGGCAGCTACAAGCAGAATTAGATAAATTGGAAGCATGGGCAGTTAAATGGCAAACGAAGTTTAAAAAAGATAAATGTAAGGTTATGCACATGGGAAGCAGGATTGTGTGCCATGATTACAAACTAAATAAAGAAATGCTTGGTAAAACTACAATGGAAAAAGACCTAGGGGTTTTAGTTAACAATAAACTTAACTGTAGTAATTAATGCCAGGCAGTAGCTGCCAAAGCAAATAGGATCATAAGGTGCATCAAGAGGGGTATAGGTGCCCATGACCAAAACATAATTTTACCCTTGTACAAGTCACTGGTCAGACTCCATATGAAATACTGTGTACAGTTCTGGGCACCAGTGCGTAAGGACATATCAGAACTGGACGGCGTTCAAAAGGAGGGCAGCTAAGGTGAGGGATACATTAAAAATGTTCAAAAGTGGCCTTGATGCCTTCCTGGCATGTAATAACATTTCCGGCTATGGCTACTAGACCACTGGAAGGAGTTAAACAGGCTGAAATGGATGGACTAAAGTCTTTATTCAGCCTTACATACTATGTTACTATGTTACTATGTAAGATATATGGAGTGTAGGGAAAGATTGTTCAAAGTTAGGCTTATTTGGTTTGGAAAAGAGAGGCCTGATGGGTTATATGTATATATATATATATATATATATATATATATATTCGGGATCAATACAAAGATGTGTCTCTCGATCTATTTATACCCCGGAGTGTAACCATAACCCGCGGACATACACTAAGGTTAGAGAAAAGGTGCTTTCTCCACCGACATAGGAGGGGATTGTACTCTGTAAGAGCAGTGAGACTATGGAACTCGCTGCTAGAGGAGATAGTTATGAAGGATACACTAAAAGCGTTCAAAAGTGGCCTGGATGCCTTCCTGGCATGTAATAATAATTTCTAGCTATGGCTACTAGACCACTGGAAGGAGATAAACAGGCTGAACCGGATGGACCAAAGTCTTTATTCAGCCTTACATACTATGTTACTATGTTTAGATTGCCAAATGTAGCCTGACACAATGGGCTAAAATTGGCTAAGCCTTTTTCAACACTACCTCAGGACTATACGTAGCCAAGATTATTAAGAGAGTGAGAGCATTCCATAAACAAAGAGAGCACATGCGACGAGTCCCTTTATCCCATGTAAAGCAAGCCACGTCTGGGGGGCCCAGTGAAATGGCTATGGCAGATTTGGAGTTTTTGAGCTATACTCGCTGTCATGTTTCTCAATACTTAACAAATGATGGCTAGGTGATGAGCTCCACTTTATTCTCATAACTTTTGGATGGTAATGCAAGTTCCCGAGTCAACATTAAAACAGAAGTGACACACCTTTTTAAAGTGGACCAATCACCAGGATTTCAACTATCCTGGTCATTTGTCCTTGCCTCGGTGACATCCCGATGTAGCATTCTCCCCGTGTGAAACCCCCCCAATAGCCCACGTTCCCTAACCTTTCCCCGGCTTAGTCCAATCAGCGACATAAAGCTGCAAATTCTTTGCAAAAACTTTGTGCCAGCATAGGTGTGTCCACGGCTGCATCCCCGGCTCTAAAAGGCTAGGTGCAGGGAGCGCACACAACTACAGAGAAGCCCGAGTTGCCTCTGCCAGGCAAGATGAGTGTGACACAAAAAAAATGTCACCCCAGAACGAACGCTTCTTTATTCTTAGTATACAGTACGTCCTGCTCCAGATATAATACTTACACTTGGGTTATCCTCCGCCAGATGGCGCTGTACTGCAGAAGCATGCGAAAACAGGCTCCTCCTGGCCCTTCATATCCCCAGATTTCTCTGCAGTGCTGACTGAAGTATCACTCTCTCGCAGGTGAGCGGGGCTGTCAAAGCCTGCGGCCCTGTTGGACTACTCCCACCCGTCCTCCCTCTAATGTGCCTCCCAGCTTGGGCTGCGTCGGTCGGGTTAAGGTAGGCAGCACCTTGTGTGCTTATGGAGCCATGCTCCACCGCAGTCCCCCACCAAAGGGTAGGCGGTTTAGGCTGATGGTGAGCCTCTAGAGGATGCCCCTCCCGCGCTATTCCCCATGCCCCGTGTAGCGGTGGGCCCTATACAAAGGGTCGCCATCCTCCCTCGTTCCCCCCGTAGTCTGGGGGGAAAGAAAGGGGGGGTGTGTGTGGTGGTCAGTGTATGCTTACACGCTTATGGCCTTAATGCTGTCCTTTACTGGTAATTCCGGGTGTCAGTGCCGCGCTGTAAAAAAAATTTTTTATTATGCATCTGTCGCCGCCACGCGCACTCCTTCCCTGCTTGAATGTGCTGCGATGAGCGGCGGCGTTGCCTCAGACGCTGCTACGTCTTCATTGGCGAATTTTTTTCTAAGTGTGCCATTCACTTAATTCGTCTGACAGCTGAATCCATCTCAGAGCTTCGCGCTCTTCGGGGGGGCGGAGACCTGGCTTGGCGCGCTCCGCGTCACAGCCCGCTCTGGCCCGCCCTTCGAGGTCCGCTCGGCGCCATTTTGATGCTCATCGCATGCGCGCGCGTGGTAACGGTCCTCCTCCTCCCTTGATCTGTAAGTGCCCTCGCGGGAGATTTTCGTTTGTCTTGCTTACTGCGCATGGCTCTGACATCCCTATTCCCATTATGTCTTTCAGACGGTCGAATCCAGTGGCTTCTCCCGGCCCGGCTAAATTACCAGTGGACCGAGAAAAATTACCACTTCCCTGCGGGTCATTGGGGCATCCAGGGTAGCTTATAGCGTCAATCCCTACTGGCCTATTGTGCCCACTAATCACCATATGGAGGCATCCCAGGATATTGTGAACGGGGTTCCCTCGGGACAAGCCCGTCTGTGTGTAGCTTGTGGGGTCTCACCTATCAGCGGTGACAATGCACGGGTCTGCATCCCTTGTGCACAGCAGGCGCTAATGGTACTTCCTGCCCCTCCTGTGGCTGGGCCTGCACCTCGCCTCACTTCACCTACTCCCCCAAGCCTGAGTCTAACCCCCAATACAAGCGGGGATTCTCATCCTGATGTGGCTACTAGACTGGCCAGTGTTGAAAAATTGCTTGCTAGCTCTCTAGCACGCAAGGCCACTGTTAAAAAGCGGCACATAATCCCTGATTCGGCTCCCTTCCCTATGGAGTCTGAGGAGTTTTCACATTTTTATGGCCATACCCCTTCGGACGAAGGGGAGCTATTCTCTGACTCAGAATCTTCTGATGAGAAGACAAGGGGTCATGACGATTCCGGTTCGGACCACTGGACCCCGGATGATACTGACAAACTACTGCTTCAGATTTTTGAAGTTCTGTCCATCCCTCCCCCTGTTGCGGCTCCCAGGCAAAGGGGTGAGCTATTTCATACAGCTAAGGCTCGATTGGAGTTTCCTGAGCAAACCCATTTCAATAACCTTGTGTTGAAGGAATGGGAACATCCCAGTAGACTTCCCGGGATCCCTAAGAGTTTGGACAGGAAGTATCCATTTCCTGCTGATATAGTCAAGTGCTGGTCATCACCCCCCGAGGTCGATGCCCCTGTTTTAGGGCTGTCTAACACCTCTATTATGCACTCCCCCGATACCACGCTACGGGATTCTGAGGACCGGCGCATTGACATGTCATGCCTTTGCATTTGGTGGGGCGGCGCTGCGCCCGGTTTGCGCCTTGGCCATTACTGCTGTGGCGCTCAGGGCCATGATCAGGAATGCTCTTGACGGTCCGGACGAGCTGCCTACTGATGCTGTTAATGCACTGTCTAATTGTGATGCGTTTGTGAACTTTATCCTGTCAGCGTCGGATGATGCTGTTAGGCTGTGTGCAAGGTCTTCCGCCTTGGCGGTGGCTATACGCCGCGCGGTATGGCTGCACCAGTGGGCGGCAGACAATGCCGCTAAGAAAGCCCTTACTGGGCTTCCCTTTAAGGGCCTGCCCCTGTTTGGGGACCGCCTAGACCTCTTTGCTAAAGGAGGTAAGTTACCACAGCGCAGGCGACAGCCTCGGCCCTTTCGGATCCAGGGCCCCCTATCAGCCGCCTACAGAGGTGTTAAGCAGGGGAAAGGGGTGTCCTTCTAGGGGGCTCGTGCAGACTCCTGGCATAGGAGCAAGGGGCGACTTGCTCCTTGTGATTCAAGCCTATTCTGCTAAGGGGAAGAGTCGTCCCTTCCGCCTTACTGCTCATTCTACTCATGCTATCGGGGCCTCTTAGGCCTTCCAGCACCAGGCCTCGGTTGAACAAGTTTGCAAGGCTACTTGGTCTTCTGTTCATACTTTTTCGAATTTTACAAGGTTGATGTTAGGGCCTCAGCAGATGCTGCTTTTGGCCGTAAGGTTTTGCAAGCGGTAGTAGTTTAAACTGCCTGTTGTCACCTTTTTTTGTTGGGGGATCCCACCCTACCTTACGGACACTGCTATTGGATGTCCCAAGTGTAAGTATTATATCTGGAGCAGGACGTACTGTATACTAAGAATAATACAATTCTGTGAAATACTCACCTGTAGAATTGGTATTATAAGTATACAGTACGTCCTGCTCTGCTCGACCCCACCCTGTTGTTGCATTATTCTGGATCCCCTGTATGGTGATTGTTATCTTATTCTTGGTGTGCCACACACCCCGCTTCACTTTTAAATATTCTTCACTTATTGGGTTAATCCACCGCCAGGTGACGTAGTGCAGAGAGGAAGTCTTGTAACGAGCCCCCTTCCGGCCTATATATACCTGGTACCTCCCTTCAATCACCAGTATTTTTCTCTCTGCTTGACGACAAGTCAGAAGATGGAAGTCTCCTGCTTACAGGTAGGCCGGGGTTTTTACCCCGGCACCCCCCTTTTGGTCTATTTCTGCCCGGTTTGAGTGTTTATACCTTGATGGTGGAATGGAAGCCTCCCAGCCTAGGCTGCTCACTGGGCAATTGGTAGACGGCACTATTGGTGCCTAGGAGCTTATCTCCTCCGCTTGACCCCCTCTTTTGGGGGCAATGCGGCAATCCGGCATGGTGATCCGGAAATGGGATGCCCCTGTCCCGAGGGTCCCCTTAGCCCCTTACTCTCCCGTTACGGTCCCTTCTCCCTTCACTATGGGGGGGGGGGGGTAGAGGGTTGTGTATTATGTATGTGTTTCACTGTATTACTATCATTAACATATGTGTGTTAACCTTGTGCATAGAACAGACTGCACAGCATGGTGCACTCAGTCTGATATTTCTGGAGCTCTTCGGGCAGATCCTTTATTAGCAGTGGCCAGTGTTTTGGTCATCTTTAGGGGGGCGGTTGGGGCGGACCGCGCTTTGCAGGTTGGCTTGCCGCCTCAGTCTTCAGCCCCCTCCCGCCTCCCCCCTTCCCCGCTGGTCTCCGTGCGGCAGCCTGTGTGGCTGCGCTCATGCCTTCTCCTCCCCCCTCCTCCGCCGCCTGTCTGTGTTTAAGCGGCGCAGCTGGTAGCAATCCCTGAGTGAATTGGCTGCGCTGACCGGGCTGTAGGGGGCGGTTCCCTGTGACGCGGTGACAGGGGCGTGGCGCCGGCGGCAGCGTCGCTCGGCGGCCCCAGCCTCACTTCCTTCCTGTCTTGGTAAAAGGAGGTCACGTGGGGGGGCGCGCTGCAGCACATGCTTTTGTTTATAGCGGCCCTCCGGCTCTATGTTGCCTGGCTAGTCTTTCTTTTTAAAGAAAAGAAAATGGGGATATTTTTTATATAAGATATACACATATATATATATATATATATATATATATATATATATATATATATTTAGATTATTGAGGGGGACCTTTCTTTGTAAAAAAAAAAAAAAAAAATAAATAAAAACCCTCCCTTCCGGGACATTTACAATGCCCGGGGCATCCCGGGTTGGCTTATGCCTTAAAGCCCAAATAATTGCGATACCATAAATCACCAATATGGAGGCTTCCGTTATTGCCGGAAACGACTCTTCGGAGCCGTCCAGGGGGTGCGTAAGATGTGGGGCTTCGCTCCCAGCTGATGATGTCTTTATTTGCATTCCTTGTGCAAAGCAGAGCATTGCGCGTCAGTCTGTTGATCCGGCTGCTGGCCCGTCACAACTTCCATCATCTCCTGCCTCTCCCTCCCTGTTCCGGACCCCGCATGACACTGTCAAAAGTGGGGATTCGCAATCCGAGGTGGCGGCAAGGTTGGCCAGCCTCCGGAAAGTATTGCCCGTTAAAGCAGGGTTGAAGGCCCCTGCAAAACGGAAGCGCCTGACTCCGGTACCTTCGGCTCCACAGGACGAGTTATGTGAGCCTGTGGAATGGTCCGATGGCTCCCCGGACGAGGAAGAATTCCTCTTGGAGTCAGATGAGCCTGCAGATCAGCTTGAGGCTGATGCGATTGGCGATTGGTCGGCGGGGGCTGCCCTTGACACCCCCTCTATTCTGGCTCAAATGTTTGAGATTTTGAATTTAGATCCGCCTGAGGCTGTCACCCTGCCAAGGGGCCAGTTGTTTAAAGAGCCTCAGCCGCGTTGGGTTTTTCCCAGACAGCACCACTTTGAGAGGGTGGTCCTTAAGGAATGGGAACATCCCACGCGGTTATCTGGAATCCCTTCCAGTTGGGAAAAGCGTTATCCCTTTCCGCCAGAATTGGTGAAGCTTTGGTCCGTCCCTCCTGACGTCGATACCCCTGTGCTAGGGCTCTCCAGCACGGCTATGGTACAGTCTGCTGAGACCACTGTCCCTAAAGAGGGGGAGGATCGTCGGATTGACCAGTATGCTCGCCATGGTTTTATTTATGCTGGGTCAACGATGCGCCCGGTATGTGCTTCAGCCCTTCTGCTATTGGCGATTAAGTCTTTAATTCAGGGGCTTTATGAGGATCTCAATCCCGCTTGTAAACAGTTTACTGCGCTTAAGCAGTGTGAATCTTTTGTGTCCTATGTTCTATCCGCTCAGGACTATGCGCTGGCTATGAGTAGCAAGACAGCGGCAATGCTGGTGGCCATTCGTCGGTCTGTATGGCTGCGACAGTGGTCGGCGGATTCAGCTTCTAAAATGGTGCTCACAGCTCTCCCCTTTGTGGGGCTGCGTCTGTTTGGGGAGAGAATTGATTCAGTCGCAAAGGGTGGTAAGATGCCACGACGCAAGAGGCCTCGACGTCCCTTTAGGGGGGCAGGTTCTGGTAGGCCTTCCTTTCGAGGATACAGAGCGGGTAGGGGGGCTTCCTTTCCCTCTACCAGTCGTACAGGTTGGACTCGGGGGAGGGGCCGTGGCCGCCCCGCCCAGTCCTGGGGCTCCAAGCCCAAACTTGCTGGTAAGCCCGCTCAGCAATGAGGGGCTGCCCTCACCCGTGCGGGTGGGGGACGATTACGACACTTCTCCCAGGTTTGGAACCGGGAAGTTCCGGACAGATGGATCCAGGAGATAGTGTCGTCCGGTTACAAGCTGGAATTCGAGTCTCGCCCTCCTTCACGGTTCTTTCGGTCTCGGGTGCCCATCGATCCTTTGGCCGCACAGGGGCTCCTGGCATCGGTAAGGAATCTGCTAGAGATGGCGGTCATCCGTCCGGTACCGCGCTTAGAGATGGGCCTCGGTTTCTACTCCAATCTGTTCGCAGTCCCCAAGAAAGATGGGTCAGTTCGTCCCGTCTTGGACCTAAAATTACTCAACAGGTTCATCCGGTTTCGGAAGTTTCGCATGGAAACCTTGCGTACTGCCGTCAGCTCTCTTCGGCAAGGGGACTTCATGACGTCCATAGACATCAAGGATGCTTACCTTCATGTTCCCATCTGCCACGCTCATCAACGTTTTCTTCGATTCGTGATGAAGGATCAGCATTATCAATTCGTGGCACTTCCGTTTGGCCTTACCTCAGCTCCAAGAGTGTTCACCAAGGTGCTGGCAGGGGTCATGGCCATTTTCAGATCTCGGGGCATTCGTGTCGTACCTTATTTGGACGACCTTCTCATCATGGCTCCGTCGCTCAGTCAATCGGAGACAGACACCAGCATGGTGGTCTCCACGCTGGAAAGCTTTGGTTGGGTGATCAACTTCCCCAAGTCCTCCCTCGCTCCGGCCAGGGTGGTGTCCTTCCTGGGGATGCAGTTGGACTCTCATCAGCACAGAGTGTTTCTTCCCCAGTCCAAAATTCATCTGATTCAGGAGTTGGCTCGGGTCCTACTCTCCAATCCTCGGCCGTCCATCCGTCTGGGGATGAGGCTGGTAGGGTTGATGGTTGCCTCCTTCGAGGCAGTTCCTTTTGCTCAATTCCACACGAGGACGCTTCAGCTTTATCTGTTGGCGTCTTGGGACCGACGGCCTCGGTCGCTGGATCAGCCCTTCCAGTTGTCCTCCCGGGTCCGGCAGTCCCTCCAGTGGTGGTTGGTCTCGACCAATCTCATGAAGGGCAGGTCTTTCCTTTCCCCCCTTTGGGAAATTGTCACCACGGACGCCAGTCTGTCGGGATGGGGCGGATTCTGGAAGGAGCTGCAGTTCCAGGGGCAGTGGGGGCCTCAGGAGGCCCACTTATCCATCAATATTCTGGAACTGAGAGCCATCCGTCAGGTGCTTGCTCTCCTGACTCAGCACGTCCTGGGCCTTCCGGTCCAGGTGCGTTCAGACAATCGAACAGCGGTTGCTTACATCAATCATCAGGGAGGGACTCGCAGCCTGAGTGCTCTCAGGGAGGTGTCCCTGATCCTGACCTGGGCAGAGGCCCATGTTCCTTGTCTTTCGGCGGTATACATTCCAGGAGTGGAGAACCAGGAAGCGGACCGGTTGAGCAGGGGCTCTCCCCGTCTGGGAGAATGGGCTCTCCATCCTCGGGTGTTTCTCTCACTGTGTCTCCGATGGGGGACACCGGAGGTGGACCTGTTTGCCTCTCGTCACAATCGCAGGCTCCCGAACTTCGTGTCGCTCTCCCAGGATCCTCTGGCTCTGGCAGTGGACGCCATGTCCCTGAGCTGGGGGGATCTGTGATTTCTATACCTGTTTCCTCCGATACCCATGCTAGGCAGGGTGCTTCGGAAGTTGGCTCTGGAAAGGGTGTCCGCCGTTCTCGTGGCCCCAAGGTGGCCAAGGCGAGTGTTGTTCGCAGACATCGTTCGGCTGGCAGTGGACCAAGTCGTTCTGCCTCTTCGGCCCGATCTGCTCACTCAGGGTCGATTGTGTTACCCCAATTTACCAGCGCTAGGTTTGACAGCCTGGCTGCTGAGACCTCCATCCTGAAGGAGGAGGGTCTTTCTGATTCAGTCATTAAGACTCTGATCAGTGCTCGGAAGAGGTCTTCTTCTATCATCTACTATAGGACTTGGAAAGCCTATATCGCTTGGTTCGAGATAAGATCTTTTCCTTGTAGGGATCTTTTCAGTCTCCAGGATTCTGGAGTTTTTACAATCAGGGCTGGACTCTGGTCTTCAGCTTAGTACATTGAAAGGGCAAGTTTCTGCCTTATCTATCTTTTTTCAGAAGCGTGTTGCGCTTAAGCCTTTAGTTAAAACCTTTCCAGGGGGTTACGCATGTGCGGCCTCCCAGGAAACCATTACTCCCGGTTTGGGATTTGAATTTGGTTCTTTCTGCTCTTCAGGCTCCTCCTTTTGAGCCTTTGCAAGATATTGCTTTGTCTACCCTGACTCAGAAGATTGTCTTCTTGGTAGCTATCACTTCGGTCTGGCGTGTCTCAGAGTTGGCTGCCTTGACTATCGAGGCGCCTTACTTTGAGAGGCATCAGGATAAAGTGGTCTTTCGGTTCAAGCCAGACTTTCTTCCCAAGGTTGTTTCTGCTTTTCATTTGAACCAAGACATTGTTCTTCCCTCCTTATGTCCTAATCCTAAGAATGACAAAGAGAGGGTGTTGCATTGCTTGGATGTAGTACGCTGTGTTAAGTACTACTTGATTATCACGTCTCCTTTTCGTAGGACGGATTCCTTTTTTGTTGTGCCCCATGGGCCTAAGAAGGGTTTAGCACCAGCCAAATCTGCCATTAGCAAGTGGATACGTCGGGCCGTTACTGCGGCCTATTCTGCTAAGGGGAAAGTTCCCCCTTTTTGTATCACTGCTCATTCTACTCGCGCCATTGGGGCGTCTTGGGCTTTTCAGCACCAAGCTTCTGTTGAACAAGTTTGTAAGGCCGCCACTTGGTCTTCTGTTCATACTTTTTCTAAGTTTTACAAAGTTGATGTGCGAGCCTCAGCGGATGCTGTTTTTGGCCGCAAGGTTCTGCAGACTGCAGTCATTTAAGTTATGCTTCACCTGGCCTTGAGTTGCCCATCCCTTGTGGACACTGCTTTTGGATGTCCCAATAAGTGAAGAATATTTAAAAGTGAAGCGGGGTGTGTGGCACACCAAGAATAATACCATTTTGTGAGTACTCACCTGAAAAATGGATATTGTTGGTGTGCCACACACCCCGCTTCACTCCCACCCTTTTCGGTAGTTCCGAAGCCTTTATATGGTGAAGCTTTTTATTTATATCAAATTGATTTTGAGGTTACCGGTGGAATACTGTCTTTCTGCTTTTTTAATATACTGGTGATTGAAGGGAGGTACCAGGTATATATAGGCCGGAAGGGGGCTCGTTACAAGACTTCCTCTCTGCACTACGTCACCTGGCGGTGGATTAACCTAATAAGTGAAGAATATTTAAAAGTGAAGCGGGGTGTGTGGCACACCAACAATATCCATTTTTCAGGTGAGTACTCACAAAATGGTATTTTTATCGTTACCAGTTGTTCTGGGTGGTTTTTAATTCTCCCGGCTTCTTGTTCACTGCTTTTCATTGCTGGGGATTTGTGGGAGGTCCCTGGGTATATGAAGGGCCGGGAGGAGCCTGTTTTCACATGCTTCTGCAGTACAGCGTCATCTGGCGGAGGATAACCCAAGTGTAAGTATTATATCTGGAGCAGGACGTACTGTATACTTATAATACCAATTCTACAGGTGAGTATTTCACAGAATTGTATTTTTAAGGTGATCTGCCTTGCCTGACCCGGTCTCTGTGTCTTCGGCCTCATTTATTATATATAGCGTTCTGCATACTCGTTCCAAGCTAGTGTAGGTACCTTCAACTCTTGCACACTTTCAATATACAATAATACTGACATAAAGTGGACAGGTTGACTATCCTGGTCCTCGTCCCCAGGACAATTTGGAATGTCCCACTGTGTGAAACCCCCCAGGTTGCCAATAAAAACTCACCTTTCCCTGGCCCTATGGTGCGTGCTTAGCTCCATTAGTCATTTTTGGCTAAGAATTGGCTAAGGGCCGAATGGAGCCAAATAAAGCTGAATGCAGGGGATGTGCTCCTGCTGTCCATTCAAAATGCTTGGTGGTGGGCTTGCACCTTACTAACAGTATGCGCTGCGGGATCAGGAAAGGTTTTCCTGTGGGTTCACAGCAGGGTATCCCGAATCGGGGAGAGGCAATCAGGCCCGAGATGGGTTTTGTTCCACTTTAATACAGAGCTACACACCAGATGTGTATGTGCACAATCAATATTTGATGACAGGTGTACTTTCAATTCTTGCCTAATAAATTTGGTGGATTACGTTTTACATTTATTTTTTTTCTCACTTACATGGTGGCATGGGCTCCACTCTTGTTTGCATTTGTTTAGAATGGGAGTTCTTAGGTAGCCCGCCCCACATGATAATTGGGAGGTACCCTGTAAACGAAATTGATGCTGGTCAGTAATTAGACATCAGGGAGCTAGATGGCAAATTGCTAAACTGTACTGGATAGGAATTTTAAAACTTTTGTTCTTTTCTTACAGGGATTTGATTAACATCAAAGCTGGATTAGAACATCTGGTAAGTTCTATATTTTTCTTGAACATTTGCATCATCTTTGATATCTGCATGCCAAATGAATATTTTTCAATGAGATTTGAATACCTTGAATTGACAGAGTCAACCATTTCCCAGAGGGTTCGCTTACGATTATTATGTGGAGGCACTTATGCTTTCATTTAGTTTATCATCTCAAGGGAATATTATTTTTTTAATTATGTTTTTTTATTTTGATGTGGAGTTGAAATGAGAAATCCAACACAATCATTGGATTGATAGTTTTTCTGCTGATACAATCTGGCTTTGTTTTTTTCCATTGAACAGACTGCATTATTTTATTGCAGGTTTTATTGTATGTTTATTTTACTGTTTCTCATACAATTTACATTGTTCTTTGCTAAGATATCATTATACATTTTTTTTTTTAGGACGTGGCCTATGGGGGAAAAATGCATGTTGTCTAAAACAGATGTTAAGGCGAAAGTAAAAATTAGCCGTTACACGTTTAATAAATTAAACGCTATTTAGTTGCACATTCATAGCATAGCTGGGCAGTACTTAAAATATTATGAAAAGGATTTTTTCACAAAACTTGTAATTCAGAACACCATATCTTCCTTTAATTCATCGGGTAAAAAGCTCCCAGAGTATGTGGAGGGAGGGTTCTGAGGTGTACTGGTATTGTTGCCATGCTTTTTGGCACACCACTGCATGATTTACAGGTGTAATTTGACGTATTTTTGATGGATCACAATTTCTCAACTTGCGGTAAGAGTACCCAAGGGGTTATGTGCCACAGGTTTCTGCCCCTGGGGACTGTTGTAGAATCCACTGACCTCAAGTGTGCAGCAGCACTGTCCATGCTTAATGGTTACTTATCTGATTCTTCACGTGAAGCCAGGTGCTATGCAAGCCTCTTCATCAAACGTTTGGTAGTTTTTTAAACCCATTGTGTGGTGTTTGATTATGCTCCTTCTGTGTGTTGGAAACTTTCATGTTCTCACATTCTCCCTGTGAGATCCCTGTCTCCGTTAGGGGCAACATTAAGGAAGCAGCCCTGGTGGTAGACTTGCACTGCAAGTTAATGGCTTTGGTAGGAAAGTTAGACTTTATGCGCTTGGAGTTTAATTTGATTAACTCTTAGGAATGGAACAAGTGGAATAGTCTGGCAAAGCCCTCTTAAAACTGGCATGCCTAGTACACCTTTGTGCAAGATTTTTCCAAGGTGTGTGGTGGATCATGCTGTTGACTGGCTGGTTAGTTCCATAGTGCTTCCAACCTAGAAATGCAGATACATTGGAAGATTCAGGTGAGGTTGGCATTGAACTTGTGTCCAAACACATGCTCGTCATGGCTGCAAAGGCTGTCTGGCTAGCCTTTGCTTTTACCACCCTAACAAAACTGGAATAAGCCAAGCTCCTGGTAAGCAGACTTGGCTGTAGGGATCCCATGGACAGTTCTTGGCACTGATGGAAACCATAGGCTCATAGATTCATTCTTAAACAATTCTGGGTACAAACTTTATGAAAACACTTGTTTCTTTTTGTAATTATTTTAGTCTGACATGCTAACGACCAATGACAGAGGTAGTCTAATGCGAAAACTGAAAATCTAATAAAATGTTTAGTACAGTGAACACCAAGTTGTGTGTCCTGAAAGCGCCAAAGCGCAATGGATGAAAACAAAATAAAGAGGGAGTGATGAGGAAGCCTAATGTTCTAGGTTCACACTGCACTCTGCAACCCGAAATAGAGATTTTGGAAAGTTCTTCCAACCTAGCCATGTTCGGATAAACGGAAAGAGCACCTCGGGGCCATGTCAAACCATCTTCTGCCTATTAATGGTTTGTTTGGATTCCAAAAAGGCCCAGGTTTTCTGAAAATGTAAGTGGCTGGAGGCATTTTCCTGTAGCTCCACGGCTGACTTTTTCTTTTTTCCATTGACCAACACGTACAAAGCTGTACCCATTATTATCCATTATTTACTGATCTTTCCTGGAGTTTTCTTTTTGTTTAATTTAACATCTGAATGGGCTGGCTTCGATACAACAATGGGATATGAATATGCATCTTATTATTTTTCTCCCTAGCTGTGCTTTGAAACACAGATAAATTATGTTTTTACTACGTTATTCCCACAATGGCAGTCAAAAATATGTCACAGGTCCACTATAGGCCTTGCATTGTTAGCTTTTACCCAAGCACTGACCTGTCTACCTTTGTTAGTACACACTATGTTTCACTGTATTGTTACATTGTTTGCCATAGCCTGCAGCCCTGTGATTCCCCCCTCCTTTTTTTTATTCTTATTATTGCCCCCCACCTTTAAAAGTCCTTTAGACATCCCACATGTAATAAACTGTATACTTGTAATGTAAGCACACCCAGCCACCCTGTTGATGCTGCTTATAACTGAGGAGCACTTCCTGCAACAGGGTATCTTGAGACATGCAAGATAGAAAAAATAGATGGCTCATCCGTCCTTTTGATGATCGGGAATCCTGAGCCAACAGAGAGCTGGCAAGCCAGAATTTCACAATTGCAGACACTGTGTTTAAGGATCCTGTGTTTAACAGTGCCTGTGTTGCAGACACTGTGTTTAAGGATCCTTTAAACCGGACCTTCATCATGATTTATTGAAAAGCCCAAACCCTTAAAAAAACGATTCCCCAGCATCTAAAGTTAATATATTATTTTAAGTTTTTGGTCACTTTCCCCCACTGTGCTGCAACTCTGTTCAGGACTTTAGGATATGGATGCCGCCATCTTGACTCAGAAGCATCACACTTACTGAGGAGAGGAGAGTGGGATAAAGTACAGGGGGCGGGGTTATAGCTGTGCTTTGCTCAGACAGAGCCGAGCTGGGGTCAGGAAAAGGTCAGCAATCCCAGAATGCAGAGCAGCACAGTCAGAAGGCACTTCCTGTTTGCAGGCTGCCTGATGTTCCATGAGCCGCCATCTTGGATGTTTAAAGGCTCATAACATGCAATAGATGCAGTTAGGATGATTTTTAATGTGAACAATCTGTATGTGCAGGGTCTGGGAAACATATAAGATAGACTCTTATTCAGGGTGAAGGACCGCTTTAAATTCCGTTTTATTCCTTAAACGGAAAGTCCACTTTCAATGGAATTTGGGCAGTGTATGTCCTCAATGTACACATAGATTATGTTCCCATAGTCTATACACCAAGAAGAGATAAGTGAGTCCTGTACACACAGAACACTGCTGCTGGGCATGTGTAAGGTTGAGTGAGTTCCTTCACCTCGGCAGCTGCCATAGCAGTAGTGTTATGTGTGTGCAGAGCTCACTTCTCTCTTCTTGGTGTTCAAACCTGGTGTACAATGCCATTGGCACCAGATAGCAGGTTGTGTAAACTGCTTCTATGAAACACACATTGCCGAACATAAGAAAAAAAAAAATACTAGATGAGCTCAGCGCCTTGAGGACATCCTTTTGTCACACAAAAATATACACTTTCAAAAATTCAACGTAACCTTTTAGATTAAAATCCATCTTCCATATTTTCCACAGTATTATCAGTCCAGGTTTTTAAGTTTCGTGGTACAACACTCTCTTGTCTTCAATGTGTGTTTCAAGATTTGACTATGTATAGTAGGGGTGTGACTTGACAAGAATCTGGGGATACAATCTGTATCCCCCCAAAAAATGGTGTGAGGTTCCCCTTACCCAGCATAACCAGCCCGGGCACTAGCTATGGGGGCTTGTAGAACAGGGCGCAGGGGCCAGCTTTGATGGTCCCTGGCCCTGCAGGCTAAAACCCGACATGGCCGGGGTCCCTCTGCCCCCCCCTCCTGGGCTTTGAGGAAGCGGGTAATGAGGGGACTCGGGTTTAGCCGCAGGTGACTTGCCAGCCCCTAATCCTTGTGAACTGGTATAGGGGGTCTCATGGGCCCCTTACCAGTTCACAACAGGTTAAATATAAAAAAAAAAAAACACGCTGAGAAAAAAATAGTTTGTTCATTTTTTTTAATTTTTTTATACTTACCTCCCATTTATCTCTTTCCCCCACCAATCTCTCTGGCTTCTGCTCTTCTGCTGGAAGACTTTTAAAGCTGCTAGGCAACAGAACATAAGGGGTTCCCGGGGGGCCCCTTTTTTCTTTTTCTTGGGCCCCCCTACCCAGCATAACCAGCCCAGGACCAGCTGAACAGGGCGCATTGCGTCCGCAGGTGAGTAAATGTCATTTTGTTTTCACTTAGCACCGCCCGCGTCCGTCCCAGGGGGGATTAGATGGCACCAAATTAAAGAGGAGACCCTGCTGGATCGATAGAGGGGTCAGGTGAGTATTTTTTACATTTTTTTTTTTTTTTTTTTTTTTTAACTAGCAGGGGGGAAAGTCAAGAACGCAACACCTACGAGCTTGGCACTTAACACCTGTACAAGTGAGCCCGTAGGTGTTACGTGCTTGGCACGTAAAGGGTTAAAGATGGTTCATGTGCCCAAATATACATCCAGAATTATTTTATTTTTTATTAACGCTTCAACCAATAGATTCTTTTTCAGTTTATTCTCTAAATGTTAATATCCAGAGAGTCATGTTTAATATAATGTTTAGTGTGTGTGTTTGGCCATATTCAGCTTTAGTAAAATTAGTGTTCGATTTATAATTGTAGCAGAAAATTCTTGACCTTTTTGTCCTTGTGGTCAGGCAGTCCTGCTGATTGTTGTAAGTAATGTAAAGCAATCCATTATTAAAAGGTTGTGGTTTTTTCAAAGATCACTGTGTAGTTTCCCCTTTGTCTCTTGTTAATCAATACCTGCAAATGTGTTTCAATGCAGGCAATTTCCACACTGATTTATTTTTGTTGCTTAATACAAATGCTTATATGTTTCTGACCACTGTAAAAGTACAACTCTGGCCATTCTAAACGCATGCAGCCTGACAGAAGCAACATATTAATGTGTACCTTTTTAAAAAAAATAATTCCTTCAAGCTTTATAAGTGTTTGAAGTTCTTACTTCCTGTGTCAGCCAGAAATCCTGACTTCTTGACTTCAAAAGTGTCTAGAGACAGGCCTAAATAGTTAATGCGTGTACTGGGAAATATGTGACAGGTTCCTGTGGGCTGTGTAATAAAACTTAAGGTGCAACTACAACATCCACTGCCCTACTTAAGATATGCCATCATTGTATGGGGCACTGTGTATGGTCATGGGCTCAAGTCCCCAGCTGTCATAGGACCATAAGCTGTTGGAGACACTCCCCTGTAGATTTATTGAATGTGCAATGCAATGCACCCATGAGTGCAGGGGCATGCTGGTGCTTGCAGTTGCTTGACAGCTGGGTAGAAAAGAATGCATCTGCATGGTTGAAGTGAATGTTAGTGACCTATTTTGCTGGCCCTTATGTCTAAAAAAAGCTCGAGAACTTGGCTGATAAAGTTGCCCCACTGTGTGAACCCCCTGCAATCACTCGAAAAACACGATTCTGTCACTCACAAAGCACAAATGCCAGCCTCCATTCAGATAGGCTTGGGACAGGAGCACACAGCAGGGAGACTGCTGCTTCTACTGTTACTCTGATTTACTCCGTTGAATGCTGTGCATTAATACTCACTGCATACAGCTCTGATTGGATGAGAGCCCATGCATGACCTGGGGGACTGGTGGGGTTTCACACAATGGGGCATCCTAGAGCCAAATAAACCGGGAATAGTAAAAACTTGTTTTGTTCCAATTTAAAAGACGTGACATGCAGATAGGGTTGTACAGCAGGCTAGTAAAGTCTGGAATACAGAATGGGAATTTGAGGTAGTATTTAGACATGTAAAACGATTCAAAACACTTGGAAACAGTAGATATGACAAGCTATGGATTTCAATCACCAATCCTGGTTTAGATAACTGCATAATGTTTCACTTGTCCCAACCCCGTCACAACCCCTTCACATTCCTTATTAAGAGTTCATGTGCCTTGTCCATTTTAAATGATTTTCTGACATTTGGGGCAAGATATCTCCTGCAGGTTTGCAAGAAAATTTGGTTATATTGCTTATTTCACATGTGGGGGCTGTAAGTAGTGTTCTTAATAAACTTTATTATTTAGATATGTATAAATTATATTTGTACCCTATAAGATACAAAATTGGTGTGGGGGGGTAATGTTGGTGCGTCCTATCGCGCAAATGTAAAAAACTCCCACGCCGCAGCCATCTCCCACCGACCTAAACACATAGGGAGGGGGAGAGAGAGAGGCACGCACAGACACAGAAGATACATACCACTGCCCTCTCCCGTCGTCAGCTGGCTGCACATAAACACACAGGTTTCATAGGCAACCTGGTAGGCATGGCATGTAACTCCAGCCAGTGTCCAATGATGCTGTTGCGAGTCACAGGCCACGCCCACCTAGAAGCCGGAACCAGCACAACGGAGGCTTTTGTGCAGGCGGTGACAGGAAGCCGCAATGACAGTAGGTAACGGTATGTATCTGTGTTTGTGCGTGTGTCTCTCTACCTATGCCAAACCAAAGAAAGAAAAGTGAACCGCCAATCTCATATACTAATAACCAACCAAAGATATCATTCTTTAAATCTATAAGGGTGGTGTGCCACAAAATCTATACAAACTCTCCCCAAATTTTGTGGCTCCAGTAACCACAAAAAAGCAGCACGCTACGTTGGCACTAATCACCCCAATAATTCAATTATAATAATTCATCCATCAAGACATATTTATTATATTAAAACCTCATTACATACATAAAAAAAAATCCATAGCGAGGTCATCCCGTCTGAGCATATATACATAAACCAACACAATCCACTATAATAAAAATGCATAAGTCTCAAGAATCCATACAAATCTGTCTTTCAATTCATGCCATAAATAATGTGCTAAACAGTGTTAAAGTACTGTTCATAGTGCAAAATAAATAAAGAGGAAACCAGGAAGTGTACAAACAATTACAACATAGAAAAGTTCACCTAAGATGTGAAGCTCCGAGTCGGTGACCCCGCTGCTCTTACACAAAAGATCTTTGAGGTTAGGGGCTCGTCTGGCTGTCATCTTCATACCCACTTCATTCTTATTCCGAGTACATGGATCCAACATATCCTTTTGATCCACATTTGCCACATGGCGAAAAGCCCTAGAGATCATCCCGTTGGGATATCCACATGCCTGAAATCTATTTGTTAGATTTCTCGCATACACCTTGAATTCAATTTCATTCAAACAATTTAGTCGAATTTTCGGGATCCCAGACTTCTGATGTTTAGGATGGAAACTCCCGTAATGTAAGAGGCTGTTTACAGTCGTGTCCTTCCTAAACAAAGTAATGGATATTGTTTCATCCAAACCCATGGGCAATTTCAAATCCAGAAACTCGCCCACTCAAAACACAAAGCACAAAGCCTGGGGGGGGGGGGGGTGCGGGTGTGTACGTCAAAGGTTTTTGAAAGTTCCTGGATGGTAATAGCTGTTTCCGAGAGGTTTCTGTCTGAGGAGGGCCCCAGGGGTGTCCCATCTTGGGGATGTTCACATCAGATCTCTCCATTTTCTTATCTCTGGATGAATTATTGGGGTGATTAGTGCCAACGTAGTTTTCCGCTTTCTGGTGGTTACTGGAACCACACAGTTTGGGGTTTGTCTCTCTACCTGTGTATGACACCTTATTCACTGAAATCTCTGTAGTAGCTGGGCTGTGTTTGAGAAATAGTAGCACTTCAGATTTATTTGTGCTGCAAGATGTCACTGATCTACTGATCTAAGTATACATTTGTTGCTCCTTTCATGTGCTTGTATTGGATATGAATAAAAGCATAATACGCGTAACCGATAGTAAAGCATGCTTATTTAAAACAATGTGAGGAACTGCTTCACTGGTGTATAATTTATTGAGTAATGGAGAATCCGGATTTAAGATGCTTTTTTTCCGGGTGAGTGAAAAGACATCCCGTACTTCCTTAGTTCAACATGTGACCAACAGGTGAACCAATCATATGACTTTGAATCAATTCAGTTGGCAATCGAAATCAAATAATTGAAGCAATTGTCGCCAGCTTCATTGCGACTGGGCATAATTATTAGGCATGACAGATTTACATATAATGTGAAAGGTGAAGCTACTTCATAAATGTATTTAACAGTCAGTTTTGCGGTTTACTTTGGCTTCCGCTTACAGTCTGAATATTGATGCACTAACACCTGCACTTCTGGGGCATCCGGCTTTAGAAAGCTCAACACTCAAATGTTCCTGTGAAGCCAAAATCAGGCTGAATTACTGATCATTCTGTGTTCCAGCAAATAGGGCATGCTCGTCCTTTTTTCCCTTGGTGGCCAGTTGGGTTCACCGACATGGGTGCACATGCGCCTAGCACCCAGCAGACCACAAAGCACGCCAGCAGTCATTTGGGGACTGAGAGTGGTTCGGCTTTATTTTGGGCTTCACATGGACCATTAGGTAATGAGGCATCCCTAATTGAGATTTCCTGGCAGAACTGGTATTAGCAGACCTATATTGTATTTTAACTACAGGTATGATTTAATTTAGAAAGGGATGTGCCATGAGACATACTGGCTTATGTGGCATTAGGGAGTTATTTTTTTTTTTGTCTTTTGGAAAAATCCATTCTGGGATGAAACTGGAAGACCTGATGTTTTCTTTTTTAAATGCATTTGGTCCTTAGAACTCCAATGTGATTTGCAGAGTTAGGGTGTAACAACTGCATTGTGTGGTAGTTTACACAACAGCTGCATAAAGAAAAGCAGGAAAAACTTTACCTGTTTTAGGTTATAGTGTATATTGTGGCACATATGTCCATTTCCAACACAGTGTGAAAAAAGACATCTGTTCACGGAATAAAGAAATCTCCCATGTAATATATGGATTTTATATAGTAAGAAATCAAAAGGATTAAAACACTGGCGCTATCTTATAAACAAAAATGGGCAACAGAAAGGAGATGTTTTAAAAAGCTGTGAAAAAAATGGTTACAATGTGCTGTATTAAATAATCCGCTTAAGCTGTGTTTGACTAGAACGGCTGGTAAACCCATATATGAAAGGATAAAGAGGTATTTTTCTTGTCTAGTATATGCCAGTATGATTTGAAAATGTATTAAAGTTTTAACTTTAAAACGGCGGCCCATCTGGAGCTAGACGCCAATGTCTCTTACTTGAAGTAGACCTAAACAGGAGTTCAAGGAATCGTTGTTTCTGTGTTTATAGATGTTTGACTTGTATTTATTTATTTTGCAGTTTTAGACTTGCATGTCAAATACAATGGGCATATGTTGAAATAAATTTCCTATTTCTGTTACATTGTAAAAAATGCTACAAATTAAAGGAACCTTCCTCTTGTTTATTCATGTAAAATGTATTGTTGATTTTCTACATGTCTGTCGGTTGGTCTGTGCATCATCTGTATTATAGATTCTTGGCAGGTCATTTGCAATTCGCTGTTCTTTTGATGGTGTTTAATGAGTATTGTTTCTGTAATTGTTTAATATGTGGTAGCCTAAATATTTGACTTTTTTTGTGGATTTTATATGTGATTGGAACCTGTTATAACAGGCATGTAGGCAGATGCATTTTAATACTAAAGGAACAAAAAAAAGTTTACATTTAGCGTGCCTTTTTTTAAATCCTCTTTATTTGCAAAGGATCATCATTTTCCATGGTGCTGTAAAATGTAGAATTACAAACCGGGAAAAAACGGATAACTTATAATACATGAGCATCAGGAGTCAGATTTTACAGTATACAATACATAGTCATATGAAAATAGAAGTAGGGGCCCTGCCTTTGTGGACCTACAATCTCTAAAGGACTAACCTACAACTCCCAGCAATGACTCTCTGGTTCTGACAGAGCAGATTATGTGGTCAGCAACCACAAATGGAACACTTCCACCCTCTGATTTACTTTTGGTATCAAATTCTCCTAGTAAAATGTTGTCTTTGCTTTCGTGAGTGCATTCATTCTGGTACAGGAGGCTAATAACTTAACGTCCTTCTGAGGGGGATACTTTCATTCATTACTCTTGGGTCTTAGGGGGCAGCTCCTAGGAAAAAGATCAGCCTGCTTGGATCACATTCAGGAGGGAGCAGGAGAGGGAGAACCTGTACATGAGCAGGAAGTTAAACTGGCGAAAGCAAGGCAAAGTAATCTTTTAAAGTGGACCAACACCCACGGGTGATCGGCCCGGGAATCTATAAGATTCACCTCCCTCCCCGCGGGACATCCGAGATCGGGATGTCCCGCGGGGTGAAACCCCCCCCAAACACCCCAAACCCCCTTACCTTATCTTCTAGGTGTGCGCGCTCCCGCGCCGGCTGTCTGTGAATGGCGGGCGCGCGCGCGTCAGGAGGCACGCGCGGGAGGCGGCGGCGGAGGAGCCGCTTGTCCGGGACTGTCAGATTGCTTGTTCCTCGGCGCTGGGAGCGGGGAGAGGTGAGTTTTTCGGGTGATCGGGGGGGGGGGGGTTCACACAGCGCGGCACCCTGATCGGGGGTGCCCCACCGAAGTGGACCAAGACCCAGGATAGTCAAAATCCTGGGTGTTGGTCCACTTTAAGGTCATTTTGTGTGCTCAAAATCTATATCCACTTTACCATCCCAGAGCGATAGCCTGGTGAAACACAGTAGGTCATCTGCTGTCTGCACTCGGCTCTCAACGTGGCCAGTCAGGGCGAGAGAGCCCCATGATTTGAGGCAGGCCTACACCCTAAAGATATACAACTTTCTGAGTATAAGATAAAAGACCACAGATTGCATACACTTTCCACTCACACAACTGACAAACACTATAATGTTTTACATTGTAAAACAGCAAAATAGTTTTTGTATAAGTATAGCAATTGTTATTTTTCACTAAAGATTTTAATAGTTCTATAGTCCTCTTTCAACTTTTTTTTAATCTTTATTATAGATAGCTATTCAAACATGTTATACTTTACTAGTTATTTGGGCAAACTGACATCTGATTTTCATTTTAGTTTAGTGTAATCATTGTAGAAATGTTTTAATCATAATGTCGAAAATATTGTTCGTGAAAAATATCATGTTATGTCATGTTATGTCTTCGCCTGAGTTCTAATTCCCCTTTTCTTAATTTCATGTTAGGAATTTCATGATCAGTTTTCATTAATAACATGTATTTAGAAGCTTTCCAGAAGCATGTTAGTAATTATTTAGACAAGATTTAGTTTATTTTATTCACAAATGAAAGAAGTATAGGTTTGAACCATTTGCGTTGCCGCTTTGGTAGTGCGGTGAATGGATGTTTCGCCTAGCCTGTAGTAGCAGACATTGATTTCATGTAGAACATTGAAGCACGCTTTCCAGGCAGACGCGCCATAGAGAATAAAAATGTGACTAAAACAACTTTTTTTTTTCTTGTTGCCTTACATTTGCGAAATCGACTTTTTTTTTGTGAACCTTGTGATTTATTTTGTGCCATTCCAATTCTGCCTATTGCTCTTTTTGCCTTAATTTACATTGACTCCAGACTGTCTTTCTTAACAAGCTGATATGTACATGAGGCTGCTCATAAACAGAGCGGTTATGCGAGCAAACAGCTATAATACAAAAACATGTCACAAAGAAAGTGTATTATTTTCTTTGGCACTTGCAAAAAAGAATTGCACTTGGAAATGTTGTTCCCCATTGCACCAGTGGTTTGTACGTAATTTCAGTAATTTAATCGTTGCTGATGAAAAGCTGACAAGCTTTCCACAGCGCCCCATTAGATAAAAGCAGCATGAAACCACAGGTTAATCTGCAAACAGATTTTCATGCTTATTACTCTAATGATTCCATCATATTTGATGTCACAGGCAGCAAGCCGCTGCTCAGCAGCAACAGTGTGTGCTCCATTTTGATCTTTTTACTCATTAAATGATGTAGTAATTTGACTGACCTCTGACCAGGTGCATATCTATTCATAATTGCATGTCATTCTGATCGGGAAATTGCTTTAGAGAAAACCAAAGTATTCATCCTGCTTCCTAAGTCAAAAAACTAACAAAAGAAATATTGCATTAATTTTCAAATGATGATATTACATTTAGTGCCCGGGCCCCATACATCAAAATCTGAAAACTGCTCAGTTACTATATGCGCTTAATCTTAATGGTATCTCTGGATGTCAAGGGCATGCAGGAAATTAAATCGGAAAGTGCAGATAGACCTAAGAAGACATTATCTCTTGATGATTGCAGTTTTGATAGGTATTTCAGTGAATTTCATTTTCACAGAATGGTAGAAGATGAGTTAGCCACCAGATTTTCTCATTTTTCTTCCACATGATTTATGTGAGTTGAGTATAAAACTTTTTATGGGGAAGCAGTTACCGAAGATGAGAGGTAAATTAATGCACTGGGTTTCCATCTCGGCTCCATACACAAATGTCAGAGCTGTACGTACGTAATGGCTCCCATCATTACTCAGAGTTGTTTACATTCAAAATATGTAATGAAATCTGTTCAGAATAATGAGGGAAATAAAAGTTTAGAAAATTGTAAAGGTCATGAAGTTTGAGAAATGATGCAATGCTTCCAAAATAACATTTAGGCAATATAAATTACATTATTATGCACCAACTCTGCATTATGGAGACATGAAGATGAAGTGCTATGGACTAGTAAAATGCTGTTAGAGCTCTCTGAAGTATGAAAATGTGTAAAATATTTCTGATTTTCATATTCTGTTTTTTTTCTCGTATAAAGGAAAAAATGTTATCTTGTAGCTGCCGTAGTGTTTTCATCTCCCAAGTCTCAGCCGCAAGGATTTGGCCAAGATGCCAGCATATAATTATATTTCCTCCTCTAATTGATGTGAGCACATTGATGAGGCTTTCTGAAGTGTCCAGCGAGTTTATTTGGCTTCATAATAGGTCCATTTTTGTTATGAGGTTATTTTGAGACATGACATAATGGCTTCCGATTTGTTTGATTCATTTCAAGACTAGGTTGCTTGGGAAAGCTAAAACAGATCATTTGTTTTATATGATAAAATGTTTTTGTGTTTGGACTAATGGCTAATATATAATATATATATATGTATAATAATGACTTTTATTTGCTATCGAGACAATGCTGTGAACTTGTAAGATGTAGGGCTAATATTAGGTGCGGGAAATAATATAATGCTATATCTCTTGCATATTATCTCCCTAGTGACCAATTGAAATTACACATGGACAAAAGTAGCAATATTGCTTCGTACAGGAAGTTCCTTTAAAGCAAGAACAGGAAAGGGGTGAATGGCTTAAACATCCTATGCTTACAGAACAAGAAAGAAGGGAATTAGAAATAATTTCACTAGGTATTATGACCTCTGGTGTTTCAAGAGGACCTCCGGCCACAACACTCTCCATTTACATTAAGCCTGGTCATAACCCTGCTGTGTTCATTCTCCAATCTGGGTGGTGGAAGGCAGTCCACCTCGGAGCCTGTGAGCTGGGACCTTGAGTGACCTCTTAGTCACCCAGTCCCTGGAGCAGCATAGCCAACTGCTACTGCTGGGATTGTGTGACTGACCTGTCAACTCCTGGCTGCTGTAGAGTGCTCCTGTCCCTCCAGATGAGGTTGATGGCGATCAAATAAGTATCTGTTATTACTCCCCATTCAGGCTTTGCACAGGATGAGGTGTGTTTAAAAGGTGCCCACTGGCCTGTGTATTTACCTGTCTGCCTTCCAGGGAACAAGTATTTGTGTGTTTTTAGGGCATACGTTGATCAATCATTATAGCAAGTTCAGATTTGCTTTGCTTTATTGAATATTTTCTTTTGTAGGAGACTCAAATGCTCCAGTGGTTATTTTGTTTAACTTAGAAACATATACAATATAGTCAAATTAAGCTTTGATAGCCTCAATTCAATAAGAGTTGAAAACAATGTTCATGGTAGTTAAAAACTAACTAAAACAAGAATTTCACTGTTACTGAATATTGAATCACCAGATAGGAACACAATGAAAGTCAATGGCACTATTCTAAGTATACAGCACGTCTTGTTCCAGAATATTCCTTACATTTGGGTAATACATCCACAAGATGGCGCTGGACTGCAGAAAACAGCTTGTAGCTCCTCCCGGCCCTATATAAGTCAGGGACCTCCCACAAATTCCCCAGTTTATTTCTGCAGTCTGCGCTGAGAAGATAGAAGATAGCTCTCTTGGGGCTTATTGCCTGCCGCCCTGCAGGACTATTCCCACCCGTTCCATACTATATACTGCCTCCCAGCCTCGGCTGACAAGGCTCGGGTGAAGGTAGTTTAGTAAGCACCAGTAAAAAAGGTGCTGAGGAGCTATGCTCCTGCTGCAGTCCCTGCTCCGACAGGGTAGGCGGTTTAGGCTGATGGTGAGCCTTTTGGGATGCCCCCACTGTCTCTCAGGTTGGCCAGGCTGTGTCTTTATCCTTGGTGTGTTTTTTTACTGTATATGCCGCCGCCGCACGCTTGTACTGCGCTCCGTGGACGGCGACGTCATTCACTTCAGAGCTGCCGGGCCGCTATTGGCCGGCAGGGTCACATGTGCGCGTTTCGCGCTCTTCTCGATTGACGATTTTGACGTCACATCTCCACGGAGCCCGCCCCTAGAGGTCTGCGGACACCATTTTCTTTGCCATTGCTGTGTGTGCTGCCTGGCTCCCCAAGCGGTCCGTGAGTAACCCCGGTGGGGTAAAAAAAAAATTCTGGATTCCTTGCTGTATTCTCATGGGAATGTTATGTTTTCAGGCGGGTTAAATCTTCAGCACTGTGGTTTCTCCCAGCCATCTCCCCTCTTTATCTCCCACTTCCCTAGCGGGTTATTGCGGCATTCCGGGTAGCTCCTTAGCGTTAACCCTTACTGGCCTACTGTGCCATTCAAATAACTATGGAGGCTTCTGGGGATAATGGGCCTGGGGTTCCTTCGGGACAAGCCCGGTTATGTGTTGCGTTTGGGGTATCCCCAATCGCTGATGGTGTCAGGGTATGTGTATCCTGCGCCCAGAAGGTACTTGCACTGCAGTCTGGGTTACCTGTTGCTGGGCCTGCGCCCCATTGGGCTTCGCCTACCCCTCCACGCTTACATCTGACCCCCAGCGAGGAGCATACCAGCTGGGAGTCTTAGCCTGATTTGGTTGCACGGGTCGCCAGCATTGAAAAACATATTGCTGGGTCTGACCCGCGTAAGGCTTCTGCTAAGAAGCTGCATTTATCTCCCGCCGTTTCCCTCTTTCCTATGGAAGCTGAGGAATTTTTTGACACTACTGGTTATTCCTCCCTGGAGGAGGGGGAATTGTTCTCTGATTCAGAATCATCTGAGGAGCAGCCTGAGGTTTATGGTGGTACCGGGTCTCCCTTTGGGGAAGATCCATGGTCCTCAGATGACACAGGCTTTTGGCTCATATTTTTGAAGTGCCCTGTATCTCCCCTCCTGCTGTGGCTCCACAGCAGCATGGTGAGCTTTTTCATATGGTTAATCCATGTTTGGAATTCCCGGAGCAGACTCCCTTTAATAATCTGGTGCTCAAAAAATGGGAGCGGCCTAGCAAGCTCTCTGGGGTACCCAAGAGTTGGGACAAGAGGTATCCCTTTCCTGCTGAGGTGATTAAGCGTTGGTCATGTCCTCCCGAGGTGGACGCGCCCGTTCTGGGGCTGTCCAATACATCTGTCACGAATTCCCCTGACACTACTACCCTGAGGGATGGTGAGGACCAGCACATGGACCAGCTGGCTTGCGATGCTTCTACCTGTGTGGGGACCACGCTACGCCCGGTTTGTGCCTCTGCCATTACAGCTATTACTATTAAGGGTTTGCTTAGGAGTCTCTTAGATGGGGCCTCTGATGACGCGGGAGAAGAAGAGTATAGATCTCTCTTGCTTTGCTATGAATTTGTTGCATATGTTCTGTCTGCCATGGATGATGCCATTTGAATGTGTGGGAGGACTTCTGCCCTTTTGGTACGCCGCTCTGGCTGCGTCAGTGGGTAGCTGATAATGCTTCTAAGAAGGCTTTCACTGGCTTTCCCTTTATGGGGCTGGTGAACGCTTGGACTTGTTTGCCAGGGGCGGTAGGTTACCTCAACGTAGGAGGCCGTCTCCTTCCTTTTGGGGGACGGGTGCCTTTCTCCCTTCCGTGGTTCCAGAATTGGTCAAGGAGTCTCCTTTGCTGGGGCTCGCGGAGACTATTGAGGCAGGCGTCGGGGCCGCCCGGCCCCTCCTGGGGTCTTTAGCCAAAGTCCTCCCCCAAGCCTCCTCAGGTATGAAGGGGCGCCCTCACCCATCCGGGTGGGGGGGGGCGGCTCCGGCTTTTTGCTCACATCTGGAGGCTTCATGTCTCAGACCGGTGGATTCAGGAGGTAGTGTCCTCCGGTTACAAGATAGAGTTTGCAGCCTGGCCGCCCCCAAGATTGCTGTCCAAAATCTGCTGTCCAAAATCTTCTGGAGTTGGGGGTCATCTGCCAGGTGCCCTTGAGGGAAAGGGGCAGGGGCTACTATTCCAATCTTTTCACTGTTCCCAAAAAAGACGGGTCCATCAGACCCATCCTGGATTTAAAGCGCCTCAACAAATTTGTCAAATTCAAACACTTTCGCATGGAGACTCTGCGCTCAGCTGTCAATTCACTATGCCCGGGCGACTTAATGACCTCTGTAGACATCAAGGACGCTTACCTTCATGTACCAATCTTTCCAGGTCATCAGGGATTCCTCAGGTTCGCTCTGGAGGATCAGCACTACCAATTTGTGGCCTTGCCTTTTGGTATCACCTCGGCTCCCAGGGTATTCGCCAAGGTGCTTGGGGGGGGCGTAATGGCTCTGCTGAGATCTCAGGGCATTCGCATCCTTCCTTACTTGGACGACTTTCTCATCACGTCTCAGTCCTTCCAACAGGCCGAGCTGGATATCCAGCTGTTGGTGTCCACACTGGAGTCCTTCGGCTGGCAGTAGATCATTACGTCCTGCCCAAGGATCCAGACCTGCTCACTCAGGGGCAGCTACGCCATCCCAATTTACAAACGCTGGCTTTAACGGCCTGGCTGCTGAGACCTCCATCTTGATGGAAAAGGGGCTGCCTGCCTCTGTTGTTAATACCATGATTCGGGCCAGGAAGAAGTCCTCGTCATCCATCTACTATAGGGTATGGCATGCTTACATTGAGTCTAAGTCGCTTCCATGCCGCGTGTTTTCTATCCCTAGAATTCTGGAATTTCTGCAACATGGTTTGGATTTGGGTCTTCTACTTAGTACCCTCAAAGGTCATGTTTCTGCTTTGACCATTTTCTTCCAAAGATCCTTTGCTCACCATCGTCTGGTTAAGACCTTCTTCCAGGGGGTTAGTCACGTGCGTCCTCCACGTAAGCCTATGTTACCATTATGGGATTTGAACCTGGTCTTATCTGCCTTGCAGGGGTCTCCCTTTGAGCCTGTGCGTGAGGCCCCTTTGTCCATTTTGACGCTTAAGGTAGGTGGCTATCACTTCTGTTAGGCGTGTTTCTGAATTGGCGGCGCTTTCCATCAAACCCCCTTACTTTGAGAGACACCAGGACAAGGTGGTGTTTCGTTTTAAGCCAGATTTTCTGCCTAAGGTGGTGTCTGCTTTTCATCTCAATCAGGACATTGTTTTGCCTTCTCTGTTCCTTGTAACCCTAAGGAGAGGGGTTTGCACTCTCTGGATGTGGTCAGGAATCTGAAGTTCTATTTGGTGGCTGCTGAATCCTTCAGGAAGACTGATGCTCTTTTTGTGCTCCCGTCTGGACCTAAGAAGGGTCTGGCTCCAGCTAAGTCCACTATCGGCAAGTGGATCCGTCAGGCTGTGGTACAGGCCTATTCTGCTAAGGGGAAGGAGCCTCCCTTCCGCCTTACTGCTCGTTCTACTCGTGCTATTGGTGCCTCTTGGGCTTTTCAGCACCAAGCTTCTGTTGAACAAGTTTGCAAGACCGCTACTTGGTCTTCTGTTCATACTTTTTCTAAGTTTTACAAGGTTGATGTTAGGGCCTCAGCTGATGCTGCTTTTGGTCACAAAGTTCTGCAGGCGGCAGTGGTTTAAACTGCCCGCTGTTACTTTTTGGGGATCCCACCCTACCTTACGGACACTGCTATTGAATGTCCCAAGTGTAAGGAATATTCTGCTGTATACTTATAATAACACAATTCTGTGATTACTCACCTGTAGAATTGGTATTATACATATACAGCACGTCCTGTTCCATCCCACCCTTGTTATCATTATTCTTAGTTACCTCTGTATGGTAATTGTTCATATGTTCATTTTTGAATTCTGGTTATTATTGTTCTCCCGGCTTCTTGTTAACTGCTTGTCAATACTGGGGAATTTGTGGGAGGTCCCTGACTTATATAGGGCCGGGAGGAGCCACAAGCTGTTTTCTGCAGTCTAGCGCCATCTTGTGGATGTATTACCCATGTGTAAGGAATTTTCTGGAACAGGACAGGCTGTTTACGTATATTACCAATTCTACAGGTGAGTAGTCACAGAATTGTATTTTTTACTACAGTGTAAAAAGTTCTCTACTTTTATTAGAAGTAAAATAAGTTGCATTTCTTTCATTGTTTTCGTAGCTGGTGATTCAGCAACAGTGAAATTCATGTGCTTTCATTTTTTCACATGTATTTAGTGAGTTCACATGTATTTAGTCTTCCCTACATATGTCCCCTTAAAGTCTTTCTTCTTTTATACGTCCAGCCTTTATACCTGGGTGCTATATATAAGGTGAAGGACAAGGAGAGCCTCCTGGGGCAATGCCACAGGAGACGGAAAGGGTTAGACTTTGCTTGTACTATTCTTTGTTTTTTTGTCGCAATCCTGGACAAAATGGAGCGATGCTACCAGTTTAAAAGGATACTGCATTGCTATGTGGATATGGTCTCTTCACTGGCAGGGCCATAGCATCCTGCCCCCACCCTCCTCTCAAGTAGAGAATGTTGAAGGGGAAGCTGGCTGAGTACCAGAGCATTTGATGTTCTGCCCTTTTGTTTTCCTCTTCTGAAAGGATTGCCCCCATACCTGTGATGTACATGTCCACATGCTGTATATAAGTTTCTTATATTTCTGTGTGTCTGTGATACTAAGGTTGGAGTGGCTTTCCTGGTCTTCCACTGTAACTCTTGAACTAATCAGTAGCTTTTCCTAATCGCACAGCAGTCATTACCTCTCCAGGTGAGTATGCTGCAGTAACCCTTTAGCTTCTGGTACACAAGATTGGGGTCCCCTTAACTGCAGAGTTTAAATGAATGCAGCAGGAGTTAAACCTGTCTCTGCTGCAACCATCCAGAGGATTAGCAAGCCATAGTCAAGAAACCACTTTGGTTTAAGTTGCTACAGAAAAGATGTCCTTGTCTAGCTCCATTAGAAGTTGGTGGCTGGTGTAATCCAGGTGCAATTTGGCATTTGCGTGATACACTGAGGATTGGTAGATTTTTTTTACCCCCCTCCATACCTTTCCAGACAATCTGAATAGATTTTGGTGCCTAGTTAATCTCCGGAATCTATTAATAAATGACATAATGAAATAAGCAGTGGGTATCGCAGACCAAGCCCAATTTGTAATCCTTCCACTCAGTCAGCTGGGTCTCGTTCCAGAGCTAGTTATCCAAAGAAGTGCAGTGCCCTCTGAACGCAGAGGAACATTTTGACTGATTATAATCTTAGAGACCCTGTATGTGCACTTTATTTTTGTGGGAGCACATACATGTGCACACTACCCTGAATGCACCTGCTCTCATATTGCGGGCCCATCCCATTGAAGGGATCCGCATTGCTGGACTAGGAGGGAGGGGGGCGGGGCCTGGCGCGGCGCGCAATCTGTGCTGCCAGCCCCTTCTTCTTCTCCCTCTCTCTCTCTCTCTGTCACGGAGGCTGCTGCACTGGACGCCATTTTGCAGTGTGTGTGAGTGCCCTGCCGGGCTTCCCCTTCTAATTGCTTGGCCAGTATGTCCCAGTCGCACTTGGGGCAGCGCTGGCCCCCCTCTGCCACTGTGTTTCATTACATGTATATTATTATTCTGTGGTGTGCATGTGCTTATTGCCATATTTTGTGTCTTTCAGGAGGACTCCCTGTGCATTGCTTAAAAGGGGGTTCTCCCGGTCCTAGGGTCCCTAGCAGTATTTTGGGGCACTTATAAATCCTCCCACTCGGGACAAAAAGGGGCATCCCGGGTTGCTTACCAGCGTAATTCTTTCTGGTCATTGCGACTACTTTAAAAAAATCACCATATGGAGACTCCACAGGATACCGCGCTCGGGCTCCCTTCGGGACAATCCCGGATGTGTGTGGGTTGTGGGGTACCCCTTACGGGGGAAAATGTACTGATTTGCATACCTTGTGCGCAACAGGCCATAACGCGGCAGTCTGGTTCCCAGGCTTCTGGGTCAGGGCCATCCTCCTCATCACCTACCCCACCCGCATTATCTGTACCCCAAGTGACCCTGTCATTAGTGGGGAGTGGCACTCGGAGGTCTGTGCTAGGCTGGCCAACCTCGAGAAAATTATTTCTAGCTCAGTGGGCAAAAAGGCCCCTGCTAAGAGAAGGCATCTGTCACTGGCTACACCGGTAATTGATTTTGATGATTATGACTCCCCTGACTGGGCTGATTATTCCCCGCTTGAGGAGGGGGAACTGTTTGAGGAATCAGAGACTGAGGAAATGCAGGTCTTTGATTCGGATGCCGGGCAGGCGCTGGGGGATGCTGTTGATACCCCCAAGGTCCTGGCCCATCTCTTAGAGGTTCTGGATAGGAGGCCCCTCCTAAGAAGGGGGAATTCTTTGGGTTCTCTAAGCCCCGCTTGGAGTTTCCAAATCAGAATCATTTGGACTGCATGATTCTTAGAGAATGGGAGAGGCCTCACGGTGTTCCTCAGGGATGGGATAAAAAGTATCCCTTTCCGGTGGATGCGGTGAAGTGCTGGTCTTCCCCTCCCGAGGTTGATGCGCCCGTTTTAGGATTGGCCAACACCTCGGTTGTTCATACTCCTGATGCCACTACCCTTAAGGATGGCGAGGACAAGCGCATTGATCAGATGGCATGTCATGCCTTTGCCAGTGTGGGTTCAGCCTTGCGGCCTGTCTGTGCGTCTGCACTCGTGGCTGTGGCTACCAGGTCTGAGATTAGGGACATGTTAAATGGGTCCCAGCTCAACCCGGACAGCGTTGAATTCACAAACCTTAAGAGGTATGAATTGTTCATGAATTTTGTTTTGTCGGCTATGGACGACACTATTACCATGTGTAGCAGAATCTCGGCTCTTCTTGTGGCCATGCGCCGATCGGTCTGGCTACGCCAGTGGGCGGCTGACATTGCGGCCAAGAAGTCACTTATTGCCTTGCCCTTCCTGGGTACGCGGCTGTTTGGAGACAAATTGGATTCCTCCCAGATTCCTAAGGTCTCGGGTGCCTTCGGATCCTCGGGCGGCGCAGGGGCTCCTGTCGGCTGTAAAGAACTTCCGGGACATGGCAGTCATATGCCCGGTGCCTCTTTCAGAGACAGTTCCCAAAAGGGATGGCTCCATAAGACCCATTCTGGATTTGAAGCTTATCAACAGGTTCATCAGAACCAAGAGGTTCCGCATGGAGACTCTGCGCTCAGCCATCGGTTCCCTTCGTCAGGGGGATTTCATGGACATCAAGGATGCTTACCTTCATGTACCAATTTTCCCAGCACACCAGAGATTTCTCAGGTTTGTGGTCCGAGATCTGCATTTTCAGTTTGTGGCCCTCCCGTTCGGGCTGACCTCGGCACCGAGGGTGTTTACCAAGGTTCTGGCGGGCATTATGGCCCTGCTCAGGGCATTCGCATTGTGCCATATATGGACGACCTGCTCATTACAGCTTCCTCCCTCTGCCAGACAGAGCTGGACACCAGGACGGTGGTGACGACGCTGGAGAGGTTCGGATGGGTGATCAACCACCCCAAGTCTTCTCTCTCCCCATCAAGGGAGATTTCCTTTCTGGGCATGAATCTGGATACCAGTCAGGCTAGAGTGTTCCTACCTCAGCCAAAGGTGCAGAAGGTTCAGGATCTGATACGTGTTCTCCTGACCAACCCTCGCCCTTCCATTCGGCTAGGGATGACTCTGGTGGGTTTGATGGTGGCCTCCTTCGAGGCAGTCCCCTTTGCTCAATTCCACATGAGGTCACTACAACTCCATCTATTGCTGAAATGGGATAGATGTCCACAGTCCTTGGATGAGTCATTTCTGATGTCTCCCAGGGTTCGGCAGTCCCTTCAGTGGTGGCTGGAATCAAGCAATCTGATGAGGGGCAGATCGTTCCTGGCCCCTCGTTGGGAGACGGTTACCATGGATGCCAGCCTGTCGGGCTGGGGAGGTTTCTGGAAAGATCATCAGTTCCAGGGGTTGTGGGGTCCTCAGGAGGCTCACAACCCCATCAATGTCTTGGAGCTCAGAGCTATCCGCTTGGTTCTGTCGTGTCTGACACTTCACCTACAGGGTTTACCAGTTCAGGTTCGACCAGACAATCGTACTGCGGTAGCTTACATCAATCACCAAGGAGGGACTCGCAGCAGGAGTGCCCTCAGGGAAGTCTCTCTGATTCTGACATGGGCGGAGAGCAATGTTCCTTGCATCTCAACAGTATACATTCCGGGAGTGGAGAACACGGAGGCGGACTCCCTGAGCAGGGGATTCTCTCGCCGAGGGGAATGGTCTCTCAGCCACAGGGTGTTTCGGGACCTGTGTCACAAGTGGGGGACTCCGGAGGTGGATCTTTTTGCCTCTCTGCACAATCACAAGCTCCCAACCTTTGTATCTCTGTCTCAGAATCCTCTGGACCTGGCAGTAGATGCCTTGTCCCTTGCCTGGAGGGATCTGGGGTTTCTGTACCTGTTTCCCCCCTTCTCCATGGTGGGCAAGGTAGTGCGCAAGCTGGCTCTAGAGGGGGCACCAGCAATTCTGGTGGCCCCAAGGTGGCCAAGACAGGTTTGGTTCACAGACGTCGTAAGATTGGCGGTAGATCAGTACAGGCTGCCCCTGTCTCCGGATCTGATCTCTCAGGGTCAACTACGTCACCCAAATTTACAAACACTTGCTTTGACAGCGTGGCTGCTGAAACCTTCATCCTGAGGGAGGAAGGTTTGTCTGAGGCGGTTATTCAAACCTTGATTAGAGCTAGGAAGAGGTCTTCCTCTACCATTTACTATAGGACTTGGCCGTCCTATATTGACTGGTGTGAGGCTAGGGCCTCACCTTGCAGGGTGTTTTCGATTCCTAGGATTTTGGAGTTTCTACAACACGGTCTGGATCTGGGGTTCCAGCTCAGTACTTTGAAGGGTCAGGTTTCTGCCCTGGCTGTCTTTTTTCAAAGGTCTTTTGCTTTGCATCATCTGGTCAAGACTTTTTTTCCAAGGGGTCACTCATGTTCGGCCCCCTAGAAAGCCTTTGGTTACTGTTTGGGACCTAAATTTGGTTCTTTCAGCCCTCCAGGGGCCTCCCTTTGAACCGATGCAAGATGTGGCTCTTTCTGTGCTCACTCAAAAGGTTGTCTTTTTTGGTGGCTATTACCTCTGTTCGGTGTGTCTCTGAGTTGGCGGCTCTGTCTATTCAGGCCCCTTACTTTGAGAGACACCAGGATAAGGTGGTTTTTCGCTTTAAACCAGATTTCCTTCCTAAGGTGGTTTCTGCCTTCCATCTCAATCAGGATGTAGTTCTCCCTTCCTTGTGTTCCAGGCCTAGCAATGACAAGGAGAGGGTTTTGCACTCTTTGGATGTGGTTCGTTGTGTGAAGTACTATTTGGTTGCTACTTCTCCTTTTCGTAAGACGGACACCTTGTTCGTGGTGCCTTCTGGGCCCAGAAAGGGTTTGGCGCCCGCTAAGTCTACCATTAGTAAATGGATACACCAGCCCATTGTTGGGCCTATTCTGCTAAGGGGAGGGTTCCTCCTTTTAAGATCACTGCTCATTCTACTCATGCTGTTGGGGCTTCCTGCTTTTCAGCACCAGGCTTCTGTTGAACAAGTTTGTAAGGCTGCTTCTTCCGTTCATATTTTTTCAAAGTTTTATAAGGTTGATGTGCGGGCCTCAGCGGATGCTGTTTTTGGCGCAAGGTTCTGCAAGCTGCAGTGGTTTAAATTGGTGCATTTTTTTGCTGTATTTGGATCCCCACCCATGACGGACACTGCTATTGGATGTCCCATATGTCATGAATAGTGGAAGCGGGGTGTGTGACATACTTGGAATAATACCATTTTGTGATTACTCCCCTTTAAGTATTATAAGTATGTCACACACCCCGCTTCATTCCGCCCTTTTGTATTCTGGATCCTTTATATGGTGAACCTTTTTATGGTTAAGAATGTTTTATTAGCTCTTCCTGGTCCCCTTACTGCTGTCATATACTGGGGAATGTGTGGGAGGTCCCAGGTATTTATGGACCGGGAGGGGCTTGTTTTTTGCTTTCATCTCTCAGTTCGCCCTCTACTGGACCATAGCCCATATGTCATGAATAGTGGAAGTGGGGTGTGTGACATACTTATAATACCCATTTTAAAGGTGAGTAATCACAAAATGGTATTTTGGTCTAGCATTAACATCAGCACCAAGTGCTGGCAATAGTTGTTCTGACCCAAGACAGGGCAGCAATTTGATTCCCCACAAATAACTTATTGGTGAATGGTCCTTTGTTATTGGAAAAAAAAATGTCAGGTGGCAGTGAAACTGTTTAGAGTGTCGGTTAATTGTGAGTTGCAAGAAATTGGCCCTTGTTTCCCAGCCTTAAGACTCAAGATCCCCGCTATCCTATTAGCAGAGCACATGCCTGCACCAGGAATTTGTGAATGGTTGGCACGGGCATGCTCTCTGTTAGAGGGTTGCGGGGTAAGCTGCTGCCAATGCATTCAGACCCGCTCGCTACAGACAAAGTGCGGGAGCGGATCCTAGTGCGCCGATTAGACGAGAGGTAGCGCATGGACCATAGGGCCAGGGAAGGGTAAGTCAGTTCAGGCAACCTGGGGGGTTTCACACAGCAGGGCATCCCCGATCAGGGTGCGCTGTGGGCAAGAACCAAACCCAGGATAGTCAAAATCCTGGATTTTGGTCGACTTTAACAGTGGCCTCCTTGGAGGTCGTGCACAATTTCACATCAACTGGCAATTCTGTCAAAATAGAAAAAAATCTCCTCTATCATTGGACAGAGTTGCCTTCTAACTCTGACTAAAAAAGAAGTTGATCTGATGGCAGTCTCATAGGTTGGGTGGCGTATTGAAGGACCTTGCAGTCCATTGTACTTGGTCTATAAAGGAGATCCAGTTAATAAGTGGCCTGGAGTTAAGTTTCCTATGTTTTTATGCATTGTCTTGTTCAAGCTCTGATCACAGGTGGTCAGTGTAATTCTGGTCTTGGCATGTACAAGTGCCACTGCGTAAAGATTTATGTTATCCCAATTTAAAGAAGCTGTTTTTATTGATCTGGTTGTTGAGCCTAACCAGTGGTTAAATGCATGTTTTCGGAATAAAAAGGATTCTATTTCCATAGTCAGGTGGACCAGATTCAGGTATATCTACTTTAGTTCAAAGACCTCTTGCTAATGACTACATGATCAACGTTTTTTGAAGGGCCATAGACACTCTGGTTGGCTACATGATTTTCCCGGCTGCTTTATTGTTCTTTTTAATATTGTTTTTATAGTCATTTATTGTTGCAGCCTTTTTGGATTTTATAAGATGCTCATCCTCATTCTCGCTGCTTTGTGATATCCCATCACTGAAGAATTGGAAAAGGGTTTTGTTTTTCTTGAAGTTACTGTGTTTGTGTTTTCTGTTGTTAGATGTCCTGCCTCTAGTAAATGTTGAACTTATCCATCAGACAGTTATGACTTGCCCTGTTTCCCAACAAAAAATCACTTTCAATTGTTCATAATTAAAAAAAAAAAAAAGGTAAATAAACTGAAGCTATACTGGACAGCACTTTTTAGCAAGCATGCGTCTATGGTCCCTCTGTAATTGTTTTACTTTTTATAATTTCCGTAAAAGGGGGGATAGGGGCAGCAAGCCATCATTGAGATAAATTTGCATAGCATTGGGCCATATGTACTCTAATAGGCTATTAAAGAGCTAAATATATAAATGGAAGAACAATTATTATGGATAAACATCAACAAACATTTGGGCTATTACTTATTGGGGATTATGCCAAATATATTCTTAGTATACAGTACGTCCTGCTCCAGAGAAGATTCTTTACTCTTGGGTATTACTCCACCAGATGGCGCTGGACTGCAGAGACCGCGAAATTGGCTCCTACCAGACCCTCAAGTACCCGGGACCTCCCACAAATCCCCAGATTTTCTCTGCAGTCTGGACTGCGAAGGACTAGAAGATGGCTCTCCTCGCAGGTGAGTGGGGCTATTAGCCTGCGGCCCTGTAGGACTATTCCCACCCGTTCCATTGTTAATGTGCCTCCCAGCTTTGGCTGCGCTGGTGCGGGTGATGATAGGCAGCACCGCTGTCAGGTGCTTAGGAGCGCTGCTCCACCGCAGTCCCCCACCAAAGGGTAGGCGGTATAGGCATATGGTGAGCCTCTATGGGATGCCCCTCCCGTGCCTATTGCCCCTTGCCCCTATCGGTGGGCCCTACGTTGAGTGGCCGCTGCCCTCCCTCGCTCTCCCTTTTAGTTCTCGGGGGGGGGGGGCGAGTGTGTGCGTTTGTGCTTTCACTTGGTTGGCGTGCTTGGTTGCCTCTGGTTCTGTTTCTGTCTTGGTTGCGCTGGTTTCAGTTTGAATATGCCGCCGCTGCGCGCGCTTCCACTACGTTCCGTGGTTGGCGGCGGCATTACCTCTGGCGCTGCTGCGCCATCATTGGTTGCTTGTCACGTGTGCGGCTTCACGATCTTCGGGGGCGGAGCCTACGGATGCCGCGTTGCGCATCATTGTCGATGCGGCCCGCCCCTCGATGTATACTCGGCACCTTTTTCTTCTGGATTCTTCCTGCTGCGTGGATGGCGCCTACCTACAGCGGTCTGTGAGTGCCCTCGCGGGCGGTTTTATTTACCCTATGTCACGTATGCATGTTGCTTATGGGTTTCTCTTCGCTTATGTCTTGCAGGCGGGTCAAACTCCATTGGTTTCTCCCGGCCCTACCCCATCTATTTAGTCTTTAAACTTTGTGAGGCCTAGTGTGCTGTTTACTCCCACTTTCCTAGCTGGCTATTGGGGCATCCCGGGTTGCTTTTATAGCGTGAATCCCTATCGGCCTATTGTGCCGCTATAATCACCATATGGAGGCGTCTCAGGATAATGTGCTCAGGGTTCCTTCGGGACAAGCCCGGCTGTGTGTAGTGTGTGGGGTGTCCCCTACAAGTGCTAACAATGTGCGGGTTTCTGTACCTTGTGCCCAGCAGGTGCTTGTGCTGCAGCCTGGTTTACCAGTAGCTGGGCCTGTGCCACGTATGGCTTCACCTACTCCCCCAAGCTTAAATCTGACTGCATACCAGTGGGTAGTCTCAGCCTGATGTGTCTGCTAGACTGGCTAGTGTTGAAAAGTTACTTGCTAATACCATGGCGCGTAAGGCCTCTGCCAAGAGGCGGCATTTGACGCCTGATATCACTCTATTGTAAGTGTGCCATACACTCCACTTCGGTCTTCATGACATCTGGGTAATCTCCAGTAGAGGCCGAACTTCTGCAGAGATGAATATGCAAAAAAAAAAGCCCCTCCCGGTCCATATATACCTGGGACCTCCCACCAATTCCCCAGTTCCTTCTCTGCAGGGAAGGCGACAAGACAGAAGATGAAGACTTCTTTACTTACAGGTAAGCCGGGCTCGCGCCCGGCCGTCTATTGTCCCTATTACTGCCAGGACTTCTAAATTGCCCCTATATTGAGCCTCCCAGCTTAGGCTGCGGGTCCTGGTGAAGGTAGGAGCACCCTATGGGTGCAGCAGGAGCACTGCTCCACCGTGAGACCTCTCTATGGGGTAGGCAGTTATCCAGGTTTCTTGGTGATCCTGGTGTGGGATGCCCCGTCCCTCTAGGCTTATGGCTGGCCTCTGGCAGGGTTCCCCCCCCTTTCCGGGTCCCTTATTCCCCTCCAGGGGGGTGGCCTGGCCTGGCCGTTATTTAGTTTTTCCCAGCTTATGTCCCTGTGTGTGTTGGGGTGTTTACTGTGTGTGTGTGAGTGTGACATACAGGGAGGGCTTTTACTGGCATGACAGAACTGTGGCATCCTGGGGGAGCTTCTCCCCCTCAGGCTGCGTTCGGGAAGGGGGCGCGATTTCTGTGCTCATTTCTAGGGATCCGCGTTGCTGGGAGGGGGGGCGTGGCCTCGGCAAGCGCGCGTTCTGCGCTGGCCTGCCCTCCCCCTGCTCTCCCTCTTCATGCATGAGGCTTCGTGGGGGCCATCACGATCGGTGTGGTAAGGGCCCGATGGCCACTTCCTTAGCTTGTGTGTGGGGGCTCCTCTCTAGCGGGGGCCCCCACTGGTCGCGAGCGTGTGTGTGTTTTTCACAATGTCTGGCTGGGATACAGTTAATATTTATATATATATATATATATATATATATATATATATATATATATATAGTGTGACTGCAAGATCAAATGCTGTGGTATTAAATACTGTAAGGTTATTGCCATCTGTACTCAGCACTGCACTTATGTTGCCTGTTTTGTGTGTTACAGATTGCCCTGTATAGGTGCATATTAAGGGGGTCCCTCCTGGTCCTGGGGTCCCTAGTGTAAAATTGTCCACCTAAAATCCTCCCACCGGGACTTTTAAGGGGCATCCCGGGTTGCTTATGCTTAAATTCCCTTCGGTCTTGTGACTGACCACAAAAATTCACCATATGGAGGCTCCGCAGGATACTGGGCTCAGGATCCCTCTGGGACAATCCGGCCCGTGTGTGGGGTATCCCTTATGGGGGAGAATGTGCTGATCTGTATACCATGCGCACAAAAGGCCATAACGCGGCAGTCTGGTACCCAGCCTTCTGGGTCTGCTCCTCTCGCTTCATCGCCTTCCCCTCCCCACCCTATCCGTTCCCCAAGTGACATTGGTACCAGTGGGGAGTCGCTTTCTGATGTTTGGGCTAGGTTGGCCAGCATCGAGAAATGTATTGCTAGCACTGTGGGCAAGAAGGCCCAGGCTAAAAAGAGACATTTGTCGTCGGCCCAGCCCGTGTGGGATGTTGATGACGATTCCGCTGATTTGTCAGATTATTCCCCGTTAGAGGAGGGGGAACTGTATCAGGAGACAGAGGCTGACCATGTTCAGTCTGGGAATGCCAATGTCGAGCAGGCGCTGGGGGATGCCGTAGATACGGCCACTGTTTTGTCACATTTATTGGAGGTGTTGGATATTGAGCCGCCTGAGGCGCCCCCTCTCAAAAATGGGGAATTTTTAGGGGCCTGTAAGCCCCGTCTGGAATTCCCTACCCAGGGTCATTTTCATGCGCTGATACTTAGAGAATGGGAGAGGCCCAGTCGGCTTCCTGGTGTGCCTCAGGGATGGAGGCTGTTAAGCGCTGGTCTTCTCCTCCCGAGGTCGACGCGCCAGTTTTAGGCTTGACCAACTCCTCTGTGCTGAACACCCCTGACGCCACTTCCCTTAAGGATGGCGAGGATAAGCGCCTTGATCAGATGGCGTGCCACGCATTTGCCAACGTGGGCTCGGCCCTGCAGCCTGTTAGTGCATCTGCCCTGGTGTCACTTGCTACTAGGTCTCTTATCAGGGACTGGCTGAATAACGCTCAGTTTGATCCAGCTGGCCCTGAGTTCGCTATCGTTAAAAAATGCGAATTGTTCATGGATTTTGTCATGGCTGCGATGGAAGATTCTATTGTCGTGTGTAGTAGGACTTCAGCCTTACTGGTGGCTATGCGCAGATTGGTCTGGCTCCGCCAGTGGACAGCGGATGTTGGGGCCAAGAAGTCACTCACAGCTCTTCCCTTCTTGGGTTCGCGGCTGTTTGGAGATAAATTGGATGCTGTTGCTAAAGGAGGTAAGTTGCCTCAGCGGAGGAAACAGCGCCGCGCCTTTCGGGGGGCGGGCTCGTTCACTCCTTCCTTTCGAGGGACCAGAGCGGTTAGGGGTTTGGCCTTTTCGGGTGTCAGGGGCTCGTCCTGGAACAGAGGCAGAGGTCGGGCTCGTACCGCGCCTGCCTGGGGTCCCAAGCCGACCATTAAACCGGCTCAGCAATGAAGGGGCGCCCTCACCCGCAAGGGTGGGGGGACGGCTGCGGCTCTTCTTCCAGGTCTGGGCCCGGGAGGTCACAGACAATTGGATCTTGGAAGTGGTCTCCTCCGGGTATAAACTGGAGTTCGAGTACTGGCCGCCCCCAAGATTCTTAAGGTCTTGGGTGCCCTCAGACCGTCAGGCTGCACAGGGGCTCCTGTTAGCAGTAAGAAACCTTCTGGACATGGGGGTTATATGCCCGGTGCCTCTGGCGGAGAGAGGCAGGGGTTACTACTCCAACCTTTTCACGGTTCCCAAAAAGAAGGGTTCGGTGATACCCATTCTAGATCTCAAGGTTCTCAACAGGTTTATCAGAGCCAAAAAGTTCCGCATGGAGACTCTGCGCTCGGCTATCCATTCCCTTCGCCAAGGGGATTTTATGACATCCATAGACATCAAGGATGCGTATCTGCATGTTCCGATTTTTCAGGCACATCAGAGATTCCTCCGGTTTGTCTGACCTCGGCGCCGAGGGTCTTCACCAAGGTCTTGGCGGGCATAATGGCTCTGCTCAGATCTCAGGGCATTCGCATTATGCCTTATCTGGACGATCTGTTGATATCAGCTTCTTCCCTCCATCAGGCGGAGCTGGACACCCACCAGGTGGTGTCGACCCTGGAGAGGTTCGGGTGGGTGATCAACCGCACCAAGTCTTCTCTCTCCTCGTCTCGTGTGATTTCATTTCTGGGCATTAATCTGGATACCATTCGGGCCAGAGTGTTTCTGCCCCAGACCAAGGTGCAGGGGATTCAGGGCCTGATCCGCCTTCTTATGGCCAGTCCTTGTCCCTCTATCCGACAGGGGATGAAACTGGTGGGTTTTATGGTATCCTCCTTCGAGGCGGTGCCGTTTGCACAGTTTCACATGAGATCTCTTCAACTTCACCTATTGACGTATTAGGACAGGTGCCCACAGTCATTGGATCAGCCTTTCAGGATGTCTCCCAGGGTTCGGCAGTCCTTTCGGTGGTGGCTGGACTCGAGCAATCTGGTGAAGGGCTGATCCTTTCTGGTCTCTTGTTGGGAGACTGTTACCACGGATGCCAGCCTGTCGGGCTGGGGAGGTTATTGGAAGAGTCATCAGTTCAGCGGGGTGTGGGGTCCCCAGGAGGCTCACACCCCCATCAATGTCTTGGAGCTCAGAGCCATTCGACTGGTTCTGGCTCGGCTGACCCCACATCTACGGGGTCTACCGGTTCAGGTTCGTTCGGGCAACCGAGCGGCAGTAGCTTACATAAGTCACCAAGGAGGGACTCGCAGCAGGAGTGCCCTCAGGGAAGTATCTCTGATCCTGCACTGGGCGGAGAGCAATGTTCCTTGCCTTTCGGCAGTCTACCATCCGGGAGTGGAGAACACGGAGGCAGATTCCCTGAGCAGGGGATCCTCTCGCCATGGAGAGTGGTCTCTCAACCCCAAGGTTTTTCTGGATCTTTGCCGCAAGTGGGGGACTCCGGAGGTGGATCTCTTTGCCTCGTGGCACAATCACAAGCTTCCGGCCTTTGTGTCTCTTTCTCAGGATCCTCTGTCTCTGGCAGTGGATGCCTTGTCACTGGCCTGGAAGGACCTGGGTTTTCTGTACTTGTTTCCACCTGTCTCCATGCTGGGCAAGGTAGTTCGCAAACTGGTTCTAGAAGGGGCACCAGCGATTCTGGTGACTCCAAGGTGGCCAAGAAGGGTTTGGTATGCAGACGTCGTAAGGATGGCCGTAGACCAGTACCAGCTTCACTTGCTGCCGGACCTGCTATCTCAGGGTCATTTACCCCAATTTACAAACGCTGGCTTTGACGGCTTGGCTGCTGAAACCTTCATCTTGAAAGAGGAAGGTTTGTCTGAGGCTGTTGTTCAGACCCTGATTAGGGCTAGGAAGCGGTCCTCTTCTGGCATTTACTGTAGGACTTGGAGGTCCTATATTGATTGGTGTGAGGCTAGGGCCTTGCCTTGCAGGGTTTTTTCTATACCCAGGATTTTGGAGTTTCTTCAGCATAATCTGGATCTTGGGTTCCAGCTTAGTACTTTGAAAGGACAGGTTTCTGCTCTGTCGGCTTTCTTCCAGAGGTCTTTTGCTTTACACCCCCTGGTTAAGACCTTTTTCCAAGGGGTGGCGCATGTGCGGCCCCCTCGGAAGGCTGTAGTTCCTGTTTGGGATTTGAATTTGGTTCTTTCGGCTCTGCAGGGTCCTCCTTTTGAGCCGCTACAGGATATTGCTCTTTCGGTTCTCATTCAGAAGGTTGCTTTCTTGGTGGCTATTACTTCGGTTCGGTGGGTCTCTGAGTTGGCGGCCCTGTCGATTCAGACCCCTTACTTTGAGAGACACCAGGATAAGGTGGTTTTTCGTTTTAAGCCGGATTTCCTTCCTAAGATGGTGTCTGCTTTCCACCTCAATCAGGATATTGTTCTCCCTTCCTTGTGTCCTAAGCCTAACAATGACAAGGAGAGGGTTCTGCACAATTTGGATGTTGTTCGCTGTGTGAAGTACTTTTTGGTGACTACTTCTTCCCTCTGCAAGACGGACGCTTTACGTGGTGCCCTGCGGGCCCAGGAAAGGGTTGGCGCCTGCTACGTCTACGATTAGCAAATGGATTCGTCAGGCCATTGTTGGGGCCTATTCTGCTAAGGGGAGGACTCTCCCTTTTAGGGTCACTGCGCACTCTACTCGTGCTGTTGATGCATCCTGGGCTTTTCAGCACCAGGCTTCTGTTGAACAAGTTTGTAAGGCTGCCACTTGGTCTTCCGTTCATACTTTTTCCAAGTTTTACAAGGTTGATGTGCGGGCTTCAGCGGATGCTGTTTTTGACCGCAAGGTTCTGCAAGCTGCAGTGGTTTGAGTTGGTACATTCTTTACTGTTTCTGGTTCCCACCCATGACGGACACTGCTATTGGATGTCCCAGATGTCATGAAGACCGAAGTGGAGTGTATGGCACACTTAGAATAATACCGTTTTGTGAGTACTCACCTTTAAAACGGGTATTATGAGTGTGCCATACACTCCTCTTCGCCCCACCCCTTTTTTTCAGGTATTCTGGGGCTTTTATATGGTGTTTTATACACTGGGGAATTGGTGGGAGGTCCCAGGTATATATGGACCGGGAGGGGCTTTCTTTTTTTGCATATTCATCTCTGCAGAAGTTCGCCCTGTACTGGAGATTACCCAGATGTCATGAAGACCGAAGTGGAGTGTATGGCACACTCATAATACCAGTTTTAAAGGTGAGTACTCACAAAACGGTATTTTTCCCTATGGAGGCTGAAGAGTTCTTTGAACTGTCTGGTTATACCCCCTTGGAAGAAGGGAAACTGTTCTCTGACTCAGAGTCATCTGATGAGAGGCCCAGGGGTCATGATGATTCTGGCTCTGATCCTTGGGCCCCAGATGATACTGATAGGCTTTTGGCTCAGATTTTTGAGGTGCTGTCTATCTCTCCCCCGGTCGCGGCTCCTAAACAGCAGGGGGAATTGTTTCATTTTGCTAAGCCACGTTTAGAGTTCCCTGAGCAAGCTCATTTTAATAATCTCATGCTCAAGGAATGGAAGCGTCCTAGCAGGCTTCCCGGAGTCCCTAAGAGTTGGGATAAGAGGTATCCCTTTCCTGCTGATGTGGTAAAGCGCTGGTCATCCCTTCCAGAGGTGAATGCCCCAATCCTGGGTTCGTTTAACACCTCTGTCATGCATTCCCCTGACTCTACTACACTTCGGGATAGTGAGGACCGGCGGATTGATCAGCTGGCGTCTCATGCCTTTGCCTGTGTGGGGACGGCACTGCGCCCGGTTTGTGCCTCTGCCATTACAGCTGTGGGTATTAGGACCCTGCTTAGAAGTGTCTTAGATGGTGCTCCTGATGATGTGTCTAGTAAAGAGTTTAATGCACTCTCTCGTTGTGAGGTATTTGTTGCTTATGTCCTCTCTGCCCTGGATGATACCATTAGGATGTGTGGCAGAGCCTCTGCCCTGGTGGTGGCTATACGCCGGTCAGTTTTGGCTGCGCGAGTGAGCAGCTGACAGCGCTGCCAAGAAGGCTTTCACTGGTTTTCCCTTCAAAGGGCTGCGCCTATTTGGGGACCGCCTTGACCTGTTTGATAAGGGAGGCAGGTTACCCCAGCGCAGGAGGCAGTCTCAGCCCTTTCGGGACCCAGGCTCCTTTTCTTCCCCCTACAGTGGATCCAGACAGGGGAGGGGTGTCTCCTTTAGCCCGAGGAGATTTCTGGGGTAGGGGCAGAGGACGTGGACGCCCTGGGTCATCCTGGGCCTCCAAGCCTAAGCCTTCCTCCAAGCCCCCTCAGGCATGGGGGGACGGCTTCAGCACTTTAATCACGTCTGTAGGCTTCATGTCTCAGACCGGTGGATTCAGGAGGTAGTGTCCTCCGGTTACAAGATAGTTTGCTGCCTGGCCGCCCCCAAGATTCGTCAGATCCCGGATGTCTCAGGACCCCTTTCCAGCTCAGGTTCTGATTCTGGCGGTGCAAAGCTTTCTGGAGCTGGGGGTCATCTGTCAGGTCCCCTTATGAGAAAGGGGCAAGGGGTTCTATTCCAACCTTTTCACCGTGCCCAAAAGAGATGGGTCAGTCATTCCCATCCTGGACTTGAAGATCCTCAACAAATTTGTCAGGTGCAGGCGCTTTCGCATGGACTTTGCGCTCTGCTATCAGTTCCCTGCGTCCAGGGGACTTCATGACCTCTGTGGACATCAAGGATGCTTACCTTCATATTCCTGTTTTTCCAGGTCATCAAAAATTCCTCAGGTTCGCTCTGAAATATCAGCACTTCCAATTTGTGCTCAGCTCCCAGAGTGTTCACCAAGGTGCTGGCGGGAGTGATGGCTCTGCTCAGGTCTCAGGGCATTCGCGTGCTGCCCTATTTGGACATTCGCGTGCTGCCCTATTTGGACATTCTCATCACTTCTCAGTCCCTCCAACAGGCAGAGCTGGATACTCAGCTAGTAGTGTCCACTCTGGAGTCATTTGGCTGGGTGATCAACCATCCCAAGTCTTCCCTGTCTCCCTCCTTGCTGACACCCTTCCTGGGAATGAATCTGCATACAGTTCAGGCAAGGATTTTTCTTCCTCAGCAGAAGGTGGACAGTCTGCTAGCGCAGGTTTAGTTCCTGCTATCTTGCCCTCATCCCTCCATCAGGCAGGGAATGCAGCTGGTGGGCCTGATGGTGTCGTGCTTCGAGGCGGTCCCTTATGCCCAGTTTCACATGAGGCCTCTGCAACTCCACCTCTTGTCAGTATGGGACAAGGATCCTGCGTCCCTGGACCAGGTCCTTGTTCTGTCCCCCCTAGCCAGGAGGTCTCTCTCGTGGTGGCCGGACTCCAGGAACCTGATGGCGGGCAGATCCTTTCTGGCCCCCTGCTGGGAGACGGTCACCACGGATACCAGTGTGACGGGTTGGGGGGGCTTCTGGAAGTCCCTACAGTTCCAAGGGTGCTGGGGTCCTCAGGAGGCCCACACGCCCATCAACATTCTGGAATTGAGGGCGATCAGGTTGGTTCTGGCCCACTTGACCCGACACCTTCGGGGCCGGCCTGTTCAGGTACGCTCGAACAATCAGACGGCGGTTGCTTACATCAATCATCAGGGAGGGAACCGGAGCAAGGGTGCCCTCCAGGAAGCGTCTCTGATCCTGTCCACTGCAGAGAACAATGTTCCCTGCATCTCAGCTGTGTACATTCCGGGGGTGGAGAATCTGCAGGCAGACTCTCTGAGCAGGGAGACCTCTCGCCTGGGAGAGTGGTCCCTCTGCGACAGGGTGTTTCAATCTCTGTGTCACCGTTGTGGTCAACCAGATGTGGATCTGTTTGCGTTTGCGATGTGGTTAGGAGTCTGATGTACTATCTGGTGTCTACTGCACCTTTCAGAAAAACTGATGCTCTCTTTGTGGTCCCTTCTGGTCCCAGGAAGGGTCTGGCTCCTGCCAAATCTACTATCAGCAAATGGATCCGTCAGGTTGTGATTCAGGCCTACACTGCTAAGGGGAAGAATCCTCCCTTCCGCCTTACTGCTCATTCTACTCGTGCTATTGGTGCCTCTTGGGCTTTTCAGCACCAGGCTTCTGTTGAACAAGTTTGCAAGGCCGCTACTTGGTCTTCTGTTCATACCTTTTCAAAGTTTTACAAGGTTGATGTTAGGGCCTCAGCTGATGCTGCTTTTGGCCGCAAGGTTCTGCAGGCAGCAGTGGTCTGACCTGTCTGCTGTTACCTTTTGGGGGTCCCACCCTACTTTACGGACACTGCTATTGGATGTCCCAAGAGTAAAGAATCCTCTCTGGAGCAGGACGTACTGTATACTAAGAATAATACAATTCTGTGATTACTCACCTGTAGAATTGTTATTATGAGTATACAGTACGTCCTACTCCACCCCACCCTTGGTTCATTATCCTTGGATCCCCTGTATAGCGATTATCATTGTTTGATAGTTACTAGTTGGTTCTGTTATCTTTCTCCCGGCTTCTTGTTAACTGCTTTACAATACTGGGGATTTGTGGGAGGTCCCGGGTATTTGAGGGGCCGGGAGGAGCCAATTTTGTGGTCTCTACAGTCCAGCGCCATCTGGCGGAGTAATACCCAAGAGTAAAGAATCTTCTCTTAATGACAATTCTACAGGTGAGTAATCACAGAATTGTATTTTGATGTAATTCACACCTAAATGTGTGTGCAAATTTGGGTGTGGATTACATCCTACATCTCGTTGAAATTTTTATACACAAAAAAAGTGCCATAAAAATGTTCTTATTTTCCCCCCAAATTACCTTGCACGTGCAATGGGGCAGTTTTACAGGTGAGGTACATCCTTTTTCCAATAAGGCAAGGCTTTTTTTTTTTTTTTTTTTTTTTTTTTAACACACAGCACCCTATGGGTTATGCAGAAAAAATCTTTAGTGTACCTCATAGAGTATTCCTTCAAAACAATTGAAAAATGATACTTGCTTAATTGAAAAAAATAATGTACCTCACCTGCGAACATGCCCCATCACAGATACAGATTTTTGTGGAAAAAAAATATTATATTGCACTCAAAGTGTACCATAACCCATGAATTTCACTATGCTGGGTTTTAATATTCCCGATTGGGGATGCCTCATTGTGTGTAACCCCCCCCGAGTCACCTGAAAAACGTAAATCTCCGCCCATCCCAAGGCAATGAGCTCAAGAATGTCATCTAAACTATAGTAAACAACCATTGGTCTTTCTGCTTTTTCTCTGCACATGTAAAACTATACTAAGTGAACATTTCGGTGAAAATCAAAGGTAAATTAAAAATGTTGTCCAGCATAGCATAGGGTGGGAGGAGTTTTAATGCTTGGTATTCAGCACGGTTTTGGAACAGATTGTTGGCATAGATGAACGGAAGTGGCCACATCCCTGGGCTCCCTGTGGCATGCTCTTGTTCCTAGCCTATCTGGTTGCGCCTCAGATGCAGAATGCTTGAGGATGCGTCCCCAGCCTATGATCTCAGTGTATGAGCCATGAAAAGATTGCTTGCAGGGCGAACACAGAGGGTTCACACAGTGGAGTATCCCAATTCCTGATATCCCAAGGGTACGTAATCGGCCAGGCCCTGGGGTCTTTTAGGCAAGTTTGGTGGCTGTTCCTCTTTAAAGGTTACTGACATGCAGGTTGCAATTCACACCCAAATGTGCCCCAAAAGTTAAATAATTAGCATAACCCCCATTGGTAGCATGTATTTTCAGAGGTCTGTATTGAAGTTACAAGTTTTCTTTACCTTTGTGATATCGTTTAAAAGAACCAAACAAAAAAATACTAAAAACATAAAGCTCTTCTTTGTTCAAATTTTACAACTGTTTCACTGCTATGAAATGCTGATTTTTTTTCAATTGTGCCATTTCCTCATTGCTTGGAAAGGAAGCCAGTAACAGGATTTGTTTGAGCTCAGATAAGTAGCTGTTGATTCAAGCTCTCAAGAAGTTAAGAGCTGTTGATATATCAGCAACAAGTAACTGTTTACTCAGGGAAACTGTGAGTGAGAAGTTTCACTTTACCATGTTAATTGCTATAAAAACATGTCCAGAAGGATTATGCTTTTCAACAGTTTTAAACATACAGGCCAAAACACCAAAGTTTTAATTCTATACGTTTTCTAAATTTGTGTAATTCTGTTTCAAATTTCCTTCATGAGGCATTGTCTTGGCTTACATATGGATAAGTACATATTATATATTATAATATGTGTGAAGTTTGTGTCCAGTCCAGTTCTGAAACCTGGAGCTTAACTTTTTGCCCAGTGATGGAATTTAAATTTCCCTTTTGCTGTCTTTGCTGCATTGTGCAATAGGAAAAATGCTGCACTGCCAAAATCAATTATTCCAGCTAGTTGTCGTGCTACACCATAAAACAGGACAACAAAAGCAAAACCAGCCACCACAGAGTGGGCCAAGTAAGGATGCACAGCCAACTCCACAATCAAGAATTGATATCAAATGTATTGCCAAAAGCACATCTACAACAGACATAAACACAAGGACAACTAAAGAAAGGGGTAGCCCTGTGGCTTGTGCCCCTCGTGCTATTATAATAGTGATACATTAAATGTTAGTCATCAAATAACCACACAAAATTGGGCCCTCCATTTGGAGATATCCTACATGATTTGCAACAGGTGGGAATCCCTGTGGATCTTTTTGCGCCCATGCACAACAGGAAGACTTGTGGTGATCGTTTCCCCAACTGTTGCTTCTCCCTCAGTTGGTCGCAACCATTCCTGTCACTCCTCATTGACCAAGTTCGCAGACTTGGTCAGGCTGGCTGACAATTGGCCTTTCGTATTCTGGACAAGCTGGAACAGCTGTCAGAAGCCTGCAGCTACTTCCAAATTCAGTCTCTAGCCTTAGCACTGTGGCAATTGATTTCCAGGTGCTCCAGGACAAGATCCCCCCCCCCCCCCAGTTAGTGGCCACTTTTTCCCCCAAAGTATACTACTGGACATGGCCCGGCCAGCTTCGCTTTCGCTTTGTGCGAGACACTTCTCTAAGCTGAGACTCCTCAAGTCTGGCCTCTCTGGAAGACTCGGATATCAACCTGGGATTTCAGGGCAGTCCTTTTCTGTGCTGAAAGGACCACACTTTGGAGACTCTGGCTGAAATTGCCATGTTCCCCTGATCCTAAAAGGGTTGTTCCTTCCACAGCAGCTGTGGAGCAGCCTATCAGGCATGATGGCCGGTGGTTGCAAAGCAATGTGCCTGGCTGCCGGCTGCCCTGGTGGGCTAATTGCATTCATGTGGAACCTGCAACCCGGAAGAAGCGTGTATCTGGATGGGTTCTCTGGTTTACCAGTGCTGATGCACAGTGAGGGAACCCTATTTGGGCTTCCCCACTGCTACATATAAAGAGGGAGTCGGTTTATTTTTGACCAGAGTTTTTCTATAATCTACTGTTATCCACATGCTAGCTCAGAAGACAGGAAGAAGCTGTAAAAGTGGTATGTTACATTGTAAAGGCCTTCAACCCTCCCCGTCCCGATTTTTCTTTCTTAAAGTGGACCAACACCCAGGATTTTGACTATCCTGGGTTTTGGTCAACTTCGGGGGGGTCACCCCGATTGGGGGTGCCCCGCTGTGTGAAACCCCCCAGAAAGCTCCCACGTGACCGCGCCGTCCAATCCCCGCCGACGGACAAGCGGGTGACAGCGACGGACAAGACAGGGGTTTTGGGGGGGTTTCACCCCGCGGGACATCCCGATCTCGGATGTCCCGCGGTGAGGGAGGTGATCGGCCCGGGAATCTTATAGATTCCTGGGCCGATCACCCCTGGGTGTTGGTCCACTTTAAAAACAAGAATTGATAAATGTCCACAATAGCTGTAAGTAACATTTTGTTGGTCTCTAGTATGTTATGTTTTTTTTTTAGCTGGGCTAAGGTGTTTACATGAATTTGCTCTGATTATGCCCTTTCTTTGCTTGCTTGGTATTTATGAAGAGCTTAGGAAGGTAAAAAACATAAACATCTAAAAATCTTTCTGTGTACTAGCTGTATAATAAAGTTTTATTCTAAGTATACAGTACGTCCTGCTCCAGATATAATACTTACACTTGGGTTATCCTCCACCAGATGGCGCTGTGCACTGCAGACATGCAAAAACAGGCTCCTCCCAGCCCTTCATATACCCAGGGACCTCCCACAAATCCCCAGATTTCTCTGCAGTGCTGACTGAAGACATGAAGTATCACTCTCTCGCAGGTGAGAGGGGCTATTACAGCCTGCGGCCTTGTTGGACTACTCCCACCTGTCCTATTTGTGATGTGCCTCCCAGCCTGGGCTGCGCTGGTCGGGTGAAGGTAGGCAGCACCATGCATGCTTAACGGAGCCATGCTCCACTGCAGTCCCCCACCAAAGGGTAGGCGATTTAGGCTGATGGTGAGCCTTTAGCGGATGCCCCTCCCGCATCATTGCCCCACGCCCCGTGTAGCGGTGGACCCTGTGTAAAGGGTCGCCATCCTCCCTCGTTCCCCCCCTAGCCCGGGCGGAAAGAAAAGGGGGGGGTTTGTGAGTATGGCGGCCTCAGTGTACCCTATTACACGTTTATGGCCTTAGTTTCGCGTTTGACTGGAATGGGTGTCAGAGCCGCGCTGTGTACTTTTTACTTGTATTGGTCGCCGCTGCGCCCTTCCTATATGGTTGTACTGCATGGGCTGCGGTGGCTTTGCTGATGCTGCGGCGTCTTTCTTAGCCTGTAGTGGCTTTGCTGCGGTAATCCACTCGATCAATTCCTTCAGGCATCACTGCCCTGTTTTCTCTATTGCCTACGCTTTTTTGGAGCTTCGCACTCTCCGGGGGGGGGGCCCTGGCTTGGCGCGCTCCGCGTCACGGTTTGGCGCGCTCCGCGTCAGGGTCAGCTCTGGCCCACCCTTCGAGGTTCGTTTGGCGCCATTCTTACTCGCGCGCACGCGTGGTGAAGACCGTCCTCCCCCCTCTGTCTGTAAGTGCCCTCGCGGGCGACTTTATATTACCTTTATACTACCTTTATATTACCTTTATCACACCCTTGCGCATGGCTCTGATATTCCTGTTCCCCTTATGTCTTTCAGACTGTGAATTCCGGTGGCTTCTCCCGGCCTGGCGTATCCCCCGGTTTAGACTATTACATTTACTCCCACTTCCCTGCGGGTTATTGGGGCTTCCAGGGTAGCTTACAGCGTCAATCCCTACTGGCCTATTGTGCCGATAAAATCACCATATGGAGGCGTCCCAGGATATTGTGAACGGGGTTCCTTCGGGACAAGCCCGGCTGTGTGTAGCTTGTGGGGTCTTACCTAGCAGCGGTGACAATGCACAGGTCTGTGTTCCTTGTGCACAGCAGGCGTTATCGGTTCTTCCCGCCTCTTCAGTGGCTGGGCCCGCACCTCGCCTCACTTCACCTACTCCCCCAAGCCTGAGTCTAACCCCCAATACAAGCGGGGATTCTCATCCTGATGTGGCTACTAGACTGGCCAGTGTTGAAAGATTGCTTGCTAGCTCATTAGCGCGTAAGGCCACCGCTAAGAGGCGGCATTTAACCCCTGATTCTGCTCTTTTCCCTTTGGAATCTGATGACTTGTTGCATCCTTACGGCCACCCCCCCCCCCCCTCGGAGGAAGGGGAGCTGTTCTCTGACTCTGGGTCATATGACGAGGAGTCAAGGGGTCATGACGAGTCTGGTTCCGAGCACTGGACCTCGGATGATATTGACAGACTGCTGGTTCAGATATTTGGAGTTTTGTCCATCTCTCCCCCTGTTGCGGCTCCCAGGCAAAGGGGTGAGCTTTTTCATACTGCTAAGGGTCATCTGGAATTTCCAGAGCAAACCCATTTCAATAGCCTGGTGCTTAAAGAATGGGAACATCCCAGCAGACTGCCTGAGATCCCTAAGAGTGTGGATAGGAAGTATCCCTTCCCGGCTGACTTGGTTAAGTGCTGGTCATCGCCCCCCGAGGTCGATGCTCCTATTGTAGGGTTGTCCAACACCTCTATTATGCACTCCCCTGACACTACTACGCTACGGGACTCTGAGGACCGGCGTATTGATCAATTGGCATGCCATGCCTTTGCATTTGGGGGAGCGACCCTGCGCCCGGTTTGCGCCTTAGCCATCACGGCGGTAGCGCTCAGGGCCATGGTCAGGAATGCACTCGATGGCACAGATGAGTTGCCACCTGATACTGTCAATGCACTGTCTACTGTGATGTGTTTGTAAACTTTATCCTGTCTGCATCGGACGATGCTATAAGGATGTGTGCCAGATCTTCTGCCCTGGTGGTAGCTATACGCCACGCGGTTTGGTTGCGACAGTGAGCTGCTGACAATGCTACTAAGAAAGCCCTTACTGGGCTTCGATTTAAGGGGCTGCGCCTGTTTGGGGACCGTCTAGACCTCTTCGCCAAAGGAGGCAAGTATCCCCAGCGCAGGCGGCAGATTCCGCCCTTTCGAGGCCAGGGCACCCTTTCAATCCCCTACCGTGGGGCTAAACCGGGAAAAGGGGTATCCTTCGCTGGGTCCCGCGCAGATTCCAGGCACAGGAATAGAGGACGCCGTTCCGGTTCCTCCTGGGGGCCCCAAGTCCAAAGCCCCTCCCAAGACCCCTCAGGCATGAGGGGGCGCCCTCGCCCGTCAGGGTGGGGGGACGTCTGCAGCACTTTGAGCATGTCTGGAGGCGCCACGTCTCACACCGGTGGATTCAGGAGGTAGTGTCCTCTGGCTACAAGATAGAATTTGCTGTACGGCCCCCCACCAGATTCATTGGGTCCCGGATTCCTCAAGACCCTGCCTCAGCTCAGGTCTTGTTGATGGCTGTGCAGGGTCTCCTGGATCTAGGGGTCATTTGCAAGGTCCCCTTAGGAGACAGGGGCATGGGGTTCTACTCCAACCTTTTCACAGTACCCAAGAAGGATGTCAGTCAGGCCCATTCTGGATTTAAAAATCCTCAACAAATTTGTCAAGAACAGGCACTTTCGCATGGAAACTCTGCGCTCGGCCATTGGCTCCCTGCGCCCAGGGGACTTCATGACGTCCGTAGACATCAAGGATGCTTACCTTCACGTCCCGGTGTTTCCAGGACACCAAAGGTTTCTCAGATTTGCACTGAAAGATCAGCATTACCAATTTGTGGCCTTGCCATTCGGCCTCACGTCGGCTCCCAGGGTGTTCACCAAGGTGCTGGCAGGGGTGATGTCCCTGATAAGGCTAAGGGGCATACGCATGCTGCCCTACCTGGACGATATACTCATCACCTCTCGGTCTCTGCGGCAGGCAGAGTTTGACACTCAGCTGGTAGTGTCCACCCTGGAGTCCTTCGGCTGGGTGATCAATTACCCCAAGTCCTCTCTGTCCCCCTCCTCGGTGACTCTGTTCCTGGGAATGATTCTGGATACGGTTCAGTCACGGATATTCCTTCCTCAACAGAAGGTGGAAGCTCTGACTGCGCAGGCCAGGTTCCTGCTCTCGTGCCCACAGCCCTCCATCAGGCAGGGAATGCAGCTGGTGGGCCTGATGGTGGCGAGCTTCGAGGCGGTGCCCTTTGCTCAGTTCCATTTGAGACCTCCTTCACCTTCTGTCAGTAGTATGGGACAAGAACCCAGCGTCCTTGGGCGGGGTCTGTGTGCTGCCCCCCTCGGTCAGACGGTCCCTTGCGTGGTGGCTGGACCTCGGGAACTTGATAGGGGGCAGGTCTTTTCTGGCCCCTTCCTGGGAGACGGTCACAACGGATGCCAGTCTGTCAGGTTGGGGGGGATTCTGGAAGTCCCTGCGCTTCCAGGCGACGTGGGGTCCTCAGGAGGCCCATTTACCCATCAACATTCTGGAATTGCAGGCAGTCCGGTTGGTACTGGAGCGGTTGACCCAACACCTGAGGGGTCTGTCGGTCCAGGTACGCTCAGACAACAGGACGGCGGTTGCCTACATCAACCATCAGGGAGGGACCCGAAGCAAGGGTGCCCTCCGGGAGGTGTCTAAGATTCTGACATGGGCGGAGGCCAATGTACAATGCATTTCGGCTGTTTACATTCCGGGGACGGAGAATCTGCTTGCAGATGCTCTGAGCAGGGGGACGTCCCGTCAGGGAGAGTGGTCCCTCTGTAACAGGGTATTCCAGTCCCTGTGTCACCGTTGGGGTCTACCGGATGGGGACCTGTTTGTGTCCCGTCACAACCACAAGCTCCCGGCCTTCGTGTCCCTGTCTCAGGATCCTCTGGCCTTGGCCACGGATGCCCTGTCCAAGTCATGGAAGGAGTTTCGGCTCCTGTATGTATTTCCACCATTCCCCCTTCTGGGCAGGGTTCTGCGCAAGATTGCTCTGGAAGGGGTGCCTGTGATTCTAGTGGCCCCCAGGTGGCCAAGAAGAGTGTGGTTCGCAGACGTGGTTCAAATGGCAGTAGACCAGTACGATCTGCCAGGGGTGCCAGATCTGCTAAGTCAGGGCTCCCTACGCCATCCCAATTTACAAACGCTGGCTTTGACGGCCTGGCTGCTGAAACCTCCATCTTGATGGAGAAGGGTTTGTCTGCCTCTGTGGTAGGTACTATGGTGCAGGTTAGGAAGAAGACATCTGCTGCTATCTATTATAGAGTATGGCGTACCTACATTGACTGGTGTGAGTCTAGTTCTCTGTCCCTAGGGTTCTGGAGTTCTTACAGCATGGTTTGGAGTTAGGTCTAAAACTCAGTACTCTGAAGGGTCAGGTTTCTGCCCTGTCCGTCTTCTTCAGAAGTCCTTTGCTCAACATCATTTGGTTAAGACCTTCTTTCAGGGGGTCGCTCATGCGCGTCCCCCTTTGGGATTTAAACTTGGTTTTATCTGCCTTGCAGGGTGCTCCCTTTGAGCCTATTCACGATGCTGCTCTGGCTGTGCTTACTCTCAAGGTTGTCTTTTTGGTGGCCATAACTTCGGTTAGGCGTGTGTCGGAGCTGGCTGCTCTATCCATTCAGCCTCCGTACTATGAGAGGCACCAGGACAAGGTGGTGTTCCGCTTCAAGCTGGATTTTCTGCCTAAGGCTGTGTCTGCTTTTCATTTGAATCAGGACATTGTTCTTCCTTCATTGTGTCCCAATCCTAGTAATGACAAGGAAAGGGTTCTGCACTCCTTGGATGTGGTCAGGTGCCTGAAGTATTACCTGGTTGTCACTGCGGCTTTCAGGAAGACTGATGCTCTCTTCGTTGTGCCTTCTGGGCCTAGAAGGGGTTTGGCTCCTGCCAAGTCCGTCAGGCTGTGATTCAGGCCTATTCTGCTAAGGGGAAGAGTCCTCCTTTCTGTCTTACTGCTCATTCTACTCGTGCTATTGGGGCCTCCTGGGCCTTCCAGCACCAGGCTTCTGTTGAACAAGTTTGCAAGGCCGCTACTTGGTCTTCTGTTCACACCGTTTCAAAGTTTTACAAGGTTGATGTTCGGGCCTCAGCTGATGCTGTGTTTGGCCGCAAGGTTTTGCAGACGGCAGTAGTTTAAGCTGCGTGCTGTTGCCTTTTTGTTGGGGATCCCACCCTACTTTTATGGACACTGCGATTGGATGTCCCAAGTGTAAGTATTATATCTGGAGCAGGACGTACTGTATACCTAGAATAATACAATTCTGTGAAGTACTCACCTGTAGAATTGGTATTATACGTATACAGTACGTCCTGCTCCACCCCACCCTGGTTTTTGCATTATTCTGGATCCCCCGTATGGTGATTGTTGCCATTGTTGTTGTTACCAGTTTTCGGTGGTTAAATTCTCCCGGCTTCTTGTTCACTGCTTTTCAATGCTGGGGATTTGTGGGAGGTCCCTGGGTATATGAAGGGCCGGGAGGAGCCTGTTTTTGCATGTCTGCAGTGCACAGCACGATCTGGCGGAGGATAACCCAAGTGTAAGTATTATATCTGGAGCAGGACGTACTGTATACCTTTTTAATACCAATTCTACAGGTGAGTACTTCACAGAATTGTATTTTTCTTTACCTAAACCTAAAAGTTAAAATATATTTTTATGAAATCCAGAGAGCTTTTTTTCAATTTGTAAGTTGGGAAAAGGAAAAAAATATTTTGTTAAGTCAAGAAGTATCAAGAAACCAAGAAATAATACTTAAGGGTATGATATTGGTAATGGTATTTTTTTTTTTTATTTGCTTCTGGTAAACCTTACCATGACAATAACCAATATATACTTTTGATTAAGGCCAGAAAAAAGCGTGTTCTGCTAGCAATATATTTCACAAAATGAAGCACGTACAATCTCTATGTACTACTACCCTTTTGAAGTCGTCCTTTTAAAATGGTTTATATGTGGATGGCAATACATATATTTATGTAAAAAGATATAATATTTCCAAGTGGTTTTATAACACAGGGCTTTACGAAAAGCTTACAGTGCCTGCAGTAATTCAAAAGCATCTGAAGGCCAAAGAAAATTTGTTTTTTTTAGGGGTTATTTCATTGGCTTTGTGCAGCCCGCCCTTTTCCTCATATCTAAAGCTGCAGTAAAGCTGTAATTCTCATAGACATTGCTGCAGGTACATATTGTTTATATAATGAAGTTCCAACATTGTGAATCATTTACCTGTGGTGTTTAAAAACTTGCATTTAGCATTATGGTTGACATAGGGTATGCTAATAATGACTTTCAATGTTTTACCACAGTCTTTGTAGTGATGTCTTGCCTTAGCAATACTGAATATTATACATAAACTCCTTAGTTTTCAATGAAAACCTTGGAGGGCTAGGCTGAATTTCTGTATGGCTCTTTTTAAGTCTGTATGGGTATCCTTTATTTCAGAAACATGCTGGTAGATTTTCTTGCTCACCACCGTGAACATGTGACTTTGTGCTATAAAAAAGGAGGAAGGGGTCCTCAAAATGCAATGGGTCCTTTGGCAACTCCATTTAGGTGAGGTTCCAGATGATTGGAGAATATTGTAACTATCCATAAAATAGGCATATAAGGTTATAAGATTTGGAAAGGTACCATGTAGTAGTACAGGCCAGTTAGCTTAACATCTGTGCTGGTGAAACTAATGGAAACTCTCTTGAAAAAACATTTGCTCAACTAAAAATTAGTACGGCTTTACTCGGGATAGTTCAATGGATATACAGCTAGCTGAAGGATAGGTATCAGATTGTTGGCTATGGTGTGCAATCTAAAGAAAGATGAGTTACAAGTGGTTTACCACAAATCTCTGTCCTGGGCCCCATTATTTTTAATATGTTCGTAAATGACACAGGAGAAGTCTTGGTAGGTAAAGTTTGCCTATTTGGCAATGATACAAAGGCGAGTAATGAGGTGGATACCTCTGGAGCTGTCTGAAACATAGCAAGAACGAGTTGGCTTTACTTGATAAAGGTTTAAAACAGCGGAAACTGGAGTTCAATGTCTCCAAATGTAAATTTTATGTACTGTGTTAGCCAGAACTTCTGGGAGAAAGAGATTTGGGGATATTGACTGCTGACAGATGAGACAGGGACTGGAGAAAGCAAGCAGGATGCTCGGCTGTGTAACTCAAGGTATCGCCAGTAGGAAGTGAGAGATTATGATGCTGCTTTATAGTCCTTTGGTTAAAGCTAGAACACTGCGTGCAGCAAGGGAGCTGAGGATTGCTTAGCGCAATGTGACTAGAGAGGTACGTTTTTTTTTTATTAATCAAATGCTCAAGTGGAGGGGCAGGGGGTCGGGGAAGCCAGATTTGGGGAGTTTTTATTAACTCCCCAGGCCTACAATGTTTCTCTTTAAACACAAGCTCTTCATTTTGAGGCTCAAAAGTAATAGGACAAATCAAATAATTGTAAGAAAAATTGTAAGAAATAATTTCTAATACTTGGTTGAAAACGCTTTGTTGGCAATGACTGCCTGAACTCTTGAACATCACCAGACATTGCTGTGTTTTCTGCCTTTTCCAGGCCTTTGCTGCAGCGTTTTTTTTTAGCCTAAAGTTTAGTCTTTAAAAAGCAAAATGCAGTTACTTAGACTTATAGAAATTTCCTCAGGAAGCCAAGGAGATCAACAGTCAGGAAGCCAAGGAGATGTGGCAGCAGCCACATCCTCCCTTGACACACACCTAACTTCGTTGGCACAGCAAAGAGTGGAAAACTCAAAAAGCCACTCTTTCATTGTGGTAATAAAGCGGGCACACTGTTAGCAAACCTTGCTAATGCCAAAAATCATGGGAGATGCATTCCAGCCATTAAGGATCCAAAGGCCTCTGCAAGACACACTGCCCAATCAGATATTAGACAAAATTTGAGGATTACTTATGAAGTATCTATACCACTCAATCGGGAGACACAGGGCTGGATGACTCCTTACTTACTAGTCTTAATTTACCAGCTCTCACTGAAGATCAGAGAAGCACCTTAAATTCTCCCATTGGAGTCCAGGAGATGCAGCGTACCATTCAAAAACGGTGCAAGTTCCCAGGCCCAGATGGGCTCCCAATTGAATTTGACAAAATACTCTGCCCCGAGGTGACAGTTCTATTGGCGGAGGTCTACTCAGGAAGTCTATGGAGGCAAGCACTACCTTTTAAAGCCAGAGGAAGACCCAGATGAAGACTCCTCCTATCGTCCAATAGCATTGCTTAATTCTGACTACAAAATATTGACAAAGATAATGGCAGATGAACTCCAATCTTTTCTCTTTTTCCTGAATTAACTTCTTATCAAATTTGGTTCTTAAAAGGCAAGCGTTCTATGGGCTCTATTTGTCATCCTCCACAGGACATGAATCTCAAGAGGGAAGATGGTTGAGCCTCATTATCTCCGTTGTGGCAAACGAGTACCCGCGACCCCCTCCTTTTCATATGGAATGGTTAGAAGCGATACCGCAAAAGGAACAAAATACTAAAACATTCTTTGGGGGCTGGAAAAGCTTATGTCCACGTTCTACCTATAGAGATTAAGAGGCAGTTAAGAGTAGAAATTTGGTCACATAACCCGTGACTTTACACAAATTGCATAAAGGGATGCCTTATCAATTACTCTGCTAGTGATAACACATATTCTGCACTGTTATCTCTCATGTAATTTTGACATGTACATGTACATGGTACATGCATGTACTGTATTCAATAAAGAACATTTTGGGAAAAAAAATGGAAATGCATGCTCAATTGGGTTGAGATCAGGTGACTGGCTTGATAATTCAAAAATATTCCACTTTGCTTTAATAAACTCCTGGGTAGCTTCAGCTTTATGTTTTGGATCATTGTCCATCTGTATTATGAAATGCTGGCCAATCAGTTTGGCTGCATTTGGCTGGATTTGAGCACACAGTATGTCTCTGAATACCTCAGAATCCATGCAGCTGCTTCTGTCCCCTGTCACATCATCAATAAACACTAATGACCCAGTGCCACTGGCAGCCTGGATGCATGCCCAATCCGTGAGCTGTACCATGCCTTTTCCTTCTTATTGTTCTGGTAGAGGTTGATCTTATGAAGGGGTTTCTCTTCACCACGGAAATTATTCTGCAATCATCCAATCTTTTTCAGTATGTACCAAACCAGATTTTGCCACTCCTAATATTGTAGCAATTTCTCAGATGAGTTTTTTTCTGTTTTCGCAGCTTAAAGTGGACCAACACCCAGGATTTTGACTATCCTGGGTGTTGGTCCACTTAGGTGGGGCACCCCGATCGGGGGTGCCCCGCTGTGTGAAACCCCCCCGATCGCCGCAAAAACTCACCTCTCCCCGCTCCCACGTGACCTCGTCCGGCCAATGACAGCGCTCAGAGCCGCTTTGGTATGCGCGTCCAAAGCCGCTTGGACGCGCATACCAGAGCGCTGTCATTGGCTGCGTCTCTCGCTTCACTGTAACAGGGAGCGCGCCTGCGCGGGAGCGCGCCCTGCTAGAGGGAAGCGAGAGACGCGGCCGCGTCTCGCGCATTCGCCGTTGGATCGCCGGTAAGGTAAGGATTGTGGGCCTCCTGGGGGGTTCCTGGCGGATGTCCCGCGGGGAGGGATCTGATCGGTCCGGGAATCTTATAGATTCCCGGGCCGATCCCCCCTGGGTGTTGGTCCACTTTAAGGATGATTAGTTTCACCTGCACGGAGAGCACCTTTTGACCACATGTTTTCGTCAGCTCAAAATCTTCCAAATTCAAGCACCACACATCAATTCAACTCAGGCCTTTTATCTGTTTAACTGAGAATGACATAACAAAGGAACAGCCCACACCTACCCATGAAACAGCCTTTGAGTTGTCCAATTACTTTTGATCCCTTTAACCCTTTAAATGCAAGCCACGTAAAATTTACGTGGTTGCTTCTCCTCCACTTATGTGCCAGCCACGTAAAAAAAACCTCACCTGACCCCTCGTTGGATCCGGCCGGGTCTCCTCTTTAATTTGGCGCCATCCGATCCCCTGTGGAGCCCACGGAATAGCACCCCCCCCACTTTGGCAGCAGCAGCTGCTAACTGTAAAAATAAAAAAAAAAAAAATTAAAAATGACATTTACTTACCTGCAGTCGCGCTGCCTCCCTCCGGGTCTCCTCTTCATTGGGGGGGCTCCGATCGCCCCCCCCCCCGTCTCTTCAGCTTCAGGGGAGAGCCTGAAAGGGCTCTCCCCCTCCTCTCCCGACGGGTGCCGCCATCTTGCCGTTAAGCCCCGCCCCTTTGGGTGTCGTCCTGGCTCCCTGCTGCTCTTCATTCAGATGCGATCATGCTGGGTACAGGAGCAGAGGGGCAGGTGATCACATCATCACCTGCCCCTCTGCTACTGCAGCCAGCATGATCGCATCTGTCACCACATCGTGGGACAAAGGAGCTGACGATCGGAGGTAAGTAAAGTAAAAAAAAGTTTTTATTTTTTAATAAAAGTCATTTTTTCTTATGTGTCGGTGTGTTTTTTTTTTTTTACTGTTAACCCCTTGTGAACTGGTAAGGGGTCCATGAGACCCCTTATACCAGTTCACAAAGCTTGGGGGCTGGCAAGTCACCTGCTAGCCGCAGGTGACTTGTCATTAACCCTCGGCACCCCCTGCCTCCCCAAAGCCCAGGGGGGGGGCAGAAGAGCCCGGGCCCACATAGGCTATGTGGGCTTGTAGGCTGCAGGGTGGGGGGGCCACAAAAGCTGGCCCCCCACTCTGTTCCTACCAGCCCCCATAGCTGGTCCCGGGCTGATAATGCTGGGTAAGGGGGACCCCATTTCTTATTTGGATTTTTAAGGGTTTTTAACCCTTAAAATTTCCCCAAAAAATGGGGTCCCCCCCCCGGGAGGGGGGACTCTGTCGTTTTTTTTTTAAATTAACCCCTTATGTTCTTTCGCCCAGCAGCTATAAAAGGCTTCCAGCAGGTGAGCAGAAGCCAGTGACTGCCGAGGGACACAGTGCAAGATGGATGGGAGGTAAGTTTGGTGTTTTTTTTTTTTTTTTTTTTTTTTTTTACATTTAACCCCTTGTGAACTGGTAAGGGGTCCATGAGATCCCTATACCAGTTCACAAGGCTGGGGGGATGGCAAGTCACCTGCGACTAGCGGGTGACTTGCCATTAACCCCGAACACCCCCATTACCTGCCTCCCCAAAGCCCAGGGGGGGGGGGGCAGTAGAGCCCGTGGCCACGGGCTATGCGGGCTTGTAGCCTGCAGTGCCAGGGGCCACAAAAGCTGGCCCCTGCGCCCTGTTTCTACACGCCCTGCATAGCTGGTCCCGGGCTGGTTACTTTGGGTAAGGGGGACCCCATGTCATTTTTTTGGGATTTTTACGGGATTTTTAAGGGATTTTTTTCCTCAATTTAACACTTTGTGTTGTGGATGGTAGTTGTATTTTATTTGTAAATGTTATAAAGTACTTGTTTCAGTTTGGGAGGTCTCCTGGGCAGGAACGTAGGGCTACCGATAAATAAGTCGTAACCGTTCTAATCGGTAGAAATGTGGCTTTCACATGCAATGTGATTTTCTTTAATAAAATACATTTTTTATTTTTTATTTTTTTTTTTTTACTTAATAATAAAAATTGTAAAAAACAGAATAAAATTTACAAACAAGACATTTCAAGTTAAAGCCTAAACTCTGCTGCAAAAAATATATATATACATTTTTCTGAAAATTCCAGCAAAAATGTCGCAAAACATGGTGCAAAATGGGGGAAAATGACCTGTCAACAGAGGGTGACAAAATTTCAAGTAGGCTGTCAATTAAAAAGGTTAAAAGTAGCTATGCATGTTGGGTATTGTTCTGCTCAGGGGGCCTTGCGCTTTCAGAATTAGCTTATTTTTTCTTGTTTGCATATTTATATTTTAGGAAAAGGTGTTTTTTATTCAGCTTTTTTATACATTTTTTAGGGAAACCCTGCGCAAAGAATTCTTTGAGAGATTAATTCCAGAAAGATGAGCCCACTACGACAAGCTTAACATGTGTGCTTTCAGGGAATATATGGTTTATCTGGGATATTCCAAATGTAAAAATCGCAAGGTGCGCACTTTGTCTGCAGAGCTGAAATTTTCAAGTAAAATTACCGTTACGCACATGCTTTACTTTGGGGTGTTTGCCAACTCTTCCCTTGACAGTAGCAATGCATGTTGGGTATCGTTCTGTTCGGGGGGATATTGCCTTTTCAGATTAAACCTTGTTTTTTCTTGTTTGTAAATAGATTTTTAGGAAAATGTGGCTTTGATTCTGCTTTTTTTCCCTTTTTTTAGGGAAACTCTTTGCAACCACCAATACATTGAGGGATTACTTCCAGAAAACTATGGCCACATCAACAAACCTGGTACACCTAGAAAGCTTGAGGTGTGTACTTCCAGAGAAGATATAGTTTGTTGGGGGTATTTCAAATGTAAAGGGTTGTTTTTCTGGAAAAACTGCAAGGTGCGCATATCACAGTTGTATTTTTTTCTGAAAATCCAGGAAAGGGTGTCTACCTATACATATGTGGTAGTGCTGTAACCAGGAGAAATTGGGGTTTCACACGCAATAAGATTATTGACAAACGTACATTTTTTATTACAAAAAAAACTAGAAATTGTAAAAAATAGATTTTTTTTTATTTTTTTTGCACATATTTCACCCAAAAATATTGAGAATACACCTAAGAAATGACAAACAAGACATTTCATGTTAAAGCCCAGACTATGCTGAAAAAAACAATATATCATTTTCCTGGGAAATCCCTGGAAATCTCTTCAAAAATCACATTTGAACATGGGGAGCGCAAAATAGTGCAAAATGGACTGGCAACAAAGGGTGACAAAAACTCCAGGTAGGCTGGCACTTAAAGGGTTAAAAACTGGGTGGCACATGTTATGTAGTTAAAACTCCTATTATATAACTATAACTTGCATATGTTGCATTAAACAGGTAAAAACATTAGTGTCTGTTTCCAAATATTTATGGACCTAATTGTATATTTATCATTGGGACATTTTTCTGTGACAGTCTTCCTTTAAATACACACCTATACAGTTGTTGGGATAATTCTTTGGGACCAGAAGTAATTTGTAAAGGTTGGTGGGCTTTAATAAACAACATGCCCTTCCCAGGAATGCTTTGACTCGGGCTCACTTTAAATACTTAGGGCAAGTATTAGGGGAATGGTTTATAAGTAAGTTGTTGTACCGTGTTAGCCATCGATGTAAGCAGGAAATCCAAGGTTAAGGTAATGCCATTTATTGGCTAACTCGATAAGATTGAAAATGCAAGCTTTCGAAGCTGTTCAAGCTTCTTCTTCAGGCATAATACAGATCTGTAACTTAGACACACATTTATACAAAACACTACAAAGGAGTGACAATTGTTTTTACACTGACACACATGAGTAGCTAAGTCGTAAAATCGTATACTGTGAGATAAGAATCAGGGGGATTATAACAATTAATGGTGGGCTGATAAGAATGAGAGGGGGAGAGAAAGTGTGTGGAATTTTTATTGCTCTCACACCAGGCCAGACAGTCTGTTTTATATCAGACCTTGTGATGAGTCTTGTCTATTCAATCCATGTCATAATGACACATAAAATTATTGTCCCTGTTTAGCCCACAGTCCATCGATTTAAAGATTTGGATGCATTTACACTCCCATTCCAATCTCTCCTTTTGTGAGCGGAAACCCCCCTTGAGCACTGTGAGTTTGAGATCACATAGGCCATGGCCTGGTCTGCAGAAATGGGCTGCAACAGGCACATCAATTTTATTATTTCTGATTGTGAACCTGTGCAGATTTAGTCGCTTTCTTAGCGCTTGTCCTGTCTGGCCAATGTAAAATGCTGAGGGGCACTGCACACACATGATCAGGTATACTACATTAGGGGATTTGCATGTGAAATTACCCTATACTTTGTAATCATGTTGCATACCTGGTGTCTTTACTCTGACGGTGGTGTAGATGTGTGTGCAGGTTTCATACCTTTTCTGCAGGCAAGGCCATGTCCCATTTTGTGCTGGGTCACTTAGAGAGCTCCTCACAATGAGTTTTCTGAGGTTGGGAGGTTGTCTGTATGCCAACAGAGGGGGATCTGGGAAAATCTCAGAATGTCTCTCATTCCTGTGTAAAAGGGGTTGGAGCTCCTTCGCAATTTTCCTTAGAATCTCCAGACATGGATTGTATGTGACAACTAGAGGAACACGGTTCTACTTTTGGGATTCTTTGTACTGCAGGAGTCTGTGTCTGGGCATGTGGAGTGCTTTCTGTAACTGTGCCTCTGTTTCTGATGGTTTGTAGCTCTGCCTAATAAAGTCCCTTTTTAGATTGTCCATATGTGCGTTTCTGTCCATGGTATCAGAACAGATTCTGTTGTATATGATTCCCTGGCTGAATACTATGGACCTCTTGGTGTGGTTTGGGTGGAAGCTGTTATGGTTAAGGTATGTAGGTCGGTCTGTGGGTTTCCGGTAGATGGATGTTTGTAGGGCCTTTCCCTTAACACGTATGGTGGTGTCAAGGAAATTGATTTCTGTTGGTGAATGGGTCAGTTTCAAACGTATTGTGGGATGAAAGTCGTTAAAATTCATGTGGAAGTCAATGAGGTCTTCCTGGCTTGCAGACCAGATGATTAGGATGTCATCAATGTAGCGAAAATAGGCTATTGGTCTAGTGGCGCATTGTGATAGGAACTCCTCTTCCAGTTTTGCCATGAATACATTTGCATATTGTGGTGCAAATCTTGAGCCCATTGCCACACCCATCTGCTGCAGGTATAGATCTTGGCCGAAACAGAAGTAATTGTGGGTCAGGATGAAATGTATTATTTCGGTGATCTCATCTGCAGGTAGGTTGTGTTCCTGCAGGTACCTTGCACACGCAGCTATACCGTCATCATGTGGGATGTTGGTGTAAAGTGACTCTACATCCATAGTGGCCAAGATGGTTCTCTCTGGTAAAGGTCCAATTGCAGATAGTCTATTAAGAAGATGTGTTGTGTCCTGAATAAAGCTTGGTGTCTCTCGGACCAGAGGTTTTAGGATATGTTCCACCCAGCCCGACAGGTTTCCGGTCAAAGTCCCAATACCAGAGATTTTAGGTCTTCCTGGATTTCCTGGTTTATGAACTTTGGGGAGCATATAAAAGCAGGCCACCTTTGGGTCTTCTGGTATGAGTTGCATTACAGAATCCCTGATTCTAGAGGGAAGGCCTTTAAGTAGTTTTGGGAGTTCCTTTGTGTAAATGTCTGTGGGATCCTCCTGTAGTTTGGCATAGTGTAAGGTGTTAGACAGCTGTCTGTATGCCTCCTGTTTGTAGTCACTGGTATTCATGATGACTATAACACCACCTTTGTCAGCTGGTTTTATTATAATGTCCTTATTCTCCTTTAAAGTGGACCAACACCCAGGATTTTGACTATCCTGGGTTTTGGTCCACTTCGGCGGGGCACCCCGATCGGGGGTGCCCCGCTGTGTGAAACCCCCCAGAAAGCCCCAAAAACTCACCTCTCCCCACTCCCACGTGACTGGACGGTCCAATCCCCGCCAACGTCCAGGCGGGGATCAGGAACGTCCAGGCGGCTGCCGCCGCCGCCGCCTCCCTCGCGTCACTTTCGGCGCGCGCGCGCCCCCGCCGGCCATTCGCAGACGGCCGGCGCGGGCGCGCGCACGCCTACAGGGGCGCGAGGGAGGCGGCGGCGGCCGGCCGCCGCCGAAGATAAGGTAGGTGATTTGGGGTGTTTGGGGGGGTTTCACCTCGCGGGACATCCCGATCTCGGATGTCCCGCGGGGTGGGAGGTGATCGGCCCGGGAATCTTATAGATTTCCGGGCCGATCACCTCTCGGTGTTGGTCCACTTTAAGGTGCTGATGGCCATTTGTTCCTCCTTTGTAATATTTTGCACCAGTCTTGCACCCCGCTGCAGGACTGCGGTTGTGACTTTTTGCCTAAAGGTGTTTATATACTTGTCCAGGGTAGAGTTTTTTCTGGGTCTGGGGATCCAGGTAGATCTTTTGGTGGGGTTAATATACTCTGGCTCAGGTTGAGTAGTGTCCAAGCTCTCCTTGTCATGAAAGTGTTCCTTCAGTCGCATTTTTCTGAAGAAGTCCTCCATGTCACTGCACAACTGAATTTTGTCTATCTGTTTATAACACCTCACTTTAAGACCCCAGTGTCCTAATGGTATTTGACTCCCAACCTAGTAATGCATTTTTTCCAGTCAATGCAAAGGAACCCCACTGCCTTGTGAGGGCCTATATTGGATCAGATAGAAGGGTCTCCAAGCTATCCAGTTCAAACTAGACAAGTATAAGGAAAGTGGTTTCTACTATTCTTAGTATACAGTAGAATCAGATAAGAATCATTACTCTTGGGTATTACTCCGCCAGATGGCGCTGGACTGCAGAGACCGCGAAATTGGCTTCTCCCGGCCCCTCAAATACCCGGGACCTCCCACAAATCTCCAGAATTTCTCTGCAGTCTGGACTGCGAAGGACAAGAAGATGGCTCTCTCTTCTCGCAGGTGAGCGAGGCTATTAGCCTGCGGCCCTGTAGGACTATTCCGACCCGTTCCATTATTACTGTGCCTCCCAGCCTTGGCTGCGCTGGTCCGGATGATGGTAGGCAGCACCGCTGTCAGGTGCTTAGGAGCGCTGCTCCACCGCAATCCCCCACCAAAGGGTAGGCGGTATAGGCATGTGGTGAGCCTCTATGGGATGCCCCTCCCGCACTTTGCCCCTTGACCCTGTCTATTGGTGGGCCCTACGTTAAGTGGCCGCTGCCCTCCCTCGCTCTCCCTTGTAGCTCTCGGGGGGGGGGGGGGGTATTATGCGTTGTTGCTTCACTTGGATGGTGTGCTTGTTGACTTTGTTCAGTCTCCGCACTGACTTGGTGGTTGCACTGGTTGCGGTTTCAATATGCCGCCGCGCATGCGCGCTTCCACTGCGTTCCGCGGTCGGCGGCGGCGTTACCTCAGGCGCTGATGCTCCTTCATTGGCTGCTTGTCACGTGTGCTGCTTCGCGCTCTTCGGGGGGTGGGACCTGCCTATGGCGCGCTCCGCGTCACTGTCTCCGCACCCGCCCCTCGAGGTATGCTCGCCGCCATTATTCCTAGTATGTCACACACCCCGCTTCCAAATATTCATGACACTTGGGAAACCGGCCTTGCAGAGATGACCTGAAAAAAAGGAGCCCCTCCCGGTCCATAATTACCCGGGACCTCCCACCATTCCCCAGTAATTCGTCTCTGCAGATCGGCGAAGCAAGTCAGAAGATGACTCTCTCCTCCTTATAGGTATCCGGGGTAACTCCCGGCCTTTTTCTCTATTTCTGCCTGAACCTCTTTTTTTGCTTGTTATGCTATTATATGCCTCCCAGCCTTGGCTGCGGGCTCGGGCAATGGTAGATGTGCCTTAAGGCGTGTATGGGAGTTTACTCCTCCGTGAGACCCTAAATAAAGGGTAGGCGGTATCCGGGTTGGTGTTCCCCGGCATGGGATGCCCCATCCCTTTTTATTTTCCTTATACCTTGCTGGTTTGGTGCTCTTTTCCCTATACTTCTCCACTTTAGTTCCCCTGGGCCCTTTTTGGGGTGAGAAGAGGGGGGGGGGTTACGTTGGGAAAAGGGGATTATGTTAGAGGTGAGTCTATGCATCTTTTGCACCATGTTTTAAAAAAGATAGAGGAGAAATGTTATAGGAAGTGAACAGACAGCGCTTTAGTGCATACCTTTTGTGAAGTCTGCTTTTGTGTGAGGAGGGAATTTGTTTTCCCTCGTTTTTTTTTTTTTTTTTTTTCGGGCAGTGTGGTGGATCCGGAAGTAGGCGGGGCCTGGCGCGCGGCGTCAGGGTCCGGCCCGCTTTGTCGTCACAATCCTCTAGTGGGATGCAGACCACGCTTGCGTGCTGTGTCAGACCCACCCCCCTTGTTTTCCTAGCTCCGCTCAGATTGCGTGCGGAGGGGGGCGGGGCCAGTTGGCGTCAGAACTAACACGGACCATTTCCGTTTCCTCTGTGCGCGCTAGGCTTCAGTTTCGCATGGTAACGTGAGTACCCTTTGGCTTTGGCTGTCATGTTCATTAAAGTCGTGGTGCATATTTTAATTATGTTTCCCTCATTTCCAGGTGGAATTCCTTTATAAAAGGGGTTTCTCCCGGTCCTTTGGCCCTTATCTTTTTAGGGGGGGTCATTATTATTAATACTTGATTGATTAAATCCTCCCACCTGGGACTTTAAGGAGCATCCTGGGTAGCTAATTGCGTAAATCCCACGTAAGCTTTGCGACTATAAATAACTAAGTATATTTTGCATAACACCATATGGAGGCATCCCAGAATACTGGGCTTACAGTTCCCTCGGGACAGACCCGGCAGTGTTTGGGGTGTGGGGCATCCCTTATAGGGGATAATGCGTTTCTTTGCATTCCTTGTGCTCAGTTGACTATAACGCAGCAGACAGGGGCCCAAGCTTCAGGGTCTGCGGGCCCTGCGTCTTCTCCTACCCCGCCGTGTCTTCCGCACCCCTATTGATGTTGTCACGGGGGGAGAGTCGCATGCTGATGTTTGTGCCAGATTGGCTCACATTGAAAAATGTATTTCTAGCACTGTGGCCAGGAAGGCCTCAGCTAAAAGAAAACATTTGACTCCTGCCGTTCCGGCGAGTGAGTTTGATAATTACGAGTTGCTTGACTGGTCTGACTATTCTCCACTTGAGGAAGGGGAATTGTTTGAGGAGTCTGACATTTCTGATGATCAGCAATTTGTGGGTACTGATGTTGAGCAAGGTGAGGGGGATGTTTTGGACACCCCGAAGGTTCTTGCTCACTTATTTGAGGTTTTGGCAATCTCTCCCCCAGAACCAGTTCTTCCTCAAAAAGGGGAGTTCTTTGGAGCCTCCAAGCCTCGTTTAGAATTTCCTAACCAGAAACATGTTGAGGATATTATTCTTAAAGAATGGGAGAAGCCTGCTCGGCTTCCTGGTATTCCTCTGAGCTGGGATAAAAAATATCCCTTTCCAGTGGACGCAGTTAAGCGCTGGTCGTCCCCTCCTGAAGTGGACGCCCCTGTGCTCAGTTTATCCAATTCTTCCGTTTTACATTCTCCTGATTCCACTACTCTTAAGGATGGAGTGGACAAGCGTATTGATCAAATGGCGTGCCACACTTTTGCTAGTGTTGGCTCGGCCTTGCGGCCTGTTGGTGCTTTGGCACTTGTGGCGGTGGCTGTTAGGTCTGTTATTAGGGACCTATCGATTACCTCAGGGCTTGATCCAGCTTCTGATGAGTTTGCCGCTCTCAAGCGGTGCGAGTTGTTTGTATCTTTTGTGCTTTCTGCATTAGTTGATACTATGGTCATGTGCAGTAGAACTTCCGCCTTGTTGGTGGCTATTCGGCGGTCGGTATGGTTACGTCAGTGGGCGGCTGATATCGTGGCCAAGAAATCGCTTACAGCGCTGCCTTTTGTGGGATTGCGCCTCTTTGGAGAAAAGTTGGATTCTTTCACGAAAGGAGGGAAATTACCTCAGCGTAAGAGACAACATTGTTCCGTCCGGGGGACGGCCTCCTTTAACCCTTCCTTTCGTGGGTCCAGAACTGGTAGGAGGTCGGCCTTTTCAGTCCCCAGGGAATAGAGGAAAAGGACGTGGCCGTCCTAGTCAGAGCTGGGGGTCCAAGCCTAAATCTGCTTCCAAGCCAGCCCAGCAATGAGGAGACGCCCTCACCCTTGCGGGTGGGGGGACGGCTGTGGTTCTTCTTCCAGGTCTGGGTCCAAGAGGTATCAGACAATTGGATTCTGGAAGTAGTGTCTTCCGGTTACAAGCTGGAATTCGAGTTCCGGCCTCCTCCCAGATTTTTCAGGTCCCGGATGCCCTCGGATCCGGTGGTCGCTCAGGGGCTCCGGGTGGCAGTGGCGAATATGTTAAGCATGGCTGTCATCTGCCCAGTGCCTCCAGCGGAAAGGGGCTCTGGATTTTATTCCAACCTATTTACGGTGCCCAAGAAGGACGGCTCTGTTCGGCCTATTCTAGATCTAAAGCGTCTCAATCGTTATATCCGCTTCAGAAGGTTCCGCATGGAATCATTTCGCTCAACAGTCGATGCTCTCCGTCAGGGGGACTTCATGACATCCATAGACATCAAAGATGCTTATCTGCACATTCCGATTTTCCCGGCTCACCAGAGATTTCTCAGGTTCACAGTAGAAGACCAGCATTTTCAGTTTGTGGCCCTTCCTTTCGGCCTTACTTCGGCTCCAAGAGTGTTTACCAAGATGCTAGGAGGAGTGATGGCTGTACTCAGAGTCCAGGGCATTCGCATCTTCTCATCACTGCCTCTTCCCTCAGTCAAGCGGAATTAGACACCAGGACGGTGGCGTCTACGCTAGAGAGGTTCGGTTGGGTGATCAACCATCCAAAATCCTCTCTCTCCCCGTCCAGGGAGATTCCGTTTTTGGGCTTGATTCTGGATACCCTTCAGGCCAGGGTGTTTCTTCCTCAGTCCAAGATTCTTCTGATTCAAGATTTGATTCATCTTTTCTTATCCAACCCTCATCAGTCTATCCGGCTGGGGATGAGACTGGTAGGATTGATGGTAGCTGCTTTCGAGGCAGTCCCTTTTGCCCAGTTTCACATGAGGACGCTTCAGCTCCACCTCCTAGCGAAGTGGGACAAGTGTCCGCTATCATTGGATCATGTTTGTCTGTTGTCTCCCCACGTCCTGCAGTCCCTTCAGTGGTGGCTGTTATCGAGCAATCTCAAGAAGGGCAGGTCATTTCTGGATACCACGGACGCAAGCCTGATGGGCTGGGGGGGCTTCTGGAGGGAACATCAGTTCCAGGGATTGTGGGGGCCTCAGGAGGCTCACTCTCCAATCAATATATTGGAGCTATGGGCCATCCGGTTCTATTTCGATTAACTCATCTTTTACAGGGACTGCCGGTTCAGATTCGGTCAGACAACCGAACAGCGGTCGCATACATCAATTACCAGGGAGGGACTCGCAGTTGGGGTGCCCTCCGGGAGGTCTCTTTGATCCTTCATTGGGCAGAGATCAATGTTCCTTGCATCTCGGCAGTCTACATTCCGGGAGTAGAGAACATGGAGGCGGACTCCTTGAGCAGAGGATGCTCTCGCCGGGGAGAATGGTCTCTCAATTCCAGGGTTTTTCGGTTCCTTTGTCGCAAGTGGGGGACTCCAGAGTTGGATCTTTTTGCTTCTCGTCACAACCACAAGCTTCCGGCTTTTGTGTCTCTATCTCAGGATCCTCTGGCAGTAGCAGTGGATGCCATGTCTCTGACCTGGGAGGATCTTGGGTCCTGTACCTATTTTCCCCCTTCTCCATGATAGGCAAGGTGGTGCGCAAGTTAGCACTGGTAGGGGCGCCAGCAATTCTGGTGGCTCCAAGGTGGCCAAGACGTCTCTGGTTTGCAGACGTCGTAAGGCTGGCAGTGGATCAGTTCCATCTGCCTCTTCTTCCAGATCTCATCACCCAGGGTCAACTTCGTTACCCCAGTTTACAAACGCTGGCTTTGACGGCGTGGCTGCTGAAATCTCCATCTTAAAAGAAGAGAGTCTTTCCGATACGGTGATTCAGACTTTTGTTAGAGCTAGGAAGAAGTCTTCCTCTGTCATCTACTACAGGACTTTGAGGTCCTATATTGATTGGTGTCAGACTAGGGCCTTGCCTTGCGGGGTTTTTTCAATTCCTAGAATTTTGTAGTTTCTGCAACGTGGTCTGGATATGGGGTTCCAGATTAGTACTTTGAAAGGGCAGGTCTCTGCCTTGGCTATTTTCTTTCAAAGGTCATTTGCTCTTCATCCTTTGGACAAGACCTTTTTCCAGGGGGTCACGCATGTGCGGCCTCCTAGAAAGCCCTTGCTTCCAGTGTGGGACCTAAACTTGGTGCTTTCTGCTATGCAGGCTCCTCCTTTTGAGCCGTTGCAGGATATTCCTATTCTTACTCAGAAGATTGCCTTTTTGGTGGCTATTACCTCTGTCCGCCGGGTTTCAAAGTTGGCGGCCTTGTCCATTCAGGCCCCTTATTTTGAGAGGCATCAGGACAAGGTGGTTTTCCGTTTTAAACCGGATTTCCTTCCTAAAGTGGTTTCGACCTTTCATCTAAACCAGGACATTGTTCTTCCTCCTTCCCTGCGTTAAATATTATTTGTTGACTACTTCGGCCTTCCGTAAGACGGATGCCTTTTTTTGTGGTGTCCTCCATTAGTAAATGGATACGTCAGGCCATTATTGGGGCCTATTCTGCTAAGGGGAAAGTTCCCCCTTTTCGGGTCACTGCTCATTCTACTCGTGCTATTGGAGCTGCTTCTTGGGCTTTTCAGCACCAGGCTTCTGTTGAACAGGTTTGCAAGGCTGCAAGTTGGTCTTCTGTGCATACTTTTTCTAAGTTTTACAAGGTTGATGTGCGGGCCTCAGCGGATGCTGCTTTTGGCCGCAAAATTCTGCAAGCAGATGAATATTTGAAAGCGGGGTGTGTGACATACTCGTAATACCCATTTAACAGGTGAGTACTCACAAAATGGTATTTTTTCTCTGGATTCCGTCTGCTGCGTGGCTGGCATCTACCTACCGTGGTCTGTGAGTGCCCTCGCGGGCGGTTTTATTTACCCTATTATCATTATACATGTCACTTATGTCTTTCAGGCGGGTCGAACTCCATTGGTTTCTCCCGGCCCTACCCCTCTTTAGTTACTAAACTTTGTGAGGCCTAGTGTGCTAATTACTCCCACTTCCCTAGCGAGCTATTGGGGCATCCCGGGTTGCTGTTATAGCGTGAATCCCTATCGGCCTATTGTGCCGCTATAATCACCATATGGAGGCGTCTCAGGATAATGTGTTCGGGGTTCCTTCGGGACAAGCCCGGCTGTGTGTAGCTTGTGGGGTGTCCCCTACTAGTGCTGACAATGTGCGGGTCTGTATTACTTGTGCCCAGCAGGTGATTACGCTGCAGCCTGGTTTACCTGCGGCTGGGCCTGCGCCACGTATGGCTTCACCTACTCCTCCAAGCTTGAATTTGACTCCCATTGAGTTGCATACCAGTGGGGATTCTCAGCCTGATGTGTCTGCTAGACTGATTAGTGTTGAGAAGTTGCTCGCTAATACCATGGCGCGTAAGGCCTCTGCTAAAAAGCGGCATTTGACACCTGATGTCACTCTTTTCCCTATGGAGGCTGAAGAGTTCTTTGAACTGTCTGGTTATACCCCCTTGGAAGAAGGGGAGTTGTTCTCTGACTCAGAGTCATCTGATGAGAGGCACAGGGGTCATGATGATTCTGGCTCTGACCCCTGGGCCCCAGATGATACAGATAGGCTGTTGGCTCAGATTTTTGAGGTTTGCATGTGCCATTACAGCGGTGGCTCTTAGGACCCTGCTTAAAAGTGTCCTGGATGGTGCTCCTGGTGATGTGTCTAGTGAAGAGTTTAATGCACTCTCTTGTTGTGAGGTTTTTGTGACTTATGTCCTCTCTGCCTTGGATGATACCATTTGGATGTGTGGCAGAGCCTCTGCCCTAGTGGTGGCTATACGCCGCTCGGTTTGGCTGCGCCAGTGGGCAGCTGACAACGCTGCCAAGAAGGCTCTCACTGGTTCTCTCTTCAAAGGACTACACCTGTTTGGGGACCGCCTGGACCTGTTTGCTAAGGGAGGCAGGTTTCCCCAGCGCATGAGGCAGTCTCGGCCCTTTCTGGGCCAAGGCTCCTTTTCTTCCCCCTACCGTGGATCCAGACAGGGGAGGGGGGTCTCCTTTACTGGGGCCCGAGGAGATTTCTGGGGTAGGGGCAGAGGACGTGGACGCCCTGGCTCATCCTGGGGCTCCAAGCCTAAGTCTTCTCCCAAGCCCCCTCACCCATCTGGGTGGGGGGACGGTTTCAGCATTTTGCTCACGTCTGGAGGCTTCATGTCTCAGACCGGTGGATTCAGGAGGTAGTGTCCTCCGGTTACAAGATAGAGTTTGCTGCCTGGCTGCCCCCAAAATTCATCAGATCCCGGATGTCTCAGGACCCCATATCAGCTCAGGCTCTAATTCTGGCGGTGCAAAGCCTTCTGGAGCTGGGGGGGGGTCATCTGTCAGGTCCCCTTACGAGAAAGGGGCAAGGGTTTCTATTCCAACCTTTTCACCGTGTCCAAAAGAGATGGGTCAGTCAGGCCCATCCTGGACTTGATGATCCTAAACAAATTTGTCAGGTGCAGGCGCTTTCGCATGAAAACTTTGTGCTCTGCTATCAGTTCCCTGCGTCCAGGGGACTTCATGACCTCTGTGGACATCAAGGATGCTTACCTTCATATTCCTGTTTTTACAGGTCATCAAAGGTTCCTCAGGTTCGCTCTGGAGGATCAGCACAATCAATTTGTGGCATTGCCCTTCGGTCTCACTTCAGCTCCCAGACTGTTCACCAAGGTGCTGGCCGGAGTGATGGCTCTGCTCAGATCTCAGGGCATTCACGTGCTGCCCTATTTGGATGACATTCTCATCACTTCTCAGTCCCTCCAACAGGCAGAGCTGGATACTCAGCGAGTAGTGTCCACTCTGGAGTTGTTTGGCTGGGTGGTCAACCATCCCAAGTCTTCCCTGTCTCCCTCATTGGTGACGCCCTTCCTGGGAATGAATCTGGATACAGTTCAGGCAAGGATTTTTCTTCCTCAGCAGAAGGTGGACAGTCTGCTGCTGCAGGTTCAGTCCCTGCTCTCTTGCCCTCATCCCTCCATCAGGCAGGGAATGCAGCTGGTGGGCCTGATGGTGTCGTGCTTCGAGGCGGTTTCTTATGCCCAGTTTCACATGAGGCCTCTGCAACTCCACCTCTTGTCAGTATGGGACAAGGATCCTGCGTCCCTGGACCAGGTCCTTGTTCTGTCCCCCCTAGTGAGGCGGTTCCTCTCGTGGTGGCTGGACTCCAGGAACCTGTTGGTGGGCAGATTCTTTCTGGCCCCCTGCTGGGAGACGGTCACCACGGATGCCAGCCTGACAGGGGGGGGCTTCTGGAAGTCCCTACAGTTCCAAGGGCGGTGGGGCCCTCAGTAGGCCCACACACCTATCAACATTCTGGAACTGAGGTTGGTTCTGGCTCACTTGACCCAACACCTTCGGGGCCGGCCTGTTCAGGTACGCTCGAACAATCAGACGGCGGTTGCCTACATCAATTATCAGGGAGGGACCCGGAGCAAGGGGGCCCTCAAGGAAGTGTCTCTGATCCTGGCCTGGGTGGAGGACAATGTTCCCTGCATATCAGCTGTGTACATTCCGGGGGTGGAGAATCTGCAGGCAGACTCTCTGAGCAGGGGGACCTCTCGCCTGGGAGAATGGTCCCTCTGCGACAGGGTGTTTCACTCTCTGTGTCACCATTGGGGCCAACCAGATGTGGATCTGTTTGCGTCCCGTCACAATCACAAGCTCCCGGCCTTTGTCTCCCTGTCCCAGGATCCTCTGACCTTGGCCACAGATGCTCTAGCAATGTCATGGCAGGACTTTCAGCTCCTGTATGTCTTTTCCCCCATTCCCCCTGTTGGGCAGGGTTCTGCACAAGATAGATCAGGAGGGGGTGCCAGCAATCCTGGTGGCCCCCAGGTGGCCAAGAAGAGTGTGGTTCGCAGACATGGTGCAGCTGGCAGTAGATCAGTACACTCTGCCCAGGGTTCCAGACCTGCTCACTCAGGGTCATTTGCGCCATTCCAATTTGCAAACTCTGGCTTTGACGGCCTGGCTGCTGAAACCTCCATCTTGATGGAGAAGGGGCTGTCTGCCTCTGTTGTTGATACCATGATAATGGCTAGGAAGAAGAAGTCTTCTTCCTTTATTTACTATAGGGTTTGGCGTGCCTACATTGACTGGTGTGAGTCTATGTGTCTCCCCTGTCGCATATTCTCTATTCCCAGGATCCTGGAGTTCCTACAGCATGGGTTGGAGCTGGGACTTCAACTCAGTACTCTGAAGGGTCAACTCTCTGCCCGGGCTGTTTTCTTCCAGAAGTCCTTTGCCCAGCATTCTCTGATCAGGACCTTTTTCCAAGGGGTTACTCATGTGCGTCCCCCACGTAAGCCTATGTTACCTGTTTGGGATTTGAACTTGGTATTGTCTGCCTTGCAGGGTACTCCTTTTGAACTGTGCAGGAGGCTGCCCTGGCCATTCTTACTCTCAAGATTGTCATTTTGGTGGCTATCACTTCTGTTAGGCGTGTGTCTGAGTTCGCGGCGCTTTCCATCCAGCCCCCCTACTTTGAGAGGCACCAGGACAAGGTGGTTTTTCACTTCAAGCCAGATTTTCTGCCTAAGGTCGTGTCTGCCTTTCATCTGAATCGGGACATTGTTCTTCCTTCCTTGTGCCCAAATCCTAGTAACACTAAGGAGAGGGTCTTGCATTCCTTGGATGTGGTTAGGTGTCTGAAGTACTATCTGGTGGCTACTGCACCTTTCAGAAAAACTGGTGCTCTTTTTGTGGTCCCTTCTGGTCCTAGGAAGGGTTTGGGTCCTGCTAAATCTACTATCAGCAAATGGATCCGTCAGGCTGTGATTCAGGCCTACTCTGTTAAGGGGAAGAATCCTCCCTTCCGCCTTACTGCTCATTCCCCTCGTGCTATTGGTGCCTCTTGGGCTTTTCAGCACCAGGCTTCTGTTTAACAAGTTTGCAAGGCCGCTACTTGGTCTTCTGTTCATACCTTTTCAAAGTTTTACAAGGTTGATGTTAGGGCCTCAGCTGATGCTGCTTTTGGCCACAAGGTTCTGCAGGTGGCAGTGGTCTGACCTGTCTGTTGTTACCTTTGGGAATTCCACCCTACTTTATGGACACTGCTATTGGATGTCCCAAGAGTAATGATTCTTATCTGGAGCAGGGCGTACTGTATACTAAGAATAATACAATTCTGTGATTACTCACCTGTAGAATTGGTATTATGAGTATACAGTACGTCCTGCTCCACCCCACCCTTGGTTTGCATTATCCTTGGATCCCCTGTATGGTGATTGTTTTCTTTGTTTTTTAGTTACTAGTTGGTTCTGTTATCATTCTCCCGGCTTCTCGTTAACTGCTTTTCAATGCTGGGGATTTGTGGGAGGTCCCGGGTATTTGAGGGGCCGGGAGAAGCCAATTTCACGGTCTCTGCAGTCCAGCGCCATCTGGCGGAGTAATACCCAAGATTAATGATTCTTATCTGGAGCAGGACGTACTGTATACCTATAATAACAATTCTACTGGTGAGTAATCACAGAATTGTATTTTTCACACATGGACACACGTGTGTGTATATATATTATATGAAGAAGCAGTGGTGGTGGGAACAGTGCCCGCTGCTCTTCTATCTTCTGCTTCCTATGATGTGGAAGCACCGGATATGCGAGTTGACTTTTTTAAAATGTATTTTCTTTTTCCGTCTATGGGGTATAGGAGGGGGGATGCTACACTGCCTATGGTGAATGGGGGGATGCTACACTGCATATATAGGGAATGGCATGGGGGGAGATGCCACACTGCCTATGGGGAATGGGATGGGGGATTGCCATGCTGCCTATGTGGAATGGGAGGGGGGGATGCTTATTTTTCCTATATGTAATGGGAGAGGTGATTCTACACTGCCTATTCGGAATGTTAGGGGGGATGCTTATTAATCCTATAGGGAATGGGAGGAAGGAAAGCTACAATACCTATATAGGGAATGGGAGGGGGGAGATGCCACCCTGCCTATGGGCAATGGGATGGGGGGAAATGCCCCACTGCCTATGGGGAGTGGGATGGGAGAATGCCACACTATCTATGGGGATATGGAGGGGGGGATGCTACACTGCCTATAATGGGGAATAAGATGGGAGGGGTGGCACACTGCTTATGGGGATTTGAAGGCGGGATGCAACTCTGTCTGTAACTGGGGGCTCTGCACATTGCCTAAGGTAAGATATTCTTTTTCAGGGACACTGCTCCTAAACTTTGTTTCTCTTCCATTTTACTTCAGGCCATCAGATTTAATTCAGAGACAATTGGGTTAACCTCTCCCGAAGGGTGTGGTTTGCAAGAACAAAGGTGTGTCTCCACCTCCCGGGCCTATATCCACCTGGCTGACTTGATGCACTTCAGTTTTCTTTCTTGCAATGGTCACTGCAAGGACTTATCTGAACTCCTCTCTCATTTACTTTTTGTTTTAAAGGAATTATGCCTTGGAAGCAGGGGTAATGGAAACCTGACCGTTCGTTGGCCCTTATACTCCTTGGATCTGAATGGACCCACTTTGCCTCTGCAGCTAAGCTGCATTCAGATCAGGATGATAAGGTAAGCGCCAGGGTCTTGGGGCGCTGTGGGGTGTCACCTTTTTGTTTTTTAAAAAAGGAGTGACACTACCTGGCTGAGAATTCCGCCACAAAAAAAGCAGCCCTAAGGCTTTTGTCTAGTGAGCCTGATTGAGGGGAACCAGGGGAATTAATTCCTCTTTATTGCTTTTCCCATGTGTTTTTACTGGTTGAAAAATTCAAAATTTGTGCCCGCCGATATGGAAACATTTTCGGCTTAGCATAGCAGCGAGCACCGGTGTGCGGCTCCTTTCTTACCCCGCTCGCGCTGGAATATTTTCGTCCGGGGCTAAGCGGCAAGTACCGCTAACATCGCGGTTCTCCTCCGGCCGCTCGCACTGCAACATTTTCGTCCGGGACTAAGCGGCAAGTAGCGCTAACATCGCGGTTCTCCTCCAGCCGCCTTCAGTGGAAGATTATCGGCCGGGCGAAGCGCCGGATACCTCTGAGATCGCGGCTCTACTCTGGCCACCTCCACTGGAAGATTTTCGGCTGGGGGAAGCACAAAAATACAGTGAGCCACTGCACTGCCACCCTCAAGCGGACCTAAGTCTTTAGGTAGGTAATTTTTTAATTAATATGTGTATTAATATGATATTTATTCATATATACATATTCATGTTTTTTAATCTTGTTTTTAAAAGATATATATATATATATATATATATATATATATATATAGTTGTGGGATAAGACTGGCAATATATGTGGTTCACCCTCTGAGCTCTCAGAATAGTCTTGCGACTATCGGGAACTGTTCACATACTAGGTTTTAGACCCCCTGGGAGGTAATCTAGTATTAATCACCATGACGGAGGCATCTGGGGTAATCGGATCTGGTCCTTTAGCAGATAAGATTCACCCCATGTCCAGTATGCAAACAGATACTGGACGAGGATAGCACGGTGTGCAGGGTTATGCTACTGTAGTAGTGGATATGGAAGACAATTGTCTCCTCCCTGCAAGGGCTCTGAGCCTTGTTGCCGGTGCCCTCTTAGCTTAAAAAAACCCCTGGCAGCCTTCAAGCGGACCTAAAAAGTCATATGAGCTACTAAGAAGGTTTTGAAAAAAAAAAATCCTCTGAGTTTTGAAGAGGATATTGTGGCTGCCATAGCCTCCTTCTGAGTCTTTAAACTGTCGGCAGCCCTCAAGTGGTCCTAAACCTTTAGAGAGTCATTTAGAAGGATTGGCTACTAAAAAGGTTTTTAAAGAAAAAATGTATCCTCTAACTTGAAGAGACTAACACAAAGAATGACCTCACCAGCCTGTAAAAAGGGTGTTCTCACCTGGCTATAGCAACAATGTTTCCACCCCACAGTCCCCCCCCAAAAACAAACCAGGATATAAACAGCACCACCCAGTGATAATCAAGAATAATTAATAATCTAATTTATTATTGCAAAATACACATAATACACATTGTACATTACAATTCAAATTATGATGTCCTTTTGATAAAAAGTGTGTTGTGATTGGCTTTAATATATATCTGTATTTAGGTAGGAGGAGCAGCTTGTTTACAGTTCCCCCCGGTGGTCATTAGTATATTCCAAGTATGTCACACACCCCGCTTCCAATATTCATGACATGTGGGTTATGTCCAGTAGAGGGCGAACTTCTGCAGAGATGACTAGAAAAAAAGAAAGCCTCTCCCGGTCCATAAATACCTGGGACCTCCCACACATTACCCAGTAATCGTGTCTGCAGACGGCGAGCAAGTCAGAAGATGGCTGTGTCTCCTCCTTGCAGGTAGCCGGGTTACCCTTGGCCAATTTTTTTCTATTGCTGCCCGGACCTGGTTATTTAAACCCTTATTATGCCTCCCAGCTATTGGCTGTCGTTCCGGGCAATGGTAGGCAACACCTTGTGGTGTATACAGGGAGCCATGCTCCCCCGTGAGGCCCCATACTAAGGGGTAGGCGGTATCCGGGTTGGTGATCCCGGTTTGGGATGCCCCGTCCCTTGCTCATCCCTTCCTCTTCTCTGGTGCGGGATTCCCCCCCTTCAGGGTCTCCCTTTTTCCCGATTCGGGGGGGGGGGGGGGGCGCTATCTCTACCCATAATTCTCTTTATTCGTGTATGTGTGTGTGTGCGTGTTTTCAGTGTGTACTTTATAACTGGCCAGTTATTTGTTGGCTGTGCGCTGGCCGCATGCTGCGGCCATTGACGGTGGGGGAGCTTCTTCCCCTCAGGTGCTCAAAGGGGGGGGCCGGGCCCTTGTGCATTGGAGCCATCGCGGAGCCCAGTCACTGGCTGGGAGCCGCGTCTTCTCACTTCTAAGGGAAGGGAAGGGGCCAGGCGAGTGATCCGCGCTGGCCCGCCCTTCTTCTCCCTCTCTCCTATGAACTGTGCTGCCGGTGGACACCATTGCCTGCGGTCTGTGAGTACCCTGTAGGCCCCTCCTTACTTGTCATTATCGTGCTGCGTTTAGCCATTATAACGTGTTGGGGCAGATCCCAGCCCTTTAATATTATTAAATACATATATATTTATATATGAGACATATAAGTATGTTGTTGAGTGCATGATTGTGTCCTCTCATGGGTCCTTTCAAATTGTGTCTTTGGGAGGACTCCCTTTCAAGTGTTAAAAGGGGGGTTCTTCCGGTCCCAGGGTCCCTTGGTGTTTAAATTGGGGTGCCATTCAAATCCTCCCACTCGGGACTTAAAGGGGCATCCTGGGTTGCTCAAGCAGCGTAATTCCCTCTGGTCATTGCGACTACCTTAAAATCACCATATGGAGGCTTCCCAGGATACCGGGCTCGGGCTCCCCTCGGGGCAATCCCGGCAGTGTGTGGGTTGTGGGGTATCCATTACGGGGGATAATGTACTTATTTGCATACCATGTGCTCAGTAGGCCATAACGCAGCAGTCGGGGTCCCAGGCGTCTGGGTCCAGGCCTCCGGTCTCATCACCTACCCCGCCCCGCCTTATCCGTACCCCAAGTGACACCGTCATTAGCGGGGAGTCGCAAGCCAATGTATGTGCTAGATTGGCCAACATCAAGAAATTGATTTCTAGCTCTGCAGCCAGAAAGGCCCCAGCTAAGAGAAGGCATATGTCGCCGGCCGTGGCGGTACTGGATTTTGATGACTATGATTTCCTTGATTGGACTGATTATTCCCCACTTGAGGAGGGGGAATTATTTGAGGAATCTGATGCTGAGGATCAGCTGTATTTTGATACTGATGCTGGGCAGGCGCTGGGGGATGCCGTGGATACCCCCATAGTCCTGGCCCATCTATTGAGGTTCTGGCTATTTCTCCGCCAGCGGAGTCCCCTCTGCAGAAGGAGGAATTCTTTGGGAATTCTAATCCTTGTTTGGAGTTCCCAAATCAGAGTAATTTTGGAAGCATGATTCCTAAGGAATGGGAGAGGCCTAGCCGGCTCCCCGGTGTTCCTCAAGGATGAGATAGGAGGTATCCCTTCCCGGTGGACGCGGTGAAGCGCTGGTCGTCCCCTCCCAAGGTCGATGCGCCCGTCCTAGGATTGTCCAACACCTCCGTTGTACATTCTCTGAACGCCACCACTCTTAAAGATGGTGAGGACAAACGCATTGATCAGATGGCATGCCATGCCTTTGCCAGTGTGGGTTCAGCCTTGTGGCCTGTTTGTGCCTCGGCGCTCGCAGCTGTGGCTACCAGGTCTGTGGTTAGGGGCCTGTTGAGTGGTTCCCAGCTTAACCCGGCCAGCGATGAATTCACAGCGCTGAAGCGGTGTGAATTATTTATGACCTTTGTTTTACCGGCTATGGATGACGCAATTTTTATTGTGTAATAGAACCTCGGCATTGCTAGTGGCTATTCGCCGATCGGTCTGGTTACGCCAGTTGGCGGCTGACATTGCGTCTAAGAAATCACTCACAGCGCTACCCTTGGGGTACGCGGCTGTTCGGGGATAAATTAGATTCAGTGGCGAAAGGTGGAAGGTTACCTCAGCGTAAGAAGCAGCATCGCCCCTTTCAGGGGGCAAGCTCCTTCAATCCTTCCTTTCGCGGTGCCAGAGCAGGCAGAGGTTTTGCCTACTCTAATCTCAGAGGTGACTCCTGGAACAGAGGCAGAGGACACGCACGTCCAGGCCCTAACTGGGGTTCCAAGCCCGAGCCCGCTGCCAAACCAGCTCAGCAATGAGGGGACGCCCTCACCCTTGCGGGTGGGGGGTCGCCTGCGGCGCTTCTTCCAGGTCTGGGCCCGGGAGGTCACAGACAAATGGTTTTTGGAAGTGGTCTCTTCCGGGTACAAACTGGAGTTCGAGTACCGCCCTCTTCCCAGATTCCTAAGGTCTGGGGTGCCCTCGGATCCCCGGTCTGCGCAGGGGCTCCTGTTGGCTGTAAAGAATCTTCTGGACATGGCAGTCATATGCCCGGTGCTTTTCTCAGAGAGAGGCCGGGGCTATTATTCCAACCTCTTAACGGTTCCCATAAAGGATGGATCCATAAGACCCATTCTGGATTTGCAGTTTCTCAACAGGTTCATCAGAACCAAGAAGTTCTGCATGGAGACTCTGCGCTCAGCCATCAGATCCTTTCGTCAGGGGGATTTCATGATGTCCATAGCATCAAGGATGCTTACCTTTCCAGCACACCAGAGATTTCTCAGGTTCGTGGTGGGAGATCAGCACTTTCAGTTTGTAACCCCCATTACGGCATCCTCTCTCAGTCAGGTGGAGCGGGACACCAGGTTGGTGGTGGCGACGCTGGAGAGGTTCGGCTGGGTGATCAACCATCCCAAGTCTTCTCTCTCTCCCTCGAGGGAGATCTCGTTTCTGGGCATGAATCTGGATACCATTTGGACCAGGGTGTTCCTACCTCAGTCCAAGGTGCAGATGATTCAGGATATGATAGGTCTTCTCCTGTCCAAACCTCGTCCTTCTATGCGGCTAGGGATGAGATTGGTGGGATTGATGGTGGCCTCCTTCGAGGCAGTTCCCTTTGCTCAGTTCCACATGAATTCGCTCCAGCTTCATCTATTGTTGGCCTGGGACAGATGTCCGCAGTCATTGGATCAGTCATTCCTGATGTCTCCCCGGGTTCGGCAGTCCCTTCAGTGGTGGCTGGAACCAAGCAATCTGATGAGGGGCAGATCCTTTCTGACCCCTTGTTGGGAGACGGTTACCACGGATGCCAGCCTGTCGGGCTGGGGAGGTTTTTGGAAGTCACATCAGTTCAAGGGGCTGTGGGGTCCTCAGGAGGCTCACACCCCCATTAATGTCTTGGAGCTGAGAGCTATTCGGTTGGTTCTGTCATGCTTGATGCATCACCTACGGGGCATACCGGTTCAGGTTCGATCAGACAATCGAACTGCGGTGGATTACAACGATCTCCAAGGAGGGACTCTCAGCAGGAGTGCCCTCAGGGATAGTTTCTCTGATTCTTGCATAGGCGGAGAGCAATGTTCCATGCATCTCAGCAGTGTACATTCCGGGAGTGGAAAACACAGAGGCGGACTCCCTGAGCAGGGGATTCTCTCGCCGAGGGGAATGGTCTCTCAACCACAAGGTATTCTGTTCCCTCTGTCACAAGTGGGGGTTTCCGGAGGTGGATCTCTTTTCCTCACGTCACAATCACAAGCTCCCAAAGTTTGTGTCTCTGTCTCAGGATCTTCTGGCCCTGGCAGTGGACGCCATGTCTCTTGCCTGGAGGGATCGGGGGTTCCTGTACCTGTTTCCCCCCTTCTCCATGGTTGGCACGGTGGTGCGCAAGCTGGTTCTAGAGGGTGCCCCAAGCAATTCCTGGTGGCCCCAAGGTGGCCGAGACAGGTCTGTTCCGCAGACGTTGATTAGGTAGATTAGTACAGGCTGCCCCTGTTTCCGGATCTGATCTCTCAAGGTCCACTACGTTACCCCAATTTACATACGCTGGCTTTGAAGGCGTGGCTGCTGAAACCTCCATCTTAAGGGAGGAAGGTTTGTCTGAGGCTGTGATTCAGGCTCTTGTTAGAGCTAGGAAGAGATCTTCCTCTGACATATACTACAGGACTTGGAGGTCCTATATTGACAGGTGTGAGGCTAGGGCCTTGTCTTGCAGGGTGTTTTTCGATTCCTAGGATCTTGGAGTTGCTTCAATACGGTCTGGACCTGGGGCTCCAGCTTAGTACCTTGAAAGGGCAGGTCTCTGCCCTGGCAGTCTTATTTCAAGGGTCTTTTGCTCTGCATATTCTGGTTAAGACCTTTTTCCAGGGGGTCACTCATGTGCGGCTCTCTGGAAAGCTTTTGGTGCCCGTTTGGGATTTGAATTTGGTTCTGTCGGCCCTCCGGGGGCCTTCTTTTGAGCCGGTGCAGGATGTTGCACTTTCTATGTTCACTCAAAAGGTTCCCTTTTTGGTGGCTATTACCTCTGTTCGGCGTGTCTCTGAGTTGGTGGCTCTGTTCATTCAGGCCCCTTACTTTGAGAGACACCAGGACAAGGTGGTTTTTCGCTTTTAGACAGATTTCCTTCCTAAGGTGGTTTCTGCCTTGTGTCCAAAGCCTAGTAATGACAAGGAGAGGGTTTTGCATTCTTTGGATGTGGTTCGTTGTGTGAAGCACTATTTGGTGGCTACTTCTCTTTTTCGTAAGACGGACGCCTTGTTTGTGGTGCCCTCCTGGCCCAGGATAGGTTTGGCGCCCGCCAAGTCTACCATTAGTAAATGGATTCGCCAGGCCATTGTTGGGGCCTATACTGCCAAGGGGAAGGTTTCCCCCTTTTTCTGATCACTGCTCATTCTACTCGTGCTGTTGGGGCTTCTTGGGCCTTTCAGTACCAAGCTTCTGTTGAACAAGTTTGTAAGGCTGTTACTTGGTCTTTCGTTCATACTTTTTCCAAGTTTTATAAGGTTGATGTGCGGGCCTCAGCATATGCTGTTTTTGGCCGCAAGGTTTTGCAAGCTGCAGTGGTCTAAGATTTGTGCATTTCTGCTGTATTGGGATCCCCACCCATTATGGACACTGCTATTGGATGTCCCACATGTCATGAATATTGGAAGCGGGGTGTGTGACATACTTGGAATAGTACCATTTTGTGATTACTCACCGGTAAAATGGGTATTATAAGTCTGTCACACACCACGCTTCATCCCGTACTTATTGTATTTTGGATCCTTTATATGGTGAACCTTTTATTGTTAAAGATTTTGCAATTGGCTCTTCCTGGTCCCCTTATTGCTTTTCTATACTGGGTAATGTGTGGGAGGTCCCAGGTATTTATGGACCGGGAGTGGCTTTCTTTTTTTCTAGTCATCTCTGCAGAAGTTCGCCCTCTACTGGACATAACCCACATGTCATGAATATTGGAAGCGGGGTGTGTGACATACTTATAATACCCATTTTACAGGTGAGTAATGACAAAATGGCATTTTTGTTTTTTAATTGTTTTTAATATGTCTGTAATTATGTTTATTTTGCAATAATAAATTAGATTATTAATCTTGATTATCATTGGGTGGTGCTGTTTATATCCTGGTTTGTTTTTGGAGGGACTGTGAGGTCCTCTATTGGTGGAAACTCTAACTTGAAGAGGATATTGTAGCTGCCATAGTCTCCCAGGAAGTTATCCGTCGGGAGGATTTATCCAGTAGGGACTGGTATTCAGAAGTCCTCTACACAAGGAGGTGCTCAGTTAAGATGGATGAGTGATTTCCTCGATTTTCCCCCATTTTTTGGGGGGAACTTTTATTTTTGTATATTTTTTTATTTTTGCGGGTTAGGGTTAGCCTAACCCTAACCCTTAAAATTCAAAAAAAAATTCAAAAAAACTTTTTTGAGGGTTAGGGTTAGGCTAACCCTAACCCTTAAAAAAAAAAAATAATAATAATATTTTTATATATAATATAAAAATAATAAAAATAATTCTTTTTGTATATTTTTTTATTTTTACGGGTTAGGGTTAGCCTAACCCTAACCCTTAAAATTCAAAAAAAAAAATAAATTTTTTTTTGAGGGTTAGGCTAACCCTAACCCTTAAAAAAAAAAAAAAAATGACATAGGCGGGGGGGGGGGGTCCCCATTTTTTGGGAGGAATTTTTATTTTTGGATATTTTTTTTATTTTTACGGGTTAGCCTAATCCTAACCCTAAAATTCAAAAAAAAATTCAAAAATTTTTTTTTAAGGGTGAGGGTTAGGCTAACCTAACCATTTAAAAAAATAAATAATAACATGGGGGGGTCCCCATTTTTTGGGGGGAATTTTTATTTTTGTATATTTTTTTATTTTTAAGGGTTAGCCTAACCCTAACCCTTAAAATTCCTCCAAAAAAGGGGGGACCCTGTCATTTTTTGGGGGATTTTTGAGGGTTAGGGTTAGCCTAACCCTAAACCCTTAAAATTACCCCAAAAAATGCCCCGCCCCCCTTCCTGGAAGGGGGGACCCTATGTCATTTTTTTTTTAATTAACCCCTTATGTTTATAGTGTGGATAGTAGTTGTATTTTATTTGTAAATGTAATAAAGTGCTCTTTTCAGTTTGGGGGCTCGGCAAGAATGGGGGGGCTACCGATACATATGTGGTACCGTTGTAATCGGGAGAAATGGGGGCTATCACAGGCAATATGGTTTTCATTTAAAAAAAAAAAAAGGTTTTATTTAAAATAAAGGAAACAATTGTTTAAAAAATATATATTTTTTGTTTTTTTTTGTTTTTTAGAGGGTGACAAAACTTCAAGTAGGCTGACAATTAAAAGGGTTAATAGTACCTATGCATGTTGGGTATTGTTCTGCTCGGGGGATCTTGCGCTTTCAGATTTAGCTTGTTTTTTCTTGTTTGCATATTGATATTGTAGGAAAACATGCTTTTTATTCTGCTTTTTTATAATTGTTTTTAGGGAAACCCTGTGCAACCTAAGAATTCTTCAATGGATTACTTCCAGAAAGATGAGCCCACTACAACAAGCTCAGTACTCTTAGAAAGCTTAACATGTGTACTTTCAGGGAATATATGGTTTGTGGGGATATTCTAAATTTAAAGGGTTGTTTTGGTTGAAAAATCGCAAGGTGCGCACTTTGTCTGCAGAGCTGAAATTTTTAAGTAAAATTACCGTTATGCGCATGCTTTACTTTGGGGTGTTTGGCAACTCTTTCCTTGACAGTACCTATGCATGTTGGGTATTGTTCTGTTCGGGGGTTGTTGCTTTTTCAGATTTTTTTAGGAAAATGTGGCTTATATTCTTCTTTTTTATTCTTTTTTAGGGAAACTCTGTGCAACCAAAGAATTGATTGAGGGATTACTTCCAGAAAATTGCGCCCATGTCAACAAACCTGGTACGCCTAGAAAGCCTGAGGTGTATACTTCCAGAGAATATATAGTTTTTGGGGGTATTTCAAATTTAAAGGGTTCTTTTTCTGGAAAGACCGCAAGGTGCGCTTAGCGCGGTGCATAGTTGTATTTTATCTGAAAATCTCCTAAAGCGCTGTTTCAGTTTGGGGGAGTCTCCTGGGCAGGAAAGGGTGTCTACCTATACATATGTGGTAACGCTGTGACCGGGATTAATTGGGGTTTCACATGCAATAAGATTTTATTGACAAACTTACATTTTTTATTACAAAAAAACACTACAAATTGCAAAAAATAGATTTTTTTTTTATTTTTTTGCACATATTTCACCCAAAAGTATTGAGAATACACCTAAAAAATTACAAACAAGACATTTCATGTTAAAGCCCAGACTCTGCTGAAAAAAACAATATATAATTTTCCTGGGAAATCCCTTCAAAAATCACATTTGAACATGGGGAGCGCAAAATAGTGCAAAATGGTCTGGCACCAAGCGTGACAAAAACTCCAGGTAGGCTGGCAGCGAAAGGGTTAAGCAATGGTCAGCTGACATAGCCTCCAAAAAGGAATGACAGGACTCCCCTTTAAGGTGGTGTGTGTGTTTGGTGGAGTGCTAGGTTGACATGGTAAAGCATGCTACTAGTGGTAAATGATCTAATCTGCCACAGAAGCCGAAGTCTAATACTGCTTCCGCAGGGCCTCTAATACTCCGGGGTTCCGGTTAGAGGATCGGCCTCTTCGGGATACCAAAGAGATTTTTGGAATAAGACAAAGTTCCAAATTAAGGCAACAGGTGTCTGGCAGGATAGCCAGACCCCCTTCAAAGCCTGTTCGGGCATGAAGGGACGCCCCCGCACTTGCAGGTGTGGGGGGACCGCTTCTGCATTTTGCTAATATTTGGAGGCTTCATGTAACAGATATTTGGATACAGGAAGTTGTATCCTCGGGTTACAAGATCAAATTAGGAGCCAGACCCCCTTGGAGATTTTCTTGGTCAGGGGTATCCCGAATTCCGCAGAAAGCAGAAGCATTGAGATCTGCTGTATCTTGCCTTTCTCGAGATTGGAGTTGTTGATCCACAGTGAAGTTACTCCAGCAGTGTATATATAAGGATACATACCTACATTGCTGTAGGTGGCCTACATCTTCAGTTTGTGGCGTTACCCTTCGGTCTATCTTCAGCACCAAGGGTGTTTACCAAAGTGTTGGCAGGTCTCCTGTTTTCTCTAAGAAGTCAGGGTATACATATAATCCCTTACTTAGACTATCTGTTGATATGGGCCCCATCATGTCAGGGGGCCCAGAAGGATACACAGACTGTCTGATCGACATTGGATAATTGACTATCCAGTCTAATTCTTTAATATCATGTCATAGCTTCAAGAGTTATTCTTTTCTGGGACTGTCATTAGACACGTCTCAGGCAAGAGTGTTTTTCCAACACAGAAGTTACTCTTACTTCAGGCCAGGGTACAGGGTCTCTTGTCTTGCCCTCACCCGACGATTCATCAAGGAATATGTCTGTTGGGCCTGATGGTATCCTGCTTGAGTCAGTACCTTTTGCGCTGTTCACACAAGACCCCTGCAGATGGAATTGCTCGCAATCTGTGATCGAGACCCACACACTCTGGATCACTTTTTTTGCATCACACCGTCAACAAGGCAGTCTCTAGCCTGGTCCTCAGCCTCTTCAGACTGGCAAATCCTCTCTTCCAATACAGTGGAAGATCATCACCATGGATGCCAGTCTATCGGGTTGGGGGAGTGTCATGGAGTCACCAACGCTTCAGGGACAGTGGAGTCTGAAGGAGAGCAAACTCTCCATAAATATCCTGGAACTGAGAGCGATTCTATTGTATTTCAGACATTGGACATACCATCTGAAGGGGCTTCCCGTCCGGATTCAAACAGACAATCGGACGGCGGTGGTATATATCAACCACCATGGGGGCACCTGAATCAGTGAAGCCCTCATGGAATTGAGCTGGTTTTTACTTTTGGCTGAGAAACAGGTTTCATGCATTTTCGGCTGTACACATACCTGGAGTGGACAACTTGCAGGCTGATCATCTCAGCAGAACGGTCCTGCATCAGAGGGAATGGTCTCTTAGTCAGAGGGTTTTTTCAATCCCTATGCATGTGATGGGGGATTCCGGACATAGATCTCTTGTGCATCACGACACAGTCGGAAGGTTACAAGGTTTGTGCCTCAGTCCAGGGATCCTCTCACTATAACAACAGATGTCCTGACTCTTCAGGGGTCAGCATTCAAGCTTCTTTATGCATTCCCTCCAATTCCACTCCTGGGTCAAGTACGAAGAAAGGTTAGCTCACAAGGGAGTCCCAACCATTCTGGTGGCTCCTCAAGAAGAAACTGGTTCTCTGACATAGTAAGGATGTCCAAGGGCAACTCATGGAGGTTACCCGACGATCCAGATCTTCTCACACAGGGGCCTCAAAGGCATCCCAATTCACATATTCTGGCTTGGACGGCCTGGCTATTGAATCCTTTATCTTGGCAGAAAGGGGGTTCTTCTGTCATAGTCATGCAGACTATGATTCAGGCCAGGAAGAAGCCTTCATCAATGATCTATGGTAGAGTCTGGCAAGCATTATCGCTTGGTTCGAATCCAGAAGGTTCGCTGGTAGAATTTTTTCTGTTCCCAGAATATTTGATTTTTTGGCAGAAAGGTCTTGATGAAGGTTTTCAATTGAGTACTTTAAAGGGACAGATATCTGAACTTAGTTTTATCAGCTCTTTATCATATGCATCATTAAGTTTATTGACTCTTAAGGTTATTTTTTTAAGTGGCAATAACCTCAGTAAGGAAGGTTTCTGAATTAGCAGCTTATCAGTTAAGTCTCCTTATTTAAGGTTACATAAGGACAAGATCGTCTGTTTTAAACAGGATGGTGGTTTCCATCTTAATGAACAGGTGAATTGCCTTCCTTTATGTCCTACTCCAGTGTCCGATAAAGAAAGGATTCTTCATTTCTGGATGTAGTAAAAAGCACTAAGATACTCTCTCACTGCTAAACAATCTTTCCGTAGGTCGGACTCCTTATTTTGTCATACCTGAGGGTCCACGGAAAGGTCTTCCACCATCTAAGTCTACCATCAGCGATGGATTAGAACAGGCAGGGGTAAGAGCCTATATTCCCTAAGGGGAAGGATTCTTCTTTTAGGACTACTGCTCATTTGACAAGAGCTGTTGGAGCTTCTTGGGCTTTTTAGCATCAAGCTTCAATAGAACAAGTATGTAAAGCCGCTACTTGGTTTCCAGCTCATACATTTACCAAATTCTATAAGGTACAGCCTTTGGTAGGAAGAAATGACATACAGTGGTAATTAGATGGTTTTGGAATTTGTCTTATTCCTGAAAGGAATAAGGGGTTTTAGAATGTCTAATTCTTGAACGGAATAATGGTTTTTGGAATGTTTTGTTCCTGAATGGAATATGGGTTTTTGAGATGTCTTATTTCTGGAAGGAATAAGGGTCTTTGGAATGTCTTGTTCCTGAAAGGAATAAGGTTTGTGGATCCCACCCAAATTTGGGTACTGCTTTTGGAGGTCCCAATCGTCTCTGAATTAAATCTGAAAAGAAAAGATAATTCTGTGAGTACTCACCTGTAGAATCAATTTCTCTTCCATTATTACTTCAGGACATCAGACCCTCCCTGTCTGCTAGGTTACTATGTTCTTGTGTTGGATGCCTAGTTTTAGTGGAGTGCTAAATATGTAAATAGTTTCTGTAAATAATGATCAGCATAATAAAAAATAAATAAAAAGATTAAACGGAGAGAGGAGTCTTGTATTTTGTCTCCAGCCTTTTGTTTCCAACATGATAGGTATGCCTCCCGGGCGGCTGGTTCTACTGCTTTTTAATTAAACTGAAGTGCATCAAGTCAGCCAGGTGGATATAGGCCCGGGAGGTGGAGACACACCTTTGTTCTTGCAGACCGCACCCTTCGGGAGAGGTTAACCCAATCGTCTCTCAAATTAAATCTGATGTCCTGAAGTAATAATGGAAGAGAAATTAATTCTACAGGTGAGTACTCACAGAATTCTCTTTTCTTCCCCAAATAAATTTTGCAAGAACTTTATAGTGAGTACTTGTTTTGTTTCCCCATTTTAATTTTGTTTGTTGTACAATGCACACTTTGGATGAGTTTTGGCTACATCCTTGGATTTTTTGCTGCACCTAACTTTTGAAGTTAAAGTCACTGGTGTCCTCCTTACTGGAAGAAATAAAAACGGGCACAGGCGGAATCCGGAAGGCGGAAAAGTGTTTTACATTGCCTTTATGGAAAGTTCTAATTGTATTTAGAGAGTTTGGGTTTGGTCCCTCCAGGGTAGGAGGTAACCAAGGGTGCGCCTATTTATATCCTAGTAATAGTCACGAGGATTTTTAAGGTTATTCCTTTTATTCTATACAAATAAGTCATCTAAAAGTGGAAAAAACGTCAAGGAAATATATATAAAACAAAATATCGTTTCTTAGTATCTTATCTGGTGAGTGAAATTATATTTACAGTGATCATATAGATAAAGCAAGTAAATGAATAAATGTATATAGTCCAGATTTTTTGGACCCAGAAGGCTGGGCAGGTGGTGGGCACAAGTGTGCCCTACCTTCCTTAAAGTTTCTGTAATTGGTGCCTCCAGTTGTAGCAAGTGGGTAGTTGGGGATTGATGCCTCCGTTTGTAGCAAGTTGGGATTAGTCCCTTGTTTGTAGCAAGTTTTCCAGTTGCAAACGCATTTCGCTCGAAGGAGCTTCCTCAGTGCAAATAATTCTGATGGAGGTACATGTGGGATAGGTGAGTATCTTATCACTTTGGGTGCAGTTTGCAGTTATCTTAGAAAAAAAAAATGTTACTCACTGTATATGTACTTAGCAGGACCTGCTAACCTTAGGGTGGTCCCTCTGTACTCCTAGGGATGTCTTCCCATCTGTGGGGGGGGGACAGTGCCCGTTTAGTATATATAAATCGATATAATTCATGGCATAGTAGGTCTGAATTAAAGGTACCTGGTATGAGGCAGTTCCGCTGTTGGGCTATCCGGTGCCTCTTGGAAAAATCCTGGGGCTGGTGTCCGGATGTAAGGGTGGCTAGGCAGGTTGTCTCAGGTTTCTCACTGCGTTTCTCGGGTCAGCGCTTCCGCATGTGTCCGCATGTAGGTATGCGCTGGTGTGGACCTGTCAGCTCCATGGCATCCTTTTATATGAAAAGGGGTGCCTGCGTAATTGACTGCTCGGGTGGGCGGGTTGTTGGGCCGCCTGCTGATTGGTTCAGGCTAGGTGAACCGGAAGTGCGTCTTCTGCTATCTTCCGCCCCGAGCAGTCATCTGCCCAGTTACCGGGGAAGGCTCTGCCATTTTGGTGGGGTCATATTCAACGCCATTTTGGCGTAGATGGTGGGGTTATATTCGGCGCCATTTTGGCGTGGATACCTCGGGATTGCGGGAGTTGCGGCCGCCATTTTGGGGTGGATATATTTAGGGTGCGGTGACGGGAGTTGCTGTCACCATTATAGGGTGAATTTTATTGCGGTATCACAGTTTGCACATTCTGTTTGATGCGTAGCTGTGTAGGCGGAGTTAATCCTGCCATTTTGGCGTGGGGATTAAGGGAAGAATTGCGTTTTTTTTTTTATGATTTTCCTTTCATGCTTTGACCGTTTTCTGGGTTTCGTGTTTGTCATGGGGTATCCTCAAGACTGGTTCTGTATACTAACTTTTTCTATAAAGTGGGTTTTGTATGCGTGGAGGGGGGGGTCGAATGGGTGGGCGTGGGTTCCGGTAGTATCTAGCTCAAATGTATTGTTTAGATGCAGTATAGGAGAGGGGAGAGAAAGAGATTTTGTTGGGGGACCCTGCAATACTTTAGAGGAAGGGAGCAAAACTGTTTGTTTCGTTGAGTCCGGGGGGCCTAGTAGCAGCTAGTTTATTAATCCATTTTGTCTCTTTCTGGAGTGTAATTCTTTCTATGTCGCCCCCTCTGGGGCTAGTATGGATTCTCTCCAGTGCTTGGAAGGATACTGTGCTTGGATTGGAGTTGTGTTTTTTGAGAAAATGCCTTCCTATTGGTGATGTTATGGATCCGTTTTTTATGTCCCTGACATGTTCATAGATACGCTGCTTGAATTTTCTATTTGTCTTGCCCACATAGAAGCCAGGGCACGGGCATGTTAGCATATAGATAACGTGGTTGGTGTTGCAATTAACGAAGTGTCTCACTGTGTGTAACTGTCCATTAGGTAAGACCATCTCTTTGCCTTGTTTGAGGTACCTGCACGTGTTGCACCCTCCACAGCTGTAGGTGCCTATGGTTTTACAGCATGTGGGTTGTTCTGTTTTGGTGTAGTGACTATGTACTAGGTTGTCCTTTAGAGAACGTGGACGTCTGAAGACGAGTTGGGGTGTGTGTGTGGAATTATGGGGGCTAAGTCTGGGTCATGGGAGAGTATACCCCAATGTTTCTGTATGATCTTACGTATGTCCTGGTGCTGGTTTGTGTAGGTGAGTACGAAAGGTAATTTTGCTGTTTGTTTTTCTGTGCTTGTAGAATGATGTCCAAAGAGGAGTTGGTGTCTGTCTTTGTTTAATGCCTTGTTATAGGCTTGTTTGAGAATTCTTTTGCTGTAGCCCCGCATGGATAGACGATGTCTAATCCCGTCTGCTGCTGTCTTAAAATCTGTGGGTGTCGTGCTGTTTCTTCTTGCTCTCAAATACTCCCCGTACGGGATACTTCTTTTTAATGGTGCTGGGTGTGCACTACCAGCTCTCAGAATGTTGTTTGCTGCACTCGGCTTCCGGTAAAATTTGGTACTGAGGCATCCTTCCTCGGTCCGATGGATGTTCAGGTCGAGGAAGGAGACCCGCTCCCAGTGGTAATCTAATGTAAACTTTAGGTTATAGTCGTTCTGGTTAAGTAGAGTAATGAAGGTTTTCAACTGTGTTTCCGACCCCTCCCAGATTATCAGGATGTCGTCGATATATCTTAGCCAGATCCTGGTAGTCTGCGAGGTTAGGGTCCTGCCATAGGTTGTGCTCCCACCAGCCTAGGTATAAGTTGGCGTAGGAAGGAGCACAGGTTGTGCCCATGGCGGTTCCCTGTGTCTGTTGGTAAAGTTCTTGGTTGAACAGGAAGACATTGTGTGTTAGGATGAATTGGAGTAGCTTGATTATGAAGGTGCTGTGTTCGTATTCCTCAATATTTAATTGGTCCAAGTAGAATTTCACTGCCTGAAGGCCCTTTGTATGTGGAATACTAGAGTAGAGGGCTACTACGTCTAGTGTCACTAAGAGAGAGTCTTTGGGTATGTTTAGGTCATATAGGATCTGTAGTAAGTGTGGGGTGTCCTTGACAAAAGACGGTAATGCTTGTACAAAAGGCTGTAGGCATGCGTCGACGTATTCACTAGCTCTACTCGTGAGAGAGTCGGTCCCGGAGACGATTGGTCTTCCGGGTGGGTCTGTGAGGGATTTGTGCACTTTGGGGAGGGTGTAGAAAGTTTGTGTAGTCGGTTTGGGTATAATTAGAAATTCTGCAGTTTTTTTGTCAATGATGCCGTGTGTATGTGTCTCCCAGATGAGTTGTTGAAACTTTTCTTTGTCCTTTGTAAGTACTGTCATCGGGACCTTTTTGTACCATTCTTTGTTGTTTAAGATTCTTTTGCAAATATCCTCATAATGTTGTTGGTGTAGGATGACAATGTTGCCTCCTTTGTCCGCTGGTTTGATTATGATTTCTTTGTATTTCTTTCTGTATTTAATTCGTTTTTTATTTGCTTTGTAGTATTTTAAAAATTAAGCTATTACTGTGTTTATCAGCAATTTTTAAACACGTATAAAACAAATGCCTTTTTATTCACCTTTTTCAGTAATTCACTTAAATGGTTACCAAGGGAGGCGTGTAGCTTGCAATTTACATCGGATAGATGTGTATATAGCCTAACAATTAAATTTGAAAATCACTGGTTTGGGTTAGGGGATGGGGATGTTTCATATTGGTTGAATGTCTTTTCAAATCAGACCATTGCATTGAAATTAAGAAGGATATGTTCTTTTATGGATGTTTTGGTCTATTTCCATGCTGTTCTTGCTTTATAAAAAATGATGTGCCTTTGATTAGTACCATAATATATGGTAAATATGCTTTTTGTCTTTGTTTTTAGTCTCCTGCTGAACAGGCCAAAGCAACGCTGCAGATGGTTCTCCAAGCTGCTGGTGAGTGATGGTAGATGAAGGTTTGTGTTTGTGAGACTGAAATAATTACCGAGCAGGAACTATACTATGGAACACGCCTCATTATAAGGTGGTATTATGCACTGGCACTGCTGTAAAGTATATTTCTATCATTATCTTAAAGCGGAAAGGAACTTATTTAAAAGAACAATGACAACAAAAGTAAAGAATTATTTGCATTCTTTCTGGTACAGCAATTATGGGCTGGGGTTAGCAAATGCCATTCTCTGCTAATGCATATAAAATGCTTTCTAAATCATAGGAAAATATAACTATATATATATATATATATATATATATATATATATATATATTTTAAATTGAAGGCAGCCAGAGCAATCCCTTTAACATTTAAGTTGGTAAACTGAAAGTACTTGAAAGATATAGGTATTTTGTAATAATTACTTAATGCACTATACTGTTGTTTGCATCAGGACACACATAGTTGGGGTGGGTTAGGGTCCTTGCTGAGAGCACTTCAGTCATGTCCCGTGGACAGGAATTGAACCTGCAACCCTCTGGGGCACAAGGGCTGCTTGCTTACCTCTAAGCCAAGACTGCCCCTCTTTATGCATGTGTAGGAAGGAAGGCAGTGTAGGCAAGACTGTAAAATCTGAGCATGGAGGCAGTTTAGGGACATTGTCTCGGCTGTTGGGAGTGTCTTTGTAGTCTAGCCATGCAAGTCGGCTGTTGCCTGTGGCACTGTGTGGAGGCCATGCATACAGATCATTTCATTTACTGATAAAGACTAGCATATACTTCTAGTAGATGTGCACTTACATTTGTGGGGGTTTTGTGCCCTTCACACATTTTCTGCCTGCAAAAAAACTTTTTCTTGTCATCCTACAGGGGGTTTGGTTCTGATTTATATGCAATTGGGTCTTTAGGCAGACACTGTAAATACCTGCTCCACTATGATACAGCCTCGGTTTCAAACACTAGGAAGATAGATACACTACTTGAGCAGCATGTGATTTACATTCTTTCAAACTTTTATTTTAGTCTTGTCTCAATCCAGTATAAGCTACTGAAACAAGACTTGCGCCCTTCAGATTATACTCCACAATAAATTCTAATTAGGATGACTATATGAGGGTTAGGATTGTGTCGGGGAAATTGGCCATGTTTCCTTGATTACGTCATTGGCTGTTGGATTCAGAACACAGACGCCACATGCGGTACCATATTATCGTAAGACTGATAGGCGTTTCTTGCAAACATTTATAGACTTTCATATGTTTCAACGAATCACAGAAGAACAAACCTTATAGTGCACATGACATGCTATACATAAATTTTGTTTCAAGAACTCTACTGACTAGGAATTACATAGATCAGATTGAATTGAAAGTGGGTTGGTCAAATTTTTAACCTATATTTGCTTATCAATTGCATGGCTCAGATCATTAAGAATATCAAAAGTAAATGTGTTATAGAACCATCTCTGGTTCTTCCTGCATTCCTCTGCTTTATATCTATCCTTTTGCTGGATTGTGCTCCTCCGCTCCCCCAAAGGACCACTGCTTTAGACTATCTTGTCTTCTCATGCACTACACAGTGGATCATATTTCAGGACATACAGTAGTTCAGTCAATGTTATATCTGCATGTACAGACCAAGAATACAAGGATAACCCATGATCCTTCTCAAATATGAAGAACTATGCAAATAATCTCTTTATGGCTATATGCTATCATAAGTGTTTGGAAAAGCATTGACTGTGTAATAGCCATCAGCGCTTGTTGACACATGTATGGGATGTTGATTGCTGTATATGGGGGGTGGGACTGGAGAGCTATCAACTATCTTGCACAGTATCTGAGCATGGTCAGGGCACTTTATAGGGACAAAATGGCACCAGAAGATTCTTTGTGTTCATCTTCATGTGCCCTTTGGATTGTGTATAATCCGGTGGTCTTTCAGGTTTTCTGCAGTCTAGGATGTTTCCTGGCATAATAGGGATTTAGCCACTGTCATCAAGTAGGAATGCACTGCTTGTGGCAAGACTTAAGGGAGAACTATTACGAAAAATGGCCTGATAATAAAAATCCATATAAATTTGCTGGCTTGCAAGAAGGTAGGTTACTTATTCACCCGGCATCAAGAAATATTCAGCCAGGCTTTCTTTTTATATGTCAAAGGAAGGAAGAGGAAATCAGGGGTAACAGGTTCTGTCACCCCTGCTGGACTAAACCTGTCACCCTTAGATTTTATACCTACCATGAGAGAATAAACCACAAGCTTTTTATTCAGGCGTTTTATTCAATTTGGGTGCTGTGTTTACATGGATTTTTAATATTACACAATTTTGCGATAGTGCTCCTTTAAGGTGGCACGATGAAGAGGTGGCTATATAGTCCAAAAGCGGAACAGCTCTGAAATTCCAACTTATGCTGTATGTGGCTATATTATAAGTGTATCTAATGGGTCGACTGCACATTCTATGGGAAAAAAATGATTTTACGAAGTACTTAAATCTACTTTTAATCCACTTATCCTTCCTTTTTTAAAATAAAATATAAATGTAGAATTATCTCCACACACATTCCCTTTTTTGGTAATAAGAATGTGTGTTAATACCACTTTAAAATATTCACTTCTTTTCCAATGAAGTTCCCAAGCATTGTCGTTTCGCAGCTTCACATATATGCATTATTCTCCCTATTTTTAATATGCCTTGAAGAACGTAATTATAAAATAGATGTGACAGCCTAGCCCTCAAAAAGAACAATTTGTTTATTCTCCTCACAGCTGTCACCCCTCATTTCTTTAATTTAACACCTTAAAACGTATTACAGACGCAATAAGATATATATCATTTTGGCCATGGTGCCTTTGATTTTAAGTGATGGTTAAAATATTTTTGACACCTTAATACATAAAAAGCAGAAGTTATGAAGGCGTATGATGATGCAGGTACTGTGATGCCATCCTTGCAACACAGCAGGGCATGCATTATTTAACCTACTTGTTTTGTGCATTTTTGTTATTGTGTGGTCCTTTTGTGTTATATTTGCTTTAGTCATCTATAAATTGGATTATCTTTGACCCTGTTAAATGCGTTTTTCTATTGATGTTGCCTCTTTTGATGCTAAAGTAAGATGGTGGGATCTCCAAAATCTTGCTGGTCTATTAACATAGTTGCATAGTTAGTACGGGTGAAAAAGGACTTATGTCCATCAAGTTCAACCATTTTGTATTTTTTTTATTCTTAGTATACAGTACGTCCTGTTCCAAATATAGTACTTACTATCGGGTATTACTCCGCCAGATGGCGCTGGACTGCAGAGACATTGAAAATAGGCTCCTCCCAGCCCCTCAAATACCCAGGGACCTCCCACAAATCCCCAGATTTTCTCTGCTTTTTTACTACCAATAAAATAGATTTTTACTATAGCACATTGTGGTTTTGCTACATTCTTGTGGGTAGAGTGCGGACAATCTGAGGGCCTGTGTGGGGTTTCCAGAAAGCCCCCCTCAAACTAGAATTGTTAGGTGTAGACGGGCACAGACGGGTCCGGCACCCCCACTTGTTACACTATTAGGCTGTGCGTGTCTATCTTGAAACTGTTGTAAACAGATTTTCTCTGCAGTCTGGACTGCTAAGGACGAGAAATGGCTCTCTACTCGCAGGTGAGCGGGGCTATTAGCCTGCGGCCCTGTAGGACTGTTCCCACCCGTTCCATTTGTAATATGCCTCCCAGCCTTGGCTGAGCTGGTCGGGTGAAGGTAGGCAGGTTAGGTGCTTAGGAGCGCTGCAATCCCCCACCAAAGGGTAGGCGGTTCAGGCTTATGGTGAGCCTCTATGGGATGCCCCTCCCGCACTATTGCCCTTTGCCTCTGCCTATCGGTGGGCCCTATTTAAGTGGCCGCTGTCCTCCCTCATTCTCCTTTTAGCCTTCGGGGGAAAAGAGGGGGGGGTGTTGGTGTGTATGCTATGCATTTACGTGTTTTAGACTTATACTTTATTTTAGTCTGCCTTGTGTCAGCCGCTGTGCTGTCTCGCTTTTTATTACTGTATTTGAAATTACCGCCGCGCGCCTTTTTTTCTTTTTCTGTCACAATATGTTCCCCGCTTGGCGGCGGCGTTACCTCAGGCGGCGTCGCGCCGTCATTGGCTGCTTGTCACTTGCTGGCTTTGCGCTCTTTGGAGGGGACGGGGCCCGTCTATGGCACGTTCCGCATCATTGCTAATACCGGCCCCTCGAGGTATACCACCGCCATCTTTGTCTGCTTGGTTGGCTTATGCACAACGGACCTCTACGTACCGCGGTCCGTAAGTGCCCTCGCGGGCGGCTTTATTATCCCCCTTTTTATTACTGTCTGCTTACGACCTCCTTTATTATGTCTTTCAGGTAGGGCAAACCCATTGGCTTCTCCCGGCCCTCTATTAGTTTATAACTTGTTAGGCCTAGTGTAATTTACTCCCACTCCCTAGCGGGTTATTGGGGCATCCAGGGTTGCTGTATAGTGTTAATCCCTATCGGCCTATAGTGGCGCTATAATCACCATATGGAGGCATCTCAGGATAATGTGACCGGGGTTCCTTCGGGACAAGCCCGGCTGTGTGTAGCGCGTGGGCAGCCTCATGCTGACGCTGACAAGGCGCAGGTCTGTGTACCCTGTGCTGAGCAGGTGCTTGCACTGCAATCTGGCCTTCCAGTGGCTGGGCCTGCACCTCATATCACTTCACCTACCCCCCCCCCCAAGCTTAAATCTCACTCCTACTGAGTTGCATACAAGTGGGGATTCTCAGCCTGATGTGTCTTCTAGACTGGCTACTGTTGAGAAGTTGATTGCTAATACCTTGGCGCGTAAGGCCCCTGCAAAAAAGCGTAACTTAACGCCTAATGTCACTCTTTTCCCTATGGAAACTGAGGAGTTTTGGAATCTTTGTGGCTATACCCCTTCGGATGAAGGGGAGCTCTTTTCTGACACAGGGTCATCTGATGAGAGGCCAAGGGGTCCTGACAATTCTGGCTCTGACCCCTGGGCCCCGGATGACACTGACAGATTGCTGACCCAGATTTTTGAGGTCCTGTCCATTTCTCCCCCTGTTGCGGCTCCCAGGCAAAGAGGGGAACTTCTCCATACAGCTAAATCACGTTTGGAATTTCCAGAGCAAGCACATTTCAATAACCTTGTGCTCAAGGAATGGGAACGCCCCAGTAAACTTCCCGGGGTACCTAAAAGCTGGGATAGGAAATATCCCTTTCCTGCTGAGGTGGTGAAGTGTTGGTCATCTCCTCCCGAGGTGGATGCCCTGGTCCTAGGGCTATCTAACACCTCTGTCATGCATTCCCCTGACTTTACTACCCTGCGGGATGCTGAGGACCAGCGCATTGACCAGCTGGCATCCCATGCCTTTGCATGTGCGGGGACGGCGCTGCTCCCGGTCTGTGCCTCTTCCATTACCGCTGTGGCCACTAGAACAAGCACCCCTCCTTTGGCCACTAGAACCTTTATCAGAAATATACTTGATAGTGCTCCTGATGATTTGCCTTGTGAGGTGTTCAATGCACTCTCCAGTTGTGATGTTTTTGTAAATTTTGTCCTCATCTGCCCTTGTGGTGGCTATACGCCGCTCAGTTTGGCTGTGCCAGTGGGCTGCTGACAACGCTGCCAAGAAGGCCCTCACTGGTTTTCCATTCAAAGGACTGCACCTGTTTGGGGACCGCCTGGACCTTTTTGCTAAGGGAGGCAGGTTACTCAGCGCAGGCGGAAATCTCGCCCCTTTCGGGGTCAGGGTTCCTTCTCCTCCCCTTACCGTGGTGCTAGACAAGGGAGGGAGATTTCCCTTACCGGGGCCCAGGGACATTTCTGGGGTAGGGGCAGAGGACGTGGACGTCCTGGCTCCTCCTGGAGTCCCAAAGCAAAATCCTCTCCCAAGCCCCCTCAGGCATTATGGGGCGCCCTCACCCATCCGGGTGATGGGATGGCTTCAGCACTTCGTCTGGAGGTCTCACGTCTGGAGGCTTCATGTCTTAGACCGGTGGATTCAGGAGGTAGTGTCCTCCGGTTACAAGATAGTTTGCTGCCTGGCCACCCACAAGATTCACTAGCTCAGGAGCTAGTGCAGGCAGTGCAAGGCCTCCTGGAGCTGGGGGACCTCTGCAAGGTCCCTTTAAGAGAAATGGGCAAGGGTTTCTATTTCAACCTATTCACAGTTCCCAAAAAATCCTCAACAAATTTGTGAGGGGCAGGCATTTTCGCATGGAAACTCTGCGCTCTGCTATCAGTTCCCTGCGCCAAGGGGACTTCATGACTTCTGTGGACATCAAAGATGCTTACCTTCATATTCCTGTATTTCCAGGTCATCAAAGGTTCCTCAGGTTCGCTCTGATGGATCAACACTACCAGTTTGTGGCGTTGCCCTTTTGGTCTCACCTCAGCTCCCAGGGTGTTCACCAAGGTGCTGGCTGGCGTGATGTCTCTGCTCAGGTATCAGGGCGTCCATGTGCTTCCCTATTTGGACGACATTCTCATCACCTCCCAATCACCACCCCAAGTCCTCACTGTCCCCTTCCCTGGTAACTCCATTCCTAGGAATGAATCTGGATACAGTTCAGGCAAGGATTTTCCTTCCTCAACAGAAGGTGGACACTCTGATGGCACAGGCTCAGTTCCTGCTATCTTGTCCTCATCCCTCCATCAGGCATGGGATGCAGCTGGTGGGCCTGATGGTGGCATGTTTTGAGGCGGTCCCTTATGCCTTCCACTTGAGACCTCTGCAACTTCACCTATTGTCAGTGTGGGATAAGGACCCAGCGTCCCTGGACAGGGTCTGTGTGCTCTCCCCTCTGGTCAGGAGGTCCCTCGCATGGTGGATAGACTCAAGGAACCTGTTGGGGGGCAGATCCTTTCTTACCCCTTCCTGGGAGATGGTCACCACGGATGCCAGTCTGTCAGGTTGAGGGGGTTTCTGGAAGTCCCTGCGGTTCCATGGGAGGTGGGGCCCTCAGGAGGCCCACACACCTATCAATGTCTTGGAACTGCGGGCAGTCAGGTTAGTTCTGGCCCACTTGACTACTCACCTTCGGGGCCTGCCTGTTCAGGTACGCTCGTACAACCAGACGGCAGTTGCCTACATCAATCATCAGGGAGGAACCCGGAGCAAGGGGGCCCTCCAGGAAGCGTCTCTGATCCTGACTTGGGCGGAGGCCAATGTCCCCTGCATTTCAGCTGTGTACATGCCAGGAGTGGAAAATCGCCTGGCAGACTCTCTGAGCAGGGGGACCTCTCGCCAGGGAGAATGGTCCCTATGCAGCAGGGTGTTCCAATCTCTGTGTCACCATTGGGGCCAACCAGATGTGGATCTGTTTGCGTCCCGTCACAATCACAAGCTACCAGCCTTTGTCTCCCTGTCCCAGGATCCTCTGGCCTTGACCACGGATGCTCTAGCAATGTCATGGCAGGACTTTCAGTTTCTGTATGTCTTCCCTCCATTCCCCCTGCTGGCCAGGGTTCTGCGCAAGATTGCTCTGGAAGGGGTTCCAGCAATTCTGGTGGCCCCCAGGTGGCCAAGAAGAGTGTGGTTCGCAGACGTGGTGCAGCTGACAGAAGATCAGTACGCTCTGCCCTTGGTGCCAGATCTGCTCACTCAGGGCTCACTACGCCATCCCAATTTACAAACTCTGGCTTTGACGGCCTGGCTGCTGAAACCTCCATCTTGATGGAGAAGGGGCTGTCTTCCTCGGTTGTGGATACCTTGATAAAGGTTAGGAAGAAGTCTTCTTCTTCCATTTATTACAGGGTTTGACGTGCCTACATTGACTTGTGTGAGTGTAAGTCTCTTCCCTGTCGTATGTTCTCTATTCCCAGGATTCTGGAGTTCCTTCAGCATGGGTTGGACATGGGGCTCCAGCTTAGTACTCTGAAGGGGCAGGTCTCTGCCCTGGCTGTTTTCTCCCAGAAGTCCGTTGCTCAGCACCCTCTGATCAGGACTTTTTTCCAGGGGGTCACTCATGTGCGTCCCCCACGTAAGCCTATGGTGCCTGTTTGGGATTTGAACTTGGTTTTGTCAGCTTTGCAGGGTGCTCCTTTTGAACCTGTGCAGGATGCTACCCTGGCCATTCTTACACTCAAGATTGTCTTTCTGGTGGCTATCACCTCTGTTAGGCGTGTGTCTGAGTTGCAGGTGCTTTCCATTTAGCCTCCCTACTATGAGAGACACCAGGACAAGGTGGTGTTTCATTTCAAGCCAGATTTTCTGCCTAAGGTAGTGTCTGCCTTTCATCTGAATCAGGACATTGTTCTTCCTTCTTTGTGCCCTAATCCTAGTAGTGCTAAGGAGAGGGTTTTGCATTCCTTGGATGTGGTTAGGTGTCTGAAGTACTATCTGGTGGCTACTTCAGGAAAACCGATGCTCTTTTTGTGGTCCCTTCTGGTCCTAGGAAGGGTTTGGCTCCTGCCAAGTCTACTTTCAGGAAATGGATCCGTTAGGCTGTGATTCAGGCCTACTCTGCTAAGGGGAAGAATCCTCCCTTCCGCCTTACTGCTCATTCCACTCGTGCTGTTGGTGCATCTTGGGCTTTTCAGCACCAGACTTCTGTTGAACAAGTTTGCAAGGCTGCTACTTGGTCTTCTGTTCATACTTTTTCTAAGTTTTACAAAGTTGATGTTAGGGCCTCAGCTGATGCTGCTTTTGGCCGAAAGGTTCTACAGGCAGCAGTGGTTTAAACTGCTGTTTAAACCACTTTATGGACACTGCTATTAGATGTCCCGATAGTAAGTACTATATTTGGAGCAGGACGTACTGTATACTAAGAATAATACAATTCTGTGATTACTCACCTGTAGAATTGGAATTATGAGTATACAGTACGTCCTGCTCCACCCCACCCTTGGTTTTGCATTATCTTGGATCCCCTGTATGGTGAATGTTATCATTGTTATAGTTAATAGTTTGGGTTGTTTCTATTCTCCCGGCTTCTCGTTAAATGCTTTTCAATGCTGGGGATTTGTGGGAGGTCCCTGGGTATTTGAGGGGCCGGGAGGAGCCTATTTTCGATGTCTCTGCAGTCCAGCGCCATCTGGTGGAGTAATACCCGATAGTAAGTACTATATTTGGAGCAGGACGTACTGTATACTCATAATACCAATTCTACAGGTGAGTAATCACAGAATTGTATTTTTGTACTGATAACAGCTAATATTAACTGTTAATGTTACTTTCTGAAAAGAATAAACCTTTTCTAAGTATACAGCCCGTCCTGTTTCACTAATATTCTTTACGCTTGGGATATCCACCACAAGGTGGCGCAGTAGACTGCAGAAGAGACTTGTGGCATCTCCCGGCCCTATGATAGGACAGGAACCTCCCACAAATTCCCAGTTTCCTTCTGCAGTCTGGACTGTAAAGATAGAAGATGGCTCTCTATATTATGCAGGCGAGCGGGACTTACCAGCCTGCGGCCCTGCAGGACTATTTCCACCCATTCTGGACCCACTGCCTCCTAGCCTTGGCTGCCTGGTTCGGGTGAAGGTAGGACAGCGCCAGGGTCAGGTGCTATAGGAGCGCTGCTCCATCCGCAATCTCTGTACCTGCAAGGGTAGGCAGTTCAGGCTTATGGTGAGCCTTGTGGGATACCCCTTCCTGCCTTATTGTGGGCCTTCCCTTGCCCCCCCCCCTCCCTAGCTAAGCATGCTTTGGGTGCGCCTACCGTTGCTCTTCCCCACCTCGCTCTCTCCGGGGGGGGGGGGGGGTAGGTGGTGTGTTTCACATTGTATTATTGTCTGTTTATTACTCTTATTGTCCAGGCTCTCCGTGGCTGGTGGCGACATTCGCCTCATGTTTTGCTGCGCTGGCATTGGCGCTGGGGGGTCATGTGGAGCATGTTTTGTGCTCTTCGTGGGGGGCGGGTCCCGCGGATGCCGCTTTTTGCATCATACCTTCGCGGCCCGCCCCTCAAGGTCCTTGCGGGCGCCTTTTTGTTTGACGTTTGTCTTCTCCTGGCCTGCGGTACTGCGCCGCGCTGCTGGCTTGCCTGGATGTGCGATCTGCTTCTTGGTCCGTGAGTCCCCTTCGTGGTTGTATTGTGCTCTTGCCACCACATTATGGGAATGTTATGTGTGGTTTTCTTATGTCTTTCAGGCGGGATTAATGTGACTGTGGTTTCTCCCGGCCCTTTTCCCTTTTGTCATCTCCCAGCTTCCATAGCGGCTTTTGGGGCATCCCTGGTGGCTCTTGCTAGCCTTAACCCTATACTGGCCACTGTGCCCATTTTAATCACCATATGGAGGCTTCCGGGGATAATGTGCTTGGGGTTCCTTCGGGACAAGCTGTGGGTCGCGTGTGGGGTATCCCCTGTGAGTAACGGTGTCAGGGTATGTGTGCCCTGCGCCCAGAAGGTACTTGCGCTGCAGTCTGGGTCGCCCATTTCTACATCACCTACCCCCCCGCGCCTGCATTTGACCCCTAGTGAGGGACATGCTAGTGCGGAATCACATTATGACTTGGCCTTGTGGATGGCCAGCCTGGAAAGGCATATGGCTGGACCGGTCCCCCTTAAGGCTTCTGGCAAGAAGCGGCATTTAACTCCCGCTGTTTCCCTTTTTCCTGAAGTGGATGAGGGACAGTTTTCTTTCCCTGGCCTGTACCCCCTAGAAGAGGGGGAACTTTTCTCTGATTCTGAGTCCTCTGAGGAGCAGCAGGAGATTTATGGTGCTACTTGGTCTCCTATTGGAGAAGACCCATGGTCTCCTGAGGATTCGGACAGGCTGTTGACTCACATTTTTGAAGTACTGTGTATTACACCTCCTGTCCCGGCTAAAAGGCAGCAGGGTGAGCTTTTTCACACTGTTAAACAACGCTTGGAGTTCCTTGAGCAGATCCACTTCAATAATTTGGTGCTCAAGGAGTGGGAACGTCCTAGCAGATTGCCCGCGGTGCCTAAGAGTTGGAACAGGAGGTATCCATTTCCAGCTGATGTGGTTAAGCGCTGGTCGTGGCCCCCCTGAGGTGGATGCTCCCATGCTTGGGTTGTCCATTACCTCGGTCATGCATTCCCCTGACACTTCTACTCTGAGGGATGGTGAGGACCGGCGTGTTGACTGGCCTGTCACGCATTTGCTTGTGCAGGGACTGCGCTGCGCCCTGTGTACGCTTCTGCCATCAAGGCTCTTGCTCTTAAAGGGATACTCAAGTGCCTTCCGGATAATGCCTCGGATGCCAATAGGGGGGAGGAGTATAGATCCCTCCTGCTTTGCTATGAATTTGTGGCATTTATTCTTTCTGCTATGGATGATGCGGTCAGGATGTGTGGTAAGACTTCTGCCCTTTTGGTGGCTATACGCCGCTCTGTTTGGCTGCGTCAGTGGGTGGCTGATAATGCTGCTAAGAAGGCTCTCACTGGCTTCCCCTTTACTGGGCTATGGCTCTTTGGGGAGCGTCTGGATCTATTTGCCAAGGATGGTAGGCTGCCTCAACGCAGGAGGCAGCCGCGGCCCTTTCTGGGGGCTGGTTCTTCCCTCCTTCCGTGCTCACAGATCTGGCCGGGGTGCACCATTTGCGGGGGCACGAAGAGACCCTTGGGGCCGGGGTAGAGGCCGTGGTCGCCCTGGTCTCTCATGCGGTCCCAAGTCCAAATCTTCCCCCAAGCCCCTTCAGGCATGAGGAGGCGCCCTCAACCGTCCGGGTGGGGGGACGGTTGCGGCTCTTTGCTCACGTTTGGACACTGCACGTCTCAGACCAGTGGATTCAGGAGGTGGTGTCCTCCGGGTACAAGATAGAGTTTGCAGCCTGGCCGTCCCCAAGATTCATCAGATCCCGGATGGTTCAAAATCCCTTGTCAGCTCAGGGCTTGCGACTTGCGGTCCAAAGCCTTTTGGATTTGGGGGGTCATTTGCCTGGTGCCCTTCCAGGAAAGGGGCAGAGGTTTCTATTCCAATCTGTCCCCAAAAAGGATGGGTCCCTGAGGCCCATCCTGGATTTGAAGCTCAACAAATTTGTCAGATTCAAGCATTTTCACATGGAGAGCCTGCGCTCGGTGGTCAGCACCTTGCGCCGGGCGACTTCATGACTTCTGTGGACATCAAAGATGCTTATCTTCATGTTCCTATCTTTCCAGGTCATCAGAGATTTCTCAGGTTCGCTCTGGAGGATCAGCACTACCAATTTGTGGCATTACCGTTCGGTCTTACCTCAGCCCCTCAGGTCTTCACAAAGGTGCTGGCGGGGGTGATGGCTCTGTTGAGATCTCAGGGCATTCGCATCCTTCCTTATCTGGACGACATTCTGATTACGTCTCAGTCCTTCCATCAAGCCGAGCTGGATACCCAGATGGTGGTCTCCACGCTCGAGTCCTTCGGTTGGGTGATCAACTACCCCAAGTCTTCTCTGTCTCCGTCCTTGGTGACGTCCTTTCTGGGCATGACTCTTGATACATCTCAGGTCAAGGTTTTTCTGCCTCAGCTGAAGGTGGAGAGCCTGCAGATGCAGGCACGGTCTCTGATTTCTTGCCCTCATCCCTCCATTCGGCAGGGGATGCAGCTGGTGGGCCTGATGGTGTCATGCTTTGAGGCGGTTCCCTATGCTCAGTTTCACATGAGACCTCAGTTGCACCTCTTGTCAGTTTGGGATTGGGACCCTGTGTCCCTGGATCAGACATTTCTTCTGTCCCCTCTGGTCAGTCAGTCTCTCTCGTGGTGGCTGGATTCAAGGAATCTCCTAGTGGGCAGGACCTTTCTGCCTCCGTGCTGGGAGACTGTCACCACAGATGCCAGTCTGACAGGTTGGGGGGGGGGGGGTTGAAAGTCTCTGAAGTTCCAGGGTCAGCGGGGCCCTCAGGAGGCTCATGCCCCCATCAACATTCTGGAACAGCGGGCGATAAGGTTGGTCTTTTCCCAGTTGACCCCACACCTTCGGGGTCGGGCGGTTCAGATCCGTTTGGACAACCAGACGGCGGTTGCCTACATCAATCATCAGGGAGGAACTCGGAGCAAGCGAGCCCTCAAGGAAGTGTCCCTAATACTGTCCTGGGCGGAGGAGAATGTCCCCTGCATCTCGGGAGTTTACATCCCGGGGGTGGAGAACCTGGAGGCAGACTCTTTGAGCAGGGGGATGTCTCGGCTGGGGAAGTGGTCCCTCAGCAACAGGGTGTTTCACTCCCTGTGCCACCGCTGGGGTCTGCCGGATGTGGATCTGTTTGCTTCACGTCACAAACTTCCATTCTTTGTCTCTCTGTCACAGGACCCTCTGGCCTTTGCCACGGATACGCTGGCAATGCCTTGGAAGGGGTTTCGGATCCTCTATGTGTTCCCTCCGTTTCCTCTGTTGGGCAGGGTGCTGCGCAAGGTAGCCCAGGAAGGGGTGCCAACCATTCTGGTGGCCCCTGTTAGCCAAGAAGGGTGTGGTTCGCAGACATCGTGCAGTTGGCAGTAGATCAGTACGTCCTGCCCAAGGATCCAGATCTGCTCACTCAGGGGCAGCTGTGCCACCCGAATTTACTAACGCTGGCTTTGACGGCTTGGCTGCTGAAACCGCCATCTTGATGGAAAAGGGTTTGCCTGCCTCTGTTGTTGATACCATGATTCGGGCTAGGAAGAAGTCCTCGTCCGTTATCTACTACAGGGTCTGGCATGCTTACATTGCCTGGTGTGAGTCTACATCTCTTCCCTGTCGGGTGTTTTCTGTTCCCAGGATTCTGGAATTCTTGCAACATGGTTTGGATTTGGGCCTTCAACTTAGTACCCTCAAAGGTCATGTTTCAGCTCTGGCAATTTTTTTTCCAAAGATCTTTTGCCAGTCACCGTTTGGTTAAGGCTTTTTCCAGGGGGTTTCTCATGTGCGTCCGCCACGTAAACCTATGTTACCAGTTTGGGATTTGAATCTGGTGTTATCTGCTTTGCAGGGTCGTCCTTTTGAGCCTCTCTGTGAGGCCGCTTTGTCCATCTTGACTCTTAAGGTAGCCTTTTTGGTGGCTATTACTTCTGTCAGGCGTGTTTCTGAGTTGACGGCGTTCTCCATCAAACCTCCTTATTTTGAGCGACACCAGGACAAGGTGGTTCGGTTTAAACCTAAGGTTGTGTCTGCTTTTCATCTCAATCAGGACATTGCCTTCCTTGTGTCCTTATCCTGCTAATTCCAAGGAGAGGACTCTGCATTCTTTAGATGTGGTCAGGGTTCTGAAGTTTTACTTGGTAGCTACTGAATCTTTCAGGAAGACTGATGCTCTTTTTGTTCTTCCTTCTGGTCCTAGGAAGGGTTTGCCTCCGGCTAAGTCCACTATCAGCAAGTGGATTCGTCAGGCGGTGGTGCAAGCCTATTCTGCTAAGGGGAAGGATCCTCCCTTCCGCCTTACTGCTCATTCCACTCGTGCTATTGGGGCCTCTTGGGCCTTTCAGCACCAGGCTTCTGTTGAACAAGTTTGTAAGGCCTCAGCTGATGCTGCTTTTGGCCGAAAAGTTCTTCAGGCGGCAGTGGTTTAAACTGTCCGCTGTTGTTCTTGGGGATCCCACCCTACTTTACGAACACTGCTTTTGGACGTCCCAAGCGTAAAGAATATTAGTGAAACAGGACATGCTGTATACTTGGAAAAATACAATTCTGTGAGTACTCACCTGTAGAATTGATTTTGTAGTATACAGCACGTCCTGTTTCACCCCTCCCTTGTTATCATTATTCTTGGTTACCTCTGTATGGTGATTTGTTCTGATGTTTGGTTGGGGTTTTTCCTTCATTATTATTCTCCCGGCTTCTTGGCTAACTGCTTTGTAACACTGGGAATTTGTGGGAGGTTCCTGCCCTTTTATAGGGCCAGGAGACGCCCAAAGTCTCTTCTGCAGTCCACTGCGCCACCTTGTGGTGGATATCCCAGGCGTAAAGAATATTTGTGAAACAGGACGTGCTGTATACTACAAAATCAATTCTACAGGTGAGTACTCACAGAATTGTATTTTTTTGCAGCTGTCAGTGGTTGATGCTGTAACAAGCTTCTGTGGGAGGCTATTTTATGGTAAAAAATAATTGTGGTCTCCGAAGACTTTTTTTTTTCCAGACTGAGGGAGTGCCACCTTGTCTTTGGAGATAATTTTAGCTGAAATTATTTTATATTTTTTTTATTGGCAATTTATTTATTTATACAAGTTAATCATGCCCCTCCACCTCAGACATCTTATCTTAAGTTTAAACAAATTTAATTCCCATAATCTTTCTTCATTACTAAGACCCTTCATTCCCTTTATCACTTTGGTGGCTCTCATCTGCACCTTTTCCAAAATCATGGTGTCTTTTCTATGAACGGTTGCCCACAACGATACGGCATATTCCAGGTGAGGGTACATCAGTGCTAGTAAAGAGGCAATGTTACATCTCTGCCTCATGATTCCATGCCTTTTTGAATGCATGATAATATCTTGGTGGACTTATAAGCAGCTGCTTGGCATTGCATTCTGTTATTTAGTCTGTGGTCTACCAGTATCCACAGATCCTTCTCATCTAGGGACTCTCCCAGTTTTACTCTCTCAAGGACATATGTGGCCTGCAGGTGCATTACTTCACATTGAACATACAAAATAATGGTCAGCCCTACCTATGCAATGCTACGATCCCAGCTGCAGTAAAGAAAACTGACCCGGCACGGCTGCAAGCACTCTCCTCGTGTCCAGTACAGTGTAAGAAGATGAAGCCAGCCAGCGTTCAGCATAAAAACATCCAAGGTTTTATTTCCAAATAATTTAAAATCCATCCATGATCAAAGCATAAACGAGAAAAGGAACATCCGAGTGATATTTTGATCTCCTGTCTACGCGTTTCGGACGTCAGTCTTTACTCATGACATGACACTTTACTTCACATTATTTAACATTGAACCTCATTTGCCAAGTGGATGCCCAGACACTCAGTTTCCAAGTCAGCCTGAAGTTTCTGCACATCTTCAATAGACTGCACTGTGCTACATATCTTGGTGTCCCCTGCAGAAATAAAGACAGTGCTTTTAATTCCATCTTATGGCTTATTTATAGACAAATTAAATATTGGCCATAGCACTGAACCCTGGGGTACACTGCTTACAACTGGGGACCATTCAGAGTATGTATCATTAACCACAACTCTCAGCACTCGATCCTTTAGCCATTTTTCATTCCAGTTACAAACTGTATTTTCTAACCACGAAGACCTTAATTTCCCCAATTAGCGTCGATGGTGGACAGTGTCAAATGCTTTTGCTAAATCCAGATAAACTATATCTACAGCCACCCAACGCCCCTGTCCATGATTTTACTTACCTCCTCATAAAAGTCAGTCAGGTTAGTCTGACAGCTTCTGTCCTTAGTAATACCATGCTGGCTGTCACTTAGAATATTATGCTTAGTTACATAATGTTAAATAATACCTCCCCAGAGCTGGGGGGGGGGGCAGAATAGCCCAGGGGGCCGCGATTGCTATGTGGGCTTGGAGCCTGCAGGGCAGGGGGCCACTGGAGCTGCCTCCGCACTCTGTTTTTCAAACCCTGCATAGCTGTTTCCCGGGCTAGTTATGCTGGGTAGACCCCTACCACATTTTTAGGGGGAATTTTTAACCCTTAAACCCCCCCCCCCCAAGAATGGGCATCCCTACGCCATATTTTATTTAACCCTTTATGATATGGATAGTAGTTGTATTTCATTTGTAAATGTTATAAAGTGCTCTTTTTCGGTTTGGGGGGCCCCTGGGCATGAACGGGGGTCTACTGATACATATGTGGTACCGTTGTAATCAGGAGAAATGGGGCTTTCACACGCAATCATTTTTTTTTTCTATAAAATAAATGTTTTAGTTAAAATAAACAAGACATTTAAAAAAAAAAAAAAATTATATATTATATAGTATGCAGCACTTCCTGCTCCAAATAATGATTCATAACTTCTGGGATAGTCCACAAGAGGGCGCTTTACTGCAGAGATGGCAAAAAGAGGCCCCTCCCGGTCCTTATATACCCGGGACCTCCCACTAATTCCCCAGTTTTTTTCTGCAGGGGGCTGCGAAGGACAAGATGATGGCTTCTCTTCTCGCAGGTAAGCTGGGCTTCACAGCCCCTGGCCCTGTTGTTCTATTCCCATCCGTTCCACCTTTATTTGCCTCCCAGCCTTGGCTGAGTGGTCGGGTGATGGTAGGCAGCACCTATTAGAGGTGCTTCATTGGAGCTTGCTCCACCGCAAATCCCCCACCAAAGTGTGGGCGGTTGTCAGGTTACTGGTGATCCTGACTTGGGATGCCTCGTCCGCTATTGCCCTGCCTTACATTTATTAATGTTTTAATGGGCTCCTTACTTCCCCTTCTCCCATTATACTGCTCGTCGGGGGGGGCAGGGTGAGTGCCTGATTAGTGTAGATGTGTTTTGCCTGTTTGACATACTGTTATGAGTTGTGATGCCTTTTTCATGTTTTTGCTGGCACTCTCCTTGGCTCTGCTCCTCTTCCCTTCAGTTTTTGAATTGCCCGCCGCTGACTCGCGCGCCCTGCAGCGTCAGCAGCGACGTCACTCAGGGACCTGATGGCTGCTGATTGGCTGTGGGGTGGCTGTCTTCAGCCTGTAACCCCGCGCTTCCTGTAGGGGACGTGGCTTAATGCTGGGCGCGCTCCGCGGTGCTTCCTCTTGCGGCCAGTCCCTTCAGAGCCCTGCAGCGCCATCTTGTCTCTCCTGCCGGATAGATTGCAAGCTCTTCGGCGGTCTGTGAGTGCCCTTTTTGGGCCCCCTCTTATATTTTGATTGCCTTTCACTCCTGTTTAATTAATGCGGGTATTGTATTTTTATGTCTTTCAGTTGAGAAAACTAATTAGAGGTTTCTCCCGGTCCTGTGCCTTCTATAAGTCTAGTTACTATATTAGAGGCCTAAAAAACAATAAAATCCTCCCACTATCCAGTTAAGGGGCATACCGGGTAGCTGCACAGCGTAATTCCCATTGGTCATTGTGACACCAAAAATCACCATATGGAGGCTTCTCAGAATACTGTGCTCGGGGTCCCATCTGGGCAAGCCCGGCTGTGTGTGGTGGGTGGGGCATCCCCTGTAAGTGATGATGTGCTGGTCTGTGTACCCTGCGCCCAGCAGGCGCTTGCGCGGCACTCTGGGTTGCACTTGTCTGGGCCTGCGCCCACCATGTCTTCTCCCACCCCCCCTCGGTTGATTGTGACCCCCAGTGAGATTAATACTAGTGGGGAGTCTCAGCTTGATGTGTCTTCCAGGCTGGCCCACATTGAGAGGTTGATTGCTATCTCTGTGGCCCGTAAGGCCCCAGCTAAAAGACGGCACTTGGTGCCTGCTGCGTCTGCCTTCCCTATGGATACGGAGGAATTCCTTGATTTGTCTGACTGTACCCCGCTTGAGGAGGGGGAGTTATTCTCAGATTCGGAATTTTCCGATGATCAGCAATTCCTTGGCACTGATGCCGGCTCAGAGCATTGGAATGCTGATGACACCCATAGACTTTTGACTCAAATCTTTGAAGTACTTTCCATTTCTCTCCCTGCTGCGGCACCCAGGCAAGGGGAATTGTTTGGTACTGCAAAGCCATGTTTGGAATTTCCAGAACAGGCTCATTTCCCTAATCTGGTTCACAAGGAATGGGAGAGGCCTAGCCAGCTCCCTGGTATCCCTAAGGGATGGGATAAAATGTACCCTTTTCCCCCGGATGGGGTTAAATGTTGGTCAACTCCACCAGAGGTGGATGCTCCGGTTTTGGGGTTGTCTAATACTTCTGTGGTGCATTCCCCTGATTCCACTACCTTGAAGCATAGTGAGGACCGACGTATTGACCAGCTGGCTTCCCATGCCTTTGTCTGTGCGGGATCTGCCCTGTGCCCAGTCTGTGCTTCTGCTATTACTGCTGTGGCCATGAGGTCTCTGGTCAAGGGCCTGTTAGAAGGCTATCCTGATGATTCTCCCAGAGCCTTATCACAATGTGAGATGTTTATTGCTTATATTTTTTCTGAATTAGATGACACCATTAGGATGTGCAGCAGGACCTTGGCTCTGGTTGTTTCTATTCGCCGCTCGGTCTGGCTGCGCCAGTGGGCAGCTGACAATGCTGCTAAGAAGGCAGCTCACAGGGCTACCCTTTAAGGGGCTGCGCCTTTTTGGTGACCGGTTGGACCTTTTTGCAAAAGGAGCTAGGTTGCCCCAACGCAAAAGGCAACTGCGGCCCTTTCGGGGCTCAGGGTCCTTTACCCCCTCCTTTCATGGATCCAGGTCAGGGAGGGGGGTACCCTTTGCGGGGCACAGGGGTGATTTCTGGGGCAAGGGTAGAGGCTGTGCCCGTCCCGGATCCTCCTGGGGATCTAAGCCCAAATCTGTCATTAAGCCCGCTCAGCCATGAAGGGGCACCCTCACCCTTATGGGTGGGGGGGGGCGGCTGCGGCTCTTCGCTCATGTCTGGGGACAACAGGTCTCAGACAGGTGGATTCTGGAAGTTGTGTCCTCCGGCTACAAGCCCCTCCAAGATTTCTCAGGTCTCGGATTCCTCTAGACCCCCTGGCCGCTCAGGGTCTATTTCAAGCTGTACAGAACTTATTAGGTATGGGGGTCGTCTGTCCGGTCCCTCCGGGGGAGAGAGGTCAAGGTTATTATTCCAATCTTTTCACAGTACCCAAAAGGGATGGCTCTGTCAGGCCCATCCTAGACTTAAAACTTCTCAACAGGTTTATCAGAACCAGACGCTTTCGCATGGAGACCCTGCGCTCCGTGATCAGCTCCTTGCGCCCCGGGGGACTTCATGACCTCCATAGACATCAAGGATGCTTACCTTCATGTGCCAGTCTTCCCAGGGCATCAGCGGTTGCTCAGGTTCGCCCTGGAGGACCAGCTCTACCAATTTGTGGCACTTCCCTTTGGTCTCACCTCAGCCCCCAGAGCGTTCAGGTACTGGCGGGAGTGATGGCCATCCTCAGAGCCGGGAGCATTTGCATTCTCCCTTATCTGGACGACATTCTCATTACATCTCATTCTCTCCAGCAGGCGGAGTTGGATACCCAGATGGTGGTAACGGCCCTGGAAACGTTCGGATGGGTGATTAATTATCCCAAGTCCTCCCTCTCCCCGGCCCGGGTGTCCCCCTTCCTGGGCATGAATCTGGATACCATTCAGGCCAGGGTTTTTCTTCCTCAGCAGAAGGTGGATTTTCTTCAAGCTCTGGTTCATTCCATGCTGTCCAGCCCTCGCCCTTCCATCAGGCAAGGGATGCAATTGGTGGGACAGATGGTGGCCTGCTTCGAAGCAGTTCCTTACGCTCAATTTCACATGAGACCCCTTCAGCTCCATCTCCTTTCAGTCTGGGACAAGAGTCCCCTGTCTTTGGATCAGGCCTTTGTTCTCTCTCCTCTGGTCCGGAGGTCCCTCCTGTGGTGGCTGGACTCGAGGAATCTTCTGGGGGGCAGATCCTTTCTGACTTCATGTTGGGAGACGGTCACTACGGATGCCAGTCTGTCAGGTTGGAGAGCCCTGCAATTCCAGGGGCTGTGGGGCCCTCAGGAGGCTCACGCTCCGATCAACGTCCTGGAGCTGAGGGCGGTTTGGTTGGTGCTGGCACAGTTGACTCCTCACCTTCAGGGTCGGCCGGTACAGGTTCGTTTCGACAATCAGACGGCAGTCGCCTATATCAATCATCAGGGAGGGACTGGGAGCAAGAGTGCCCTCAAGGAGGTGTCGTTGATTCTGTCCTGGGCCGAGAACAATGTCCCGTGCATTTCAGCAGTTTATATTCTGGGAGTGGAGAATCTGGAGGCGGATTCCCTGAGCAGGGGGACCGCTCGCTGGGGGGAATGGTCCCTCAACAGCGAGGTCTTCCTGTCCCTTTGTCACCGGTAGGGGAGGCCAGACGTGGATCTGTTTGCTTCTCGCCACAATCACAAGCTGCCAGCATTTGTTTCCCTGCCTCAGGATCCCCTGGCTCTGGCGGTGGATGCTCTGTCTCTGTCCTGGCAGGGTCTCGGTCTCCTGTACCTCTTCCCTCCGTTTCCTCTTCTGAGCAAAGTTCTGCACAAGTTTGTTCAGGAGCGGGTGCCTGCCATTCTGTTGGCCCCCAGGTGGCCAAGACAGGTGAGGTTCGCCGACATCGTGCGGCTGGCAGTGGATCAGTACGCTCTACCCTTGGTTTCGGACCTTCTCACTCAAGGACGGCTCTGTTATCCCAATTTACAAACGCTGGCTTTGACGGCCTGGCTGCTGAAACTGCCATCTTGAAGGAGAAAGGTATGTCTGATTCGTTGGTTCGTACTCTTGTCAGTGCTAGGAAGAAGTCCTCCTCCACTATTTACTATAGGACCTGGCGGACCTACATTGACTGGTGTGAGTCTAGGGCCTTTCCCTGTCGTGTGTTCTCCATTCCTAGGTTCCTGGAGTTCCTGCAACATAGTTTGGATATGGGCTTTCAGCTCAGCACCTTGAAGGGTCATGTGTCCGCCTTGGCTGTTTTCTTCCAGAGTTCCTTCGCTCTACATCCTCTGGCCAAGACTTTCTTCCAGGGGGTCACTCATGTGCGCCCCCCCCCCCCCCAAACCCATGGTACCGGTCCGGGATTTTAATTTGGTTTTGTCCGCCCTTCAGGGTACTCCTTTTGAACCTGTACATGAGGCTGCCTTGTCTCTCCTTATCCTGAAGGTTGCCTTTTTCCGGCTTTGTCCGGCATGTTTCTGAGTTGGCGGCTCTGTCGATTCAGGCCCCCTACTTTGATAGACATCAGGACAAAGTGGTTTTCTGATTTAAACCAGACTTCTTACCTAAGGCTGTCTCTGCCTTCCATCTCAATCAGGATATTGTGCTTCCTTCTTTGTGCCCTAATCCTGGTAATCCCAAGGAGAGGGCCTTGCACTCTCTGGATGTTGTCAGGAATTTGAAATACCACCTGGTGGCTACTGCTCCTTTCAGAAAGACGGACGCCTTGTTTGTGGTTCCATCGGGTCCCAAGAAGGGGTTGGCTCCTGCTAAGTCTACTATTAGCAAATGGATTCGTCAGGCTATTGTTAGGGCCTATTCTACTAGGGGGAAGGATTCTCCTTTCCGTGTTACTGCTTATTCTACCCCTGCTGTTGGGGCTTCCTGGGCCTTCCAGCACCAGGCTTCTGTTGAACAAGTTTGTAAGGCCGCTACGTGGTCGTCTGTTCAAACCTTTTCCAAGTTTTACAAGGTTGATGTTCGAACCTCAGCGGATGCTGTTTTTGACCGTAAGGTTCTGCAGGCGGTAGTGGTTTAATCTGCGCGTTGTTGCCTTTTTTTGGGATCCCCACCCTTTTTTTGTGGACACTGCTATTGGATGTCCCAGATGTTAGTGGGAGGTCCCGGGTATGTATGGACCGGGAGGGGCCTCTTTTTGCCATCTCTGCAGTAAAGCACCCTCTTGTGGACTATATCCCAGATGTTATGAATCATTATCTGGAGCAGGACGTGCTGCATACTTATAATACCAATTCTACAAGGTGAGTAATCACAGAATTGTATTTTTCTCAAAACATCCATCGGGCAGCATACGCCCGAGACCTCCGGGCTCCTCCCACCAAGGGGAACACGTGACCACCAGCCAGAATAAAGTCTTGACTCCTCCCTCCATTCCCCAGTTGTTTTCATGTTCCTCCGTGAGGTAGGAGCCAGACCACTAGCTCCTGGACCGGTTGGTTTAGGTAAGTATATTCCCGGTACTAAGGGCCTATTCTACCAGGGGTCCATTTCTCGGTCCTGAAGGCTTTTCCTTTTGCCTGGGGCCCGAGATACCTTATGGGTAAGTAGATTTTTCCCCTCTTACTGAGGATGAATTTTGGGAAGAAGCCAGGGTGACTGAACCCCATATTTTTAAATTTTGGGATCTAATGTTAATTAATTTTTTTAGGGCAATCGGGAAATTCCCTGATGATTTGGTTGCTCTGGATTCTTTTTTTCTATTCTTTTAAACATTTTGACTATTTTTTACATTTTTGAATTTTTAATGTCATGTACCTTTAAGAGGCGGGGAAGAGAGGGGAATGGCGCGTTCTCTCTCTTTCTTCCCCGCCTAGCCGTTACTTCCGCATTCTCGCTTACCTCGCTGCGCTGGCGGGGGGGGGGGGATCGGCATCTCAGCATCAGGAAGAGGTCTTCCTCTCCGGGAGTCCGGCGGGGAGGATCCTTCTCGGCGGCACGAGGTGCGGGTTCGTTTCTCTTGCGGCCGGTGCCACTGCGGGTCCGACGAGCGTCCTCCTCATGGCATAAGGTACCACGTGCGCCCTGCATGTTTTTATATTATCCTTACAGGAAATTAGATCCCAGGCTTCTTCATCCCGGGCTGCTGACATCACATCTCGGCGCCCGGTGGAATTTCCTGCTTTCCCACAACACGTGTTTTTTGCCTTAAAGGGACAGCACAGTGTTTTGGGCAATTCTGTATTATGGCCTCCCCTTCTAAATTTAGTATGAAGGGTTAATATTTAATTATGGGATTTGGCGCCTGCCCTATTTAGGTGGACTCAGGAAGCAAATCTTTTGGTGCCTCTATCCAGAAGCATGGCAGAACAGGATCAGGACGGTTTTTTGGATCCTATTGAAGATTCTTCCACAGAAATAACTTATGTGGACCAGGATTCTTTCAGTATTCCGTCGGCTGCCGATTCTGGAAGGAGGAGGCCCAGCTTTGCCCGGTAAGTCACTTTTACTTATTAATAGTGTCTATTTTGGGCATGTTAGTTAAATTTAAATATGGCTATCGCCCCTTTTTTTGCTTATGTCTCTTAATCTTTGAGACTAAGCTCACAGAAGTGTACCTAAATCCTCTTCTTCTGGACCTATTCCCCATAAGATAAGTAGGAGTGGTCCCAAGGATAAACTGTGTTTTTTGGGGGGGAAGATCAGGCCGGTTTTAGGGCTTTAAACAGAGGAAAAGGTACTACCGTATTCCCTCCGGGACATTTACCTTGCCTTTCCTATGATTTTCCTATCCTTGGGATAGAAGTAAAGGATTCAGGCCCAAAATGTAATCATGTTGGTTTTTTTCCAGATTTGACGCCTGACTCTTCATGTTCATTCCTTCTCATTATCTTGAAGGATATGATTATGAACGATTGGAAAGATCCATTTTGGGAAATAGATTTTCATGACCTATGTTCACGACACCCTGAGTCCGGTTGCTCATCTGATCTCGGGAATTAAGCAATATCTGGTCCGGTCAATACTTGGACCCTAAGTAGGGTCACAGGGTTTTTAACTTGCATATCCTTTTACGGAAGAGGATTCAGATTTATGGCAAAATGCCCTAAGTTGGAGGTCTTTTGTGCCAAAGTCTCTAGGAGAGCAGGGTTAGCCTTTGAAGATTTTGGGTCCTTTGCAATCTCCTAGATAATAATAATATTGATTCACTGCTCTAAGAAGGTCTGACAAGTGGAATCTAATATTTGGACCTATTGGCTTCCATTTGTATGATCGGAAGTTTGGCCTTCTGCTTCAACAATGAAAGGACTGTTTGTTGAAAAGGAGTGGTCTAGGGGGATTATGAAATCCCTTTTCAGCTATGTCTTTTGGTGTCTAGTGCCGTTAGTTTTTTTGGGAACAAAGTACATGGCTGTAACATATTCGTTCACAGCATTCTCTGGTTGAGGACCCGGGTCTGAGGATATTGGGTCAAAGATTAGTCTTGTGCAATATTCTTTTAGGAATATTTCTGTTTGGACGGATTCGGGTGTACGACCGATAAGAACATATATATTCTGCCCGATTTGGGCCGCCTGTTGAAGGAAGTGCTCTTTTGCAGCTCCTTTGGTTAGATGCTCCTTTCATACAGGGACGCTGCTAATGAACCAGGGGGTACCGTCCTCCTCTACCTCTTCTGCTAGTAAGGAGGGTTTTAAAGGTTCCACTCGGTCTGGAACCTATTGACCCAAACCCGAGGAGCTATGATGCCATGTCCCGGGTTGGGGCCTGAAAACCTTGTGTTGCCCCTTTCCATTCCAGGGGCATAGAAAAGGGTTTCACATGGAATTTACTGGTACCACACGGTCAGAGTCTTGGTCTGTCCTCCGTGAAGTTGGAAGAACGATCAGATATTCAGAAGTCGGCTAACCTTCGGAGCCAGGGCATATCCCAGTTCCCCCTCACCAGCAAGGAAGGGGTTTATTCCTCTTTCTGGTGGTGGGGGCTTTGGAGAGAGATTAATTCTGCCTTTTAGAATTTTAGTCTCTATGTGCCATAGGCATGCTTCCATGGGGTTGTTTTATGGTCTTAATCGATAAAGGCAAGGGGAACTGCACAATACCCTGTAATCATTAAAGGTGCCACTCCCAAAGCTACATAAAGCTCACCTCAAGAACACAGAATCATAGAGGGAGGCACTCAAAAAAATTATCAAAAAAATATATTTTATTTCATATCACTAAATCAATCACTACACATAACCACTACACAATTTAAATCCCTTAAAAAACACATAATGAGACAATAGATATAAGACAAACCAACATGGAAGTGTGTAGGCGATGGGGAGAGCACTGGCACATATAAATATCAATCAGCAAATAACATGGTTATGGTCTTAATAGATCTGGGGAATGCCTGGCGGGTTCCGCCTCAGGCTCAGTCATTTTTCGGATTCGCAGTAAAGACAGAGCTGGATATTGCGCTTCCAATGTATTGCTCCCTTTTGGGCTGGGATCAGTCCAAGAATTCTACAAGGATTTTGGGGGCTAAAACTGCGGGCATGTCAGGAGACTGAGAGGCGTCTGTGGCGGCTGACCTGGACGATCTGCTACTTTTTTTGTCCACTTCAGGATTAAGATGCCTTAGAGCCTCAGTTCAGGTTTAGAGCTGTGTTTCAGCTTGGTTGGATTCTAAACCTTTAGGGTTCTAGTCTGGTTCCCTCTCAGATAATGATTTATTGGTCGGAAGTCAACAACTTCTTCGGACTCTTTCTCCTTCTCAAAGGGTTTTGGCCCTTCAGGAAACCATTGATTCATTTGTGCCAGTTCAGCATCTCCTATAACACTAGCCATGAGGGTGTTAGGACTGTTGACATTGGTTTTCCCACAGTAAGTTATGTCACTTGCTTTTAAGTACTATGAGATACATGTCCTGAGCAGCTGGTACGGCTCCCTGAATGAGTGGGGAGATAAGGTTCCACCTCCCGTGTCAAAGGAAGCTATAGCTGGGACCCCAAAAGAGAGGTTGGTTACTGCAGATACCTCTGCTTGGGGTTAGGGAGCCGTGGTAAAGAATGACAGATGAGGTTAGACTATGCTACGACAGTAGCATACATTAACCATCAGAAGAGAATGAGGTTCATCGCTGAATGGGGGTCGCATTAGAAATCCTTTTGGATTGGATGAAGACCTGAGTCTCCTTCAGCTGTAGGAATGTTGCATCATGTGGCAGTTTTTTTCTGAATGCCCTCATTTGAGGGAGTCAGAATAGGTCTATTCTAGGGTCTTCTAAGGGTTAGTTCAGATCTATATTATTGCCTCTGCAAGTAGTCACTAGCTGACCAAACTTTTTTTCTGGATCCGGCAGTAGGGGCGGACGCTTCAACCCTTGCACGGTATTTCAGTGTAGCCTATGCACTTTACGGTTAGATTGGTGTTATCCATTCGGGTCCCTAGGCCACCTCTAATCTGGCAGTCTTTATCTAGGTTGTCTTTAACCTTAGGTTGCCTCTAACCCTAGGTTGCCTCTAACCCTAGGTTGCCTCTTACCCTAGGTTGCTTCTAACCCGGGGCCATCTCTAGCCCTAGGCTGTCTCTAGCCCTAGGTTGTCTCTAACCCTAGGTGGTCTCTAACCCTAGGTGGTCTCTAGCCCCTAGGCTGCCTCTAGGCACTAAGGTTGTCTCTAGCCCTGAGCTGACTCTAACCCTGGCCTAGTCCTTATTTTACCCAAACATCTTTGGGGTTAAGTTGTTCATTCAGTATCAAGGGGTTCCCCTTTGAGCCTTTTTTTCCCAGATCCAGTATTCTGAGATTGGAGCTTTTGCTTTTTTAGTTCTCATCGGATTTTCCTAGATGCTAGGAATGTTCCTTCTGTCGGTTCTGAGGAGGAAGCTTCAATATGATATTCTTATACATATTTGGGAGGTACCTTTTTAGGGAGACCCAACTGTGGGTTCATGGACGGTGTAACTCTGAGTAAGGACAAAGAGTGTCTTGTCGACTTTTACAGGATTTGGCTTTTCTAGTTTATATCAGGCCTTATGGTATCACATCTCATTTGACAAGAGGTGATGCTACATCTTGGGCTGAGCAGGCGAGCTATTGCAGTCACTTGATCCTCAGCAAGGTGTTATTTTGATGGACGCTATGGGTTGGATCTTCTGTCCTAGAAGGATCAGTCTTGTGGCAGAAGTATCCCCCATTCTGTTCTTCCCACCCAACAAGGCAGTACTCGCCTATCTCTCAGGCATATGCTGCCCGAAGGATGTTTTGAGAAAACTTAAGTTAGGTACCTGGTAACTTTTTTTCTAAACATCCGAAAGGGCAGCATACGCCGTCTTCCTTCCCTTATTGTTTTCTGTGGAGTTGGTTTATGTATGGATTTTTTTCTCTCTTTCAGATCTCTACAACAACTGGGGAATGGAGGGAGGAGTCAAGACTTTATTCTGGCTTGTGGTCACGTGTTCCCCTTGGTGGGAGGAGCCCGGAGGTCTCGGGCGTATGCTGCCCTTTCGGATATTTAGAAAAAAAGTTACCAGGTACCTAACTTAAGTTTTTTTACTTTAACTCAAAAAATATTAAAAAAACACTGGAAAAATTGCAAACAAGACATTTCATGTTAAAGCCTAAACTCTGCAGTAAAAAATAAATTATACATGTCCTGGAAATTCCTGCAAAAATCACAGTTAAACATAGGGTGACAATATTGGTAGGCTGGCGTGTACCTATGCATGTTGGGTATTGTTCTGTTCAAGGAATCTTGCGCTTTCAGATTTAGCTTGTCCTTTTTTGTTTGCATATTGATATGTTATATTTGGGAAAATTTGTTTTTTATCCTGCTTTTATTATTTTTTTTTTTTTTAGGGCTACCCTATGCAACCAAAGAATTCATCGAGGGATTACTTCAATAAAACTGTGCCCACGTCATCAAGCCTGGTACGCCTAGAAATGAGAGAATATATAGTTTGGTATTTCAAATGTAAAGGGTTGTTTTTTTTTTTAAAAACTGAAAAAGCTGAAAAGCTCCTAAAGCGCTGTTTCAGTTTCCTGTCTCCTGGGCATGTGGTACTGTTGTAACCGGGAGAAATGGGGCTTTTACACGCAATATGATTTTATGGGAAAAACTTTTTTTATTATTACAAAACACATGAACTTTACCCATTATTTATACATATGTATAAACTTTTACCCATGACTTTTACCCATTATTTATACATATGTACAAAATACTTTGAAAACATATCTTTTCCACTTTGAGGTTTGAGTTACAAAGTCCCTGAGTCTTGGGTTATGGGTAGAGATGAGCGAAAGAATTCGATTCGACTGATTCACCGAATTTGTAGACAAAAATCGTTTCGCCCCGAATTTATTCGCGGCGAATCGCTATTAAAACAGCTATTTCTGAGCCTCCTAGAGCCTCAATAGGGTTGTAAACCATTGTGCCTTGCTGTAACATGCATAGGACACGTGCTGGGCTAGTGAAATAATACTGTAAATAATTATCACATGCAGGTCGGAGGCATCGCTAATAGAATCGCAAAGCGGCACAATTGCAGAGAGTTGAGGTGGCATCACTATGAGGGGCCCCTATAGTGCCTGAAAAACACACCCTGGAGCTGGCAGCAGCAGGAGCCCAAAAATTAGCTGAATCACACCCTGGAGTTGCAAGCATCAGCAGCAGCAGCAGGAGCACAAACATTGCTTTAAAGAGACACTGGAGTTGGCTGCAGGAGCCCAAAAATTGGATGAATCACACCCTGGAGTTGCAAGCAGTAGCCGCAGCAGTGGCAGCAGCAGCCCAAACATAGCTTGAAAGAGACACTGGAGTTGGCAGCAGGAGCCCAAAAATTGGATGAAACACACCCCTGAGTTGCAAGCGACAGCAGCAGCAGGAGCCCAAACCTAGCTTGAAAGAGACACTGGAGTTGGCAGCAGGAGCCCAAAAATTGGATGAATCACACCCTGGAGTTGCAAGCAGCAGCAGCAGCAGGAGCCCAAACATAGCTTGAAAGACACACTGGAGTTGGTAGCAGGAGCCCAAAAATTGGATGAATCACACCCTGGAGTTGCAAGCAGCAGCAGGAGCCCAAACATAGCTTGAAAGAGACACTGGAGTTGGCTGCAGGAGCCCAAAAATTAAATGAATCACACCCTGGAGTTGCAAGCAGCAGCAGGAGCCCAAACATAGCTTGAAAGAGACACTGGATTTGGCTGCAGGAGCCCAAAAATTGGATGAATCACACCCTGGAGTAGCAAGCAGCAGGAGCCCAAACATAGCTTGAAAGAGACACTGGAGTTGGCAGCAGGAGCCCAAAAATTGGATGAATCACACCCTGGAGTTGCAAGCCGCAGCAGGAGCCCAAACCTAGCTTGAAAGACACACTGGAGTTGGCAGCAGGAGCCCAAAAATTGGATGAATCACACCCTGGAGTTACAAGCAGCAGGATCACAAACATTGCGTTAAAGAGACACTGGAGTTGGCTGCAGGAGCCCAAACATTGAATGAATCACACCCTGGAGTTGCAAGCAGCAGCAGGAGGCCAAACATAGCTTTAAAGAGACACTGGATTTGGCTGCAGGAGCCCAAAAATTGGATGAATCACACCCTGGAGTTGCAATCAGCAGCATCCCAAACATAGCTTGAAAGAGACACTGGAGTTGGCAGCAGGAGCCCAGAAATTGGATGAATCACACCCTGGAGTTGCAAGCAGCAGGAGCCCAAACATAGCTTGAAAGAGACACTGGAGTTGGCAGCAGGAGCCCAAAAATTGGCTGAATCACACCCTTGAGTTGCAAGCAGCAGCAGCAGGAGCCCAAACATAGCTTGAAAGAGACACTGGATTTGGCTGCAGGAGCCCAAAAATTGGATGACTCACACCCTGAAGTTGCAGCAGCAGGAGCCCAAACATAGCTTGAAAGAGACACCGGAGTTGGCAGCAGGAGCCCAAAAATTGGATGAATCACACCCTGGAGTTGCAAACAGCAGCAGCAGGAGCCCAAAGATAGCTTGAAAGAGACACTGGAGTTGGCTGCAGGAGCCCAAAAATTGTATGAATCACACCCTGGAGTTGCAAGCAGCAGCAGGAGCCCAAACATAGCTTGAAAGAGACACTGGAGTTGGCAGCAGGTGCACTAAAATTGGATGAATCACACCCTGGAGTTGCAAGCAGCAGCAGCAGGAGTCCAAAATTTCCAGAAAGACACACCCTGGAGTTGGCAGCAGCATGAAGAGAACATATACAGATTCTCGGCACATATATCTTATCCGGAGAATATTATTAAAAAGTAAGAGTAATGTAAAGCATTTTCTCAATAATTACTTGTGGTCTGATGCGGAGGAATGTCTGTAACTGGAGAGCAGCGCCTTAAATCTGTTTTGCACGATACATATTTCTTTAGTGTTGGTCTGGCCCCATCATCAATCTACACTAATGCATCAGGCATTGATGGGTGGAAATCTTGGCTGATCCATGCCCGATTCATTTCCATGCAGGCCAGTCTCTCAAAAAAAAAACACGGAGAGTAACAGATTAGTAACATATTAGTAACATAGTAACCTATTTGTAACATAATAACATATAAGGCCTCATTTCATCAAGCAGAGGTCTCTGCATAATAGGGGTGAGTGGCAGCAGGAGTCTCAGTGAGAGGCCTGATCTCCCGGGATCAGCTAGCGGTCGTGTCTTGAACAGCAACCCATCTGCCGGCATCCATTGGTTAACACGATCATCCACTGCATCACAAGTGACATCTGACACCCCCAGTCAACTGTCTGTTGTATGTTATGCTTTGGGTTCAGCTCCACTATTCAGTGAGGACGATCTGATAATCAGCAGCTACTGGCAAGCCAAGAAGTGGAGGAGACACTTGCCGCTTCTTCCACTAGGCGGGCAAGTAGTGATGGAGAGTGACAGATTTAGCGGCCAGCATGGTGGCAGAAGGGGAAAATATGGAGGCAAATGTGCTCGGAGTATACCACTCGCGCGTCAGGCTATCTTCCCAGGAGGTAATGGAAGAGGGTCCCTGGAGTTGGCGGCGGCAGCAGCAGCATCAGTAAATTTGTGCGGACTGTTGGTAGGAGAAATCAGCTACAAGCCCATGTTGCAGTTTTTCATCAAGCATCCGCAGGAGGTTAACATGGCTATGTGAAAGATGTGTGGCCAGGGTCCCAATGTTGGACCCACAGCCCTGCGTCAACATTTGCAGCGTCAACATAAAGCGGCCTGGGAGAGTTGGCTCCAAAGTGGTGGTCCAGCCTGCTGCATTACCCAGTGGCACACCGCTCTCTGTTTCAGCCAGCCAAGGCTCCACCACCTCCTGTGTGTCATACCCATCCTCTTTCGCTCCAGATGCGCCTCCTCCTCTTAATCCGAGTCAGTCATTCCGTCAGCAATCCATTGCCAAGCCATGTCCAAGAGACAACAGTAGGTGCCCACTCATCCAACGTGCAGAAGCTAAATGTGCTCCTGTATAAGTTGCTGGTGCTGCAGTCCCTCCCTTTTGAGTTGGTGGACCTTTCAGAGAACTAATGGCTTGTGCCGAGCCGAGGTGGAGAGTCCCATGCTGTCATTTCTATGCGAAGAAGGCAGTACCAGCCCTGTACAATTTTGTTGAACAGAAGGTGGGGCAGTCCTTTAGCCTGTCAGTGTGTACCAAAGTGCACAGCAGTGCCTACGTCTGGAGCTGTAACTATGGTCAGGGACAATAAATATCCTTTTAGGACCACTGGGTAATTGTGGTTCCTGCACAACCACAAAAGCAACTTGGACAGGTCCCTCCGCTGTGGCACGCTCCTAGGCCTTTGCGCCTGTGACAGTGCACTTGCACTTAGCAATTGTGTCACAGAGAAAAGTGGCAAATTGTCGATTACATATTATTAATAGTTAACATTTATCTTATTTGAATATATTTATAATAATAACATATAACATAGCAACAATAACATATAACATAATAACAGTAACATATAAAATGTATCAACATTTTTTTTTTTTTTTTTTTGGTTAATTTTGTATTGTTTTTTTTTTTTATATTTTGTATTTTTTAGAAACATATATATATTTTTTATTTTTTTTTCCATTGCCTTTTAATATTTTGTTAATTTTTGTACAAATTTATTTTTTAGTTTTTTTGGTTTTTTTTTGGTTTTTTTTTCTAAATATTTATTTTTTCTCTTTTTTTTTAATTTTAGTTTTTTTGTTTTTCCCAGTGCCCTTCCAGCCTACTATGTGTGCAGGACACGGCGGTTTCACACTGTTCTTCACATGGTTTGCCTTGAGCAACAGAGTCACACATGGGAGGAACTGCTAAAAATGAGAACTCAATGCATGAAATCATGGCTTACTCCACAAAAACTGCAAATGGGTCCCATGGTGACTGACACTGGGAAGAACCTCTTGTCTGCGATGTGACAAGGAAGCCTGAGCCATGCGTCCTGCCATGGCACACGTGTTCAATCTAGTTGTCAAACGTTTTCTGCAGTCTTCCCCCCCCATCTGAAAGACATCCTGACAACGGGAAGGAAACTTTGCATGCACTTCAGGCACTCCTACACCGCCAAGCACACCCTTCTTGAGCTTCAGCGTCAGAACGGTATCCCCCAACATAGTCTGATTTGCGATGTTTCCACACGTTGGAATTCCACCCTCCATATGCAGGATCGACTATAGAAACAGAGAAAAGCCATCACGGATTTCCTGATGATCCAAACGGATAGGGGGACTCCCCTATGTAACTTCAATGTAAACCAGTGGCAGCTCATACGTGACACCTGCCGTTTGCTCAGGCCCTTTGAGGAAGCTACTTTATTAGTCAGTCACCAGGACTATGAGATGAACGATGAGATTCCACTGCTTCATGTACTACAACACATGTTGGAAACCATGGCTGGTCAGGGCACTAGAGACATGGCGCATACATTTCACAGCCACATGAAGCCTGTGGGGGCTGAAGAGGAGGAGGGGGCGGGGCACAGCGAAGCACAGTTTAGGTTTGACAAAATGACCATTTTATCTAGTCATCTGACAGGAGAGGAGGAGCAGGAGCAGCCAGAGGAGCTAGAGGGTTGTGAGGAAGGTGAGACAGAGGACCCAGACACACCGTGGCAGTTTGCAGTAGAGATGGAGACAGGTAGTCCCTCCGAGTCACTTGCACAAATGGCACGATGCATGCTCACGTGCTTGCGTAGTGACCACAGAATTGTCTCCATTTGTCAGCGGGATGACTTCTGGCTCTCCACCTTATTGGACCCTCGCTTCAGGCACAAAATGGGGGCATTTTTTACACCCACTGAGAGGGAGGACAAACTGACCTACTACAGAGACATCCTACGTAGTCAGTTGGGCGATGTCTATCTGCGCCATGGTCCATACTCTCGCAGGTCTGACTCAGGGGGACCTCTGCACTCACCTTCCACTGCCATGGCTGCCGGGGGGGTTGCAGCAGCAGCAGCTCCATCAGCAGCAGCCTCAGTCTTCAGTCGCTAATGAGTAGCTTTCTACACCCGCATAGTGAGTCGACTCATGAGCAGTAGGAAGACCTGGAGCAGGACCTGAACCAGCAGGTCATGTCATACCTTGACATGACCATGCCAACACACCTTGAGGATCCCCTGGACTTCTGGGAAGCCAAACTTGACTTGTGGCCGCAACTAGCAGAGTTTGCCCTGGAAAAGCTGTCCTGCCCGGCTAGCAGTTGATTTAGATGGCAACCGGGCTGCTCTATATTATGCTGCAAAATGGCAAATTTACCTCACAATATAAGCTATTGCCCCTCAGATTTACACAGGGGCTGCTCTATATTATGCTGCAAAATGGCAAATTTACCTCACAGTATAAGTTATTGCCCTTCAGATTTACACAGGGCCTGCTCTATATTATGCTGCAAAATGGCAAATTTACCTCACAATATAAGCTATTGCCCCTCAGATTTACACAGGGGCTGCTCTATATTATGCTGCAAAATGGCAAATTTACCTCACCATATAAGCTATTGCCCCTCAGATTTACACAGGGCCTGATCTATATTATGCTGCAAAATGGCAAATTTACCTCACAATATAAGCTATTGCCCCTCAGATTTACACAGGGCCTGCTCTATATAATGCTGCAAAATGGCAAATTTACCTCACTATATAAGCTAATGCCCCTCAGATTTACACAGGGGCTGCTCTATATTTTGCTGCAAAATGGCAAATTTACCTCACTATATAAGCTAATGCCCCTCAGATTTACACAGGGGCTGCTCTATATTATGCTGCAAAATGGCAAATTTACCTCACAGTATAAGCTATTGCCCCTCAGATTTACACAGGGGCTGCTCTATATTATGCTGCAAAATGGCAAATTTACCTCACAGTATAAGCTATTGCCCCTCAGATTGACACAGGAGCTGCTCTATATAATGCTACAAAACCAAGAGCGGATTTAACTCACAATATAACCTTTTTATCAGGTTTATATAGGGACTGCTCTATGTAATGGTGCAAAACCATGAATTTACTCTAAAGAATGGTGCAACATGGCGAATTTAGCTCACAATATAGCATAGATTGCAAAAGGAGATTTTCAGACAGCGCCTGCTCTATAAAATGGCAATTTTACCTCACAATATAAACTATTGCTCCTCAGATTTACACAGGGATTTAGGTTGATATATATAACAGTGCAAAACAGCGAATTTACCTCACGATACTCTATAAACTATTGCTCCTCAGATTTACACAGTGGGCTTCTCTATATAATGGTGCAAAATGGAGAATTTACCTCACTATATAATCTATTACAACTCTATATAAAAAAATAAAATAAAAAAAAGGGCCTGTAGAAGCTTATTTAGTGTAACAGGTTGACATGTGCTGGTTTGGGATGCCCATGTGGGCTAGTGTTTTGACAGCAGGACAAAAACCAATTCAAAATGCAATAGCTTAATAAAACTGGGGCTGAACAAGCTTATTTAGTATAAAAAATAGGGTGACGTGCTGGTTTGGGAGGCCCATGTGGGCTGGTGTTTTGACTGCAGGACAAAAACCAATTCAAAATGCAATAGCTTAATAAAACTTGGGCTGAACAAGCTTACTTAGTATAAAAAATAGGGTGACGTGCTGGTTTGGGAGGCCCATGTGGGCTGGTGTTTTGACTGCAGGACAAAAACCAATTCAAAATGCAATGCTTTGATTCAGCTGAGGAAGGATCAACAAGCGTATTTAGTATAACAGGCTGCCAAGTGCAGGTTTGGGATGCCCTGCGGCCTGGTGTTTTTTTTTTTTAAAGGCAGACCAAACACCAATTAAAAATGCAATACTTTGATTAAGCTGAGGAAGGATCAACAAGCGTATTTAGTATAACAGATAGGCTGCCTAATGCAGGTTTGGGATGGCCTGCGTCCTGTTTTTTTTGTTAAAGGCAGACCAAAAACCAATTCAAAATGCAATACTTTGATTAAGCTGAGGAAGGATCAACAAGCGTATTTAGTATAACAGGCTGCCAAGTGCAGGTTTGGGATGCCCTGCGGCCTGGTGTTTTTTTTTTGTTAAAGGCAGACCAAAAACCAATTCAAAATGCAATACTTTGATTAAGCTGAGGAAGGATCAACAAGCGTATTTAGTATAACAGGCTGCCAAGTGCAGGTTTGGGATGCCCTGCAGCCTGGTGTTTTTTTGTTAAAGGCAGACTAAAAACCAATTCAAAATTCAATACTTTGATTAAGCTGAGGAAGGATCAACAAGCGTATTTAGTATAACAGACAGGCTGCCTAATGCAGGTTTGGGATGCCCTGCGGCCTGGTGTTCTTTTTGTTAAAGGCAGACCAAAAACCAATTCAAAATGCAATACTTTGATTAAGCTGAGGAAGGATCAACAAGCGTATTTAGTATAACAGGCTGCCTAATGCAGGTTTGGGATGCCCTGCGGCCTGGTGTTTTTTTTTGTTAAAGGCAGACCAAGAACCAATTCAAAATGCAATACTTTGATTAAGCTGAGGAAGGATCAACAAGCGTATTTAGTATAACAGGCTGCCTAATGCAAGTTTGGGATGCCCTGCGGCCTGGTGTTTTTTTTGTTAAAGGCAGACCAAAAACCAATTCAAAATTCAATACTTTGATTAAGCTGAGGAAGGATCAACAAGCGTATTTAGTATAACAGGCTGCCAAGTGCAGGTTTGGGATGCCCTGCGGCCTGGTGTTTGGTAAAGGCAGACCAAACACCAATTCAAAATGCAACACTTTGATTAAGCTGAGGAAGGATCAACAAGCGTATTTAGTATAACAGGCTGCCTAATGCAGGTTTGGGATGCCCTGCGGCCTGGTGTTTTTTTTGTTAAAGGCAGACCAAAAACCAATTCAAAACGCAATACTTTGATTAAGCTGAGGAAGGATCAACAAGTGTATTTAGTATAACAGATAGGCTGCCTAATGCAGGTTTGGGATGCCCTGCGGCCTGGTGTTTTTTTTGTTAAAGGCAGACCAAAAACCAATTCAAAACGCAATACTTTGATTAAGCTGAGGAAGGATCAACAAGTGTATTTAGTATAACAGATAGGCTGCCTAATGCAGGTTTGGGATGCCCTGCGGCCTGGTGTTTTTTTTTGTTAAAGGCAGACCAAAAACCAATTCAAAATTCAATACTTTGATTAAACTGAGGAAGGATCAACAAGCGTATTTAGTATAACAGGCTGCCTAATGCAGGTTTGGGATGCCCTGCGGCCTGGTGTTTTTTTTGTTAAAGGCAGACCAAAAACCAATTCAAAATGCAATACTTTGATTAAGCTGAGGAAGGATCAACAAGCGTATTTAGTATAACAGATAGGCTGCTAAGTGCAGGTTTGGGATGCCCTGCGGCCTGGTGTTTTTTTTGTTAAAGGCAGACCAAAAACCAATTCAAAATGCAATACTTTGATTAAGCTGAGGAAGGATCAACAAGCGTATTTAGTATAACAGATAGGCTGCCTAATGCAGGTTTGGGATGCCCTGCGGCCTGGTGTTTTTTTTGTTAAAGGCAGACCAAAAACCAATTCAAAATGCAATACTTTGATTAAGCTGAGGAAGGATCAACAAGCGTATTTAGTATTTAGTATAACAGGCTGCTAAGTGCAGGTTTGGGATACCCAGGTGGGCTGGTGTTTTTTTTTTAAAGGCAGACCAAAAAATATTTAAACTAATCCAGTTATATATTATGATAAATGCTTGTGTGTAACAGATAGGGTTAAATAAGCCACTTCATAGATGGCATGCACAGTGGCAAGGCAGATTTACAGCACAAAGAACTGAAATCGAATTGAAAACTAATTTGGCTAATGAAATAAAAAAATGTTTCACTGTCACTTCTAAGCTGTCCCTGGCTGGATGGTTCCGGTTTTTCCCTATCTTTCCCTGGCTCTGTCTACCTCTCTGTCTGCCTCTCTGACTCTCCCTACCTATCTCTAACTCTCTGTCCCTCTCTGTGCCACAATGCAAGGCTGAAATGCGCACAAGCAAGATGGCCGCCGCTTTATATAGCACAGTGACGTCACCGGGCTTCCTGGCTGCTGATAGGCTGCGTGTGACTTACCCACGATACCTTGCCCCAGGGGGTATGTCTGGACATGTTCATCCACCATTTTAGAATGCCTGTAATTGAAATAAATGGAGTTTAAAGGAAAACTTCGATCGATCGAATCGCGGGGAAATTCGGATTAGTTCAGAATCAAATTTTCCGTGAAATTCGGAACGAATCCGGGTTCGTCCGGATCGATTCGCTCATCCCTAGTTATGGGCATTCGTCTCCTGGGACAAGCGAGACCCTGGTTCCCCACAAAATCGACACGCTGCCTGAACATAACAGTACCTTTGGGCCATAAGGAGCTCATCCCAACAGCTCCTGGCTGTAAACACCATGTATGTTGACTTCATCATTCAGGTGGGGCCTGAGGAACCTCTACCTGGACCCGGATAACACTTCCTGGTCTACAATCTTTGGAATTAGACTTTAAACGACAACTTCTTCATCCAACACTCGCATATTTTGACTATGCTCCTGCATTTGTGCTGCTCAGCCAGTCAAGACCAGGTAATCACTGCATGTACAAGCCACTGACATCCTGGTTCTTCCAATGCAGCACAGACTATCTTCCTCACAGTGGACTCTAGAGTGGACCATGTTAGCTCTTAGACTTGGGGACGCAGGGTTGAGTCATAGTTTCTGGGCAGTAGGTTCTGAAACATGCCTTGCTCTTAGTGAGACCCTGGTTTCCCCACAATAAGAACTTTGCCTCAAAATAAAAGGTAAAATACTTTTTCAGAGTAGTCAGAGTAGACTTTTGCAGCCTGTACGTGCCAGGACTAGCCTCACCTCCTAAACAGTGGATTGCTCTTTGTGTGTGAAGTAAAATAAAGGTATTCTTACTTTACCTTAAGGTAAGGACCCCTGACTAGCATAAGGTGTAAGGGAACCACCAATGCCTAGTCACTTTTTAACATATGTTCCTTTTTCCTTATATATGCTTCAGTGATCCAGAAAAAAAGAAAAAAACAACCCCAAGAAAAGATGAATATATAAAAAAAGAATACCACAATCATGTGAAAGTAAATTCTGACAAGAGGGGAAATTAATTAAATAGGGACATGAGGCACTATACAGCAAACATATTGTAAAGTAACAATAATGAAAGCTAATGGTTCAATTCCTAGTGAGGCAGAGCACTGAAGCTTGCATGTAGAAGCAGGTCTTGCCAAAAAGCAGTGCCAAGTCCACTAAAGCTCGACTGATCAAAGATCACAGGATGACCACGCTTGAAAGCAAGTGAGACATAGAAAATATAAGAGTGGACTTCTGTAAGCAACATTACTTCTATAGTCTTCTTGATTCAGGTGCTGACAACAGCTTCATCTGTCATGTTGCTAGGACCAAAAGAGGGCAGTCTAAATGCACTATTACTGGAACCTCCCAAACTACACATAGCAGTTTTTTACACCCCTCTCCTGAACAGAAAGCATTTGGAAAGAGACAAACTATATTTCCAAGCCCGTGCCCAAAGAACCACCCCGTGGGTGTTCCTGACCACCTGATATGTTGAAACTCTACATGGGTGGGGGTGGGAAATCGGCGTATCCTGAAAAGCTGGGGAAGCTTGAGAGTCGTTAACCCTATCCCCAGGAGAACCAGTGGCTCTGCGCTTGTTTCAGTTCTGACCTTTGAGGGAGCCACCCCTGTGGGTGGATTCCAACACAGCCAACTGCATAAAGAGAGAGAGAGAGAGACTTCAGTGGATGGCACAAAATGACCTCTGTTTGGAAAGCGAAGTAGAAAGTAGAAGAGGCGAAGTGCCACCCTTCCAAAATTGCTAGTAGGGCAAAAAGTGCATTCCGACACTTGCAGTAATATAACATAAGTACATAAAAAAGAAAGGTCAGACCAGTGTCCTGAGAGCACACAGGGGATAAAGGAGAGATAGAAATACTTGCAACCACGATAAAATCAGTAGGACCCGATTGGCTATTAAAATCTTGCCATTCAAATTATATATTAGAAAATTTAGCAAAAATATACTATATATGGATAACCCCAAAAGAGACAAGATCAGCCACCTCAAAGTACTCACATAAATTCATAGCTTCAAGACTACAATAGGCCATAATGGCCTATCCCAACAAATGTGTTCAATCTCCATTGTGCCACATGGTTGGGGTGACATATGGCACAACAGAGATTGAACACATTTTTTGACTCAGTCCCTCAGAAGTGATTAGGTCACCAATCATAATCAGGCCAACCTGCTCCCGCCACTCAACTCCCAATAGGCAATAGATCTACGTTGGTACTGTGGAGATGGTTGGTTGCCCTATCTAGTCTTTGTGATTGTCTTGTGTCTAATGTATCCTTTTTTTGTTGTAACTGTAACTACAAATAAAAAAAACCTTTAAAAATTCATAAAATACCATGCCAGAGTTGCTACTAGAGGCATAACTACTGGGGGTGCAGTGGTAGCAACCACATTGGGATTTTAATCCCTAAGTTACCCTCCCTCTTGCCATTTTCCACAAATGGTACCATCACCTAGGATGATTGACTGTGCCTTCACATTCTCACTGAGGCTGCTCAGTGCCTCACCCTCTAGCCCTCAGTCCTGCCAACTTTCTCTCCCAGTGTAATCTCTGACCGTCGCCCAGAATACATGTTGCCGAAGCCTTGTTTTACAGGGAAAAAAATGCATGATTATCAAAATGACCACTTTTCCTGCATTTGGAAGATAGGACAAGGATCCCAATTCCTTTCAGGCTGGCACTCTGTCAGGCTCTGCTTGCTCCCTGCCATATGCCGAGATATTTACTCCCCTCTGCGTGGCTTTACAGAAATTGCTCTAGTGTTATTTGACAGCCTGCTGAAAGCCTGTGGCCTGGTTTGCAATTTTTTTAATGAGCTGCAGTGGTTGGGGCACTACAATAGCCCATCTTAATGAACACGCTGATAATTTGCATGAGGGTCTTACAAACCACCCATTATGTCGATTCTAAGCATGAGACGTGCTTGTAACACAGCTCCCAGGCCACACCCACATGCTTTAGAAAGTAGTTCCTTAGATAAAACTTCAATATCCCAGCCATTTCTTGGCAAGTGTAGACTGCTACATTAATGAGTACTGTTTTTTCATAGACACAGAGCACAAAGTAGCGCTACAGGAGAAAATGGGAGGAAATTCTGGGCAACAGAGTACAGCAGAGCTGGAGATAGGTATTCACTGCATTAGTGGCTGTGGGGATTGGAAGCTTAGCTGCTCAGTGTAATGGGGCTTTAGACCTGGAGATCTGTCACAGTCGGGAACCCCCCCCCCCCCTACAAAAGAAGGAAGGAGGTACTCAGTAGATACAAAAAGACAGCTATAGTAGAGGCTGCCTCACTTGTAGTATGGAACAAAAATGATTTTACAGGGGGTTAATTTGTTTGTATAACAGTCAGGGAAGACCAGATGGAGAAATAATGTCCTTAAAGTTCACATTAAAACTGTTTACATAAAGATATTATAATATTATATATTATAATATAAGATTATTATTATTATAATGACACAATTATTTTTATCAATGGCAAAGTGATTATGCAGATCCATTTAAGAAATAAAAAAAAAGTCACAGTGACTCACTTGAAAAATCAGAAAAGGTTATTTTTTTACATTCTAAATCTATTAGTATATAAACAACACACTTAATAGTTTGCTCTAGGCTTGACTTTTCCTTATCCCGGAATTACTGCCCCCAAGCAGCTAAATGGCAATAGAACTAAACCTACTGCCAAGCTTAAAGCACTAGACTCTTTGAAAAGATCATGCAATAGAATGCCTTCAGGTGATTACAGTGAAACAAACAGTAATAAGTTGTTATAGTTACAAATATCCTGTAGCTTATAATAGAGAGAAGAAATCAGATTTTAGTGTACTCACAATAAAATCCTTTGCTTGATGTTTGAGGGACACAGCAATTACAACTAGGTAATAGACTCTAGCTATCGGAAAGCTAGACTCTAGAAAGTGGCTGCTACACCACTTTTGCATATACAGTCAAGAAAGACAGCTTAGGGCCACAGGCAACACACATTATGATAATTTGCTCACCCTAGATAGCAGCAAAATATATTTGAGCAGGACCCCAAACAGAGCTGAGGAGCACAGGATCGATCACTTTTAGGGAACAGTGAAGTGTGACCACCCCAGAAGGCATCAACTTAGAGCCACAAGGCAAAAACACATTATGTTCACCCTAATTAGCAGCAAAACATATTTGAGTAGAACTAAAAAACCAAGCAGAGGATCACTTGAATGATCATCTCTAAGTCAGAAAGGAGTTTAACCACACCAGAAGGTACAAGCCTGGAGGTGGCTTTGCATATTTGGAATGAGAAAACCATTCCTAATAGATCAGGAGGAGACAAAGGATGCTAGTAAGATGAAACAATATATCCGCCTTCTGAGCGAGATACTGGAGGATGATAGTAGGCGATTTGGAGGGTTCTGCCCCCTAGCAGTGGCTGCACAATAGACCAGGCAGTAAATATTCTATACACCAGACCCCCTCAAGCTGGTCTTTCAAATGCTCTTTCTAAGGCTGAGACTGCTGGTTTAAAGCTGCCTTGCTACATACTGCATATAACTGGTAATAAAACCACCTAAAAAATCACTAATATTCTTAGTATACAGTATGTACTGCTCCAAATATAATACTTACAAGTGGGTTATACTCCACCAGATGACGCTGGACTGCAGAGACATAGAAAATAGGCTCCTCCCGGCCCCTCAAATACCCGGGGACCTCCCACAAATCCCCAGAATTTCTCTGCAGTCTGGCTGCGAAGGACAAGAAATATGGCTCTCTACTTGCAGGTGACCGGGGCTATTAGCCTGCGGCCCTGTAGGACTATTCCCACCCGTTCCACTAGTAATATGCCTCCCAGCCTTGGCTGCGCTGGTCGGGTGACGGTAGGCAGCACCGCTGTTAGGTGCTTAGGAGTGCTGCTCCACAGCAATCCCCCACCAAAGGGTAGGCGGTTCAGGCTTATGGTGAGCCTCTATGGGATGCCCCTCCGGCACTAGTGCCCCTTGCCCCTGGGCCCTGTTTAAGTGGCCGCTGTCCTCCCTCATTCTCCTTGTAGCCTTCAGGGAAAAAGAGGGGGGGGTGTGTGTAAATGTGTATGCTATGCATTCTGTGTTTTACACTTTATATCTATTCTGTTTGTATTGTGTCAGCCGCCACGCAGGCTTCCTTTTTCTGTCATTTTAAATTTGCCGCCGCACGCTCTTTTTGTCAACACTTTGTTCCGCGCTTGGCAGCGGCATTTCCTCAGGCGCTGGTGCGCCGTCATTGGCTGCTTGTCATGTCCTGGCTTCGCTCTCTTCGGGGGGGCGGGGCCCGTCATCGCTGATACCGGCCCGCCCCTCGAGGTATACCGACGCCATGTTTAACCTCCTTGGTTGGCCCATGTGCGACGGACTTCTACCTACCGTGGTCCGTAAGTGCCCTCGCGGGCGGCTTTATATTCTTCCTTTTATTACTGTGTGCTTACGGTCTTGGCTTCTTATGTCTTTCAGGCAGGGCGAACCCTTTTGACTTCTCCCGGCCCTTTATTAGTTATATAACTAGTAGGCCTTGTTAATACTCCCACTTCCCTAGCGGGTTATTGGGGCATCCGGGGTTGCTATATAGCGTTATCCCCTATCGGCATATAGCGCCGCTATAATCACCATATGGAGGCATTCCAGGATAATGTGACCGGGGTTCCTTCGGGACAAGATCGGCTGTGTGTAGCGTGTGGGCAGCCTCATGCTGACGCTGACAAGGCGCGGGTCTGTGTACCCTGTGCTGAGCAGGTGCTTGCATTGCAATCTGGCCTTCCAGTGGCTGCACCTTGTTTTACTTCACCTACTCCCCCAAGCTTAAATCTCACTCCTGCTGAGTTGCATACAAGTGGGGATTCTCAGCCTGATGTGTCTTCTAGACTGGCTACTGTTGAGAAGTTGATTGCTAAGTCCTTAGCGCGTAAGGCCCCTGCTAAAAAGCGGCACTTAACGCCTAATGTCACTATTTTCCCTATGGAAACTGAGGAGTTTTGGAATCTTTGTGGCTATACCCCATCTGATGAAGGGGAGCTGTTTTCTGACTCAGGCTCATCTGATGAGAGGCCAAGGGGTCATGACGATTCTGGCTCTGACCCCTGGGCCCCGGATGACACTGACAGATTATTGACCCAGATTTTTGAGGTTCTGTCCATCTCTCTCCCTGTTTCGGCTCCCAGGCAGAGAGGGGAGCTTTTCCATACAGCAAAATCACGTTTGGTGACTTGTGCTCAAGGAATGGGAGCGCCCCAGTAAACTTCCCGGGGTTCCAAAGAGTTGGGATAGGAAGTATCCCTTTCCTGCTGATGTGGTAAAGTGTTGGTCATCCCCCCCCCCCCCGAGGTGGATGCTCCGATCCTAGGGCTGTCTAATACCTCTGTCATGCATTCCCCTGACTCTACTACCCTGCGGGATGCTGAGGACCAGCGCATTGACCAGCTGGCATCCCACGCCTTTGCATGTGCAGGGACGGCGCTGCACCCGGTCTGTGCCTCTGCCATTACTGCTGTGGCCAGTAGAACCCTTATCAGAAATATACTTGATAGTGCCCCTGATGATTTGCCTTGTGAGGTTTTCAATGCACTCTCCAGTTGTGATGTTTTTGTAAATTTTGTCCTCAGCCATGGATGACACCATCAGAATGTGTGCCAGAACTTCTGCCCTTGTGGCTATACGCCGCTCGGTTTGGCTGCGCCAGTGGGCTGCTGACAACGCTGCCAAGAAGGCCCTCACTGGTTTTCCCTTTAAAGGACTGCGTCTGTTTGGGGACCGCCTGGACCTTTTTGCTAAGGGAGGCAGGTTACCCCAGCGCAGGCGTCAATCTCGGCCCTTTCGGGGTCAGGGTTCCTTCTCCTCCCCTTACCGTGGTGCCAGACAGGGGAGGGGGGTTTCCTTTCTTGGGACCCGGGGAGATTTCTGGGGCAGAGGACGTGGACGTCCTGGCCCCTCCTGGGGTCCCAAAGCAAAATCATCCCCCAAGCCCCCTCAGGCATGATGGGGCGCCCTCACCCATCCGGGTGGGGGGACGGCTGCAGCACTTCCCTCACGTCTGGAGGCTTCATGTCTCAGACCGATGGATTCAGGAGGTAGTTTCCTCCGGTTACAAGATAGAGTTTGCTGCCTGTCCCCCTCCAAGATTCATCAGATCCCGGATTCCTTACCCTGTGTCAGCTCAGGAGCTAGTGCAAGCAGTGCAAGGCCTCCTGGAGCCTGGGGTAATCTGCCAGGTCCCCTTAAGAGAAAAAGGCAAGGGCTTTTATTCCAATCTATTCACAGTACCCAAAAAAGATGGGTCAGTCAGGCCCATCCTGGACTTGAAGATCCTCAACAAATTTGTCAGGGGCAGGCGCTTTCGCATGGAAACTCTGCGCTCTGCCATCAGTTCCCTGCGCCAAGGGATTTCATGACTTCTGTGGACATCAATGATGCTTACCATCATATTCCTGTGTTCCTAGGTCATCAAAGGTTCCTCAGGTTCGCTCTGGTGGATCAACACTACCAGTTTGTGGCCTTGCCATTTGGCCTCACTTCAGCCCCCAGGGTGTTCACCAAGGTGCTGGCTGGCGTGATGTCTCTGCTCAGATGTCAGGGCGTACGCGTGCTTCCCTATCTGGATGACATTCTCATCACTTCCCAGTTTCTACATCAGGCAGAGTTGGATACTCAGCTGGTGGTGTCCACTCTGGAGTCATTTGGATGGGTGATCAACCACCCCAAGTCCTCACTTTCCCCTTCCATGGTAACTCCATTCCTAGGAATGAATCTGGATACAGTTCAGGCAAGGATTTTCCTTCCTCAGCAGAAGGTGGACAGTCTGATTGCACAGGCTCAGTCCCTCCTAGCTTGCCCTCATCCCTCCATCAGGCAGGGGATGCAGCTGGTGGGCCTGATGGTGGCATGCTTCGAAACGGTACCTTATGCTCAGTTCCACTTGAGGCCTCTGCAACTTCACCTATTGTCAGTATGGGACAAGGACCCAGCGTCCCTGGATGGGGTCTGTGTGCTCGCCCCTCGGGTCAGGAGGTCCCTCTTGTGGTGGATGGACTCAAGGAACCTGTTGGGGGGCAGATCCTTTCTTACCCCTCCCTGGGAGACGGTCACTACGGATGCCAGTCTGTCAGGTTGGGGGGTTTCTGGAAGTCCCTGCGGTTCCAGGGGAGGTGGGGTCCTCAGGAGGCCCACACACCTATCAATGTCTTGGAACTACGGGCGATCAGGCTAGTTCTGGCTCACTTGACTACTCACCTTCGGGACCTGCATGTTCAGGTGCGCTTGGACAACCAGACGGCAGTTGCCTACATCAATTATCATGTCTTCCTCTTCTATTTATTACAGGGTTTGGCGTGCCTACATTGACTGGTGTGAGTCTAAGTCTCTTCCCTGTCGGGTGTTCTCTATTCCCAGGATTTTGGAGTTCCTGCAGCATGGGTTGGAGATGGGACTCCAGCTCAGTACTCTGAAGGGTCAGGTTTCTGCCCTGGCTATTTTATTCCAGAAGTCCTTTGCTCAGCACCCTCTGATCTAGGGGGTCATTCATGTGCGCCCTCCACGTAAGCCTATGGTGCCTGATTGGGATTTGAACTTGGTTCTGTCAGCCTTGCAGGGTGCTCCCTTTGAACCTGTGCAGGATGCTGCCCTGACTAGTCTTACGCTCAAGGTTGTATTTCTGGTGGCTATCACCTGTGTCAGGCGTGTGTCTGAGTTGGCGGCGCTTTCCATTCAGCCCCCCTACTATGAGAGACACCAGGACAAGGTGGTGTTTCGTTTCAAACCTGATTTTCTGCCTTAGGTAGTGTCTGCCTTTCATTTGAATCAGGATATTGTTCTTCCTTCTTTGTGCCCTAATCCTAGCAATGCTAAGGAGAGGGTTTTGCACTCTTTGGATGTGGTTAGGTGTCTGAAGTACTATCTGGTGGCTACTGCACTTTTCAGGAAAACTGATGCTTTTTTTGTGGTCCCTTCTGGTCCTAGGAAGGGTTTGGCTCCTGCCAAGTCTTCTATGAGCAAGTGGATTCGTCAGGCTGTGATTCAGGCCTACTCTGCTAAGGGGAAGAATCCTCCCTTCCGCCTTACTGCTCATTCCACTCGTGCTATTGGTGCCTCTTGGGCTTTTCAGCACCAGGCTTCTGTTGAACAAGTGTGCAAGGCTGCTACTTGGTCTTCTGTTATTACCTTTTAAAAGTTTTACAAGGTTGATGTTAGGGCCTCAGCTGATGCTGTTTTTGGCCGCAAGGTTCTGCAGGCGGCAGTGGTTTAAACTGTCTGCTGCTGCCTTTTATTGGGGATCCCACCCTGCTTTATGGACACTTCTATTGGATGTCCCACTTGTAAGTATTATATTTGGAGCAGGACGTACTGTATACTAAGAATAATACAATTCTGTGATTACTCACCTGTAGAATTGTTATTATGAGTATACAGTACGTCCTGCTCCAACCCACCCTTGGCTTTTGCATTATCTTGGATCCCCTGTATGGTGATTGTTATCATTATTATAGTTGATAGTTTGGGTTATTTAATTCTCCCGGCTTCTTGTTAACTGCTTTTCAATGCTGGGGATTTGTGGTAGGTCCCCGGGTATTAGAGGGGCCGGGAGGAGCCTATTTTCGATGTCTCTGCAGTCCAGCGCCATCTGGCAGAGTATAACCCACTTGTAAGTATTATATTTGGAGCAGGACGTACTGTATACTCATAATACCAATTCTACAGGTGAGTTATCACAGAATTGTATTTTTGCATTGTCAACTATACCCCCTAGAAGTTTTGACTGGATAAACTGCCAAATATAAAGGGCAGTAGTGGCCTAGAGGTAAGGAACCAGCCCTGGTCTGATTCCTGACCACGGGTAATGACTGAAGCAAGGCCTGGGCGCCATAATTAAAGCAGCCTACCGCTCCAAGCATGTGTACACTCACGGCATAGATGGGTTAAATGCGGATAAAAAATTCCTATGTGTACAAACCCACTTCAATACATTCCTGGTACTTTGATAGTGGGGCCAATTCGGGATGCCGCAGAGGTAGAGCAAGTTTCCTGTCCCCTCCACCTACTGAGATATTAAAGATCCCCTACTCCGCTTGGAGCACACTCCATGCGCCTCTTACAGGAAAATGGCCCTGAAGACCATAGGGCGTTTCGGATGGGTTTATCGGCTGATGTGTGCTCAAGGACCAGCTGGCTTATTACTGAGGTGAGTGGTGGTGTTCAGCATTAAATAGGAACCACCCCCTCCGGTTTTAGATTTGGGCACTTTATACTCACCTCGCCGGGACATCCATCTTCTGGGTCCCTTGGATTCCAGGCAACCGGAATCAACGGCTACTATACTGCCATGCTTTCAGAGCTACCCAAGAATACAAAAACAAGCATGATTTAGGTGATTGGCATACTAATTATTGCATGAACAAGAACAACAATACTAGTCAGGCTACTGCCATTTTAGGAAGCAGGTCACAAGCAGTAGTTCAGTTATATCTAACTTAAATGACCCAAGCAAATGTAGGCAGCCTATCACAGCAACTCATTTCCACCATTCAGGGAGGGCAAATAATAGGCACGCAGGGAAGAAGATGAAACCATATCTGGCCGGTGTTAAATAAAATATGCTCTTCGTAAAGGAACATGGAACATCACAGGATTTATCCAGTCAGCATTTCATAATCATCCCTAAATCTACAGAGACACAAATGTATTTCATCAGCGATGAAATTCTTCCTTGACTGCTAAAACGAGAGTCAAGAAATGATTAGAATCTAGTTTGCCTAACAGTATGCATTAATCAGAAATCATAATAAATCCATGTGCTTCTTTAGACAGCCCATTTGTCAAGCGCCTAACTGCAGCATAGACATTGACTAATGGTCACTGAGCTGGAAGGGTCAATCATAAACTCATCAAATGCTTCATTTAATTTCATAATTTGACCAAACATAATTTGTTTATGGAAAAGATATCAGGTGCTAGTGAATGAATAATGGCTGTAAAACCAAACTCCATTAATCAGCCAATGATTACAAATGACTTAGAGATTGTTTATTCTAATTTCATTCATTTGGCCCAACAATAAGAACACAGGCAAATGAAACTAGCTGCTGGAAAGAGATGGTACCATTATAACACTGTATTTAATAAGACAATGATAAATACTTTCATTAATTACAAAATGCCAGAGACATTAGACCACGGCTTAAAATAAAATTATATGATGTGCAAGGCCATGTTCTTAGTTTATAAAGCCAAATAAGACTAGAAACCAATTCCAGCAGGAGTTTACCAATTATGGATCATATAATACATAGGTGAAGGGTATTCAGAAGCCATATACACAACCTTTGAAAATTCCTAACATACATTTTGCTACAAGTTTAGAGTCCAGGTCTTTGTACTGGAGAACAGCTATAAAATGTTATTCCACCAGCACCCAGAGTTGTGAAATGTATTGCTTCTGTCACACTCTAATTGTTTTAGAGTTTGTGGAACGTTGTTACATGTGTAATGGGAGTGTCTGCAAATGTAAAGATCATGGAATCAGGTTTATAATAACACTTGCACCTTTTCCAGGCAAAAAGATACATTCCTTGGAAAAACCTATGAGGGCATGGTTAAAGGGACAATCCAGGGAATGTCAATAATATGGCAGCAAGGTGCTCATCTGAAGACTGTCCGATTTGTGCCTCAACTCGACTGCAGATATTGTAGCAGAGCTCTAAGTTTTGCCCCTCCAAACACCCACCAATTGTGACCACTGTGGCTAACCAGGCTTGCTCACACTGGGAGCACCGAGGAACATGAGCAGCTGTGCAACCACATTTGAAGGTGGTTATAAAGGAACAGAATGGAATTTTACTAGATAAACATAATTTGATCCAGCTGAATTTGTTTGGTGCAGGAAAACAATAATTCCTGTAATTTTAGCTGCCTTAATATTAAATCTGGTCTTGTGTGAAGTCAAATACTGGAATTACCCAATAGATGATTTTCCTCTTGCCTTTTCTCTTAATTTTTTTTAATTTTTAATGCATAGATGGCCATTGTATGCTTGCGCTCACATAGGAATTTATCCTCCGCATTTAACCCATCCGTGCAGTGAGTGTACACATGCTCGGAGCGGTGGGCTGCCCTAATTAGGGCGCCCGGGGAGCATTTGCGGGGTTAGGTGCCTTGCTCAAGAGCACTTCAGTCATGTCCCAGGACCACCCTCCGGTCACAAGTACGCTCCCCTTACCTCTAGGCCACAACTGCCCCCACTGTTCTCTTGCTTTAAATTATAAATGTATCTATAAAAAAAAATATATATATATATATATATATATATATATATATATATATACCCACACAGTAAAGTTAAAAGTTTGATTCAGGGAATTCGCAGAATTTTATTCCCCGCCATGGGGGGGGCTTTTTTTTACTGGTGAATGAGCTCAGTCGCAAGTATAAAAGACTCCTCCCAGGAGTGGGAGCGAGATGTCAGAAGCTGGAGTGATCGGCAGAAGCTGGGCTTGGTGCAGCCGCACACCCAGCTTCCGCCAAGCAATGCGGCTATTAGAAGTAGAAGTAAAACTTAGAAGTAGGGGGTTTAAATTTAGCCATTTGTGAACTTGTAAGGGGTCCTTGCAACCCCTATACCAGTTCACAGGCAGGAGGGGCTGGCAAGTTACCTGCCAGACAGTGGGTGACTTGCCATGACCCCCACTCCCTTAACCTGCATCCCCAAAGCCCAGGGTGGTGCAGAAGATCCCATCTGGAGAGGGGGAGACCCCACACCATTTTTTAACCAACTGTAACTCTATCTTTAACTCCCAGCCAACAAGACAGAGAATCTCTTGTTTCAGCAGAGCACCCCCGATCGTGATTAAGGCCAGGGGGGCAATGGTCCCACAATCTTTCTGGGAACCGGAAATATGCTGATGCATTCATGGCATTCATGTCAACTTATGACTTGGTGGTCACACCATAAAATGGAGAGTGAAAGGGAACAAGTATGGGGTGCCTGGAAATGTACTCATATTCTAGCATCCAGGTACCTAGGACACTACCACCTGTCATGGCATGTAATGACATGGTGGCTCAGCTGGAATCAGCAGACCTTTTAAGTGTAATTGCTAATAAAAAAACTAGCACACAGTAACAAGAACGATTGACACTTTGACAGAAGGCCATTTGATATAGAGGGGGTTTAGTCCTGTAAGTGAAACAGCTCTGAAAGAGAGAATGGCTATAAAGCAGATGTATTCAAATTCAACGGCTGTGTCTTCTACATTTACATTACTAATATCAAGAACCTAGTTTTAAATACCTACGAAAGATAAATTATAAATATCTTTGGATTTTGTCCACTACAATTCATTGCAGTGATCAGCAAACTGTCCCAAATGTTCTCTTAGCAAACAGCATTTTAAATAAAGTTGCCAACACCAAGATTATGTGTCAATTAAAAATTTGGTTAAAGTCGTCTCTGTGAAAAAGATCAATAGGAAAACTAAAATATTCATCCTCTCATAATTAGCAGGCACATTTGCATCAACAACTTTATACCATATGTTGTCCCATCACTAAAATCCCATCAGATATTTTATAACCACCACACAGAACACCAAGAATCAGTGAAAGACCATTCAAACATTGTAATGATTGACAATATAAAGTAGATCAATCCACAAGATCATGAAAGGCAAATACTATACAGAAGAATTACAGGTTGGTGGGTAGAATGAATTTGGCAAACATTAGTATTAATGGAAAGAGCTTTTAGTGTTCATATTGTCATTTTTTTTCTTTAACAATATTTAGTTAACGCAGACCAAATCTCAGTCTGGTCAGTCCAGATTGTCTCTTCAAATCAGTATGAAATGCCCTGGGACTGCTGGTATACTCGCCTCACCAGCGATGCCATGGCACTTAAACGAGCCTCAGTCACATCCCTGGCATCTCTGGGCTGAGCCGCGATCCAGTGCTCAGCCACCTTTACAATGGGCACAGGAGCATACTGCAGATACAGAGAAATGGAGAATGCGACCAGCAGCGCCACCCTGCATTTTTGAGATCAGCTCACTTGCAATCTTAAATTTGATACGCGTGGCTACTAGCCCATTCAACTCGTATTCAGAAAAGAAAGTGAAGAGGAGCCGCCATCAGACCCTGCACTCTGGTGATGAAGTTTGTTTATCTTCTGTTCTTTCAGCCCTTTCTTTTTGGCAGCACATTATTATTAATTATTAATATGGTTTTAGTCAGCATTCATGTGGAATGGATTTTCAATAAGGGTATGATCATATCAATTACAAGCACTGTACACAGAAACATATGTATATATCTTATTGATATGTATTATCTATTTGTCATAGCTTAATTATAGGGGTGTTTCAGTTTCACTATTTGGGTCTGTAAGCGAATACCATAATGCGGTTTTAATTTATTAAAAACCTTTCCTTATAATATTTTCATGGTTTATATTTTTTATTTAGCAGCAGTTTCTGTGGTTCCTGTGCCTGTAGTTTGATTGTTGTTGTACTTGACCCAACTAAGGTGTATTGTATGTAGATGAAGATGGTTTGGCTCCAGCTACCTGGGGTGGGGTGGGGGGGGGGACGCATTGAGGGGACAGGGGGATAAAAATAACATTTTGTCCATGTCCATCCAGGGACACTGATCACTACCTATGGAAACGGGGGGGAGGGGGTAGGTCCTGGTGGGGACTAGATCTAAAGCTGTAACCTATCCTGTATGCAGGTCTAGAACCTGACTTCCTGGTAACTTCCCCAGTACAATGCAGTCAAGATCATGTTTCTGGGAGAAATGACCAAATTACAAAAAGTGAACAACAAGGCCATGCAATGGCCAACTCAAGTCGCAGCAACTTTGGGAGGGTGCAGTGTCCCTGGATGGAAAATAAGGGAAAACTGTTTTACAAGGCAAGTACAAAATACCATTTTTATATTTACCATGTAAAATAGTTTTCCCTTAGTTGTCCATTTACAAACACAGAGCCATTATGACTGGGTATACTAGTAGCAGGAATGAGTGGTAATCCCTCCACATCTGCAGGTATAATACCTAGAATGCTAGCTTTCCCAATACACAAGTAGTCGAGACCGGTCTATGGGAGGAATGACCAAATAACAAAGAGGATTAAGATTCTCAACAATCTGAGTCAACCGTCAAAGGCAACGGAAATGGGAACCATCACAACACCCTTGGGCAGCTGTGCTGTTTCTGGAAAGACAAAGGAAAACTATTTTGCATGGCAAGTACAAAAATTTTCCCTGTCACGTTTTTCCATCCAGAGACACCAAGCCAATACAACTGGGATGTCCAAAGCATTCCCTGAAAGTGAGGCAACAACCCCATATGTGAAAGACATGAACCAAAAAAATAACTGTACCAAGAGAATGGATAAGGCTGGCACACGGTGCTTAATGGTGTCAAATTACAACCTGTGATCCTGAAAATCTAAAATGCATGAGATTGAAAAATGTTGCAGAGAATTTCAAAGAGAAATAAGTGCGCTATGTTCGATAGTAAATCTTAGCTGAAGAAGCTTTTGTCGCACTAAAAAGGATGGCAACTAAATAACTGAAAACAGCGGGCCTTGTAACAGCAGACCCAGAAGAAGAGCCAGATTGACCATGTCTGCAAACCAGGTTTGCCTTCGCCAATGAGGAGCGACTAGAATGATAGTGACGCCCTCTAGGCTTACCTTTTTATTTTACCAGCTAAAGGAGCTGCGAATGTGGCAGGAAGGCATATACTAACAGGGACCAATGGGTCCACTAGAGCATCCACAGTAAGAGGATCCCAGGAGAGAGCTACAAATGTCATGACCCTCCTGTTGCGCCTCTCCCTTATCCATGGTTTCTGTGCTGAGAAAAAGACAATTCTGTGAGTCCTGTAGAATTGCTTTTACTATGCATGGCACGGCCTGCTTCAAGAAGTCCTTACGTATGGGATATTCCACCACAAGGTGGCGCAGTGTACTGCAGAAGAGTTGTGGCTCCTCCCAGTACCATATAAAAACAGGATCACCAATAGACCTATCCAGTATTGACAAGCAGTTATTCAAGAAGCCAGGAGATAATAAAGGTAAAAAAGGTAACAAACCTCAACTAACTTAGAACAATCACCATAAAGAGGCAACCAAGAATAACAATAACAAGGGTGGGGTGAAGCAGGCCGTGCCATGTATAGTAAAAGCAATTCTACAGGTGAGTACTCACAGAATTGTCTTTTTCCTATTGCATGGCACGGCCTGCTTCAATAAGTCCTTACGTATGGGACGTCCAACAGCAGTGTCCGTAAGGTAGGGTGGGATCCCCCCAAAAAAGTAGCAGCAGGCAGATTAAACCACTACCGCCTGAAGTACCTTGCGGCCAAAAGCAGCATCACCTGAGGCCTTAACATCAACCTTGTAAAAGGTATGAACAGAAGACCAAGTCGCGGCCTTAGAAACTTGTTCAACAAAAGCTTGGTGCTGAAAAGCCCAAGAAGCACCAATAGCATGAGTGGAATGAGCAGTAACCCTAAAAGGAGGAATCTTCCCCCTAGCAGAATAGGCCTGCTCCACCACCTGACTGATCCACTTGCTGATATTGGATTTAGTCGGAGGCAAACTTCCTAGGTCCAGCAGGAAGAACAAAAAGAGCATCAGATTTCCTTAAAGACTCAGTAGCAACCAAATAAAACTTCAGAGCCCTGACAACATCCAGAGAATGAAGGGTCTGCTCCTTGGAATTAGCAGGGTTAGGACACAAAGAAGGCAAAACAATGTCCTGATTGAGATGAAAAGCAGACACAACCTTAGGTAAGAAACCTCCTTATCCTGATGCCGCTCAAAATAAGGAGGTTTGATGGAAAGCGCCGCCGTACCGATCTACTGCCAACTGCCTGACTTCTGCGAACCACACCTTCCTTGGCCAACGGGGCCACCAGGATGGCTGGTACCCCCTCCTGGGCTATCTTGTGCAGCACCCTGCCCTGCAGAGGAAAAGGAGGAAACACATAGAGGAGCCGAATCTCCGTCCAAGGCATTGCTAGCGCATCCGTGGCGAAGGTCAGAGGATCCTGCGACAGGGAGACAAATCTGGGAAGCTTGTGATTGTGGAGGGACGCAAACAGGTCCACATCCTGCAGACCCCAGCGGAGACACAGGGGGTGAAATACCTCGTTGCTGAGCGACCATTTCCCCAGCCGAGACGTCCCCCTGCTCAGTGAGTCTGCCTCCTGGTTCTCCACCCCCGGAATGTAGACCGCCAAAATGCAAGGGACATTCTTCTCCGCCTAAGACAGTATCAGAGACACTTCCTTGAGGGCTCGCTTGCTCCAAGTCCCTCCCTGATGATTGATGTAGGCAATCGCTGTCTGGTTGTCCGAGCGGATCTGAACAGCCCGACCCCAAAGGTGTGTGGTCAGCTGAGAAAGAACCAACCTGATCGCCCTCAGTTCCAGGACATTGATGGGAGCATGGGCCTCCTGGGGGCCCCCCCGACCCTGGAACTTCAGAGACTTCCAAAAGCCCCCCCAACCAGTCAGACTGGCATCTGTGGTGACAGTCTCCCAGCATGGAGGCAGAAAGGTCCTGCCCTTTAGAAGGTTCCTTGAGTCCAGCCACCACGAGAGGGACTGTCTGGCCAGGGGGGACAGAGCAAATTCCTGATCCAGGGACACAGAGTCCCGATCCCAAACTTACAAGAGATGCAACTGAAGAGGTCTCATGTGAAACTGAGCAAAGGGGACCACCTCGAAGCAGGACACCATCAGGCCCACTAACTGCATCCCTGACCGGATGGAGGGACGAGGACACAAGAGCAGATCCCGTGCCTGCTTCTGAAGGCCCTCCACTTTCTGCTGAGGCAGGAAAACCTTGACCTAATAGGTATCCAGAGTCATGCCCAGAAAGGACCTCACCAAAGACGGAGACAGTGAAGACTTGGGAAAGTTGATCACCCAGCTGAAGGACTCTAGAGTGGAAGTCACCACCTGAGTATCCTTCTCGGCCTGATGAAGAGACTGACCCGCAATCAAAATGTCGTCCAGGTTAGGGAGGATGCGAATGCCCTGATTCTGCAGCAGAGCCATCAAGCCCGCCAGCACCTTGGTGAACACCCGAGGCGCCGAGGTGATACCAAACGGTAAAGCCACAAACTGGAAATGCTGATCCTCTAGAGCGAACCTCAGGAATTTCTGATGACCTGGAAAGATTGGCACGTGAAGATAGGCATCCTTGATGTCCACAGAGGTCATGAAGTCGCCCGGGCGAAGGGTACTGACAGCCCAGTGTAGCGTCTCCATGCGAAAGTGCTTGAACCTGACAAACTTGTTGAGACCCTTCAAGTCCAGGATGGGCCTCAAGGACCCGTCCTTTTTGGGGACCGTGAAAAGATTGGAGTAGAACCCCTGACCCCCGTTCCTGGAAAGGCACCGGGCGAATGACTCCTGACTCCAACAGACATTGAACCGCAAGGCACAAACCCTGAGCTGCCAGAGGGTTTTGAGAAATCCGGAATCTGAGGAATCTTGGGGGCGGCCAGGCTGCAAACTCTATCTTGTAACCGGAGGACACCACCTCCTGAATACACGGGTCTGAGACGCGGAGCCTCCAGACGTGAGCAAAGAGCCGAAGCCGTCCCCCCACCCGAATGGGTGAGGGCGCCTCCTCATGCCTGAGGGGGCTTGGCAGAAGGTTTGGGCTTGGAACCCCATGAGAGACCGGGACGACCACGGGATCTGCCACGGCCCCAAGAATCTCTGCGGCTACCCGAGAAGAGGGAGCCACGACCTCCTCTAGGAGCACGAAAGGAGGGGAGGGAAGTGGAGGGCCCCCGAAAAGGCCGAGGCAGGCTACCATCCTTAGCTAGAACATCCAGACGCTCACCAAAGAGCCGCAGCCTCGCAAAGGGGAGCCCAGTGAGAACCTTCTTAGCAGCAGCGTCAGCTGCCCACTGACGCAACCAAACAGAGCGGTGCATAGCCACCAAAAGGGCAGAGGCCCGACCACTCAGCCGTACCGCATCATCCATGGCAGTAAGGACAAAGGCAACAAAATCAGAGCAAAGCAAGAGGACCCTATAATCCTCCCCCCTCCTACCAGCCATAGCACCATTAAGGAGACGCTTGAGCTGTTTCTTAAGGGCAATAGCTGTAATGTCAGCAGCGCAGACCGGACGCAGCCCAGCTCCCACAAATGTAAAAGCATGGCAGGCCAGCTGATCCATACGCTGGTCCTCGCTGTCCCGCAGTGTAGTAGTGTCAGGGGAAGGCATGACCGAGGTGTTGGACAGCCCTAGAACGGGAGCGTCCACTTCAGGGGGACATGACCATCGTTTGACCAGGTCAGCAGGAAAGGGATACCTCTTACCCAAACCCTGGCAATCTATTAGGACGTTCCCACTCCTTGAGCACCATATTAGTGAATTGGCCCTGCTCAGGGAACTCCAGACGCTGTTTTTCAGGACAAAAGTGCTCACCCTGCTTCCTGCTTCCTCTTAGCCACCTCAGGGGGGACAATGTGCAAGATTTCAAAAATGTGAGCCAACAGACTATCAGTGTCATCAGCGAACCATGAGTCCTCCCCAGACGCAGACCCAGGGTCACGCAGGGTAACACTCCTGCTGGTCCCCAGAGGAGTCAGAGTCCTGGAAAAGCTCCCCCTCCTCTAGGGAGTAACGGCCACCAAAAGCATCAATTCCCTCATCCTCAGCAAAGAGGGAGGGCGTGGGAGCCAGGTGCCGCTTCTTGCCAGAGGCCTTACGTGCAACAGTCCTGGTAAGCTGCCTTTCAATGCTGGCCACACTAAGTGCCAGATCAGATTGTGACCCCCTGCTAGTATCCCCCTCACTGGGGGCAAAATGCAGGCGCGGAGGGGTAGGCAACGCCGAGGGCGCGCAGTACTGGGAAGCGAAGCGGGTAGCCCAGCCTGGGCTGCAACGATACCCTGGGCGCACGGCACGCACACCGCAGCACTGCTACTCAAAGGGGAATCCCCCCACATGGCACACAGCCGGGATTGCCCCGAAGGATCCCCGAGCATACTATCCCCAGAAGCCTCCATATGGTGGTTAACACAGTCGCAATAGGCCAGCACAGGGTAAGAGCTAACAAACAAGCCACCCGGGATGCCCCCCCAAGGGATGCCCCCAGAGCCAGTAAGGAGGGGGATGAGGGGGGTAAGGAGCAGAACCGGGAGAAACCACAACCCACAGTTGTCCCGCCTGAAAGACATAAGTAAAAAGCACATAAGCATCCCACAGCCCATGCCCCAAGGAACAAAACCCCCAAAGGGGACTCACGGACCAAGTAGACCAAAGGATCACCAAGCCACCAGGCCACAGGAAGAAGCGACACAGGAAAATCACCGCCGCAACCCAGGGAGGAAGAGGGGCCCCGAACGCGCAGTAGACTCAAGATGGCGCCGGCAGAAGAACCTTGAGGGGTGGGCCGCCGTGAGTTCAAAGCGACAACGGTGGCGAAAAAAAAACACAGTTAAACACAGTCAAAAACACTCGCCCCCCCCCCCCGAACATTCTATCTTCGCAGAATCACTGCAGAAGAAACACTGGATAGGTCTATTGCTGATCCTGCTTTTATATGGTACCGGGAGGAGCCACAACTCTTCTGCAGTACACTGCGCCACTTTGTGGCAGGATATCCCATAAGCGGCAACAGTGGCGAAAAAAACACAGTTAAACACACAGTCAAAAACACTCGCCGCTACCACCCGCCCCCCCCCCCAACAAACGTTGGGGAGAGGGGGGGAACGAGCAGGCAGCAGTGAGAGCCAGACCAGGGGTGGGGGGGGACCCCAGCCAGAGAACCAAAGCACACAGTCCCCAAAACACTCACCCCCTCAGAAGCTAGGACAGGAACTCTGCATCCCTCAGTAGGCTCACCATAAAGCCTATGGTTGTCTACTCTTTGTGGTACAGGGTCTGCGGCTTGGAGCAGCGCTCCTTGAGCACCTGACCCTAGTGCTCCTCTACCTTCACCCGATCCATCAGCCGAGGCTGGGAGGCACAGAGGGTACAGAAACGGGTGGAAATAGACATGCAGGGCCGCAGGCTTGGTTGCCCCGCTCACCTGCGCAATATAAAGAGCCATCTTCTATCTTCGCAGAATCACTGCAGAAAAAACATTGGATAGGTCTATTGGTGATCCTGCTTTTATATGGTACCGGGAGGAGCCACAACTCTTCTGCAGTACACTGCGCCACCTTGTGGCAGAATATCCCATACGTAAGGACTTCTTGAAGCAGGCCATGCCATGCAATAGGAAAATCTGCACAGGAGTTGTTCACACCTGCTATGTACAGCGGAGATACAAGGAACATGTTGTTACAGCTTCCTAAAAGTATCTCTTGCTCCTGGTACCACCTGGTGGTTAACATACAATTGGACTCTCATTGGGAGGCCGCTGTAGACTGATGGTCTAATGTGAAAGGCATGTCAGTTCCAGGAAGCCAGGAGACACTCGACAACCATCGCTTCTGAACTGTTAGTTTCACATTCCTTTCCAACCAGACTGGCATCTGTAGTATTCACGGTCCACTGAACCTGTAAGAGACGGACCCTGGCTAAGGGAGCGAGACCGGAGCCACAATTCCAGGGACAACCAAATCACCCCCTGAAAGGGACATCGATCTCTCCAGGCCCGCTTCAATTGATCCCAATGGGACAGAATGGCAAAATGCAGAGCCCTGAAGTGAATTTGGGCATAGGAGACTGCCTCAAAGGACAACAGTATCAGACTCACCTGGACCATGTCCAAAAGCATTCCCAAAAAGCAACCATGCTGTAAGGGTGTTATCTGGGACTTAATGTAATTAACTAAAATCTTTCCAGGGTAGCCAACATCATCTGGACATCCTGGGTTTTCAATAGTTAGCCCTATATTTCCCCCTCCACAATTACTTAGGGTCATTATTTAAAATGGACCTGCTTTGACTGGGTGTAGATCATGCAAAAAGACAGCATGCTTATACTTACAAGTCCCGCTGCTGTCTCCCCAATACCTCAGCCTCTGCAGTGAGTGCGAGTACTGTATGACTTATTAAACAAAGGAGGTGGCTAGTCCGGAATTTTAACTATATTACGATATCTTGCACTTTGTTTTTGCTTTCCTGGTATCTTTGGTCTAAAAGCCGGTAAATTAGAGTATTTTGGATCTGATACTAGATTTGTTGAATATAAGAAGGTGATATTTATAAGCGGATTATTCTTAAGGTCCAACTCACTGGAATCAATGCTGGAAGGTTAATACTGCTTGATAGGAGGATTTATTGATGAACCCATTATGTTTAAACCTGGTACACATATTTTGAATCTGGTGGTGGAGAAACACAGAGCTTGGAGAGTGGCTTTGCACCGTGAAATGTTTGAATCTGATGAACTCCACCCCGCTGGAAAATACATTTTTTGGTTCTTTGAGACTTTAAATATTACATAGACAATCTGGGTAAAATAGCCTTTGATTACTATGGGGGTTCCCTGCTAAAAACAGGTGTTCGCTAGCATTCCTCCAATTCCTCTGAACTAGAATTAAATATTGCAAACATGGCCGTAGTCGGGCAAACATGGCACATTGTGCTTGGTAAATGCCGCAAATGACAGTGAATAGCAGTGAAGCAGTAAGTAGATCATCTCCTAGGTCTTAAGGTGATGCCAGTGCCTTAAAGACTGAAGCAACATGACAACATATAGAAAAGCATGTACCAAAGAGGCAAGGCGTATTGGAATAACACATTGATCATTCCCTGTAGAAGTAGGCAAGGTAAGATTTACATTCACGCCCACCTACAGAAAGTTTAGGATTCTGGAAAGGGAGAAGGAATACAATGAAAAACTGACTGTTCGCATCATAGAAAATTGGTTCCTTGATTATGGTTTAAAAATACCTCAGTACTTTTAAATCCTGGTTTCAACAGCTAAACCATCAGAGGCTATAAATGAGCCCTGCCCAGGCTGATTTGGTATATGCAAAGATGGCACCACATATAGGCTGGCAACATCTGTACCAGGCTAGTATTCATCTGAAGTGTCCAGAATATTTGACAGCGCAGGTTAGAGGAAGTCTCACGTGGCTGGAGCTGCGCTGCTGCCTATTCCCGATGATCAATCCCAGGATTCAAAGCGTGAGCAGAATGGCACTTTCACTGTACTGATAGCCAATATGGATGGAAATTCATTTTGAACCAATCAAAAAGTCAACCACTTTTATTAATGCAGCAATCATAATCCTGCTGGTGAGGGATCGATATAGCCCCTAGTTTATTGAAGGGTGTTTTTCCGGTTTATTCGATATTGTTAGCGGAGAGTTACCCACTAAACCTTTTTTTTATTAAGTTTAGGAGCATATTTTATAGCATTAATAAAACAAGGGCTATACAGCAACAGACTGCATGCATTTGCTTATGAAAGAACAAAAAATTGACCAAACATTTTATGGGTCTTTTATAGGTATGCCTTTCATGGGCTTATGATAATTATAGCAATTAGCTCCACAAAACTATAGTATTTTTCTATGAAAATGAAGGATACTTTGTTAAAAGAAGGCATGACTCAAAAAGATCACTTATAATTGCCTATTTTCTTTTCTTTTACTTAAAAGCCGCACACATGCTGTATACAATGTTAGTACACTGCTGTCACACTCTATTTCATATTCAGTACCAGCTGCTGGACTAATCATTTTGCATATCTGCAAAATAACCTTTTTAACTGAGCCAGCCTGGGACGAAAAAAAAAATGCAGGAAAGAAAGTAAACCAGTGATCCTATTAGTTCCACCAGACTTAAATCAGAGACTCTACGTATGTGGTCCTTACAGACACATCTGTCATGATCTTTATTATTCTATAACGTACACTTTACTAGCTGAATAAAAGCTACTATGTTGCTGTAACTCAGCTTGAGTAAATGCATCAAACTTAACTAGATCACAAGCATTTGGTGCTAAATAAACAGCATCAAACACAAACCAAACTTTTAAAAAACACATTCAATAATTCCCTTTAGCAAACATTACCTCGGGGAAGAGGGGAATATTTCAAACCATATAGATTGTTCCAGTCTTTTTACAGTTTTTGTTTTATCACTTATAAAGCTCATAAAATAAAAACAGAATATCTATAAAAGCATAAGTGAGGCAAAATTGATATTTTAGCTATATAACCTTAAACCTGTTTAAAGCACGATAAAGTCTAAACTTGTTTAGAGTCCAATCGTTCTTGGTAATAAAGTTACCAAGAAGAACATTTATACGTGGCCATCTTTCAAGAATATATGAGTAAAACACATTCTTCAGATATCATATATATCAAATACTTGTGCAAAAATTCTGTCAAAAATATAAATAAAAATGTTAATTAATTTGACAAGCATAATAAAAGCATTTTTTTCAATGGTGTTCAATCACTTGCAAGTTTTTAAGTCATGCTCCTAAATATTCTTAAATATTTTAAATCTTAAATGTCTTAAATATTTATAACAAACCTGAAAACCTACCGATAGGCTGATAACCATTACTATTACAGTTATAATTGATACCGGCAGAATTCCAGTGTTGCTTAAGGACAGATCGGTGCACAATCCTCATACCACACTCCATAATGAAGTCTTGTGAACAGCTTTGTTAACACCCAAGTGGATTGGCAAGTGACAGAAGCTCAACTAAATCCTCTGTTTACACTAGGGATTAAAGGGGTAGAACCTGAGAAGCAAACTGAGCTGTCCATGGTCAAGGGAACCTGCTCCCTGTCAGCCCGTAGGGCACTTAGACAAAGCTAGGTCCAAGTAGGAAGTGACCCATAAACCTATCCCTACTAAGGATTTATTCAAAGCCAGTCTGCTTCATAGAAACTCCATATGACCATTAACCGGCCTGCAAGGCCTGCCAGGAGGCCTAATTACAGGTCTACAGAGCCCAATAACAAAGGCTGAAGAGATTTAGTCTGTGGATGATCTGCTTTATACTGACTTGAGAGAGTCCATATAGAGAGAGAAATAAAGAGGTAGAGCAGAATCTTCCCCCTAGGGATGCAGAATTGTAAGCCAGGCAGGAAGGCAGCCCACTTCAGATTAAATCATACCACCCTGTGAAAATTTACATTCAGATACCGCTTGCTTAACATCTGCTCAGACATGGGAAGTGGCTGTGATATTGTTAGCCTAAGCAGAAGAACCTATTCTTTTATATAAATATTAGGGGATCTGAGTAAATAGGGGGCATTTTACGGCTGTGCCTTTGACAGTTGTTCTGAATGAATAAAATCCAAGTGTGCATCGTCAATTAAGCCTTGTAAGCTCACATGCCAAGTAAAGACAGCCAGCAGACAACGTGATAGGAAACTTAAACCTGTCTTTACCCATTGTCAGTAGCAGTCAAAGAATGCTCTTTATCAAGAAATAAATCGAAAACAAATGCATATTGCATGTAAGGACTTTACCAAACACTTAAAAATTACATTCCCACAATACTATTTATGGCCTAAAGCAAAAGGTCTAGAGAATTGCATACACTTAAGAGAAACAGGGGTCTATTCAGTTTCATTTGGAAAAAGTTCAAGTTAGGTGAAGAATAAACTAGAAGTGCGACACATAGGTAGACAATGTACATGAAGTGCAACTTTCTTTTGGGTATGTCCAACTATCTGAATACCAATATTTTATTTGATTAATGACTGGTGATATACAAACATATTAAAAACATTTAAAAAAGACACATACAACAAATATGTCCTCACTAGGGGAAAGGAATGGGAATACAACCATATACATAATATATAATATATATATATATATATATATATATATATATATATATATTAATAATAAGACCACTGTTCCAGAGTTCTGCCCTGAGGAAGTGACGTTGGAGTTTGGACACGTGAGGTCTTATTATTATTAGTGTTATATATGTATACATCGGCTTTACTTCTGCCTGGCTGGTCCTTGATGAGTATTTTGCATGGTTTGCACATAAGAGATTATTGCACTTAGGCACTTAGCACTTTGTTCATGACTATAGAGGGTAGATTATAATTAGAATTGATTAGGGTGTATTTATTTATATGCACAAATTTATGTATATGGTTGTATTAGGCATTTAGGTGGTTTCTGGCCAGGTTTAAAGCGGACCTTAAAACTGATCATTATTTGATCACTATATGGTGGCCTTGAGAGTCCTTATTATTTATTATCCATTTTGGGTGCCCCCCTTCCCATTCCTTTCCCCTAGTGAGGACATATTTGTTGTATGTGTTTTTTTTAATGTTTTTAATATGTTTGTATATCACCAATCATTAATCAAATAAAATATTGGTATTCAGATAGTTGGTGGTGCCACATTTTTTGTTTGGGTGGGTTGGGGGGTGGTGGGACCCCCTTCCCTTTGTTTTGTAGATTGACCATTATCTCACCCAAGTAGTTGTGCACGCCATAATAGGATATTAAGCTGGTGCGGTCTCAATTGTGTTTGTTATTCTTTTGGGTATTTGTCATTCACTCTAATCTATGGGTCGATAGGTATAATGGTATAAAGAAAATGCATTTAAATATATATTCTTAGTATACAGTACGTCCTGCTCCAAATCTAATACTTACAGTTGGGATATACTCCGCCAGCTGCCGCTGGACTGCAGAGACATCGAAAATAGGCTCCTCCCAGCCCCTCAAATACCCAGGGACCTCCCACAAATCCCCAGAATTTCTCTGCAGTCTGGCTGCGAAGGACGAGAAATTGGCTCTCTACTCGCAGGTAAGCAGGGTTATTAACCTGCGGCCCTGTAGGACTATTCCCACCCGTTCCACTAGTAATATGCCTCCCAGCCTTGGCTGTGCTGGTCGGGTGAAGGTAGGCAGCACCGCCATTGGTGCTTAGGAGCGCTGCTCCACCGCAATCCCCCACCAAAGGGTAGGCGGTTCAGGCTTATGGTGAGCCTCTATGGGATACCCCTCCCGCACTATTGGCCCTTGCCCCTACCTATCGGTGGGCCCTCTTTAAGTGGCCGCCGTCCTCCCTCATCCTCCTTATAGTCTTCGGTGGAAAAGAGGGGGGGGGGGGGGGGTGTATGTGTATAGATATGTATGTTAGGCAGTCTGTGTTTCACTTTTCACATGTCTTTATTCTTGTGTCAGCCGCCGCGCTGACTTGTCTTTTAAATTTACCGCCGCCGCGCGCTGACCGCTTGGCGGTGGCGGCATTACCTCAGGCGCTGGTGCGCCATCATTGGCTGTTGGCATTTCTGGCTTAGCGCTCTTCGGGGGGGCAGGGCCCGTCTTTGGCGTGTTCCGCATCATCGCTATTGTTGGCCCGCCCCTCGAGGTATACCAACGCCATCTTTTCTGACTTGGTTGGCCTATGCGCGACGGACTCCTACCTACCGCGGTCTGTAAGTGCCCTCGCGGGCAGCTTTATCTGCTTCACTTTTGTTTGTTTTGTATGTCTTTCAGGCGGGACGAACCCTTCTTGGCTTCTCCTGGCCCTGTTTTAGTATATTGCTTGTAGGCCTTGTAAAAATTATACTCCCACGTCCCTAGCGGGTTATTGGGGCATCCAGGGTTGCTATATAGCCGCTATAATCACCATATGGAGGCATCCCAGGATAATGTTACCGGGGACAAGACCGGCTGTGTGTAGCGTGTGGGCAGCCTCATGCTAACGCTGACAAGGCGCGGGTCTGTGTACCCTGTGCTCAGCAGGTGCTTGCATTGCAATCTGGCCTGCCAGTGGCTGCACCTCGTTTCACTTCACCTACTCCCCCAAGCTTAAATCTCACTCCTGCTGAGTTGCATACTAGTGGGGATTATCAGCCTGATGTGACTGGCTACTGTTGAACAGATTATTGCGAAGTCTTTAGCGCGTAAGGCCCCTGCTAAGAAGCGGCACTTGACGCCTAATGTTACTGTTTTCCCTATGGGAACTGAGGAGTTTATGAATTTGTGTGGCTATACCCCGTCTGATGAAGGGGAGCTCTTTTCTGATTTAGGCTCATCTGATGAGAGACCAAGGGGTCATGACGATTCTGGCTCTGACCCCTGGGCCCCGGATGACACTGACAGATTATTGACCCAGGTTTTTGAGGTTCTGTCTATATCTCTCCCTGTTGAGGCTCCCAGGCAAAGAGGAGAGCTTTTCCATACAGCAAGATCACGTTTGGAATTTCCAGAGCAGGCACATTTCCATAACCTTGTGCTCAAGGAATGGGAACGCCCCAGTAAACTTCCCGGGGTTCCAAAGAGTTGGGATAGGAAGTATCTCTCTCCTGCTGAGGTGGTTAAATGTTGGTCATCCCCCCCCCCCGAGGTGGATGCCCCGATCCTAGGGCTATCTAACACCTCTGTCATGCATTCCCCTGATTCTACTACCCTGCGGGATGCTGAGGACCGGCGTATTGATGAGCTGGCATCCCATGCCTTTGCATGTGCGGGGACGGCGCTGCACCCGGTCTGTGCCTCTGCCATTACTGCTGTGGCCACTAGAACCCTTATCAGAAATTTGCTTGATACTGCCCCTGATGAATTGCCTTGTTAGGTGTTTAATGCACTCTTCAGTTGTGATGTTTTTGTAAACTTTGTACTATCAGCATTGGATGACACCATCAGTATGTGTGCCAGAACTTCTGCCCTCGTGGTGGCTATACTCCGCTCGGTTTGGCTGCACCAGTGGGCTGCTGACAACGCTGCCAAGAAGGCCCTCACTGGTTTTCCCTTTAAAGGACTGCGTCTGTTTGGAGACCGCCTGGACCTTTTTGCTAAGGGAGGCAGGTTACCCCAGCGCAGGCGGCAACCTCGGCCATTTCGGGGTCAGGGTTCCTTCTCCTCCCCTTACCGTGGTGCAAGACAGGGAAAGGGGGGTGTCTTTCCCTGGGGCCCAGGGAGATTTCTGGGGTAGAGGCAGAGGACATGGACGTCCTGGCTCCTCCTGGGGTCCCAAAGCTAAATCCTCTCCCAGGCCCCTCAGGCATGATGGGGCGCCCTCACCCATCCGGGTGGGGGGACGGCTGCAGCACTTTGCTCACGTCTGGAGGCTTCATGTCTCAGACCGGTGGATTCAGGAGATAGTGTCCTCTGGTTACAAGTTGGAGTTTGCTGCCGATCCCCCCTCCAAGATTCATCAGATCCCGGATTCCTCAGGACCCTGTGTCAGCTCAGGAGCTAGTGCAAGCAGTGCAAGGCCTCCTGGAGCTGGGGGTCATCTGCCAGGTCCCTTTAAGAGAAAAAGGCAAGGGCTTTTATTCCAACCTATTCACAGTACCCAAAAAGGATGGTTCTGTCAGGCCCATCCTGGACTTAAACATTCTCAACAAGTTTGTCAGGGGCAGGCGCTTTCGCATGGAGACTCTGCGCTCTGCCATCAGTTCCCTGCGCCAAGGGGATTTCATGACTTCTGTGGACATCAAAGATGCTTACCTTCATATTCCTGTGTTCCCAGGTCATTTCCTCAGGTTCGCTCTGATGGATCAACACTACCAATTTGTGGCCTTGCCCTTCAGCCTCACTTCAGCTCCCAGGGTGTTCACCAAGGTGCTGGCTGGCGTGATGTCTCTGCTCAGATGTCAGGGCGTCCGCGTGCTTCCCTATCTGGACGACATCCTCATCACTTCCCAGTCTCTACATAAGGCAGAGTTGGATACTCAGCTGGTGGTGTCCACTGTGGAGTCATTTAGGTGGGTGATCAACCACCCCAAGTCCTCACTGTCCCCCTCCTTGGTAATTCCATTCCTAGGAATGAATCTGGATACAGTTCAGGCAAGGATCTTCCTTCCTCAGCAGAAGGTGGACAGTCTGATCGCACAGGCTCAGTCCCTCCTAGCTTGTCCCCATCCCTCCATCAGGCAGGGGATGCAGCTGGTGGGCCTGATGGTGGCGTGCTTCGAAGCGGTCCCTTATGCTCAGTTCCACTTGAGGCCTCTGCAACTTCACCTATTGTCTGTATGGGACAAGGACCCAGCGTCCCTGGACAGGGTCTGTGTGCTCTCCCCCCTGGTCAGGAGGTCCCTCCTGTGGTGGATGGACTCCAGGGACCTGTTGGGGGGCAGATCTTTTCTTGCCCCTTCCTGTGAGACGGTCACCACGGATGCCAGTCAGGTTGGGGGGGTTTCTGCGGTTCCAGGGGAGGTGGGGCCCTCAGGAGGCCCACACACCTATCAATGTCTTGGAGCTGCGAGCGATCAGGTTAGTTCTGGCTCGCTTGACTACTCATCTTCAGGGCCTGCCTGTTCAGGTGCGCTCGGACAACCAGACGGCAGTTGCTTACATCAATCATCAGGGAGGGACCCGGAGCAAGGGGGCCCTCCAGGAAGCGTCTCTGATCCTGACTTGGGCGGAGGCCAATGTCCCCTGCATATCAGCTGTGTACATCCCGGGGGTGGAAAATCACCTGGCGGACTCTCTGAGCAGGGGGACCTCTCGCCAGGGAGAATGGTCCCTATGTAGCAGGGTGTTTTAATCTCTGTGTCACCGTTGGGGCCAACCAGATGTGGATCTGTTTGCGTCCAAGCTTTCAGCTTTTGTCTCTCTGTCCAGGGATTCTCTGGCCCTGACCTGGGATGCGCTAGCAATGTCATGGAAGGACTTTCAGTTCCTGTATGTCTTCCCTCCAATCCCCCTGCTGGGCAGGGTTCTGCGCAAGATTGCTCTGGAAGGGGTGCCAGCAATTCTGGTGGCCCCCAGGTGGCCAAGCAGAGTGTGGTTCGCAGACGTGGGTACAGCTGGCAGTAGATCAGTACGCTCTGCGCTTGGTGCCAGATCTGATCACTCAGGGCTCACTGCGCCATCCCAATTTACAAACTCTGGCTTTGACGGCTTGGCTGCTGAAACCTCCATCTTGATGGAGAAGGGGCTGTCTTCCTCAGTTGTGGATACTTTGATTAAAGCTAGGAAGAAGTCTTCCTCTTCCATTTATTACAGGGTTTGGCATACCTACATTGACTGGTGTGAGTCTAAGTCTCTTCCCTGTCGTGTGTTCTCTATTCCCAGGATTCTGGAGTTCCTGCAGCATGGGTTGGAGATGGGTCTCCAACTCAGTACTCTGAAGGGTCAGGTTTCTGCCCTGGCTATTTTTTTCCAGAAGTCCTTTGCTCGGCACCCTCTGATCAGTACTTTTTTCCAGGGGGTCACTCATGTGCGTCCCACACGTAAACCTATGGTGCCTGCTTGGGATTTGAATTTGGTTATGTCAGCCTTGCAGGGTGCTCCCTTTGAACCTGTGCAGGATGCTGCCTTGGCCATTCTTACGCTCAAGGTTGTGTTTCTGGTGGCTATCACTTCTGTCAGGCGTGTGTCTGAGTTGGCGGCACTGTCCATTCAGCCCCCCTAATATGAGAGACACCAGGACAAGGCGGTGTTTCGTTTCAAGCCTGATTTTCTGCCTAAGGTAGTGTCTGCCTTTCATTTGAATCAGGATATTGTTCTTCCTTCTTTGTGCCCTAATCCTAGCAATGCTAAGGAGAGGGTTTTGCACTCTTTGGATGTGGTTAGGTGTCTGAAGTACTATCTGGTGGCTACTGCACCTTTCAGGATAACTGATGTTCTTTTTGTGGTCCCTTCTGGTCCTAGGAAGGGTTTGGCTCCTGCCAAGTCTACTATGAGCAAGTGGATTTGTCAGGCTGTGATTCAGGCCTACTCTGCTAAGGGGAAGAATCCTCCCTTCCGCCTTACTGCTCATTCCATGCATGCTATTGGTGCCTCTTGGGCTTTTCAGAACCAGGCTTCTGTTGAACAAGTTTGCAAGGCTGCTACTTGGTCTTCTGTTCATACCTTTTCAAAGTTTTACAAGGTGACGCTGTTTTTGGCCGAAAGGTTCTGCAGGTGGCAGTGGTTTAAACTGCCTGCTGCTGATTTTTCTTGGGGATCCCACCCTACTTTATGGACACTGCTATTGGATGTCCCAACTGTGAGTATTAGATTGGGAGCAGGACGTACTGTATACTAAGAATAATACAATTCTGTGATTACTCACCTGTAGAATTGGTATTATGAGTATACAGTACGTCCTGCTCCAACCCACCCTTGGTTTGCATTTTCTTGGATCCCCCTGTATGGTGATTGTTATCATTGTTATAATTGATAGTTTGGATTGTTTAATGCTCCCGGCTTCTCCTTAACTGCTTTTCAATGCTGGGGATTTGTGGGAGGTCCCTGGGTATTTGAGGGGCCGGGAGGAGCCTATTTTCGATGTCTCTGCAGTCCAGCGCCATCTGGCGGAGTATATCCCAACTGTAAGTATTAGATTTGGAGCAGGACGTACTGTATACTCATAATACCAATTCTACAGGTGAGTAATCACAGAATTGTATTTTTTTCATCTACAGAAGCACTACTCTATTGCTTAATGCACCTCAACACACCATAACCCTGGGAAATCATTTGAAAAGTATGGTAACATTTAAAAGTGATACTATAGTCAAATCATCACTTCCTTAGGTTTTCCAGTGAATAGTCAAGGCCAGGAAAACCGTTCCACTTTAGGATTACAGGCACAGGAATACAAAAAACTTGGAAACAAAAGTAAATCAAAGGTGTAGGAGGAAGAAAAATGGTTTCTATGGAAACAATGTGTTTATATTAGCAAAATACACCAAATTGGTGTTTTGTAGTACATATAAAAGGCTTCCTGACTCTGGCTTTCTAATCATCTGACTGGCTATGGCATAAAATTAATGGTTTAACCCCATCTGTTCAACATAGAACTCTGCAGATAAGGGGGTAACAATCCTGTGTTCCAGTAGCTAAAGGGTTACTGTCAGTGTTCTCATTTAGGAAGATCCTTTTCCTTTTAGCCTTTCCTGATAATATGTATGCTTAAGCTCACTAATTTTGTAGAACATCTTCTGGATTGTTCTATTTGAGAAATGTCTTTTTGCGGGTCAGGTTGGAAGACTTTTTATTCAGTCTTAATCAGTAAAACTACCCATTCCATTTGAAACTTTGCTTAGATGTTGGGTAAGAGAATACTAGTGGGGGTGGAAGAGTATTTAAACATGGGGGGGGGGGGGGTCAAGAGTGAAAGCAAAGGCCAGAAGTCTGGCAAATAAATTGGGGGAGCTTGAAGCCCTGGTACTAGAAGAAAACATTGATGTTATTGGTGTGACTGAGACATGGCTGGATTCCACACAGGATTCAGCTGTTTACTAGCTGATTCGAGGCTTTCTCTGCATGGTCTTACTATGGGGCAGCTCAAATCATTATGTCCCCTTGGGTCCACTTTAAACCCATGCATAACTGAAAGGCTCCTAATATGTGCTTGTGCCTCAGTATAAAATCTTGGAAGGGCTTCACAACTTATTTTTACTGGTATACACTCAATCATGCTTTTCATCCAATGGCAAATGGTGACCCTTTGTAAATTGAATATTGGTTCAGGGAACACATAAATATTGGCAAACCAAACAACTATATATATTTATATAGTATGACTCCGCGGGATCCAGCAAAAATTTAGATTCAAGCACAGTCCTTTTTCTCATAAACTTCAAGTATTGACTTCACCAGGTGTGCTCAAAACACAAACCGTGTATCCCAGCCACCAGACAATCAATGCACGTACCAGAACGTTTCTTTCAATACAGCATATCTGTGCTTGAATCTAAATTTTTGCTGGATCCCGCGGAGTCATACTATATAAATATATATAGTTGTTTGGTTTGCCAATTGTGAAACTGCCCTGACACAGTTTTTGGACTCCTGCGCTGGACTCTTTAATTTGTTACATTTATTTCTTAGGAATATAGTCTGGAGATATAAATTGTTTGCTTTAAAGTTATAGCGCGGCTTTTATTGGTTTTAGTATTTGGGCATATCTCCAGCCCAGATTCTATATACCAGCAATCTACCATTTTTTAAACACATAAATATTGCATAATTAACTGTTTTTTTTTTTGCATTGTAAATTAGTATTTATAGCACTGTTTGGTAAATCAGCATATAACTACAGTATCATATCTCCCCAAAACAAGCCCTACAATGATCTTTTTAGTATTTTTTAGGATGCTTTAAATATAAGTCCAAAAACAAGCCCTGGTTACTGTTACAGGGGCAAATAAGTCAATTCCCTGGAGCACCAGGACCAGAAGGCTCCGTCACTGTGAGGGCAGTTTTTTGCCCGGGGCGCCAGGTACGCTTGCGTGCTAGCAACTGCCACAACAATATGACACAGGCTGTGGCAGCCTGCATCATCTTGTGGAGCTGCACATATTTGCGGCGTAGCTGCATGCATGGGCCAGGACTTGTAAGTATAGAGCGCGCCTCGCGCACGCCCTGCCTGTCCGTCCCCGAGTCCAGTTGGAGGGCAGTGTCATCCATAGCAAATATTAGCATTTTTTTACAGAGTGGCACCCAACAGGAACATTGGGGGGCGATGGAGCTGCTATATTAAGATAGCTCTATAAATTTTAGAATATATAACAAATGTAGAGTGTAGAAAAAGAAGACCTCTCCTGAAAGTAAGCCCTAGCACCTTTTCTGGAACAAAAATTAATATAAGACCCTGTCTTCTTTTCTGAGAAACACTGGGGTGGTTGCAGCTTTTCTATGCAATATTCATTGGTATAATTGTCATCATTTTTTAAACTTATGTTTCCCCCACTCTGTTCATACAGATTGCCCACATTAAAAATCTTCCTACCTGCATCTACTGCAGTTTAAGCCTTTAAACATTCAAGATGGCGGCCCATTGAGTCTCAGGCTGCCTGCAGACAGGAAGTGTCTTCTCACTGTTTCTCTGCATTCTGGGATTGCTTTTCATAATCCCAGCTCTGCTCTGTCTGAACAAAGCACAGCTATAACCTGCTTCTGAGGCAAAATGGCGGCGGCAGTGTGGGGGGAAAGAAAGGAAGTAAGTGACTATAAAAATATATTAATTTTAGATGCAGGGAAATAGATTTTTAAAGGTTTGGGGTTTTCATTAAATGATGCTGAAGGTCCAGTTTAAGCTCATGGCCCCCAAGTTTTGATGATTGACTAGGCAAACATATCCTGACTCCACTTAATTGTAACATGTCTAGATTTTTTTTTTAACTCAAATTAAAATTAACATAGAATTTTACTTGATGGTTTATTATCTCTAGGGTTTTTTTCAGGGTTCTTTTTATAATGTTATCACTCCATGTAACAAACAAAGTCCATACATGTATAATTCAGGTCCATGTATTCAGAAGTCCTCCAACATTTCAGGGTGTCCAAACCCCTTCATCAGGGATAGATCATCAAGCCATAGTTCTAATTATAGAAACCTGCAGGTGTTCTCCAGTCCCCTATAGTTTTGTCATTTAGCTTGTTCATGGTCTAATGACAATTTATAGTTTACTGTCTGTATATAATGTGTGTGCATTCGCTTTGGTAAAATAATCCTAATCTTTCCATTTCTGTCCATATTACTTCAGTACAATAAGCAAACACCTATTGATATGTTGCTATTGATAGCTGTAAGCAAGATCTTTGAATTAAGAAGAGAGCTGCGTTATTGAATTTGTTCAGGGTGCCCTATGACCTTCTGTACTTCTCCCAGGGGTTTCATTATTCTGTTTAGTATGGGCTTTAAAAGGATCAATATAAAATTCTGTTGATATTATATTTAATTACGCTAATCAAAAATCATGCTTAGAGCATGACACCTGCTAGAGAGGATTTCAAACACCAGTTAAGCAGCATTCAATGATCTAGCCTACTTTCTCTACCCAGTAGTGCAGTCTTGTGAAAGTCCCAAATGGGGCCGACAAGGCAAGCCATTTTATAGCATTTGATACAGTTTTGGGGGTGGTTTAATTTCCCATAATGCCATTGATCAATGATTTCCTTTCAGCAGTGATGTAATTAAAGGGATTAGGCCGGCATGCTCTGTGTTGTCTAGAAATATATTATTCTGGAGATTTAGAGAAAATCGATTGCAAGCAAGTAAGGCCAGTGTAGAGAATAGAACAGTAGGCAAGCGTTGAAAATCTGATGTGTGGGAAAACACTGCTCTAGGACAAATATACAGTTGAAATATACCTGGGAATTTATGCTGACCTGTGAAGGCCAGATTCTCTGTAGCCGCAAAGATTTTGCTACTCTTTATCATTTTATTGTACATATCATCTAACAGCTTTATGGCTGGCAGTTTAATTTCTTACAAGAGTAAGAAAAAAAAATAAGAATTCTCGGTTTTATATTTACCTTACATAAAGTGGAGACATGGGATGTTCTTTTCCTTACAGTACATAGTATTTTCTGCTAGACCGTTGCATATCCAGTATCATGAGGAAAATCGTGTTTCTTTCCTATTTCTAAATTATATCATGTATTTGCTTAGATAAGTAGAATGGCTCACATACTAATAAGCATTATTGTGCCCCCCCCCCCCCAAAAAAAAATAAAACTAAAAGAAAAATTTTAGCCTGTCTTTGGCCATCTGCGCCCCCCCTTTCCTTCCCTCATGTGCTGTGCCCAATTCTGGCAATTTAGTTTAAAAAAGAATCAACTGATTTAACACTGATCATATTTAGAGGCCCTGGACCTGGGCCCTTAAAGGAGCAGTATTGCAAATTTTTCTTGGTGACATATTTAAATGGTACTTTGAATATAGGTAAGTGTTGGAGTAAGAATTACAAATTTAGAAAAAATGATGTCTGTGTTGTGCAGCTGGAGACTAATAGCTCATGTTTATGTCTGCTGAGCGTTGGGGCCCGACACTCTGGCCTGTTACACGCTGAGGAGATGGGTAAACAATGTAACAAAGTATCAGCTGTTCAGTGCTGGCAGCCGTCCAGCATAAGATAACAACATTGCCTGGCCAGAACTCCTATATCTAAAACAGAGAGAAAAGCTCTACAAGTCATTTAGCTGATTTTGACAGTTTTCCCTTCATGTTGGCTCTGCTGCAGAATCTTTCAGTTTACCATTTTCGCTCTCTTTTCTCAACACATTTTTCCATATGATCTTTCTTTCAGCTTTGTGTGTTTTGAGCAAAGCCCAACCCAGGATTTTCACTATCTGGAGTTTTGTTTTGTGCCCCTAGGGGCATCCTGACTTGGGATGCCCTGATATGTGAAATCCCCAAGTTTGCCTGTGAAAACGTACCTTTCCCTGCCCCACAGCGCATGCGCGGGCTCTCATCCAATCAGCGCTGTTTGCACGCAGATGGGGAGCCTGAGCAGTAACGTTCCTGGCCGCCCGGCCTGTCTAAATGACTATCTGCATGAGTGCGCCAGAAAAATGGGGGGATCTGTGGTTATCCAGGGGTCGTTTCACACAGTTGGGCATCCCGATTTAGAATGCCCAAGGGGGAAGGTCAATGGCCGGGTCTTATAGACTTCAGGGTCGGCCACTCAGTGTTTTGTTCCACTTTAATACCTTTAGATTTTCCTGCACAGTTATTCAAAGAAGAATTTCAGTCAGTTTAGTTTATTTTGTATAGATTTTACACATTTGAGTCACCTGGTCTCATAACAAAAGCAGCACCTCACACACACACACAGCCGTTACCACTGATTACAGTGTCAGCCTCTGAGGTAAAGTGTTGCTAGGAGACCAGTGGGCTAAATGAAGCAGCTCACTAAATACAACCCAGCAGATCCCCCTATTCAGCAAATGGACTGAGCCATTGTCATTATACAATTTAAAAGAAAGGCATATATTTTCCTTTTTCTATCGCCACATTATTTATACACATGTTAGAAGCTATTGTGTGGCTATTTAATTATTTATCTTTTTTAATGAAAATTTCGCGATACTGCTCCTTTAAGTTTAAGGTAAAGTCACTTAAACTCTGTGGCTGCTTCTTGGATTGGGTCACTGACCTGTTGTGCAGTATGCCTGCCCCCCACCCGGACAGCCCTTTGTTTCTCGAACTGGGCTTAGCCCAGGGGGAGAAGAGGGGTGAGTACGGGGCCTCTGTGGATAGCTGGGCCTCAGAACACCACAATTTTTTAACTAAATGGTTTAAAGAGACTCTCCAGGCATTTAAGATAGAAAAGAATCTCTATTTTAATACCCCCCCCCCCCCCACCTCCCCAAGACCCAGCCTCCAGCACTAAGGCAAGATGAAGGGTTAAAAATTAAAAGGGACGCACAGACTTTTCCCATCACGTTGGGGGCGGGGGGGGGGTGTCCTATGGAGTGAAAAATTATGGTATGTTTGTGTATGTGTCTGTGTCTTTTTTTATATTGCTTTTTTTCTTTTCCAAATGGAGCAGCAAACAAATCTTTTTAGTTTCTTCATCAGAGGTTGCAACGTTGCGTTATCCCATAGTGGCCTGCCAACCTTATGACAGGCAACTCAAACATTCCCCTTCCTCACTCCTGCGCCATGTCTTGGCTCCATGTTCCTGCTGGCAGTCAATTGCATTTGCCATAGGGGCTTGCACATCATTCTGTGATTGGCCATCGGCAGTCACATTGTGGGGAGGTTCCAGTTACCAAGAATGCTGGGAGCAGACTGGGCTTGCATCAATGAGTATAGAAACATAGAAACATAGAAGGTTGATGGCAGAAGGAGACAATACGGTCCATCTAGTCTGCCCTTATGTGTATACTGTATGTACTCTTTATCTTAGGATAGATGTGTGCTTATCCCAGGCATGTTTAAATTCACTGACTGTTGATTTTTCAACTACCTGAGTATGTGTGGCCATCAGCAATCAAGAGAGGACTCGTCTACCACCTAGGAGATGAATGATATGAATTATAGCCGCAAAGGATGTTTGAACATTACCTTACCAGCTCAATTCAGGTTCCCAAGAACTGATGCCACAAAGTGGTAGCATCCCTCAGCTGCTGGTTAAAATAAAGCAGGGGTGGTGCCATCAGTTATTGGGTACCATGCCAGTAAGAAATCAACTTTAGGGGTAGATGAACTATTAGTGTGATTGAACTGCAGTAAGTTGTTTTATTCCATATAGATTTATAGTTATTTATTATACATTGTATACACATCTCATGATTGAGCATTTTATAAAAATAACTCATGACACCTTTATTTTGGGAAATTCTAATAGTGATTCCCTTAGGTCTGAAAATTGATCGATAGAATATCAACCTTTCTTTTGCATACATCTTTGTGGTTATCTACCTAATACATGTGTCCAGAATGCCTGCCGCGTACAGGAGTCATGCTTGATCTAGGCATGTTTGACATTTTTAAAATGGCAGATGAAAGCTATGCCCACTCTATATACAGGCCTCTTTGTGGAATGTTTTAGCATTGCTGACAAGCTGTCATGTGAATTTTTTTTTTCTCCCTAAAAGCCGTCAAGGAGGCCAAAAGCGTCACCTGTCATGTGTAATAAGCTTAAACCTCATCTGTACTTATTGTCTAGTGGTATATGCATTTATTCTGTTGCGTTGTTGGACAGCAAAGCTAGCAAGGTCTTAAATTATTCCAGAATTATACAGGAAAACAACAAAGAACAAAAACATGCATTGGTCACTTTACAAAATTAACATGTCAGACTAAACAACTACTTAGGGCCCCTTTATCTAGCTAAGATAAAATTGCATTTATAGATTGCATTTGCCCTTTAAAGCTAAGGCATTAGTTGGGTTATTTGAATACCTCTGCCTCTAGAAAGGCCTAAAACAGTCTATACCGAACTATATTTGGCCATGGATCCCGGACTGCCTTACAATTTAACAGTGTACGTGCATTTGTTTCTGCTACTTACTTTTTCTATTGTGGAGCTCAGTCCACTTGACGCAAATTGTTGCATTAGTGTATTATGATGCTGTGTGCATGTGTTTGTGAATGTCATTCTTTGGGCTCTACACAGTCCGCCATTTGCGCCACTAGCAGGGGACCCTCTGTCCTGCAATGAGCTTTGTAACTGTCAGAGGTGTGATGCCCTTTTCTCCTTAATAACCTCATATTCTTGTTCATATGTGGTTGATCCACAAAATGACTAGTCCCCAAAACAAATGTACTTCTGAGGGGACTGAATCATTGAGATATGCATCGGTGAGTCTTCCTCTGCTGCTGAGGAGGCCCTGCAGAGGGAATGGAGTTTACGAAGATTTATTCAGAAATATAAAGCAGGCTGAATCAAAAATGCAGCCCATTTCAGCAAGCATATGTTTTGAATGGCCCTTTAAATAAACTAGATCTATCTTGTAAGGGAGTTTTTTTTAGTTAAAATAAACAGTGTATATTTTAAACCATAATTGCAACAAAGCAAATAATAGTGGACTTATAGTATGAAGCTTGGTGTACCTTCTACACATGTAGTCGCACAATTTCATACATATAAGTGTAATAAAGCCATTATTCACATTGGAGCCTCAGTAGCACACTATACTGGATCTGGGCGTTTAAATATGTTACCTGTAAAGAATATATGTTTAAAAGTAATATTGATATTGTTCCTATTGACAGGAGAAGTGTTAACATTATAAAGTAGTAGTAGAAATTTAAAAAAAAGACGTAGCAAAAATATTTTGAAAATTGCAGTAAGGGCAGAGAGGCTGGCAGTTTGGTGGTTCCAGAAAGGGTTCCTTCATTTTGTTATCATAGCATAGGAGATCCGCTACATGTTCATCATACATGGTACCATGGCTTTTATAGATTAAAAAAAAAAATAAAGGAATAGAGGAAAATGGGCTGAAGCAAAGCTTTGCCCTCTCTGCATGGTTAGTACCTAATAACGCCCCCTTTTTTTTTTTAAGTATCACATTTTGTAAACGCTTTTTTTTTTAGCTAGCCATATTTTTGTTGGAAGGATTTTCATCCACTCTTCCCTGCAAAAGTCTTCTAGTTCTGTGAGATCCCTGGCTTGTCTTGCATGCACTGCTATTTTGAGGTCAATGATGATCAAATGAAGGGGACTGTGAGGGACATGGTAAAAACGCTGCTTTGTGCCCTTTAAGATAGTCTATCGTATTTGGAATCATTATCCAGTTGTACACGCAATCCTCTCTTCCACTTTTTTTTACAGTCGTTATGTTTGCTTCTGGAATTTGCTGAATGTTTGTTGAATTCATGCTTCCCTCTACCCTTGAATATTTTCCCTGTGCCAGTGGCTGTAATATGACCCCAAAGCATGGCCCTAAGGAGGTCATATTTGTGCAGATGTTGCTGAACAGTAGACAAAAGTACCACAACCTCCAAGTTTGCTAAATCTGCGTGACTGTATTTTACAGTGAAGCAGACATTCTGATTTAGCTTTCTAGCAATTCTACGAGCAGCTAAGATTTATCTTGGTCTTCCTTATCTTCCCTTAACTGTTCCTGTTAGTTGACATTTTCTTAATTGCATTTCAAACTGATGAAATGGCAACCCAAAACTGTTTTTCTATTATCTTATCTTCTTCTGGAGCTCAGCTATTTTTTTGAGTGTTGGACAGCTGCTTGGAAGAACCCATGGCTGCTTTGGGACAAGGTTAGAGGAGTCTGGCTATATTGTATAGCTTTGACATTAGCATCTGACCTTTCCTGACAATGATTGTGAAGAAGTATTCACACTAACATGCTAATTAAGGTCTGAGAGCTCTGTCAAAGTTATCTGAGCTCTCAAATATTGTACCCAAAATGTGGGAAAGTGTGCCATTTTTTGCCTTTTGAAAATGTACTGTTCAACTTGCTTAACTGTTCAAAGTAACAGTAATTCTGACCAGGGGTACCAAAACCTTTGCATACAACTATATGCGTTTTAGCATCTACTTGTATTAGATTGGTTTTTGCACTTTTGAGTTTATTCATATGACTGACCAAACTGAGTTGAATGGGGAATACGTATATTTATTTGAACGTTTGTTAGTTTCATATTTCCTTTTGAGATAGGCCCTATTCATATGAACCAGCATGTCTGTTTTGTGACTAAGCATTAGTGGGCAGTTAGGGATGCAAAAAAGAGAACTTTTTTTCATGTTTTTGGGGGCCTTTTCAGCTGCATACTTTGCATTCTAAAGGCTTTCCAGTCAGTTATTTTTTAATTGGAGGTCCGCTTGCATTTTTTCAAAACCAAATACTCTCCTAAAACAATGGTAAGACTTGAGAGTCTGCTTAGGGCATGTGTATAATGAAATTTGGGGTTTTACCTCTGTTTTGAATTTTGTTTTACAGTTATGTTTTGTGACTTAAGAGTATCCACATCCCTATAAGACATTGCTAGTGCCAAATACATTTACCCTACAGACAAGATTGTTCTGTAATTAGCTGATTTTACAAATTCTTTTCTGTGACTGATGTGCTGTTTCAGTGCACCAGTCATGTCTGTGTGATGATCCCTCTATCATCCATTCAGGCAGCATAGGGATGTTCTTTCATGGCGCTTACAAGAGTAATGTTGGCAGAAGAGTGACAGAAGTCATTTTAATATGATTTGAATGTGTTTGAAGACACTACGCTGCATATTTATTCTTTCTGACACATCTAGACTGACAGCGCTCTATTAGGCTGACTTTGGTCAAATAATGGCTACGAATCTCTTTCTTGTATCGCCTTAATCCACTCTTCTGTTAGATCTGTTTAGAAGTCTTGTGTTCTTGTGTGGGTTTTAAATGCTTATAAAGAATTAGCATCTTTCCTTCAGAGTAGAAGTGAGTGTGAAGATCCAAACGTAGTTTGATATATAGTCACTGAATATTTTACACTGGAAAAGGATCAACTTGTTAGCTAAACAGGGGTTAACAGGCAGCTTATCAATAATCAGATCAGTTATTTACCTAAAACCTTTGACTTTCTTCCGATGATCGCTTAAATTCAGTATTTTTATTTTTGTTATTTTAAAGATTTAACCTTTCAGTGCCAGCCTACCTAGAGACTTTTTCGCCCTCTGTTGCAAAACCATTTTTCCTGTTTTGCGCTAAATATGTTCAACTGTTCAAATTCGTTTTTTTCAGCAGAATTTGGGCCTTAGTATGAAATGTCTTGTTTCTAATTTTTTCAGTGTTCTTTAAAATATTTTTGGGTGAAATATGTAAACAATTATACGCTTTTTTTGATATGGCATGCAAAATCCCCATTCCTCCCAATTACAACAATATGGCCCAGGAGACACCCCAAACTTACTGAATTTCAAATAAAATACAAATACTATCTGAACTATCAACAATTAAACCCTTAAAAGTAAAAAAAAAAATGACGTTGGGTCCCCCGCTCTAGGTCAACCAGCCTGGGCAACAGGGAGCGAAGGCTGAGCAGCCGACAGTGAAGTCTACCAGCCTGTATAGCTTACATGGGCCATGGTCTCTTGTACACCTCTTTGGCCATTGGGGAGGCGGGTGATGGGGAAGGGGGGTAATGGAAAGTCTTCTGCCCTGTGAGCTGGTATAGGGGTCGTAAGGACCCCTTACCAGTTCACAAAAGGTTAAATGTAAACACACACATGCACACACAGAAAAAGGATTTTATTTATTTTTTCTACTGACCTCCTGATTTATCACCAGAAGTGGTCAACGAAAGCCAAGTGCGGGGCCAAGGGATCGGATAATGTCTGCTGCTTCTTTCACTCCTGCAACTAGGAGCAGTCTTTTATACTGGCGGAGTCAGATAACATCATCTCACTCCCAGTATAATAGGCCCCTCTATGTGGTGAGTGAGCTGACAGAAGCCAACGAGTGGGGCATGGAATGGGTGTTCTCTGCCTGGCTGACCACGAGAGGTGGGGGGTGTTCGTTCCTCCTGGAGGTTGCTGATGAATAGAGAACAGACCTGCATGCCACAGACCTAGATCTCAGAAACCAGTAACACCTCTGGACTAGGACTAATCAGCTGTGTGGTAGAAAAGTCATAATAGGTAGCCAGATAAGGAGCTATCGATGCCTGTATGTGGAACATCTACCAAGCTATTTTCCGATGGGGAGACATATCTACAAACATCAACAGCATTGAAATAGCATCAAGCTGTTTAAATCCGGCAAAGGCTGCTTCGGGGCAGACAAAGTTTAACAGCTCACCCCATGGAAATGTTCAATGGTACATTATGTTCCCTTGCATCCAAATATCTGTTTTTATTCTAGTAAAGGAGAAAAACTAGCTCACAAGCAAAACCAGGTATTTTCTAACCCTCAGTACATGTTCAAGTAAAAATCTCTTTAACTATACTATACTACCTATAACAATTACTTATAGGTTGTGATTGTGTGTCCTATAGAGTCCTTAAACTTTTACAAATCAATAAATATGCCATTGACAAATATTTATAAGCCAAAATCTATTAGTGGCAAAATGTAAGTGCCAGACATGCCTGTTTCGTGCAGGATGTTTAAACTGCATTTTGTTATATCAAAATGGATGCCATTAAAACAATCATGTTTGATTGATACATATTATAACCAAATATAAACTGAAAAAAACAAGAATCATATGTAACATTTATTGTTTGACTTTGATAGTATATTCTAAGCCCCTGATAACATTTAAAACCTACATCTAAGGTTCATTCAATATTAAAAGTAACATGGTAAAGTCTCCTGATCAAATGTTACTGATTAAATAGGAGCTTGTTGACATTGGAATTGTCTAATTTATTCTGCTTTAAGAGATGTTTGTTATTACCCTGAATGTTTACATCACCCTTATGTAATACTGATAGAAATATAAAACTAAATTATCCTATTCAAGTTGTGTGTGACTGTATCATTTGTATCTGTGTAATTTTTAGAGAAGACGAGAGTAGTTGTGAGCTATGCTATTTTTATTATTTTTTTAATATTAAGATTACCTAGTCATTTCTTCCTATATTCCCTCAAATATTGCAATGACAAAGAACTTGGTTTAACTTTTTTTCAAGCTATAGAAATATTTCACTTCTTGTTCATTTAATATAATATGATCTCTTAAATGTATTACTCAGAACAACTATTATGGAATGCTGTTACTGTATTTGTTCATAACAAGTTCATTGTTATTTCTTGATTAACTGTTCCTCTAATTTTAGTTTTATATATATGCGGCAGAAGTAGTGATACATCGGAGAAAACTGTAAATAAAATGAGAAAAAAATCTCCCAATTTTTACTTACAACTGACTTTATTTGAAGAAAAAAATCATTATTTGCTATTCATTCTGCTTATTCGAAAATCCTCATTTTACCCTTATAGAACTGTCCCATTTTATTTTAAGTTAATTGGTAGATTCATTGAATTGACTAGTATTTTCAGACTTAAAATTGACACTTTCCTTTGCAAGACCTGTAATATTATGACATACTGTACTAGCGAATCATTAAACAGATATAAATTGTGTTCTTACACCCATGGTTATTAATTTTTGTACTTTCCGAATTATGTTTCCTTTGGGTGCACTAGGTTATTCCTTCAATCAAAAGAGAAACCCAGATGCCTATTTTTTTGTTGATTTAAGCGGTTTTGGGGAAAGGACTGAGATAATTAGGGAATATATGTTATTTTCAAATGCAAATATGTTGTACTGCACTAGACATCCATGTAACTGTAATATCCAAAGCTAAAACAATTTATTGGGTAGGTCAAAAGACTGAAAATGCAAGAATTTAAAACCATCCTAAGCTGCTTTAGGCTCGATAATGCCATTTTATTAGCTTCTGATGTACTGAACAATCCTGCATTATATAGCTACTTTTAGTTTGCCCATTTGGCCCTGCAATCCTATTAACTACAGGTCAATCTGTTGCCAGTCATTATAACTTTGACCGATGTTAAATATTACATCCTTATTTGACTGTGTGAAGCATAATTCCATGTAGATGGTAATTTAAAAAATATATTTTCAGACATGCCTTAAATCCTTGAGGCATTTACGCAAATTTGATCTACATAACGGTTCAAATTACTGTTCTGCAACCTGTGTTGTTGACCTGTCATTTTGCAAGCCCCTTGGTTGCCAACATTGACCACAGAGAATTTGGCTTGTCCACTCTACCTGTTTGTGTGCATGTTTCCCTGGTAAAGCCTATTGTGTCCCATGCAGCTCATTATCTACTATAAGTGAAGCCCAGTGTAATCTAATGTGGCAACACATTGAAGTGAAATATGTCAGCTCATTTAGTAGCCTTTTGAGAGACGTGTCAATTACATTATAAAAGGAACTAATTATTGCATCATTTAAAAGAAGGGGGAAAGGGACTCGTTTCCTTGCTGTTAAACAGATTTAACCCAGCCATAAAAAGCATGATTTCGTTTCCAATTAAACAAGCCCTTTTTTTTTTACTTACCTATTTGTTTGCATATATGTATATGTTATAAACATTTCCTAATTATGCAGCCAGGACATTAATTCCTGATTCAGTTTTTCTTTTATTATTCATTTTAGCATTATTTTTTTTATACCGAGTTTTCGGAATATTCAGCGCGTCGCAGCTGTTCATGAATAATGTCCATTTAAAGCGCCTGGCATAGAATGCTGGTGTGTTGGCGAGATGAATTAAATGTTTGGGGGATCTGACAGGCAGCACGCTGCTTTGTGATCATTCCAAAGTTCTAATAATCTCCCTCACCTTCCCTGCCTGCCACTAATGAAAGAGAATAGGTGATTGCACCTCCGGCTATGTTCTTCGCCTAATGACTTCTCCAAAGGCAGATTTATGAAGAAAAAATTAACTTTGAATGAGGATTGAATTGGTCCTGACAGTCTGATAGACTGTGACACAGATTCTATGGCAAAACAGACGTAGCCCTAATTGATTATCAATATTTTAAGCAAAGTGATGAAAATAAGCATTAAGTGATGGGAAAGGCAGTCTTAATACAGTAGGCAGTAACCAGGATGGCTGAAGTCTGTGGGGAGGCTGGCCCTGATCATGATTTGCTTTTTTTTCATCTGTCAGTTTTTCTTTTTGCAATTTTCTTTTCTTTTTTTTTTGTCTCAATACGGCTTTTGTTTTACACCTTTAAAACAACAATGTTAATATTCTTGTGAGGGAATCTATGCGACAATTTCTTTAGAGATGTTCAATATTTAACCTATTTAGCTGCAGAGGAGCAGTGATTGTTTTTTTTTTTTCCTTTTTAAACCTTTTTATTGCTGTTGAGGGGGGGCTATTTTTTATATGTTTAATTCAATGTCAAGCTGCCTTTTCCAGGCTTTCTCCAGTTTCATAATTACAGGATAATGTGGAGATGGATGTTTGTAATTAGAACGCCTAATAATAAAAATGTGTTTTGTTTTTTAATTTCTCAGCCTGGGTAAGGAAAAGTGCAATCACAGCATTGATATCCACTAGAAACCCAGTGGGTGTCAATTAAAAGCAACATGAATCTGTCCTAATTTTACAGCCTTAGATTTTGTTGGATTTATGACGCTTCTGGTATGCGAGAGGAGGAAAAAGAACCATTAGTGCTCAGCAGAACAAGTGCAACTTGCTAAATATTTTTAATCTGTTTCCATCAGTTTATACAGAACCACCAATATTGCCCCAAAACTTTTGCAGCTTTGGCAGTAAAGGAAGATATTTAGGTTGTCTGTTTGCAGACGAAACAGAAGTAGCAGTGGTTGCACATCATTAAAGGTCCGGTTGCTCACATGTGGCCTTGTCACTTATGCAGATATGAAATATGGAATTATTAGCACTAGTGATGAAAGAACAGATTCGCCCAAATCAGAATTCGCTCTTAATTTCAAGGAAAATTGACTCGCCCAAATCTGAATTCAATTCTTTCCTGAAAGGCCAGAGCAGTCTGTCCAGTGAGAAGCTGGACAGATTTCACCCAGCCGCCAACTGAAGCCCAATTGAGTGTAGTTAACACCCCTAGAGATAAGCTATTTGACTTTGCAGAGCCCCAATGTCTTTGGAAAATCTGGCAAACGCCTGATCAAATTTTGAAAAAAGCACCCCAATTGACTGAGTTTTTATTCTGGCATATACCTGTTGCTTTGGCATATACCTGTGTAAAGATTAAGAGTATTCAGAGTTTTTTCACCTTTTCAGTCTCACTTTAGAGAGGACCAATGCTCTAACTTACAGCCACTGCATTCGCCTCCCCCACAAGCGTCCAATTAGAGATGCCGGTCTGCTGCTAAGTGCCAGTTATCTGAGCAGTTTACTCGCATTCTGTGTGTTCCCACTGCCCACAGGACCCACAGTTGGGCATATACAGTGCCTAGGGCATCCTTTCATAATCTCATAGCTTGCTCTGCAGTATGGGAACTGATTTTGATTTTGATTGAAGCAGATCAAAAGTAAAATAAAGCATGTTCAGTAAATTGCACCCCTAAAGCTCCACTCTGGTAATCATCGACCTAAACTATTTCAGAGGGTTTAACTCCATGCATATGTTATGGAATATCAGGCAGATTTTATGGTGCATAACTGCATGCCAGCGGCCATCTTGTCACATACAGTCCAGCTTATATTAAAACCCAATCCTACAGTCAAAATTGCCCCACAGAACAGTGCAATCCTCCTTTATTTATAGTAGAAAGCTGTGATGACTCATTGCTCTGCTGCACAGCTGAAAGAATTGTATCATTTTAGAAGATACACTGTCTGCATGGTCTGCAGTAAATCCAGAGTCCGTAACAAAGATACATTGTTGCAGGTTTCCCTTCACAAACACACACACAATCGCTCTAGCAGCTGGTTATTCAGTGCTTGTGTTTATCTAACATAATACACAAGTTGCCCATTTTTCTGAGGCATTTATCTCTGTGTGGTGTGGGCTGCTGCTGGCACAGCTCTGTCCTTATGTTTGTGTGTAACAAAATGGTGGCAAAGAACCAGTTTGTTATTCCAGAACATCTGCATGGAATTGAGTCCTCTCAAATAGTTTTTGTCAGAGGGGGGCTTTAGGGGAGCAATTTACTAAACTTTCTTTTTTTTTTTACTTTTGCTCTGCTTTAAAATAGACCGAACCAATAAATATAGCTATAGAGTTCTCACAGGATGCTGCCAGAGAAGGAACCACTATCTTAACCCTTTAACCGCCAGCCTACCTTGAGATTTTGTCACCATTTGTTGCCAGACCATTTTGCACTATTTTGCTCTCCCCATGTTCAATTGTGATTTTTGAAGGGATTTCCAGGGATTTCCCAGGAAAGTGATATATTGTTTTTTTCAGCAGAGCCTGGGCTTTAACATGAAATGTCTTGTTTGTCATTTTCTAAGTGTATTCTCAATATTTTTGGGTGAAAATTGTGCAAAAAATAAAAAAAAACTATTTTTTACAATTTGTAGTGTTTTTTGTAATAAAAAATGTAAGTTTGTCAATAAAATCTTATTGCGTGTGAAACCCCAATTTCTCCCGGTTACAGCGGTACCACATATGTATAGGTAGACACCCTTTCCTGCTCAGGAGACTCCCCCAAACTGAAACAACACTTTAGGAGATTTTCAGATAAAATACAAATATGCTATGCACCTTGCAGTTTTTCAAGAAAAACAACCCTTTACATTTGAAATACCCCCCACAAACTATATATTCCCTAGAAGTATACACCTCAGGCTTTCTAGGCGTACCAGGCTTGTTGACATGGATGCAGTTTTCTGGAAGTAATCCCTCAATGTATTCTTTGGTTGCACAGGGTTTCCCTAAAAATGAATAAAAAGACAGAATCAAAACCACATTTTCCTAAAAGAAACTGTATGCAAACCATGAAAATCTGAAAAAGCAACATGCCCCGAACAGAACAATACCCAACATGCATAGGTTCTGTCAAGGAAAGAGTTGCCAAACACACCAAAGTAAAGCATGTGCATAACTGTAATTTCACTTCAAAATTTTAGCTCTGCAGACAAAGTGAGCACCTTGTGCTTTTTCTACCAAAGCATCCCTTTACATTTGGAATATCCCCGATAAACCATATATTCCCTGAAAGTACACGTTAAGCTTTCTAAGCGTACCCAGCTTGTTGTAGTGGGCTCATCTTTGTGGAAGTAATATCTCGAACAATTCTTAGGTTGCACAGGGTTTCACAAAAAAATTTATAAAAAAGCAGAATAAAAACACCTTTTCCTAAAATATCAATATGCAAATAAGAAAAAACAAGCTAAATCTGAAAGCATAAGGTCCCTCGAGCAGAACAATACCCAACATGCATAGGTACCTGTAACCTTTTAACTGCCAGCCTACTTGAGATTTTGTCATCCTCTGCTGACAGGATATTTTTCACCATTTTGCGTGATGTTTAACTGTGATTTTTGCAGAAATTTCCAAGAAAATGGCATATTTTATTTTTGTGGCAGAGTTTACGCTTTAACATGAAATGTCTTGTTTGTATTTTTTCTACTTTTTAAATGTATTTTTAAGTAAATAAGTAAAACAAAATAAAAAAATATATATATTTTTTAAATTGTCTCCTTTATTTTAACAAAAACATTTATTTTATTAAAGAAAACCATATTGCATGTGAAAGCCCCATTTCTCCCGATTACAATGATACCACATATGTATCGGTAGCCCCCCGTTCCTGTCCAGGTGATCCCCTAAACTGAAAAGAGCACTTTATAACATTTACAAATAAAATACAACTACTATCCACATAATAAAGGGTTAAATAAAAAAAAATTGGTGTGGGGTCCCCCTTCACAGGGGGAGGGGGACACCATTTCTTGGGGGAATTTAAGGGTTTTTTTGGGAGGCAGGTAATGGGGGGTCTTGGGGTTAATGGCAAGTCACCTGCTAGCCGCAGTTGACTTGCCAGACCCCCGAGCCTTGTGAACTGGTATAGGGGTCACATGGACCCCTTACCAGTTCACAAAGGTTAAGAGTAAAAAAAACACACAGACACACTTTTTAAAAATAACTTTATAAAAAAAAAAAAAAATACATTTTTTTTAAATATTTTTTTTTAATACTTACCTCCCAGGGAGGGGGACCCCATTTTTTTTTGCATTTTTAAGGGTTAAAACTCTTAAAAAAAAAAAAAAAAAATGGCGTGAGTTCCCCCCTACCCAGCGTTACCAGCCTGTGACCAGCTATGGGGGCTTGTAGAACAGGGCGCAGGGGCCAGCTTTGGTGGCCCCTGGCCCTGCCGGCTAAAAGCCGTCATAGCCTAGGGCCACGGCTCTTCTGCCCCCCCCCCCGGGCTTTGGGAAGGCAGGTAATTTGGGGGCCAGGGGTTAATGGCAAGTCACCCGCTAGCCGCAGGTGACTTGCCAGACCCCCGAGCCTTGTGAACTGGTATAAGGGGTCACATGGACCCCTTACCAGTTCACAAAGGGTTAAAAATAAAAAAAAACACACACACTTTAAAAATAACTTTATTAAAAAACAAACATTTTTTTTTTACTTTACTCACCTCCGATCTTCATCTCCTGTGTCCCGCGGCGATCAGATGCAGGTGACGGCTGGGCAGAGGAGGGGGGAGGCAGGCGATCGGAGGATCGCCTACCTCCCTCCTCTGTCCAGCCGTCACCGGCATCTGACAGCTGAACCGCCGGGTGCCCCGACGACACCCAGCGGTGACGTCATTGGCCGGGGCTAAAATTAAAGATGACGGCCGCCATCGGAGGGAGGAGGGCTGTTTTGCCCCCTCCAGAAGACGGAAGAGCGGGGGGGGTGATCGGGGGTGAATTGTACCTTATTGTTTTTTGAGGCAAAACCCCTATCCAAATGAGGTGCAGAACCCCTTTCCAACTAGAACATTTCCTCAAAAGCTAAGAGGTAGCTACATTTTTCACAATTTGTGTTTATTTCTTATTATTACTAGTCTGCTCTAACTGTTACGTAAACTGAAGGGGACTCTAAGGTGAATTTACACCCATCTGAGGTGTTAAGGACTGCTGTGTAGCCCAGTTCCTCCATTAGGGATGTCGGTCTGCACAATACAAAATGGCAAAAGTGCCCCGCTGTGTGAAACCCCCCAGGTTGCCTGAAAACTTACCTTCATTCCCAGTCCAACGACACAAGCAGCGGCCATATCGCCGCTATCACTTTAGTAGGGAGTGTGATTGGCATTTGTGCCAGGCATTTGTGAATGGCTGGTGCAGGCACGCTCCCTATTAAAGGGTAGCGCGCTGATTGGACGAGCAGCCGCACATGCGCCATAGGACCGGGAAGAGGTCAGTTCGTTCAGGCGACCTGGGGGTTTCACACAGCGGGGCAAGGATCAAAACCCAGGATAGTCAAAAAAAAGTAGAACTGCCTGATTCCTGTCATTTACAGGATTTTTTTTTAATAAAGACTATAAAAATGTTTAATATGCATTATTTTTACATACTTAAATACCTAAAAACTACCAGCATATGTGTGTAGTTTTTTTTTTTTTTTACCCATGCCAAAATATTTGGGACAAAGTATGGCTAAATTTAATTTGAATGTGTTGTTGAAGGAAGTAAACTATAATGAAATCCAATTATAGCACACCACTTACTAATTACTTGATTTTCTAGTTCAGATATTCAGAGATAATATTAGGTTACAGAAGTATCTTGTTCTGTCTCCGCCATCTAGTGGTAAAATAGCAATTTACTTCTTTATGGCTGTTAATAACAAAGATGCATCTTTTAAATAATGTGTGACCAAAATACTAAGCCACTGTCTTTAGCTTTTGTAGACATAATTGTAACTATATGTTAAAGGTTACTTTCAGAAAGATTTACTGTTTTTTTTTTCCTTTTGCTTATAATTTTATGGACAAGGCAAATGGTCCGTTATGCAGCAAATGGTCTGTTATGCAGCATTAAAAAGCTTTTGCAAAACACCTACACACCTTCACTCGCTAAAATAAATTGCTAAATGTATACCCCAATCAGTTCCAATAGAAATTGTATGTATTTTTATGCAGCTAAAACTAGGTTTTCCTTCTTTTCATTTACTATACATAATCATATTTAGGTTTTACTTAGTTTGGCTATAGAGATTTGTATTAGCTAATAAATATTTATAATTCCAGTTACCATCATAGTGACTGAGAGTTCCATTAAAGCCCCATCCTGAGTAAAAAAAAAAAAAAGCAAACACACACACACACACACACACACACACACACACACACACACACACACTCCTTGTGTCTCATCTGCAGCGCTTCTGAACTACTTATTCCATCCTCCCTCATTCCACCATATATTGACTGGCCACGCCTTCTCCATTGCAGACTGTAAACTTCTTTACTTTACTCCCCCCCCCCTCTTCATAGTACTTACCCAATACTATGGGCCAGATTCAGCAAAGGCTGTTTCTAAAGATGTATATGTTTTTAGTGACAATGGACCACATTTTAAATAGCAGGAAACTGAAATAAATAGTTGTAAGATATACATGTGGTTCAGCACTGTTTTCTAAGTATTTTAAACATACTTTTTACATCTGCCAATAGCACTGGGCCCATGTTGATGGGCAATAAAGAGGAACATCTGGGAAGGTTAAACCTCCCCCCAAACCTTACCAGAATGCCCCCCCCAGGCAGTATTTACTCACCTCGCCAGGGTACCCATCTTCTGGATCCCTCGGTTTCTGGGCGACCTCCCGACAGGTGGCACCATCTTGCAACCCATCAGGCACTGTGCCCGACCCCCCAATCTAGCGTCTGCACAGGACCCTTTTTATTTTATTTTTGATGTTCCTCTTTAAAGTAATCAGCACTAATGGTGTCCAGGAAAGCATGGGTGGGGGGTTTCAGCAAGTTACCTTCTGTTTCCACCCCCTCGAACAGATATACAGGGGCTGAAATCCAGTGGTGCCGGTCTCCTCTTCATTCTGGGGCCACTGACCGGGGGCCCCCAGATGAAGAGGAGACCAGCGCCACTGGATTGCATCCCCTGTGGCCGTCGCTGCTGCAACTCGCCGTTTGCCTCATCTTTTTAGTGCGGGGCAGATATAGCTGATGTCATCCCCCCACTCCTCCCCCCGTTGCAGAGGGAATGGGGACTCCGATCCCCTGCCCCCCCACCCCCTCCACCGATCAACCCCAGCGATCATCAGCTCGACAAGGATCGAGGTGAGTGAAGAAAAAAAAATTTCAATAAATTACATTTCTCTTGTGTGCGTGGTGTGTTCTTACAGTTAACCCTTTGTGAACTGGTAAGGGATTCATACGACCCCTATACCAATTCACAAGGCTTGGGGGTTGACCTGCGGCCAGCGGGTGACTTGCTATTAACCCTCATCCCCCCATTGTCTGTCTCCCCAAAGCCCGGGGCCACAGAAGAGCCTGCGCAAAGGCTGTGACTGGGGATCACCAAGCTCCCATAGCTTGTACCTGGGCTGGTTATGCTGGGAAGAGAGTACCCCACACCCACCCTCCCCCCGAGAGGGGGCATCCTATGTTTTTTTTATTAACCCTTTATGACCTGTCACCCAGCCATTATAAAAGGTTTCCATCAGGAGAGCAGAAACCAGAGTGCTTGGCACGGGATACTGTTCTTGGGGATAGACGGGATGAAAGTATTAAAAAATGAAATAAAATACTTTCTCTTGTGTCTGTATTTTTTTTTTTTTCATTTAACCCTTTGTTGAACTGGCAAGGCATCCATTCACAAGGCTTGAGGGGCTGGCACCCCATTTACTTAACATTTTTAAGGGGTTTTAAAAGTTTAAACAAAAAGAGTGAGGGGGGATCCCACGACATTTATTTTATTTAACCCTTTATAGTGTGGATAGTAGTTGTATTCTATTTGTAAATGTTATGAAGTGCTCTGTTCAGTTTTTAGGGGGGTCTTCTGGGCAGAAACGTGTGGCTACCGAAACATATGTGGTACCGTAGTAATCAGGAAAAATGAAATATGCATGCAATATGGTTTTCTTAAAATAAAGGTTTTATTCCCAGTATGTCACACACCCCGCTTCCGAATATTCATGACACTTGGGTAACTGTCCTTTAGAGGGCGATCTTGCAGAGATGACATGAAAAAAAGGAGCCCCTCCTGGCCCATAAATACCTGGGACCTCCCACCATTCCCCAGTATTTCGTCTCTGCAGTCGGCGAGCAAGTCAGAAGATGGTTGTCTCCTCCTTGCAGGTAGCCGGGGTAACCCCCCGGCCTTTTGTTTCTATTGCTGCCTGAATCTTTTTTTTTTATTTAAACTATAGCAGTATGCCTCCCAGCCTAGGCTGAAGGTCCAGGCAATGGTAGGCTGCACCTTGTGGTGTATATGGGAGCTAGCTCCCCCGTGAGACCCCATACTAAGGGGTAGGCGGTGTCCGGGTTGGTGATCCCGGCTTGGGATGCCCCGTCCCTCTTACCCTTTCACCTATTGGTGTGGGTTCTCCCCCCTACAGTGTCCCTCTCTGCCCCTTGGGGGGGGGGGGACCTTTTCTCCTGTGGGTTGTTTTACTTTATTTGGGGGAAAAGGTGTGTGTATTGTGTGTGTGTGTTTGTATGTGTTTTTGCGGCCGTTGTGCTGGGCCGGTTTCACTTTTCAACAGTTGCTCGTTGTGGCCCGTCCACCCCCACCCCCCCTCGAGCCCGGCTTCTCTCAAGCACTCTTTCCGGCCTCGCTGCCTGCTTTGCTGCTCTCCCTCTCATTCCCTTGCTGCTGTGAGGGTTGACGGTCGCTGCTTTGCTGCGGTGAGTGGATTTTATTTATTTCACCATTTTTAACTGTCTTATATGGTGGGTGATGTGCATGTTGACACTTATGTCTGTTCTCATGTCTTCTAGGTGGGATCCCTTCTTTTGAAGTTTAAAGAGGGAGTTCTCCCGGTCCTAGGGTCCCTTAGAGTTTAATTTAGGGTTCCCAAAAAAAAAATCCTCCCACTTGGGACTTTGCATACCTTGTGCTCAGCGGGCCATAACACAGCAGTCGGGGGGCCCAGGCGTCTGGGTCCGGGGTCCCGGCCTCATCTCCTTCCCCACCCTGCCTTATCCGTAACCCTAGTGATGTTGTCACAGGTGGGGAGTCGCAATCTGAGGTATGTGCCAGACTGGCTAATATTGAGAAATGTATTTCTGGCTCTGTTGCCAGAAAGGCCTCGGCTAAGCGAAAGCATTTGTCTCCAGCCGCACCTGCCTTTGAGTTTGATTATTATGATTTCCTTGACTGGTCTGATTATTCCCCGCTAGAAGAGGGGGAATTATTTGAGGGTTCTGACGATCAGCAGTTTGTTGGTGCTGATACTGAGCAAGGGCAGGGGGATGCTGTGGATACCCCGAAGGTCTTGGCTCACTTTTTTGAGGTTCTGGCAATTTCTCCTCCTGAGGAGGCCGCTCCTCAAAAAGGGGAATTCTTTGGGACTTCCAAGCCGCGCCTGGAGTTCCCAAATCAAAAGCATTTTGATGGCATTATTCTTAAGGAATGGGAGAAGCCTACTCGGCTTCCAGGTATTCCTCAAGGTTGGGATAAAAAGTATCCCTTTCCGGTGGACGTGGTAAAACGATGGTCGTCCCCTCCTGAGGTGGATGCCCCGGTGCTCGGGCTATCCAATACTTCTATTTTGCATTCTCCTGACTCCACCACTCTCAAAGATGGTGAGGATAAACGCATTGATCAGATGGCTTGCCACGCGTTTGCTAGTGTCGGTTCAGCCTTGCGGCCTGTTTGTGCTTCGGCTCTTTTGGCAGTGGCTACCAGGTCTGTGGTTAGAGACCCGTTGAGTACCTCCAGGCTTGACCCGGCTAGTGATGAGTTCGCCGCCCTTAAGCGGTGTGAATTGTTCATGTGCTTTGTGCTTGCCGCCTTGGATGACACCATGGTCATGTGTGGTAGAACATCGGCCTTGCTTGTAGCTATTCGGCGGTCGGTATGGTTCCGCCAGTGGGTGGCTGATTTTGTGGCCAAAAAGTCGCTTACAGCACTTCCCTTTGTGGGATTGCGGCTCTTTGGAGAAAGATTAGATTCTGTCACGAAAGGAGGGAAGTTACCTCAGCGTAATAGGCAACGTCGTCCCTTTCGGGGGGCGGCCTCCTTTAACCCTTCCTTTCGTGGTACCAGAACTGGCAGAGTTTTGGCCTTCTCTACCCTCAGAGGTGATTCCTGGAGTAGAGGCAGAGGTCGTGCCCGTCCAGGTCACAATTGGAGTTCCAAACCCAAGCCTGCTGTTAAGCCAGCTCAGCAATGAGGAGGCGCCCTCATCCTTGCGGGTGGGGGGACGGCTGCGGCACTTCTTCCAGGCCTGGGACCAGGAGGTCTCAGACAAATGGATTCTGGAAGTGGTGTCTTCCGGTTACAAGCTGGAATTCGAGATCCGGCCTCCTCCCAGATTCTTCAGGTCTCGAGTGCCTTCGGATCCACTGGCCGCACAGGGGCTCGGGGCCGCAGTAAGTTATCTGCTGGACATGGCTGTCATTTGCCCAGTGCCTTTCGTGGAAAGGGGCTTGGGATTCTATTCCAATCTATTCACGGTGCCCAAGAAGGACGGCTCCGTTCGACCCATTTTGGATCTGAAGCTCCTCAATCGGTTTATCCGCTTCAGGAAGTTTCGCATGGAAACCTTGTGGTCAGCCGTCGATTCTCTTCGTCAGGGGGACTTAATGACGTCCATAGACATCAGGGATGCTTATCTGCATGTACCTATCTTCCTGGCACACCAGAGATTCCTCAGGTTCGTGGTGGAAGATCAGCATTTTCAGTTTGTGGCCCTTCCATTCGGGCTTACCTCGGCTCCGAGGGTGTTCACCAAGGTATTGGCGGGGGTGATGGCCCTCCTCAGAGTCCAGGGCATTCGCATTGTACCATACCTGGACGACCTTCTCACTTTGGCTTTCTCTCTCAGCCAAGCGGAGCTAGACACCAGAGTGGTGGTATCCACGCTGGAGAGGTTCGGTTGGGCGATCAACTATTCCAAGTCCTCCCTCTCCCCGTCCAGAGAGCTTTCGTTTCTGGGCATGACTCTGGATGCCTCTCAGGCCAGGGTGTTCCTTCCTCAGCCCAAGATTCTTCTGATCCAAGATTTGGTTCGGCTTCTGCTTTCCAATCCTCGCCCGTCTATCCGGCTAGGGATAAGATTGGTAGGTCTGATGGTGGCTTCCTTCGAGGCAGTCCCTTTTGCCCAGTTTCACATGAGGACGCTTCAGCTCCATCTTCTAGCAACTTGGGACAAGTGTCCGCTGTCATTGGATCAGTCTTGTCTGTTGTCTCCCCGGGCTCAGCAGTCCCTTCAGTGGTGGCTAGTGTCAAGCAATCTGTTGAAGGGCAGATCCTTTCTGACCCCTTGTTGGGAAACGGTCACCACGAACACCAGCCTGTCGGGCTGGGGGGGCTTCTGGAGGGAACATCAGTTCCAGGGGTTATGGGGGCCTCGGGAGGCTCATACCCCTATCAACGTTTTGGAGCTACAGACCATTTGGTTGGTTCTGTCTCGCTTGACTCTTCTATTGCAGGGATTGCCAGTTCAAGTCCGATCGGACAATCGGACGGCGGTCGCTTACATCAATCACCAAGGAGGGACTCGCAGCAGGAGTGCCCTCAGGGAGATATCTCTGATCCTTGTTTGGGCAGAGAGCAATGGCCCATGCATCTCAGCCATTTACATCCCGGGAGTGGAGAACACGAAGGCGGATTCCCTGAGCAGGAGATCCTCTCGCCGAGGAGAATGGTCTCTCAGTTCCAAGGTATTCCAGTCCCTTTGTCACAAGTGGGGGACTCCGGAGGTGGATCTTTTTGCCTCTCGTCACAATCACAAGCTTCCTGCCTTTGTGTCTCTGTCTCAGGTTCCTCTGGCCCTGGCAGTGTATGCCATTTCCCTGGCTTGGAGGGAACTGGGGTTTCTGTACCTGTTCCCCCCTTTCTCCATGGTGGGCAAAGTGGTGCGCAAGCTGATTCTAGAAGGGGCACCAGCAATTCTGGTGGCTCCAAGGTGACCAAGACGAGTGTGGTTTGCAGACGTCGTGCGGCTGGCAGTAGATCAGTTTTATCTGTCTCTTCTTCCAGATCTGATCACCCAGGGTCAGCTACGCTACCCCAATTTACCAACGCTGGCTTTGATGGTGTGGCTGCTGAAACCTCCATCTTAAAGGAGGAAGGTCTTTCTGATTCGGTGGTTCAGACTCTTGTTAGAGCTAGGAAGAGATCTTGCTCTAACATCTACTATAGGACTTGGAGGTCTTATATTAACTGGTGCGAGGCTAGGGCCTTGCCTTGTAGGGTGTTTTCTATTCCCAGAATTCTGGAGTTTCTTCAACATGGTCTGGACTCGGGGTTCCAGCTTAGTACTTTGAAGGGGCAGATTTCTACCCTGGCGGTTTTCTTTCAAAGGTCTTTTGCCCTTCTTCCCCTGGTTAAGACATTTTTCCAGGGGGTTACTCGTGTGCGGCCTCCTAGAAAGCCCTTGCTGCCGGTTTGGGATTTAAACTTGGTTCTGTTGGCTCTCCAGGGGCCCCCTTTTGAGCCGGTGCATGATATTGCTCTTTCTCTGCTCACTCAGAAAGTTGCCTTTTTGGTGGCCATTACCTCTGTTCGATGTGTCTCTGAGTTGGCGGCCTTGTCTATTCAGGCTCCTTACTTTGAGAGGCACCTGGACAAGGTAGATTTCCGCTTTAAACCGGATTTCCTTCCTAGGGTGGTTTCGGCCTTCCACCTCAATCAGGATGTAGTTCTCCCTTCCTTGTGTCCTAAGCCTAGTAATGACAAGGAGAGGACCTTACATTCTTTGAATGTGGTTCGATGTGTGAAATATTATTTGGTGGCTACTTCTCCTTTTCGTAAGACGGACGCCTTTTTCGTGGTGCCCTCCGGGCCCAGGAAAGATCTGGCGCCCGCTAAGTCTTCCATTAGTAAATGGATTCGACAGGCCATTGTTGGGGCCTATTCTGCCAAGGGGAAGGTTCCCCCTTTTCGTGTTACTGCTCATTCTACTCGTGCTGTTGGAGCATCTTGGGTTTTTCAGCATCAGGCTTCTGTTGAACAAGTTTGTAAGGCTGCTACTTGGTCTTCTGTTCATACTTTTTCCAGGTTTTATAAGGTTGATGTGCGGGCCTCAGCAGATGCTGTTTTTTGGCCGCAAAGTTCTGCAAGCTGCAGGAGTTTGTTTGCATTATTGCCTTTTTGGGATCCGCACCCATTATGGGCACTGCTATTGGATGTCCCAAGTGTCATGAATATTCGGAAGCGGGGTGTGTGACATACTGGGAATAATACCATTTTGTGATTACTCACCTGTAAAATGGTTATTACAAGTATGTCACACACCCCGCTTCATCCCGCCCTTTTTTGGTTTTCTGGGATCCTTTATATGTTGAACCTTTTTCTTTGCTGTTTTCATTTGGCTCTTCCTGGTCCCTTTACTGCTGTCTTATACTGGGGAATGGTGGGAGGTCCCAGGTATTTATGGGCCAGGAGGGGCTCCTTTTTTTCATGTCATCTCTGCAAGATCGCCCTCTACAGGACAGTTACCCAAGTGTCATGAATATTCGGAAGCGGGGTGTGTGACATACTTGTAATAACCATTTTACAGGTGAGTAATCACAAAATGGTATTATTTCAAATAAATGACACACATTTTAAAAAACATAATTTTAATGTTTTTTTACATTTTCAAAAATATTTTAAAAAACTGGAAGCATTTAATGTTAAAGCCCAAACTCTGTCGACAAAAAAATATATCGTTTTCCCGGAAATGCCTGCAAAAAATATATAAACAGTGCAAAATGGTGAAAAACAAGCTGTCAACAGAGGGTGAAAAAATCAAAGTAGGCTGGAAGTTAAAAGTAACTATGCATGTTGTGTAGTGTTCTGTTCGGGGGACCTTCTGCTTTCAGATTTAGCTTTTTTATGCAAGCCTATTGATATTTTAGAAAAATTAGTTTTTATCCCGCTTTTTTATACATTATTTAGGGAAACCCTGTGCAACCAAAGAATTCCTCAAGGGATAACTTCTAGAAAGATACACCATCCATCTACATCCCTACAATAAGCCAGTTACACTTAGAAAGCTTAAAGTGTGGAGGGAATATATGGTTTGTGGGGGGTATTTCAAATGTAAAGGGTTATTTCAGTTGAAAATTCGCCCTTACCCTTCCACGCATGACTGACTTTGTGGAGTTAGGCAACCCTACCCTTGACAGAACCCCTGCATGTTGAGTTTTTTCTGTTCGGGGGACCTTGCTTTTTCAGAATTAACTTATTTTTTTTCTATTTTCTGTTTTTTTTTTTTTTGGAAAATGGGGCTTTGATTCTGTTTTTTTTTTATTCTTTTTTTGGGGAAATCCTGTGCAACCAAAGTATTAATTAAGGGATTATTCCCAAAAAAACTGCTCCTACGTCAACAAGCTGGTACGCCATGAAAGCTTGAGATGTGCACTTCCAGAGTATATTGCGTCTACTCCTGGTTTTCAGAAGTGTTTGAGTTCTCCACCGATTGGTAGTGTGCACTGCCTTGTTATGTTGCGTTACCCCTTTGCTTCTTGTGCTATTGTCTTTTGCGATGCTTAGTATTTAGACAGCAGTTTGAGTACTAGTCATTTGTTGGCAGAAATACTGTTTCCCAGCAGGAGCTGCCATGTTTGTCATTTGTGGTCTTATATAGACCTCCCTTCTATTCCCTCAAAGAGCCACTTCCACCAGCATGGCCTGTTTTTCAAGTCCCCCCGCCCTGCCACCCTTCCCTAGTGCTGAGGCATGGACGAGGGGTTACATTAAAAAATAGAATTTACCTCCGACGTAATCCAGCATCGAGGAACGGTTCGACTCAAGCATCGGACGCCACCATCTTTCATTCACTCGCCTGGTGCCACCAAAGAGCCGGTTCTTCACACAGTCCCTGCTCGCCCAGTCACTTGAGCAGGAGAACGCAGTGTGTAGTATGCACTCTACAAACATGCGAGCACTGTGGGGTAGAGATGGTGGCGCTGGAGTCAGGCGACTCCCACCTCTGAGTTACGGCAGAGGTAAGTGCTTTTTTTTTATGTAACCCCCCACCCTGGCTTAGCGCTAGGGAAGGCTGGCAAGGCGGGGGGGGGGGGGGGAATTGGCCATGCTGGCTCCAGTGGCCCACATGTAATGAAGAAGGCAGTCTGTCCCTGAATGTACAATTTAGAAAATAAGATTTTACCCCGATCGGAAGTGGACCAACGGAAGTGGACCAACACCCAGGATAGTGAAAATCCTGGGTGTTGGTCCACTTTAAGTACGGAAATAATTCCAGCAGGTACATCAATATGCTGTTGCATACTACTATGAAGGTTGATGCACGCATGTGTTACAAAATTTCATAACCAAGCCCAGCCAGAAATTTTCATTTACGTTAATAAAATGACTGTTTAAGTCTGTTTTCCTAGTCCGCTCTCTTTATGGCATTTCAGTGAAATTCCTTTGCAACAAAACACATTTGCTGCAAAGGGCAAACTTGCATAGTGGAAAAGATAAATCAAAACCATGAATGGGTAGTTTATTGAATCTAAATTGTGCCCAGTTGGCCTAAGATCTATATGTGAGTAATCCATCTTATGTTGATAATGGAGGCGGTGGAAATCCACCTGATGTTTGCAATATTAAATTTCATTCTAATGAGCTGTACTAATACATATTGAAGATGGTCACAAAGAGCAGCTTGTGAGCATAAGTGGGATAATTTGAAAGAAGCGTCAGCCTAGCCCTTAACGTGACTCTAGGGGTACATCCACAATTACACATATAACTAAAATTACATTGCGATTGAATTTCTATTAGGCTTGTTTTCTTACTAAATGTCTTATAGTGTTCTAGAATCTTAATGTTGTGACACATTCGATATAGTCCTTATGATTCTGTGTGTATATTGTTTTTTTTTTTCTAGTAGTTGCAAATCATGCCGGAATCATAGTTTTATGGGCATATGACCTTATTTTTTTATTTACAGTCAAGCCAAAGTAGGTTTAGGATTGACACATACTGTATGATATTTGAACTGCACAGGCAGTATGAAACAGGGCCTAAAATAGAAATATGTGACAAAATGTGACCCTCAGAAGACAATAGCACACGTAGACATGGAAACTCTTGTTTCCTTCTGTTTAAACAGGAGAATTCTCCTGTCTTCTTCCTTGGTTACCTCCTTGCACTCCCGTGCCTCCCCACTTCTCTGGAATGCACTCCCCCACTCAATCTATCACTCTCCATCACTCCAAGCCTTTAGAAGTGCCCTCAAAACTCACTTCTTCAAACAAGCATATAATCTGGCTTAAGCAACTCCTATAAACCTCAAATGGCACATGTAGCCCAACTCGAGCTTTACCACTTGTGTTCCCGTCCCTTTGTCTCCACCCTCATCCATTAGACAGTAAGCTCCCAAGAGCAGGGCTTTCTTTCCTATTGTCTCGTTGTCTGTGCTCACAACAGGTTTAAACCTTGTAGCATCTAGTTTGTATTGTTCCCTGTACTATATATTTTACCTTGTCTGTAATCATACCCTGTAAAGTGATACGGAAATGGTGGTGCTATATATATAAACATTATTAATAATAATAATAATAATAGATTGCCTACTTGCCCATCATGTTTGTAATAATAGATTGCCTACCTGCCCATCAAGTTTGTATAAATGCTTTGAAATAAGCTAAACCTGCTAAGCCAACTCTGTGGCACTGGTTTACTTTACAGAAAGGCTGTGGCTACTTAGATGCCCATAAAAATCCCCCCAAAAATGGCATGAATTCCCCCTGACCCAGCATAACCAGCCTGGGGGCCAGCTATGGAGGCCTGTAGAACAGGGCGCAGAGGCCAACCTTGGTGGCTCCCTGCCCTGCTGGCTACAAGCCCACAGAGCCTAAATGGTCCCGGGCTCTTCTGCCCCCTCGGGGCTAGCCACAGGTGACTTGCCAGCCCCTTAAACCTTGTGAACTGGTATAGGGGGTCTCATGGATCCCTTACCAGTTCAAAAAAAAAAAAAGATAAAATAAAAAAAAGGCACACACACATACAAAAATAAATAAATATAAGTAATTTTTATAACTTTTATAACACTCTGCTCTGATCCTGTGTGCTCCAGTGATCTGTTGACAGCTGCCTGCGGTGATCACTGGAGGGGGGGGCTAGGGAGGCAGGGTATCACAACCCCCTACCCCTCAAACCTCCCTCCTGTGATCACTCTTGGCATCTGACAGTTCAGCACTGGGAGTGGGGTGACGTCATCTGCCCCACCTACAAGAGGTGGGGCTTACAGCGATGGGGAGGGGGCCTTCTTTGGGCCCTGCGGAAGAGCCCCTGGAGGGACCAGAAGCCTAGCAAGAGGAATCACGCACAGACTTTTTTTTTCTGTACAGTTAGCAGCAGCTGCTGAAGCGCTAGGAGAGCTATTTTGTTCTCTCTCCTGTAGCTAGAAGAGCCCTGGGGGGGGGGGGGGGATCCGATACCCCCAGGGTGAAAAGAAGACTTGGCTGGATCGAACGAGGGTCAGGTGAGTGTTCTTTTCATTTTTTTATTTTTTTGCAGTAGCAAGCCCATAGCTCAGTATATGAAATAGGTGAATATGATACTTACCTGACGTTCCACAAGCTGCATTTAACCCATTTGTGCAACAGCCAAAGCCACAAATGATATTTAGTGCCTGATTTATCTAGCACTTCTGCCAGACTATGGCTCATCAGTGCAAATTAGAGTGGTGCAAAATACAATTTACACATTTTTCAGCACATTGCTGCACCTCTAATGTTTTAGTGAATGTGTTTCTTGCAATGCAGCAGCATGCACCAGTGTAAAAAAAAAATATTTAAACTATATTTTGCACCACTCTAATTTGCACCAAAGTGGTGTAGTCTGGTAGAAAATGTGTGATAATCCTCCTCCAACCTCCCAAATAACAGCAGAAGAATTTTCTACATTCTTCAAAGAAAAAATTGTCAACATTCGACTTGGCTTTGCCCCTCAGAATCCCTCACCACTTCAAACAATCCCCCTGCCTTACTCTCTTACCTTCTTCACTCCAATAAGTGAGCTTGGACTAACCTCTCTCATTTCTAGGGCCCACCTGACTACCTGCTCCCTCAATCCTATTCCATCCCACCTTATTCCTCAACTGTCTACATCCCTCACTCCAGCCTTAACCTCCATATTCAACCTTTCTCTCTCCACTGGTACCTTTCCTTCTTCCTACAAACATGCAGTTATTACTCCGATAATCAAGAAACCCTCTCTCGACCCCTCTGCCCTCTCCAGCTACTGCCCTATCTCACTACTCCCTTTCTCCTCCAAATTTCTTGAACAACATGTCCACTCAGAACTGTCACAATACTTATCCACTAACAACTTATTTGTCCCCTTACAATCAGGATTCCGCCTTAACCACTCCACTGAAACTGCCCTCACCAAAGTCACCAATGATCTGCTCACTGCCAAAAGCATTGGTCACTACTCCATCCTCATCCTTCTTGACCTCTCCTCAGCCTTTGATACTGTCGACCACTCTCTGCTTCTTGATATTCTCTCCTCTCTTGGGGTTCAAGGGCTTGCACTCTCTTGGCTCACCTCTTACCTCTCTGATAGATCATTCAGTGTATTCTATTCTAACACAGTCTCATCCTCACGTTCCCTTTCTGTTGGTGTGCCGCAAGGTTCTGTCCTAGGCTACTTTTCTCAGTCTACACCCATGGCCTTGGCAAACTTATAACTTCACTAGGCTTTCAATACCACTTCTATGCGGATGACACTCAGATATATCTCTCAGGCCCCAATCTCTCCTCTCTCCTATCTCGCCTCCCCAACTGCCTCTCAGCTATTTCTTCATTCATGTCATCTCGCTACCTCAAGCTAAACATGGACAAGACAGAACTGGTCATTTTCCCACCCTCTATCTCCCCTCCCCTCTCTAACACGTCTATTTCTGTCAACAATTACACAATAACAGCAACTTCCCAAGCTCGGTGCCTGGGAGTCATTCTAGACTCTGCCCTCTCTTTCAAACCACATATTCACTCCCTGGCCACTACCTGTCGCCTCCAACTTAAAAACATCTCCCGCATCCGTCCTTTCCTCTCACCTGACACCACTAAAAACAGACTGGCACCCCTCCAATCTAACCTGAACTCTGCTGCTCGCCTCATCCATCTCTCCTCTCGCTCCTCCAGTTCTGCGCCTCTCTGCCAATCCCTACACTGGCTGCCAGTCCCACAGCGAATCCTGTTCAAAACTCTCTCGCATACAAAGCTCTCTCCAACCAGGCCCCTCCCTACATCTCATCTCTAATCCAACAGTATCAACCTAGACGCAGCCTCCGCTCTTCTGTCGACCTTCTCCTGTCCTCCACCCTGGTCACCTCCTCTCACGCCCGCCTCCAGGACTTCTCACGTCCAACTTCAATCTTCTGGAATGCCCTCCCGCACCAATCCGCCACTCCACAACCCTCAAAACCTTCAAAGGCGCCCTTAAAACTCACTTATTCAGACAAGCATATAATCTGGCCTAACCAATCTTCTAAAGAGCACATGCCACAAAGCTCAATACTGACTGTTTGTGATCCTTCCCCCTCGTCTTCACCCCTCTTCCTTTAGACTGTAGCTCGCAAGGGCAGGGCTCTCTCCCCTATTGTATCTTGTACTCAGAATATCCATTGTCAACTCTGTAAAACTGCATTTGAAATAGTATATGTACTGTATGTTTCTACCCTGTCTGTAATTACTACTTTGTAAAGCGCTACGGAAGATGATGGCGCTATATAAATAAACAATAATAATAATAATAATCAGACCCTTATAATTTTTGGTTCTCTGACGTGCTGAAATCTGCATTACGAGTTATCCACATGATTTTTAGAATTTCTGCATCCCAGGCTGAGTTATTCTAACTATGCAGCACGTCCTGCTCCAGATAATGATTCATAACAGATGGGATTACCTCCACTAGAGGGCGCTTTACTGCAGAGATGGCAAAAAGAGGCCCCTCCCGATCCAAATCTACCCGGGACCTCCCACTAATTCCCCACTATCTTCTCTGCAGTGGGCTGCGAAGGACAAGATGATGGCTTCTCTTTTCGCAGGTGAGCCGGGCTTCACAGCCCTTGGCCCCGTAGGACTATTCCCACCCGTTCCACCTTTTATTCTGCCTCCCAGCCTTGGCTGCGTGGTCGGGTGATGGTAGGCAGCACCTATTATGGGTGCTTTGTCTGGAGTTTGCTCCTACCGCAAATCCCCCACCAAAGGGTAGGCGGTCCAGGTATGGTGAACCTGAATTGGGATGCCCCGTCCGCTCTATGCCCTCCCCAGCAGCTCTTCCCCTTCTCCTGCTATCCCCGTTCGTCGGGGGGGGGGGGGGGCCTCTGTGTGTGTGTTTTTATTCAGCACGTCCTGCTCCATCTATAATACTTACACATGGGTAATACTCCGCCAGAGGGCACTGTTCACTGCAGACATGCAAAAACAGGCTCCTCCCGGCCCTTCATATACCTCGTGTGCTCACGGAGCTATGCTCCACCGCAATCCCCCACCATAGGGTAGGCGGTTTAGGCCGATGGTGAGCCTCCATTAGATGCCCCTCCCGCATTGTTGCCCGTGCCCTTCATAGCATTAATCCCTGGATGCAGGTCCGCTTCTGCCTCGCTTCCTCCCGTAGTTCAGGGGAAAAGAAAGGGGGGGGGGGGGTATGTGTGGCAGTCCTAGTGTAATGTAACACGTTAAGGCCGTTGATCTGTCATTTGAACTTGGATGTCAGTGCCGCGCTCCTTGCTCCACATAAGCTTATGGTTGCGCGCATGTTTGTCCTTTCATACATGAGTGTGCTGCCCGGACGGCAGCATCATTCTCTAGTGTGAGAGCAATCTCCTTAAATACATTATGTATGTGCGTACTACTGTCATTCACTTTGCGAGGGTTAGAGTTTCGCACTCTTTGGGGGAGGCGGGGACTCGGCATGACGCGCCCCGCATCACAGCCACATCAGGCCTGCCCCTCGAGGTTCGCTTGGCGCCATTTCGACGGTCTTCGCGCGCGAGCGTGGTTGCGATCCGCCTCCTCCTTTGGTCATGTAAGTGCCCTCCGGGGCGGTATTGGTTCCTATGATTTTTATTCGGCAGCGCATGGCACTGACACCCCCCTCTTATCCCATTATGTCTTTCAGATGCCAGGATTTCGGTGGCTTCTCCCGGCCTGACATATATTATAGCGGTTCCACATAACAAATTCTCCCACATTCCTAGCGGGTCTTGGGGCATCCAGGGTTGCCTATTGCGTAAATCCCTGCGGGCATACTGCTCAGATAATCACCATATGGAGGCATCTCAGGATTATGTGACCGGGGTACCGCGAGGACATGACCGGCTGTGTGTAGCGTGTGGACTCCCCCATGCCGTTGCTGGCAGAGCATGGGTCTGCGGACCCTGTGCCGAGCAAGCACTGGACCTGCGAGCTGCGCCTGTGGCTGCACCTCGCTCCGATAGTCCCCTCTCCCCTTGCCCAGATCATACTCCTGCTGAGTCGCATACAAGTGGCGAGTTACAGCCCGATACGTCTTCTAGACGGCCTACGGCTGACCAGATTGTTGCGGGGTGGTCCGACTGCTTGGGCCCTGGCAGGAAGCTGCCCTTGACGCCCCTGGCTTCTGCCTTTGCTACTGGATCAGAGGAGTTTACTTCTCCGCTTGACGATGCTCCATCTGACGATGGAGAACTGTTCTCTGACCCAGATTCCTCTGAGGAGAGGCCGAGGGGTCATGACGATTCGGGCCCGGATGACTGGGGCCAGTTTGACATTGATGGTCTGTTGCTTAAGATCTTTAAGGCCCTGTCTATCTCGCTCCCTAGCGAGGCTCCCAAGCCGAGAGGGGAACGTTTCCATACGGCGTCTGCGCGCTTGGAATTTCTCGAGCAGGCTCACTTCCATGCTCTTGTACTCAAGGAATGGGAATGCCCCGCTAAGCTTCCAGGGATTCCAGGGGACTGGGATTGGAAATACCCTTTCCCCCCTGAGGTGGTTAATTGTTGGTCATCGCCCCCCGTGGTGGACGCACCGATTATTGGGGTCCCTAACCCCCCCTTCTTTACTGTCCCGGCTTATAGCACTCTTCGAGATGTCGAGGACCGGCGCATCGATAGGCTGGCTTCACACGCCTCTTAGCTCTGAATGACACCATCAGCATGTGTGCGAGGACTTATGCCCTAGTGGTGCCTATACGTCGCTTGCTCTGGCTGCGGCAGTGGGGTGCTGATGTGGTTGCTAAAAGAACTCTGACCTTCAGAGGGCAACGCCTGTTTGGGGCCCGTCTGGACCTCTTTGGAAAAAAGGGCAATTCCCCCCATCGCAGGCGGCCGTCTCGGCCCCCTCGGGGCAGGGATACCCCTCCCCCTCCATACCATAGTGTGACACGAGAACCTGGGGTGCCCTTTCTAGAGGCTGATGCAGACTCCTGCCCCAGAAGCGGCAGACAACATCCTGGGCCCCCCAGCCGGGTTAAGTCTAAATCCTTCCTCAAAACCCCCTGAGCATGATGGGACCCCCTCGCCCGCCTGGGTGAGGGGATGACTGCAGCACCCTGCTCCTATCAGGAGGCGTTTGGCCTCGTTCTGTTGGGTTCAGGAGGTAGTTCCTCCGGATGCAGGATAGAGTTTGCTGGGCGGTCCTTCCTGAAATCGTCAGGGTGCTTCTAGTCCCTGTCTTTCTTCAGGTGTTGGTGCAGGCCTTGCTTGGCTTGCTAGGTCTGGGGTCATTTGCAGGACGCCCTTACCAGACAGTGGCTTGGGCCACTACTCCAGTTTGTTTCCACATTCCCCTTAAGGATGAGGCAGTCTGGCCCATTCGGACCTCCCCTGGGTCGGCAATTGATATTCACAGGCAGTGATGCACGGTATTCTGAGTTGGGCTACCAGCGCCCTGCACCCAGTGGGCCTCTTGCCGTCTCTGGTATTCTTAGATGCTTATCTTAGCTCCCCTGTGTCTTCGGGACACCGAGGCTCTCACTGGTTGTGTTGGAAGGCCAACACTGCTGATTGTGGCCTTGCTGTTGGCCCCTTTTCTGCTCCCTGTGCTTGCTAAAAGGCACCGCTGGGGGTGATGTCCCTGATGGGATCAGGGGGCGTCCGCACTAGGACCTATCTGGTGGTCCTTCTTACTTACAATCCCTGCTTCAAGCCGCGCTGGTTACTACGCTAGCGGCGTTCTCTGGGAGTTATTTGGATGGGTGCTCAGTCACCTCTATCCCTCATGGTTACTTATCTGCTATCTCTATTCCTTGGATTCGGTTCAGGCTTGAGCCTTCTTCCTTGGCAACAAGTGGAATCCTGGTTACGGGGGCTCCGCCCCCCCTTGTTGACACCTTACTCCCACCAGGCGTATGGCGTATCAGATGATGGCCCTTATATACAGAGCCTTTGGGCTCTTCGGCACAGTAGGTTATTTATCCGAGATGGGGTCCCCAGCACCCCGGGGGCAAGGTCTGTGCTCATTCCCCCTTGCTACGGTGGTTCCTCTTGAGCTGAGTATATTCAAGGACCCTGTCAGGGGGCACCCCCTTCTTTGCTTGCATCTTCCTGTGAACGGTCACCTCGGGTACCAAGTCTTGCAGGTTGGCGGGGGGGGGGGGAATTTCTTCCAAAACCCCCCGTGGTTCCTAGGTAGGGTCCCTTAGAGGGTCCATCTTACGTACTGGCTTGTTAAAACAATGAGACTTCCGTTGACTCTATACGGCTGGACTTCTCCTCTTTTAGGACCTATTTGGGGACTCTTGGCCTGTTGGAAGACTATGGCCTGTTTTATTACTGGTCTGGAGCGTGAAGCAGGATGATCACTCTGGAGAGTTCCTGATACTGATCTGGGTGGGGGTCTACGCCCCCTGCTCCTCAGTGGTATTCGCTCCAATGGATGCCTTTCATGGCAGGTTGTGCGATCCTGGTGTCACTTTGAGAGCCAACTAGGGTGGCTCTGTTGGGTCTCGCTTATACCACAGGGGCTCTGCCCTTGTTTTTACTGTCCCAGAATATTCTGACTCTGGTCATGGGGGCTTAGTAAAATTATGCATAGACTTTCTATTTTATATGTCTTCTCTTCATTCAAACACACTTGGTTCAGGGCTAGGTTACCCTGAGAAGAATATTAGGGCTCAAACTATGACCACACCTCACAGTTGTCATAAATCTAATCTCAGTTTATTGGATACATTAAAAACAATTGCCTACTGAGAGGACTTTACAAATACATGCATTGACACAATAAAAAATTAGAACTTCATTTCTTCAAAAACATTCATGAGAATTACCATACAGCAATGCATCATTATTCAAAAAAAGGGCAGACATGTATCATGTTTCGCCTTTGTGCGGCTTCCTCAATGCCCTAAAATATGTATGGTAAACAAATGTTTCATGTTATTGGTGCTATTATTAGCTATAAATTGATTAATTGATATATACACTGCATGCCAATTACTTATGTTATCAATACATTAATTACTATATTTCAACTATATACATTCCTTACACATAAATAGTAATGTATAAAAATTCATAATACCTGATTCAATAGGTGTCTCATGTATAGTTAATCTACCATGTACAAGCTGGATACTCCTCAGGACGAACCGGTAGTATGTACTTCCTATTTATCAGAACTTTTTCCAATCAATATTTGGATATTTATCATGTCATATATTCATTCATATAAGGTGCACCTATATACCTGATTGTATTGCTCCTTTGCAAGGATGTATTATCACCCTCACAATAATCCCTGTGTAAAATGGGAGTAAATATTAGCTATGTGCCCTTGGAGTGATTGCTATTATTATGCACAGACATGGTATGATGATTTAAAGCGTACTTGCCTGTGTACTTGAATAATTAGTTCATTCAGTGCAGTCGCGGTGAAAGGCAGAGCTGGGATACCGTAGTACAAATATCCTTTTTCTGGGACTGTCCCCTCTGTGCATAGGTTAGGTTATGTTCCTGGTCTCCCCGCTGTATGGTCCCCGCTGTATGTCATATAGGCCCGCAAGTCCTTACCTTTCCCCGCACCAGCGCCGCTCTCTTATGCGCTCCACACCATGTGAAGCGCATTTCCCCATCAACCGGCTTCCGCCGGAAGTTGTGGGACGCGGCGCTGGTCCGGCTCCGTGTCTCTACTTACGGCTCCATTTTGTTGGAGGTTCGCCATCTTGCCTAGGACCATCCGGCCCCGCAAGCACAAAAGCCTCCAGACCACGGCGCCCGCCATTTTTTTGTAGCCCCTGGCTATTATATCAGTAATTTAATCGTTTCAAGCGCAGTACAACTTGATTCTGCATATTGAAAACAAGTTAGTGTTAATGATGATTACAACTATATACAGTTCTTTGGAGCCGAAACTGCACTAGACAAACAATATTTTTAAAGCTGTTTCTTGACTGTCACTTCTGCAATCAGATATGTGTGTCACTTAAGTTTTTGCTATTGGTAATCATAGTGTGGAGCACTCTTGTGAACCTTTGTTATCAGGTATTAATTGCATGATATTATGGTATAGGGCACAAATCAAAGGGCAAATCTATGGGCACGGGTCCTCTGCATTTAGCAGCCGACCCTGCCATATCTTTATATAGGGCAATCTACCGGTTCCCCTTGGGATCACAGATTCTCATCAATAATCAATAACTGCAGATCCTTAGAGACACTTCACATTCTATACAATTATATGGGATATATGAAACATTATAGGCAACAGGATATTAGGACACCAACATATCGAGCCGTCCAACTCCATTCGTGCTTTAAAAAATACATTATCCTACTCCCTTCGTACATTATTTCACCCCTAACTTTCTCTGTCCTATTTCCTACAGATAAGAGGCAAAACTCAATGTTTCATTGAGGCCTGGATATCTAAAGGCCCCTAATCTATAAATCCATCTTGTCTCAAGTTGGAGGGTTAATTTTTCAATGTTCCCCCCTCGGATTGTTGAGTGTAGTCGATCCAATCCCTGTACCTGAAGGGAATTCGGATCCTTATCATGATGTCTTAAGAAATGATGGCTTATTGGCGTTTTTTGCGAGCATAGAGTTACATTCCTAGATTTAGAAATCATAAAGGCCCCGGATGGTCAGATTATAACTAATTTGTTCCGTAAAGAGACATCTGCAAATAACATGTTGCGAGCAAGCAGCTCACACCCAGCACATCTCCTCAAAAGTATCCCTTTTGGAGAATTTATTCGAGCGAGACGTAACTGTGCAACCATGGACCTATTTGAAATGGAGGCATCCAAAATCAAAACTAGGCTAAGTGAAAGAGGCTATAAAGCAAGGATTTTGAGATCAGCATATAAAAAGGCTAAGAGCCTTAATAGGCAAGAATTACTATACAGACCCAGGAAGAACAAGGAACAACAAGGACCTGCCCTAGTCATGACCTACACGGGGGCTCACCAGCATGTACGACGGATCCTTCAGACTCATTGGCCAATTCTTCTGAACGATCCACACTTACAGACTTTCTTGCCGAAAGCACCTAAAGTTATATATAGAAGGCCAAGAAATCTGAGGGATGCCCTGGTACATAGCCATTATGAGCAGAACCGGGATAAGGACTGTTGCAAAATAAAAGGCACGTATCGATGTGGGGGGTGCTCCATGTGTAGGTACATGCTTGTAGGCCCTGAAATAACCATAGGGGGTCATAGAAAATACATGCCACAACACTACATAAACTGTAACACAGTTAATGTAGTTTATCTACTAACCTGTACCTGCGGCTGTCTGTATGTGGGCAAAACTAACCGCCCACTGAGAAAAAGAATTTACGAGCATCAGTACAGTATACGAACGGGCTCGCAAAAAACGCCAATAAGCCGTCATTTCTTAAGACATCATGATAAGGATCCGAATTCCCTTCAGGTACAGGGATTGGATCGACTACACTCAACAATCCGAGGGGGGAACATTGAAAAATTAACCCTCCAACTTGAGACAAGATGGATTTATAGATTAGGGGCCTTTAGATATCCAGGCCTCAATGAAACATTGAGTTTTGCCTCTTATCTGTAGGAAATAGGACAGAGAAAGTTAGGAGTGAAATAATGTACGAAGGGAGTAGGATAATGTATTTTTTTTTTTTCTTTCAATATTTTTTATTTTATTCGATTCAAAGAGGCAATACAAAGGAAATATATAGTCAGCCAACACAGGAATCCTTCCCACGCAGGGGAGGCGAACAACACAGAGAGTACAGCAAGTTTTCGTGATCTAAGCCAGTATCGATGTGCAACCTCTCAGTTCAACAATAAAACGATTGGCAACATGGTTACAGTATGATAAACGCTGGAATAAACAATAAGTACATCGAGATTTGTTAATTTTTATCAATCCTCAATCGCGCTGTCTCTTGCGCCAGTTATTTGCCGTCCTATACAAACCATAGTGGCATCTCATCGCGGCCCACCCCCCCGCCGCCCCGTCCCGGCCTTGGCCGAGGAGACCGACAGGGGGCCAGCCACACGACAGGAGGCAGAAAAAACATAAGAAAATAAAGGAATAAAGAGGGGAGGGGGGGGAATGGGGGTTGAACAGAGTGAGAGAAGGGGGTAAGGGACAAGGAGGGGGTAGGGTAGGGAGAGGGGGGGGAATCCCCGCGGCCCGGTCTGCAACGATCGCCTAATGGAGCAAACCCAATGGAGCACTGGGCCAGGTATACTGTATCCATGGTTCCCAGATGGAGAGAAACTTATCCTGGGTGTCGGCCAGAATGCTCGAAAGCCTCTCGTTAATCAGGAATCCATTCATTCTGGATGACACCTCCGATACCGGAACAATCTGTTTTTTCCAGGCTCTGGCGATGGTCTGCTTCGCCGCCAGGAGCAAGTAAATGAACAGCTTGCACTGTTTCTTAGTAAGCTCTGGAGGTCTACAATGAAGGAGGGCCACCCAGGGATCCTTTTTGACGTTCTTTTGAAACATTCTGCCGGCTATCTTGTGTATATGGGACCAGAAACGGGTTAGCATGGGGCAGGTCCACCAAATATGCATGAAGGTACCTTCGGCATCACAACCTCTAAAGCACGTATTGGCCTGCCCGGGGAACATCTTACCGAGGCGACTAGGCACCAAGTACCAACGAAACAGGACTTTATAAGCCGTCTCGGTTGTCAGAATGTTCATGGAGCATGAGGAGGTCGCACTCCAGATCTCCTCCCACCCCCTGTCTGATTTACATGGACCCAGGTCGCTCTCCCATTTCTCCACATAGGTATGAACTCCCGCCCCCATGCTATTCAACTTGGAGTACAACATGGATATCAATCCCCTACGGAACGGGTCTTCGCTACAGATCTCCTCAAAGGGGGTACACCTTCGAAAGGGTTGCCCCAATCTAGTTAGAGGTGTTAACCAATGCCTCAACTGTAGATATTGGAAAAAGGCCCTCTGGGGAACGTCAAATTTTTCTCTCAAGGAGCCATAAGATAAGAACCCCTCCTCTGACAAAAGATGAATTATCTTAGTCATCCCATGTTCCCTCCACCATTTATAAGTTGAACTATTATCCATTCCTGGAGGAAAGGACGGGTTACCCCAGAGATGAGCTAGAGGGGTATGGGGGGACATCAGGGAGGCAGAGTACTTCACTGAGTCCCATACTGAAAGTGAATGCTTCATTAGGGGGCTAAGTGTCTCGGGTCTGGACGCCGGGTCCATCCATAGTAGGCCATCTATCGGGGTTGGCGAGCAGTCTGGGAGTTCTAGAAACGTCCAGAGGGGAGGCTTCAAGAGGGAATGCATGGGGGCCAGCTGGGCTATCTGGGCGGCCTTGTAATACAAACTAATGTTGGGGACACCAAGCCCACCCAGCGATTTATGGCAAAACATGGTGCGCTTGGGTACTCGCGGACGAGCGCCGGACCAGATAAAAGTCAATATTCTCCTCTGCATCGCACGCAGTCTGTACATTGGGATTGGTACTGGCAGTGTTCTAAAAAGGTATAGGAGTTTAGGGAGGATGGACATTTTAACCGCGTTTATTCGTCCCAGCCAGGAGAGCGAGTGCGACCTCCAAGTATCGAGTAGCTGTGTTAAAGATTTGAACAAGGGTGGATAGTTAGCCCCATAAAGATCCTCATAAGTCGCCGTAATATGTACCCCCAAGTATTGAAGGGATAATGTATTTTTTAAAGCACGAATGGAGTTGGACGGCTCGATATGTTGGTGTCCTAATATCCTGTTGCCTATAATGTTTCATATATCCCATATAATTGTATAGAATGTGAAGTGTCTCTAAGGATCTGCAGTTATTGATTATTGATGAGAATCTGTGATCCCAAGGGGAACCGGTAGATTGCCCTATATAAAGATATGGCAGGGTCGGCTGCTAAATGCAGAGGACCCGTGCCCATAGATTTGCCCTTTGATTTGTGCCCTATACCATAATATCATGCAATTAATACCTGATAACAAAGGTTCACAAGAGTGCTCCACACTATGATTACCAATAGCAAACACTTAAGTGACACACATATCTGATTGCAGAAGTGACAGTCAAGAAACAGCTTTAAAAATATTGTTTGTCTAGTGCAGTTTCGGCTCCAAAGAACTGTATATAGTTGTAATCATCATTAACACTAACTTGTTTTCAATATGCAGAATCAAGTTGTACTGCGCTTGAAACGATTAAATTACTTATATAATAGCCAGGGGCTACAAAAAAATGGCGGGCGCCGTGGTCTGGAGGCTTTTGCGCTTGCGGGGCCGGATGGTCCTAGGCAAGATGGCGAACCTCCAACAAAATGGCGCCGTAAGTAGAGACACGGAGCCGGACCAGCGCCGCGTCCCACAACTTCCGGCGGAAGCCGGTTGATGGGGAAATGCGCTTCACATGGTGTGGAGCGCATAAGAGAGCGGCGCTGGCGCGGGGAAAGGTAAGGACTTGCGGGCCTATATGACATACAGCGGGGACCATACAGCGGGGAGACCAGGAACATAACCTAACCTATGCACAGAGGGGACAGTCCCAGAAAAAGGATATTTGTACTACGGTATCCCAGCTCTGCCTTTCACCGCGACTGCACTGAATGAACAAATTATTCAAGTACACAGGCAAGTACGCTTTAAATCATCATACCATGTCTGTGCATATTAATAGCAATCACTCCAAGGGCACATAGCTAATATTTACTCCCATTTTACACAGGGATTATTGTGAGGGTGATAATACATCCTTGCAAAGGAGCAATACAATCAGGTATATAGGTGCACCTTATATGAATGAATATATGACATGATAAATATCCAAATATTGATTGGAAAAAGTTCTGATAAATAGGAAGTGCATACTACCGGTTCGTCCTGAGGAGTATCCAGCTTGTACATGGTAGATTAACTATACATGAGACACCTATTGAATCAGGTATTATGAATTTTTATACATTACTATTTATGTGTGAGGAATGTATATAGTTGAAATATAGTAATTAATGTATTGATAACATAAGTAATTGGCATGCAGTGTATATATCAGTTAATCAATTTATAGCTAATAATAGCACCAATAACATGAAACATTTGTTTACCATACATATTTTAGGGCATTGAGGAAGCCGCACAAAGGCGAAACATGATACATGTCTGCCCTTTTTTTGAATAATGATGCATTGCTGTATGGTAATTCTCATGAATGTTTTTGAAGAAATGAAGTTCTAATTTTTTATTGTGTCAATGCATGTATTTGTAAAGTCCTCTCAGTAGGCAATTGTTTTTAATGTATCCAATAAACTGAGATTAGATCTATGACAACTGTGAGGTGTGGTCATAGTTTGAGCCCTAATATTCTTCTCAGGGTAACCTAGCCCTGAACCAAGTGTGTTTATATAGGAGGGCCTGACTATGTACCAACCAGGACAGGACCATTAGGGGTTTTTCTGTGTGGTCACTATATTATGAGCACAAATAGAGGCTCAAAAGTTGTCTTCTCTTCATTCACCCTACTATGTGGGGTTCTGCGCACGGTCGTGTTGATAAAGAGACCCGTGAGATTGATGGCCCTGGGTGGCCTAGTGAACTGTGGTTCGCAGATGCTTCTGCTGAGGTCAGCGGACCTGTACTCTCTCTCAGGAGTGCGGTTCTGCCCTTGTCAGGCTCCTTCTTATGTCGTCCCAATCTATAGACTCAGGCTTGACAGCTGATTCATTCACCCCTTGGAGACGGGCTTATCTTCTGGGTGACTTGGTATATGGGGGGCTAGGAGCAAGCTTCTTTGTCTTCCTCTTCCTCCGTCTATTGTGGGTTATGATGTACCCATATTGATTGGCACGAGTCTAGGTCTCTCCCCTGTTGGACGTTCTCGGTTCCCAGGGTTCTAGAGTTGTTACAGCATAGTTTGGGGTTGGCTCCCCATCTAGGTACTCTGAAGGTTCAGGTTCTGTCCTGTCTGCCTTCCTGTAGATGTCTGGTTCAGTCTTCCTTGTTAGGAGTTCTCTTGGGGATTGCTCAGGGGCATCTCCCAAGTAGTTCTATGGTCCCTGTTGGGATTAATTTTCATTCTGTTTTGCCCTGCGGATTGTTCCTTTGGGACTTATTCTGGATGCTGTCTGAGCGGTTTTGTAGTTCAAGTTGCGCCTCCGGGGGCTGTTGCTTCAGTCAGACGTGTGCCTGAGAAGGTGGCTCTGATTACTTAGCACTCGTTCAATATATATATATATATATATATATATATATATATACACACACACCATGATGTTGTGGTATTCCGCCCTACACCGGACCCTATTGTCCAAGCTGGTGTATTATGATCATTGTTTAAGTCCTTTTGGTCTGCCTATGGGCCTTATTTTTAGTAATGCTGAAGTAAGGGGTCTACATTCCCTCAACAGGTGTGGAACCTTTCCTGGTTCTTGTCCCTTGGGGGGACTGATGCCCTTTGGGGTCTGTGAGCGCCTCCATATGTATGCGCCTGATATCGTTTGCTTCCAGGGCCTATGCGCCCTTTGGCCTGATCTTTCTCGGATGGTTTGCCTTCCTGGTCCTGAGTTAAAGTGGACCAACACCCAGGGGTGATCGGCCCGGGAATCTATAAGATTCCCGGGCCGATCACCTCCCTCACCGCAGGAGATCCGAGATCGGGATGTCCCGCGGTGAGGGACCCCCCCCCAAAAGCCCCAAAAAACTCAACTGCCTCTAGGCGGGCGCGTGCACTGTCAAAGGGGCGCGCGGGAGGCGGCGGCGGACGCGCTGTCTTGTCCGCAGCTGTCACCCGCTTGTCCGTGGCTACGTGGGAGCGTGGTGAGGTGAGTTTTGGGGTGCCCCCCTGAAGTGGACCAAAACCCAGGATAGTCAAAATCCTGGGTGTTGGTCCACTTTAAGGTTTCGGCTTCTTGCTGATCCTTGTTAGTGAAGGGGTCAGTATCCCCGCCTGCCTGGCGGGAGACCAGTTGTCGTTTCCCCGTTGGGGAGAGTTCTAAGTTTTGCCGAGGCTTCTGTTGCCTGTGGGCTGGTTGGGCCGTTACACTGGCCTATTCCTTTAAGGGGGAAGAATCTCCCTCTCTCGTTTTATTCCGTTATATTGGTGTTTGGGTAACTTGGCCCTTCAGCACCTGGTTTTCTGTTGAATAAGTTGCTAGACCGTTGCTTGTCTCTGTTCATACCTTTTCAAAGGTTTTGTTATGAGATTGACGTTAGAGCCTTTGCTCATGTCGTACTTGGTAGCAAAGTTTTGCAGGTGACAGCGCCTTTACTGTCTGCTGTGCCTTTTTTTGGGGATCCCACCCTATTTTATGGACACTGCTATTGGATGTCCCATGTGTAAGTATTATAGATGGAGCAGGACGTGCTGTATGCTTAGAATAATAAATTCTGTGAAATACTCACCTGTAGAATTGGTATTATACGCATACAGCACGTCCTGCTCCACCCCACCCTGGTTTTACATTTTTCTGGATCCCCTGTATGGTGATTGTTATCATTACTATTGTTACCAGTTGGTGGTTGGTTTCTCCCGGCTTCTTTTCTCACTGCTTTTCAATGCTGGGGATTTGTGGGAGGTCCCTGGGTATATGAAGGGCCGGGAGGAGCCTGTTTTTGCATGTCTGCAGTGAACAGCGCCCTCTGGCGGAGTATTACCCATGTGTAAGTATTATAGATGGAGCAGGAAGTGCTGTATATTGAATTTTTTTTTTGTGTCACACTACTGTGCGCTGTGTGTGTGTGCCTTTTGAGACATTCGCGCTTGGTCTCCTGGCTCAGCGCTACTACCTTCTCCCCTTGCTTTTTTGAATCTCCCGCCGCTGACACGCGCGCCCTGCGGTGTCAGCGGTGACGTCACTCGGGGTCTTGCTATGAGGTGATTGGCTGCGGGGTGGCTGTCTCTCGGCCTGTCCCTGCGCCTCCTGGAGGGGGCGTGGCTTAGCACTTGGCGCGTTCCGCATCTTCTCCTCCTACGCCCTGCACCTTCAGAGCCCTCCAGCGCCATCTTGATCTGCTGCCTGGACGATTGCTAGCTCCTCCGTGGTCCGTGAGTGCCCCAGCGGGCTTTGATATTGATATGGATATCTATTTATATTTTCTGTATACTGATGGGTGTATTTTATTATGTCTTACAGGCGGGAAAACTGTTTTAGAGGTTTCTCCCATCCTGTCCCCTCTATTCCCTGTTACTTATTAGAGGCCTAAGTGGTTAAATCCTCCCAGTATCCTTGCGGACATTTGGGGCATCCCGGGTAGCTGTATAGCGTAATTCCTATTGGCCAGTTGTGCCACTGAAATCACCATATGGAGGCTTCACAGGATATTGTGCTTGGGGTCCCATCGGGACAAGCCCGGCTGTGTGTGGTGTGCGGGGCATCCCCTGTGAGCGATGATGTGCGGGTCTGTGTACCCTGCGCCCAGCTGGCGCTTGCACGGCATTATGGGCTGTCTGTGACTGGGTCGGCGCCCACCATGTCTTCACCCACTCCCCCCTCGCTTGATTATGACTCCCAGTGAACTCAATACTAGTGGGGAGTCTCAGCCTGATGTGTCTTCCAGGCTGGCTAACATTGAGAGATTGCTTGTTAGCTCTGTGGCCCGTAAGGCTCCAGCTAAGAGATGGCATGTGGCGCCTGCTGCATCAGCCTTCCCTATGGAGACTGAAGATTTCCTTGATTTATCTGGCTATACCTCACTTGAGGAAAGGGAATTATTTTCAGATTCAGAACTGTCTGATGATCAGCATTTCCTTGGCACGGATGCCGGCTCAGAGCATTGGGATGCTGATGACCCCCATAGACTTTTGACTCAAATCTTTGAAGTGTTTTCCATTTCCCTTCCTGCTGCGGCTCCCAAGCAACAGGGGGAATTGTTGTTCGGTACTGCAAAGCCACGTTTGGAATTTCCAGAACAGGCACATTTCAATAACCTGGTTCTCAAAGAAATGGGAGCGGCCTAGCCGGCTTCCTGGTATCCCTTTCCCTCGGATGTGGTTAAATGTTGGTCAACTCCCCCAGAAGTGGATGCCCCTGTTTTGGGGTTGTCCAACACTTCTGTGGTGCATTCCCCTGATTCCGCTACCTTGAAGGATGGTGAGGACCGGCGTGTTGACCAGCTGGCTTCCCATGCCTATGCCTGTGTGGGATCTGCCTTGCGCCCTGTCTGTGCTTCTGCTATTACTGCTGTTGCTAACAGGTCTCTCCTCAAGGGTCTGTTGGAAGGTGCTCCTGATGATACTGCTAGTGCCGAGCTCAGGGCCTTGTCACAGTGTGAAATGTTCATTTCATATGTCCTCTCTGCTTTAGATGACACCATTAGGATGTGTAGTAGAACCTCTGCTTTGGTGGTTGCTATACGCCGCTCTGTTTGGCTGTGCCAGTGGGCAGCTGATAACGCTGCTAAGTAGGCCCTCACGGGACTCCCCTTTAAGGGGCTGCGCTTATTTGGTGATCGCTTGGACCTGTTTGCCAAAGGGGGTAAGTTGCCTCAACGTAAGAAGCAGTTGCGGCCCGTTCGGGGGCCTTTATTCCCTCCTACCGAGGGTCCAGGCCCGGGAGAGGGGTCTCCTTTGCTGGCTCTAGGGGAGACTTCTGGGGCAGGGGCAGAGGTCGTGCCCGCTCCGGATCTTCCTGGGGGTCCAAGCCCAAATCTGTTGCCAAGCCTCCTCAGCCATGAAGGGGCACCCTCACCCATCCGGGTGGGGGGACGGCTGCGGCTCTTCGCTCGTGTCTGGAGACAACAGGTCTCAGACAGGTGGATTCTGGAGGTTGTGTCCTCTGGCTACAAGCTAGAGTTCGCTGCATGGCCGCCTCCAAGATTTCTCTATTCTCGGATTCCTCTAGACCCCTTGGCAGCTCATGGACTTTTTCTGGCGGTGCAAAATCTACTGGACTTGGGGGTCATCTGTCAGGTCCCTCCTGTGGAAAAAGGTTGGGGTTTTTATTCCAATCTGTTCACGGTTCCCAAAAGGGATGGGTCAGTCAGACCCATTCTGGACTTAGAACTGCTAAACAAGTTCATCAGGACCAGACACGATCAGTTGGGGGGTGCCGGATGTGGATTTGTTTGCGTCCCGCCACAATCACAAGCTTCCAGTCTTTGTCTCTCTGTCCCAGGATCCCCTGGCCCTGGCGGTGGATGCTCTCACTCTATCCTGGCAGGGGTTCCGTCTCCTGTATCTTTTTCCTCCATTCCCCTTGCTGGGCAGGGTTCTGCGCAAGCTGGCTCAGGAAAGGGTGCCAGCAATCCTGGTGGCCCCCCGGTGGCTTTGCGTCCTGGCTGCTGAAACCTCCATCTTAAGGGATGAGTGGCTTTCTGAGTCTGTGGTTAACACTCTAATCAGAGCTAGGAAGAAATCCTCTTCTATCATCTACTATAGGATCTGGCGGGCCTACATTGACTGGTGTGAGTCTAGGGTCCTTCCTTGTCGGGTGTTTTCCATTCCTAGGATTCTGGAGTTCCTCCAGCATGGTTTGGATCTGGGACTTCAGCTCAGCACGCTCAAGGGTCACGTTTCTGCCTTGGCTGTTTTCTTCCAGAGATCTTTCGCTCAACATCCTCTGGTCAAGACTTTCTTCCAGGGGGTTGCTCATGTGCGTCCCCCTCGCAAACCCCTGTTGCCTGTTTGGAACTTGAATTTGGTTTTGTCTGCCCTTCAGGGCCCTCTTTTTGAGCCTGTGCATGAGGCTGCTCTGTCTATTCTTACTCTTAAAGTTGCCTTTCTGGTGGCCATCACCTTGGTCAGGCGTGTTTCGGAGTTGGCGGCCCTTTCTATTCAGGCCCCCTACTTTGAGAGACACCAGGACAATGTGGTTTTCAGATTCAAACCTGATTTCTTGCCTAAGGTTGTCTCTGCCTTCCATCTCAATCAGGACATTGTGCCCTAATCCTGGTAATTCCAAGGAGAGGGCCTTGCATTCCCTGGATGTGGTCAGGAATTTGAAGTTCTACTTGGTGGCTACTGCGCCTTTTAGGAAGACTGATGCCTTGTTTGTGGTCCCTTCGGGTCCCAAGAAGGGACTGGCCCCTGCTAAGTCTACTATTAGCAAATGGATTCATCAGGCTATTTTTAGGGCCTATTCTGCTAGGGGAAAGGATCCTCCTTTCCGTGTTACTGCTCATTCTACACGTGCTGTTGGGGCCTCCTGGGCCTTCCAGCACCAGGCTTCTGTTGAACAAGTTTGTAAGGCTGCTACTTGGTCTTCTGTTCATACATTTTCCAAGTTTTACAAGGTTGATGTTTGGGCCTCAGCGGATGCTGTTTTTGCCTGCAAGGTTCTGCAGGCGGCAGCCTCAAGGCAGTTTCCTTTGCTAGAGCACGTGGAGACTATTGGGGCAGGGGTAGGGGACGTGGCCGCCCCGGCCTCTCCTGGGGTCCCAAGCCCAAATCCTCCCCCAAGCCCTCTCAGGCATGAAGAGGTGCCCTCACCTATCCGGGTGGGGGGGACTGCTTCGGCTCTTTGCGCACGTCTGGAGGTGACGTGTAGCAGACAGGTGGATCCAGGAGGTGGTTTCCAGCGGTTACAAGATAGAGTTTGCAGCCTGGCCGCCCCCAAGATTCATCAGATCCCGGATGGCTCAAAACCCTCTGTCAGCTCAAGGTTTGTGCCTTGCTGTCCAAAACCTTCTGGAGTTGGGGGTCCTCTGCCCGGTGCCTTTCTGGGAAAGGGGCAGAGGCTTCTATTCCAATCTCTTCACGGTGCCCAAAAAGGACGGGTCCCTCAGGCCCTTCCTGGATTTAAAGCACCTCAACAAGTTTGTCAGATTAAAGCATTTTCGCATGGAAACCCTGCGCTCAATTCACTGCGCCCGGGCGATTTCATGACTTCTGTAGACATCAAGGACGCTTACCTTCACGTACCAATCTTTCCAGGTCATCAGAAATTCCTCAGGTTCGCTCTGGAGGATCAGCACTACCAATTTGTGGCCTTGCCTTTCAGTATCACCTCGGCTCCCAGGGTATTCACCAAGGTGCTGGCGGGCGTGATGGCTCTGCTGAGATCTCAGGGCATTCGCATCCTTCCTTACCTGGACGACATTCTCATCACGTCTCAGTCCTTCCATCAGGCCGAGCTGGATACCCAGATGGTGGTGTCCACACTAGAGTCCTTCAGCTGGGTGATCAACTATCCCAAGTCTTCCCTGTCACTGGTGAGTTCCTTTCTGGGCATGACTCTGGATACATCTCAGGTCAAGGTTTTTCTCCCTCAGCAGAAGGTGGAGAGTTTTCAAGCTCAGGCCCAGTTTCTGCTGTCTTGTCCTCATCCCTCCATCCGGCAGGGGATGCAGCTGGGGGGACTGATGGTGTCTTACTTCGAGGCGGTACCCTATGCTCAGATGAGACCTCTTCAGCTACACCTTTTGTCAGTATGGGATCGGGACCCTGGGTCCCTGGATCAGGTGTTTGTTCTGTCCCCTCTGGCCAGGCGGTCTCTCTCGTGGTGGATGGACTCAAGGAACCTCTTGGTGGGCAGGACCTTTCTGTCCCCTTGCTGGGAGACTGTCACCACGGATGCCAGTCTGACAGGCTGGGGGGGCTTCTGGAAGTCTTTGAAATTCCAGGGTCAGTGGGGCCCTCAGGAGGCTCATACCCCTATCAACATCCTGGAACTGAGGGCGATAAGGTTGGTTCTCGCCCTATTGACTCCACACCTTCGAGGTCGAGCTGTTCAGATCCGCTCGGACAACCAGACGGCGGTTGTCTACATCAATCATCAGGGAGGGACCCGGGGCAAGAGGGCCCTCAAGGAAGTGTCCCTGATACTGTCTTGGGCGGAGGAGAGTGTTCCCTGCATCTCAGCTGTGTACATCCCGGGGGTGGAGAATCTGGAGGCAGACTCTCTGAGCAGGGGGACTTCTCATCTGGGAGAATGGTCCCTCAGCAGCAGGGTGTTTCGCTCCCTGTGCCACAGCTGGGGTCAGCCGGATGTGGATCTGTTTGCGTCCCGTCACAATCACAAGCTTCCAGTCTTTGTCTCTCTGTCACAGGACCCTCTGGCCTTGGCCATGGATGCATTAGCAATGTCTTGGAAGAGTTTTCCGCTCCTCTATGTATTCCCTCCGTTTCCTCTGCTGGGCAGGGTGCTGCGCAAGATAGCCCAGAAAGGGGTGCCAACCATTCTGGTGGCCCCCTGTTGTCCAAGAAGGGTGTGGTTCGCAGACGTCGTGCGGTTGGCAGTAGATCAGTATGCCCTGCCCAAGGATCCAGACCTGCTCACTCAGGGGCAGCTACGCAATCCCAATTTACAAGCGCTGGCTTTAATGGCCTGGCTGCTGAAACCTCCACATTGGTGGAGAAGGGGCTGCCTGCTTCTGTAGTTGATACCATGATTAGGGCTAGGAAGAAGTCCTCATCCTTTATCTACTATAGGGTATGGCATGCTTTCATTGCCTGGTGTGAGTCTAAGTCCCTTCCCTGTCGGGTGTTTTCTGTTCCCAGGATCCTGGAATTCCTGCAACATGGTTTGGACTTGGGTCTTCAACTTAGTACCCTCAAAGGTCATGTTTCAGCCTTGGCTGTTTTCTTCCAAAGATGCTTTGCCAACCATCGTTTGGTTGCTTCTTCCAGGGGGTTACTCAGGTGCGATCTCCACGTAAGCCTATGTTACCAGTGTGGGATTTGAATTTGGTCTTATCCGCTATGCTATGCTAGGTGTTTCGGTTTAAGCCAGATTTTCTGCCTAAGGTTGTGTATGCTTTTCACCTCAATCAGGACATTGTCTTGCCTTCTCTGTGTCCTAATCCTAGTAACCCTAAGGAGAGGGTCTTAAATTCTCTAGATGTGGTTAGGACTTTGAAGTTTTATTTGGTAGCTGCTGAATCCTTCAGGAAGACTGATGCTCTTTTTGTTCTCCCTTCTGGACCTAAGAAGGGTTTGTCTCCGGCTAAATCCCCCATCAGTAAGTGGATACGTCAGGCTGTGGTACAAGCCTATTCTGCTAAGGGGAACGAGCCTCCCTTCCGCCTTATTGCTCATTCTACTTGGGCTATTGGTGCCTCTTGGGCTTTTCAGCACCAAGCTTCTGTTGAACAAGTTTGCAAGGCCGCTACTTGGTCTTCTGTTCATACAAGGTTGATGTTAGGGCCTCAGCTGATGCTGCTTTTGGCCGCAGATGGCAGTGGTTTAAACTGTCCGCTGTTACTTTTGGGGATCCCACCCTAACTTACGGACACTGCTATTGGATGTCCCATGTGTAAGGAATATTCTGGAACAGGACGTGCTGTATACTTGGAATAATGCAATTCTGTGAGTACTCACCTGTAGAATTGATATTGTAAGTATACAGCACGTCCTGTTCCATCACGCTCTTGTTATCATTATTTTTGGTTACCTCTGTATGGTGATTGTTCATTTTGCGTTTATTATTCTCCCGGCTTCTTGTATAACTGCTTGTCAACACTGGGAATTGGTGGGAGGTTCCTGGCTATTTAAGGGGCTGAGAGTAGCCACAAGTTTTTTCTGCAGTCCAGCGCCATCTTGTGGATGTATAACCCATGTGTAAGGAATATTCTGGAACAGGACGTGCTGTATACTTACAATACCAATTCTACATGTGAGTACTCACAGAATTGTATTTTTTTTCTCTTTGACAATGTCACTAATTTGTTGGATGAAGGTGTTGCTGTGGATATCTCCTATCTGGATTTTAGCAAAGCCTATGACACTATTCCACATAAGAAGCTCATAGATAGGTTATTGAAAACTGGACTTGATCCCTAGATACAGTTGGCTGAGGGATATGTATCAGTGTTGTTTATGGTGTACAATCTAACGAAAGGCAAGTTACATGTGGTGCATTGCAAGGCTCTGTCCTGGGCCCCATTGTTTTTAATATGTTGGTAAGGGTCATAGAAGAAGGGTTTGAAGGTAAGATTTGAGGCCACAGCTAGAATGTGGTCTGCTGTTCTGGAGACCTTGCCTACAAAAAGACATTCAAGATCAGAAGCAATGGCAGAAAATATTTTACTGAAAGAGTATTAGATGTTTGGAACAAGCTTCCAACATTAACACCCGTTTTTTTTCTGAAACGGGGGTTTGTCCCGCTGACAGCACATAAAAACAAGATGGTGGGGCATACAGAATGCTGGAGCCTCCTGCACATAAACCCCCCCCCTCCCCCCAGAACGCCCGATATGCTAACCTTCACCTCGAGTGCTGGAAAAGGACATCACATGGGCCATGTTCGCATCAACACCACCGGCTACCAGAACCCCCTACCCACTTGCGCGCTGCGGACGAATAGCTGGACTCCTTTTCCGGCACAGGCTCGGGGTGAAGTTAAGAATATTGGGTGTTCTGGGAGAGGCTTATGTGGGGTGGGGGCTTGTTTTTATGTGTGTTTTGTTTTTTAATGTTTTAGTTTGACCAACACCCGTTAAAGAAAAAACAGGTGTTGGTCTGGTTTAAGTGAATTTAAACACGCATATGCAAATGCAATGTGCATATCCATTGCACCACCGGGAAAAGGAAAATCATGGTTCTATGGGATATGCATGCTCTGTACATATTCATATAAAAATATTTTGAACTTTAAATGCAATGTTTGCAAATATGTACCTTGGTCTTGAACACGTTTTTAGGATAATACATTTTTATGTGCCAACAGCTGGTTAATATATATATATATTCATATAAAAAGGGTAACAATGTTTTGAACTTTTGAATTTAGGTTCCATATCTCATCATCCACTACAACTTGGAATATGAGACTACCATTCTTTTATAGACCATAATCTTGGCTATCTTATACATAGTGTCTTGTCATGTAACTGCTTTTAAAATTCTACATTCAAGTTACCTTGTGCTTTCAACACTGCCTGAATATTTCTGGGGTTTCTCTCGATTAGATTTATGTCTCAACCTAAATCTGTTCCCAGGCTCTTCTAACCACAAGTGTTTGATAGGGTTGAGGTCCTGGAGACTCTGGGAGCCAATTCAGCACCTCTACTTCATTGCCAGTGAATTATTTCTTTACCAATCTCGAAATATGTTTTGCGTTGTCCTGCTGAAACTTTGTTACAGGGTTACATACGGCAGATACATGTTACATACCTTAATATGACTGAAAAAAGAACTATGTCCATAAAGTTCAACCAAGGGACGGGGTTGGTGAAAGTTATTTTTCATTATTTACAGATAACCACTAATACAGTTAATGTTAGTGTTGTTCTTTTCATACTCATAGTACCCAAAACTGTGAACTGTTTACTATGAAGTCCCATATCATCAGGCATCCTCCACCAAACTTGACTGTTCCTTCAATTTCTTATTATTTGTAGATTAAGACAAACCTTTCTTACTGAAGGGTAAGCCATGGTAGCCAATACCCTACTGAAATTGCATATTTGCCTATTTTTTTAATACTGACTTCCTTTGTCTGACAAGTGGTGGTCTGCTGAGTGCTGGCATGTTGTCCTAGTGGGCCAGGACAGTTATCCCGGGTCACCTGGAACCATGCAGCTCTCAGCAACTCCGCTTCTAGTTTAAGATAAAGAAACTGAGGTTGTAACATTGGTTGTTATATAGACATTTATATGAACCTGTGTAGCACCCTTAGAATTACATGTTTTTTTTAGGGTTTATATAGCTTGTCCATAAAATGTAAACAGAATTTGATGGGAATAGGGCAATACACAGATGTATAGTGTGGATGCTAAACAATGTAATACAGTTGGGAGTTGCGTTTGTTACAAAGTAAATAGCAGCAACGCACCTGGTTGTTCTGTAACACAGCAAGAAGCCAGACTCTGCCCTGCATGTTACACTGTACAGTATGAATAGGGGGGTAGCAGCACAGGTAAAGCATGCATCTAATAAACTGAGCACTGCTGCCTTGTGTTTTAGTTGACAAACTATTTGTCAGTGTTGTGATATTCCTAGTATGTCACACGCCCCACTTCCAAATATTCATGACACTTGGGAACCCGGTCTGTAGAGGGCGATCTTGCAGAGATGACATGGAAAAAGGAGCCCCTCCTGGTCCATAAGTACTGGGTTCCTCCCACTATTCCTCAGTCTTTTCGTCTCTGCAGTCGGCGAAGCATTCAGAAGATGACTCTCCTTCAAGCTGCAGGTAGCTGGGTTTGCTCCCGGCCCCCTTTTTTTCCCTCTATTTCTGTCTGAAACTCTTTAAACCTGTTTGGTTTTATCGTATGCCTCCCAGCCCTGGCTGTATGGTTCAGGCAAAGGTGGAACACACCTTCTGGTGTATACAGGAGTTTTACTCCTTCGTGAGACCCAAATGTGGGTAGGCGGTTTCCGGGTTGGTGTTCTCAGCATGGGATGCCCCTGTCCCTTTATAATCCCCTTGTGCCTTATGGGTGCATTTCTATCCTCTCCCCTTTAGTTCTCCTTTACCCTGCTGGGGTAAAAAGGAGGGGGGGGGCGTTATCTGGGCTTATTTGTCACCATGCACACAAATAATTAAAAAAAAAAAAAGAAAAAGATATATAAAATAAATCTTTATTACATATATATATATTATTATGTATGTTTACTATACTATTTAATAGGATATGTTTTATTTAGATTTTCCTATCTCTGTCTAGGCAGCATTCTTTTTTGCTTACCTTTTAAAGCTCTTTGTTTCTGGCTGTGTTCAGATTTGAATTTCCCTCCATTCTTGGTCATGTGATTCTGGGGGTGGGCGGGGCTTAGGCACACGGCATCATTTCATTCCCAGAGCCCCTTGGTGTGCTCTCTTTGTCTGCCTGGCTCCTGCTGCTTCCCTATGGTCTTCCCTCATGGTGCAAGCTGATTTCCTGGTGCTGTGAGTACCCCTCAGCTTGCTGAAGGGAGTTTCTGCCATTTTTTTTCATGCTTTGTTATTTATTGTATTGTGTGCATTGGTGACTGTTTGTTTTCTTTGTAGGTGGAAACTCTTTATTTTAAAGGTTTCTCCTGGTCTTTAGCCCTTAAAGCCTTATTTGGGGGTCCATTTGTGTTAATATCCTCCCACTTGGGACTATTTAAATGGGCATCCCGGGTAGCAATTGCGTAAATCCCATATATACTTGGCGACTATAATCAATTATAGTATAATACTAAACATCATATGGAGGCATCTCAGGACAACGGGCATGCAGTTCCCTCTGCACAGACTCGGCAATGTTTTGGATGTGGGGCATCCCTTGTTGGGGATAACGCAATTCTTTGCGTCCCTTGTGCTCAATTAACTATTATGCAGCAAACTGGGGCCCAGGCTTCGGCGTCTGCGGCTTCTGCCTTATCTCCTACTCCGCCATGTCTTGTCCGTACCCCCAGTGATATTGTCATGAGTGGTGAGTCGCATTCTGATTTATGTGCCAGATTGGCTCATCTTGAAAAATTAATGTCTAGCTCTGTGGCCAAGAAGGCCTCAGCTAAGGTGAGTGAGTTGGATAATTGTGAAATGCTTTATTGGTCTGATCCTTCTCAGTTAGAAGAAGGAGAATTATATGAGGATTCAGATGTTTCTGATGAATAGCAATTTGTTGGTACTGTGATTGAGCAGGGTGAAGCTAGTGTTGTGGATACCCCAAAGGCTCTTGCTCAGTTATTTGAGGTTTTGGTTATCACTCCTCCTGAAGTAGTCCCTCCTCAAAAAGGGGAATTCTTTGGAGTCTCTAAACCTCGTTTAGAATTTCCAAATCAAAAGCATTTTGATGAAATTATTCTTAAAGAATGGGAGAAGCCTGCGCGGCTTCCTGGCATTCCCTTGGGCTGGGACAAGAAATATCCTTTCCCAGCTGATACTGTTAAGCGTTGGTCATCACCACCTGTGGTGGATGCCCCTGTGCTTAATTTATCCAATTCTTCTGTGTTGCATTCTCCTGACTCCACTACACTTAAAGATGGAGAGGATAAGCGTATTGATCAAATGGCGTGCCACGCTTTTTCCAGTGTGGGCTCGGCCTTGCTGCCTGTTGGTGCTTCAGCACTCATGACAGTGGCTATTAGGTCTGTTGTGAGAGACCTAATGAATTACTCAGGGCTTGATCCGGCCTCTGATGAGTACGCCGCTCTTAAGTGATGTGAGATGTTTGCATCTTTTGTACTTTCTGCCTTAGATGATACTCTGCTCATGTGCAGCAGAACCTCTGCCTTGTTAATCGCCATTCGACGGTCAGTATGGTTGCGGCAGTGGGCAGCTGATATTGTAGCCAAGAAATCGCTTACAGCGCTCCCTTTTGTGTGATTGCGCCTCCTTAGGGAAAAATTGTATTCTGTCACTAAAGGAGGTAAATTACCTCAGCGTAAGAAACCACGTCGTTCCTTTCGTGGAGTGGCCTCTTTTAACCCTAACTTTCGGGGGTCTAGATCTGGTAGAGGATCGGCCTTTTCAGCCCCTAGAGGGAATGCATGGAATAGAGGAAAGGGACGTGGCCATCCAAGTCAGAATTGGGGGTCCAAAACCAAATCTGCCACTAAGCCTGCTCAACAATGAGGGGACGCCCTCACCCTTACGGGTGGGGGGACGGCTGCGGTTCTTCTTCCAGGTCTGGGGTCAGGAGGTATCAGACAATTGGGTTCTGGAAGTAGTCTCTTCCAGTTACAAACTGGAATTCAAGTTCCGGCCTTCTCCCAGATTTTTCATGTCCCGGATGCCGTCAGATCCGGCAATTGCGCAGGGACTGCGGGCAGCAGTAGCGAATCTGTTAAACATGGCTGTCATCTGCCTAGTGCCTCCAGCGGAAAGGGGTTTGGGGTTTTACTCCACGGTACCCAAAAAGGACGGCTCTGTTCGGCCTATCCTAGACCTAAGGGGACTCAATCAATTTATCAGTTTCAGAAAATTCCGCATGGAGTCTCTGCGATCAATGATCGATGCTCCCCTTCAGGGGGACTTCATGACATCCATAGACATCAAGGATGCTTATTTACACATTCCTATTTTTCCGGGTCACCAGAGATTTCTCAGGTTCTCGATAGAAGACCAGCATTATCAATTTGTGTCCCTGCCATTCGGCCTTACCTCGGCCCCAGGAGTCTTTACCAAGATGCTGGCAGGAGTGATGGCTATATCAGGGTCCAGGGCATCCGCATTGTGCCTTTTCTGGACGATCTTCTTATCGCGGCCTCCTCCCTCGAACAATCAGAGTTGGACACCAGGACGGTGGTCTCTACGCTAGAGAGGTTCGGATGGGTAATAGGTTACCCCAAATCCTCTCTCTGTCCGTCCAGGGAAATTCCCTTCCTGGGCCTGATTCTGGATACATTTCAGGCCAAGGTTTTTCTTCCTCAGTCCAAAATGGTTCTGATTCAGGACTTGATTCGTCTATTCTTGTCCAACCCTCGTCAGTCCATCCGTCTAGGGATGAGACTAGTGGGATTGATGGTAGCTGCATTCGAGGCAGTCCCGTTTGCCCAGTTTCACATAAGGACGCTTCAGCTCTTCCTCTTGGCAAAGTGGGACAGGTGCCCACTATCATTGAATCAGACTTGTCTATAGTCTCCCCACGTTTTGCAGTCCCTTCAGTGGTTAATATCGCTCAACCTCCAGAAGGGCAAGTTATTTCTGACTCCGCGTTGGGAACTGGTTACCACGGATGCCAGCCTGGTGGGCTGGGGGGGCTTCTGGAAGAAGCATCAGTTCCAAGGATTGTGGGGGCCTCAGGAGGCTAATTCTCCAATCAATGTATTAGAGCTTCGGGCCATATGTCTTGTTCTACTTCGACTGACCCATTTCTTACAGGGTCTGCCAGTTCAGATTCGGTCAGACAACCGAACAGCTGTTGCATACATCAATCACCAGGGAGGGACTCGCAGTTGGGGTGCCCTCCGGGAAGTGTCTCTGATCCTTCAGTGGGCAGAGATCAATGTTCCCTGCATATCAGAAGTTTACATTCCGGGGATAGAGAATGTGGAGGCAGACTCCCTGAGCAGGGGATGTTCTCGCCAGGGAGAATGGTCTCTCAATCCAAGTCACAAGTGGGGGACTCCACGGTTGGACCTGTTTGCTTCTCGTCACAATTACAAGCTGCCTGCTTTTGTGTCTCTATCCCAGGATCCTTTGGCAGTGGCAGCGGATGCCATGTCTCTGGCCTGGAAGGATCTGGGGTTCCTGTATCTGTTTCCCCCATTCTCCATGATCAGCAAGGTGGTGCGCAAGTTAGCACTGGAGGAGGCACCAGCAATTCTGGTGGTGCCAAGGTGGCCAAGACGTCTGTGGTACGCAGACGTCGTAAGGCTGGCAGTGGATCGGTTCCATCTGCCTCCTCTTCTAGATCTCATCACTCAGGGTCAACTTTGTTACCCCAATTTACAAACGCTGGCTTTGACGGCATGGCTGCTGAAGTCTCCATCGTGAAAGAAGAAGGTCTTTCTGATGTGGTTATTCAGACTCTTATTAGAGCTGGGAAGAAGTCTTTCTCTGTCATTTATTATAGGACTTGGAGGTCCTATATTGATTGGTGTGAATCCAAGGCTTTGCCCTGTAGAGTATTTTCTATTCCTAGAATTCTGGAATATCTGCAACGAGGTCTGGATATGGGATTCCAGGTTAGTACTTTGAAAGGGCAAGTCTCTGCCTTGGCTATTTTCTTTCAAAGTTAGTTTGCTCTTCATCCTTTGGTTAAGAGTCGCGCATGTGCGGCCTCCCAGAAAGCCCATACTTCCTGTTTGGGACCTTAACCTGGTGCTTTCAGCTATGCAGGCTGCTCCCTTTGAGCCTTTGCAGGATATTCCTATTCTTACTCAGAAGGTTGCCTTTTTGGTTGCTATTACTTCTGTCCGCCGAGTTTCTGAACTGGCGGCTTTGTCTATTCTAGCCCCTTATTTTGAGAGGCATCAAGATAAGGTTGTTTTCCGTTTTAAACCGGATTTCCTTCCCAAGGTGGTGTCTGCTTTCCACCTAAATCAGGATATAGTTCTTCCTTCCTTGTGACCTAGTAACGACAAGGAAAGGGTCTTACATTCTTTGGATGTAGTTCGTTGTGTTAAGTATTATTTAGTTACTACTTTTGCCTTCCGCAAGACGGATGCCTTTTTTGTTGTGCCTTCGGGGCCCAAGAAGGGTTTTGCTCCTGCCAAATCTTCCCTTAGTAAGTGGATACGTCAGGCCATCATTGGGGCCTATATGACTAAGGGGAAGGTTCCCCCTTTTCGTGTCACCGCTCATTCTACTTGTGCTATTGGAGCTTCCTGGGCTTTTCAGCACCAGGCTTCTGTTGAACAAGTTTGCAAGGCTGTGACTTGGTCTTCTGTGCATACTTTTTCTAAGTTTTACAAGGTTGATGTGCGGGCCTCAGCAGATGCTGCTTTTGGCCGCAAAATTCTGCAAGCTGCAATAATTTATGTATTATTCCTTGGGGATCCCCACCCATTATAGACACTGCTATTGGATGTCCCAAGTGTCATGAATATTTGGAAGTGAGGTGTGTGACATACTAGGAATAATACCATTTTGTGAGTACTCACCTGTAAAATGGTTATTACGAGTATGTCACACACCCCACTTCCCCCGCCCTTTTTTGTTCTAAGGGATCCTTTATATGGTGATTATTATTTTCAAACTATTTTTCAATTATTGAATATAATTTGCTCTTCCTGGTTCTTCACTGCTTTTTAAAAAGACTGAGGAATAGTGGGAGGAACCCAGTACTTATGAACCAAGAGGGGCTCCTTTTTCCATGTCATCTCTGCAAGATCGCCCTCTACAGGCCGGGTTCCCAAGTGTCATGAATATTTGCTGTCTACTGTTACATTTCTTAGTGTCCACTTTTTCCTAATTTTTGCTGTGTTTCTGTCTGATTCTATTAATAAGTATTTTACAGCTGTAAATTAACTGAAATGTTTCCCTTGTTTACTTACACCTAAGTAACTACTCACGTAATTGCAAATATTTTTCAAATGAATAATTAAATTGTGGATGTAATATTTAATCATGCGCTGTTTGCAAATCTACTTTCTTTACTTCCTTTTCAACAAAGTTCAGATTCTTCACTTATTTTTCTTCTGACAAGGCAGTACTTTTTAAACTTAATATTTCATCAAGTATAATGCTATTAGAGACTTATTTTCACTTAGTTCACTCATCAGGCAGCGAGATTGCAATAAAAGGGAATGGCTCCTTTGAGACATTAATGCTTTGGAATAAATGATGTGCTAGAACAGAAATTTAATTAATTTACAGAGTATATTGATAGTCCCCTGTTACTGTGCTGTATATTTTTAATCTTCTTTAACATCTGTAGTAAAGTGTTTCAAAACCCCTGCAGTTGAGCAACTAATAGATAATTAAGTAATAAGGGAAGAGGCTTCCAGAGGGAAAGAGATTCTTTTAACGAGTGCTGTCATAATAGGAATAAAGTACTGTTCATATGATTTATTGGGATGAAAATATGTACAGTAATTCTATTATATTTTTTACTGAAAAGTGCATCCGTGCAACATTTTGAGAATCTATCTATAGGAGCATTTTGAGTTTAGGGAAATCATTGAAGCATTAATAAAAGCAAGTAAATATAGAATATTTCACCATTTTGTATATGTCAACTGTATCCAGTTCACAAAAAGAATATAATATATCAGGAAAAATGTTTTAGGTCTTAGTAGTAATCACTGTATTACATTCGGGATTTATGCAGGCTTAAAGCTAAGCATATAATCTGTACATTTGCACTTTACAAAAAATGTCTTTCTGACATTGATGCTGGTAGAGGTCGACTATTACTTATTTGGGTTTTTCTCTGTAGTCTAAGGGATTGCACACAAGCACAGTTGTAAAGGTTTGGCAAATTAAGAAGCGGACTAAGTTATACTCAGAAGAGGAGGCCTGTTAGGCCCTGACCCCCCTTCCTGCCAGCTTAGCTATTGCCAGCGCTATGTCTTTTATTGATTGTGCCACCAATGTGAACTTCTGGCTGCTGACACTACTCCAATACAAAGTAATAGCTGCCAAATGATTTTGGTGCCTCTAATGAAAAGAAGAGAAAGTACTGGATTAGGTACTCCATGCGTTCTGCCGCATTTCTGTTTCAGGTGCACCAACCACTTAACCATGGCAGATGGGGACAGAGAAAACAGGTTTTGGTGGACAAAAAGACCCCTTGCACAGAGCAATTTTTTTATATGCCAAATTGACATATAAGTCTTTTTAAATGATGATGACCTTGTAGCTTTAAGTAGCAATAATCTCCCTCTTAACTATAGGGCAAAATATGGTGTCTTAAAATAGTAATGTAGCAAGCTATTCTTTGAGTTTCATTTACCACAGCCGCTAAACGTGCATCAGTCCTGAGAAACTATGGACTATAGTTGGAAACTATGGCTATCCTGCTGAAATAAATTGGCTTTTAGTAACACTAAACTGTGCCTAGTAAGCACATTTGTTTCATTTTGGAGTTAATACTATTCTAAGTATACAGCACGTCCTGCTCCAGAGAGTAATTCCTTACGTTTGGGTTATACATCCACAAGATGGCGCTGGACTGCAGAGACAGCAAAAAAGTGGCTCCTCCCGGCCCCTTATATTCCAGGGACCTCCCACAAATTCCCCAGTTCTTCTCTGCAGTGGCGCTGCGATGACAAGAAGATGGCTCTCTTTACTCGCAGGTGAGAGGGGCTATTAGCCTGCAGCCCTGTAGGACTATTCCCACCCGTTCCTCCTTAGGAGCGCTGCTCCGACTGCAATCCCCCACCAAAGGGTAGGTGGTATAGGCCCATGGTGAGCCTTATGGTATGCCCCTCCCGCGCTGTCGCCCCTCACCCGCTGTCCATCTGTGGGCTCCTGTTAGGTTGGCCGCTGCCCTCCCTCGCTCTCCCTGGTATTTCTCGGGAGGGGGGGTGTTGTGTGTGTTTGTGTTGTAGGTGTATTCTTCACTCTTATTGTTTCCGTGGTATAGCTTGGCTTTTGTTGCCGCGTGTGTGTTGGTTGCAGTGGTTGCTTTTTAAAAATGCCGCCGCACGCGCTTGTACGGCGTTCCGTGGTCAGGGGCAACTTTACCTCAGTCGCTGCTGCGACATCATTGGCTGACATGGTCACGTGGGCGCTTCGTGCTCTTCGGGGGGCGGACCGTGCGGGTTCCGCATTACTGTCTCTGCGGCCCGCCCCTCGCAGTATCTGCGGGCGTCATTTTGCCTTCTCGTGCTGTGTGGCTGGCTTCTACCTACCGCGGTCCGTAAGTGCCCCTGCGGGCTGGCTTATCTTTTATAGATTTATTTTTTTATTTTATTTTTTAGAGGCCTACTCTGCCTTTACCTCCCACTTCTCTAGCGGGTTATTGGGGCATCCCGGGTGACTTTATTGTGTGAATCCCTATTGGCCGTGATAATCACCATATGGAGGCTTCTCAGGATAATGTGCTTGGGGTTCCTTCGGGACAAGCCCGGCTGTGTGTGGCGTATGGGGTGTCCCCTACTAGTGATGACAATGTGCGGGTCTGCATGCTGCAATCTGGGTTGCCTGTGGCTGGGCCTGTGCCCCGTGTGGCTTCGCCCAATCCTCTACGCTTACATCTGACTCCCAGTGAGGTGCATACCAGTGGGGAGTCTCAGCCTGATTTGTCTACCAGGGTGCTAGTATTGAGAAGCTGATTGCTGGCTCTACAACGCGTAAGGCCTCGGCTAAGAGGTGGCATCTGGCACCTGGTGTTAACTTATTTCCTATGGACGCTGAGGAATTTTTTGACCTGGCTGGCTATACCCCCCCTGGAAGAGGGGGAATAGTTTTCTGATTCAGAATCATCTGATGAGCAGCCTAAGGGTTATGCTGATTCTGGTTCTGACCCATGGGCTCCAGATGATACTGACAGGCTTTTGGCTCACATTTTTTAATTACTTTCCATCCCCCTGCCGCGGCTCCTCGGCAGCAGGGGGAGTTGTTTCACACTGCTAAGCCACGTTTGGAGTTTCCTGAGCAAACTCACTTTAATAATCTTGTGCTCAAAGAGTGGGAGCGACCGAGCAGGCTCCCTGGGGTGCCTAAGAGTTGGGATAAGAGGTATCCCTTTCCGGCTGTGGTGGTTAAGCGTTGGTCGTCCCCTCCTGAAGTGGATGCACCAATTCTAGGGTTGTCCAACACTTCTGTCATTCATTCCCCTGGCTCTACTACACTAAGGGATGGTGAGGACCGACACATTGATCAGCTGACTTTGCCTGTGCTGGGTCTGCGCTGCGCCCGGTTTGTGCCTCTGCCATTACAGCTGTGACTATTAGGACTCTGCTCAGGAGTATTTTAGATGGGGCTCCTGATGAGGCTGCTAGTGCAGAGTATAGTGCCCTTCTGCGTTGTGAGGAATTTGTTGCATATGTCCTCTCTGCCTTGGATGATACCATTAGAATGTGTGGCAGGGCTTCTGCCTTGGCGGTGGCTATACGCCGCTCGGTGTGGCTGCGCCAGTGGGCAGCTGACAACGCTGCCAAGAAGGCTCTCACTGGGTTCCCCTTTAAAGGACTGCGTCTTTTTGGGGATCGCCTGGACTTGTTTGCTAAGGGAGGCAAGTTACCCCAGTGCAAGAGACAGTCTTGGCCCTTTCGGGGTTCAGGCTCCTTTCTTCCCTCCTACCGTGGGTCCAGAATGGGAAGGGGAGCATCATTTGCAGAGGCCTGGGGAGATTTCTGGGGCAGGGGGCGAGGACGTGGAAGCCCTGGACCCTCCTGGGGTTCCAAATCTAAGTCTTCCCCCAAGCCCCCTCAGGCATGAAGGGGCGCCCTCACCCATCCAGGTGGGGGGACGGCTTCGGCTCTTTGCTCACGTCTGGAGGCGTCGTGTCTCAGACCGGTGGATTCAGGAGGTAGTGTCCTCCGGTTACAAGATAGAGTTTGCGGCCTGGCCGCCCCCAAGTTTCATCAGATCCCGGATGCCTCAAGAGCCCCTGTCAGCTCAGGACCTGTTGCTTGCTGTGCAAAATCTACTGGAGCTGGGGGTCATCTGCCATATGCCCTTAGGGGAGAGGGGCAAGGGCTACTATTCCAACCTTTTCACTGTTCCCAAAAGAGATGGGTCTGTCAGGCCCATACTGGACTTAAAGTTTCTCAACATGTTTGTCAGACCCAGGAGTTTTCGCATGGAAACTCTGTGGACATCAAGGATGCTTACCTCCATGTTCCAGTCTTTCCAGGTCATCAGAGATTCCTCAGGTTCGCTCTGGGGGATCAGCCCTTCGGTCTTACTTCAGCTCCCAGGGTATTCAACAATGTGCTAGTGGGCATTATGGCTCTGCTGAGAGCTCAGGGCATTCGCATTCTTCCCTATTTGGACGACATTCTTATCACTTCTCCGTCTTTCCAGCAAGCAGAGCTGGATACTCAGCGGGTGGTGACCACACTGGAGTCTTTCGGCTGGATGATAAACCACTCCAAATCCTCCCTGTCTCCCTCTTTGGTAAAGCCATTTCTGGGCATGAATCTGGATACAGCTCAGCCTCAGCAGAAGGTGGACAGTCTGCAAGCGCAAGCTCAGCTCCTTCTGTCCTGCCCTCATCCTTCCATCAGGCAGGGAATGCAGCTGGTGGGCCTGATGGTGTCCTGCTTCAAGGCGGTTCCTTATGCTCAGTTCCACATGAGGCCTCTTCAACTCCACCTCTTGTCTGTATGGGACAGGGACCCTGTGTCCCTGGATCAGGTTTTGGTTCTGTCCCCCCTAGCCAGGCGGTCCCTCTCGTGCTGGCTGGACTCAAGGAACCTGTTAGGGGGCAGATCCTTTCTGGCCCCTTGCTGGGAGACCGTCACCACGGATGCCAGTCTGACAGGTTGGGGGGTTTTTGGAGATCCCTAACATTCCTGGGGCAGTGGGACCCTCAGGAGGCCCACACCCCTATCAACATTCTGGAACTGAGGGCGATCAGGTTGGTCCTAGCCCGCTTGACCCCGCACCTTTGGGGTCGGGCTGTTCAGGTCCGCTCGGACAACCAGACGGCGGTTGCCTACATCAATCATCAGGGAGGGACCCGGAGCAAGGGGGCCCTCAAGGAAGTGTCTCTGATCCTGTCCTGGGCAGAGGACAATGTTCCCTGCATCTCAGCTCTGTACATTCCGGGGGTGGAGAATCTGGAGGCAGACTCTCTGAGCAGGGGGACTTCTCGCTTGGGGGAATGGTCCCTCAGCAACAGGGTGTTTCGCTCTCGGTGTCACCTTTGGGGTCAGCCAGATGTGGATCTGTTTGCGTCCCATCACAATCACAAGCTTTCAGTCTTTGTGTCTCTGTCCCAGGACCCTCTGATCTTTGCCGTGGATGCTCTGACAATGCCCTGGCAGGGCTTTCAGCTACTGTATGTCTTTCCCCCGTTTCCCCTTTTGGGCAGGGTTCTGCGAAAGATAGCTCAGGAAGGGGTGCCAGCAATCCTGGTGGCCCCCTGTTGGCCAAGAAGAAGTGGTTCGCAGACATCGTGCAGCTGGCGGTAGATCAGTACGCCCTGCCCAAGGATCCAGACCTGCTCACTCAGGGGCGGCTACGCTACCCCAATTTACAAATGCTGGCTTTAACGGCCTGGCTGCTGAAACCTCCATCTTAATGGAAAAGGGGCTGCCTGCCTCTGTTGTTAACACCATGATCAGGGCTAGGAAAAAGTCCTCTTCTTCCATCTACTATAGGGTTTGGCGTACCTACATTGACTGGTGTGGGGCTAAATCTCTTCCCTGTCGTGTGTTTTTTATTCCTAGGATTCTGGAATTTCTCCAACATGGTTTGGACCTGGGGCTTTAACTCCGCACTCTGAAAAGTCATGTTTCTGCTTTGGCTATTTTTTTCCAAAGATCCTTTGCTCAGCATCCCCTGGTCAAGACCTTTTTCCAGGGGGTTACTCACGTGCGTCCCCCACGTAAGCCTATGTTACCAGTCTGGGACTTGAACTTGGTCCTATCTGCCTTGCAGGGGTCTCCTTTTGAGCATGTGCATGAGGCTGCTTTGTCTATTCTTACGCTTAAGGTAGTTTTTTTGGTGGCTATCAATTCTGTTAGGCATGTTTCTGAGTTGGCGGCGCTTTCCATCAAGCCCCCTACTTTGAGAGACATCAGGACAAGGTGGTGTTTCGCTTTAAACAAGATTTTCTGCCTAAAGTTGTGTCTGCCTTTCATCTCAATCAGGACATTGTTCTTCCTTCTCTGTGTCCTAATCCTAGTAACCCTAAGGAGAGGGCTGTACATTCGTTGGATGTGGTCAGGAACCTGAAGTTCTATTTGGTGGCTACTGAGCCCTTCAGGAAGACTGATGCTCTTTTTGTGGTCCCTTCGGGTCCTAAGAAGGGTCTGGCTCCAGCTGAGTCTACCATCAGCAAGTGGATCCGCCAGGCTGTTATTCAGGCCTATTCTGCTAACAGGAAGGATCCTCCCTTCCCCCTTACTGCTCATTCCACTCGTGCTATTGGTGCCTCTTGGGCTTTTCAGCACCAGGCTTCTGTTGAACAAGTTTGCAAGGCCGCTACTTGGTCTTCTGTTCATACTTTTTCTAAGTTTTACAAGGTTGATGTTAGGGCCTCAGCTGATGCTGTTTTTGGTCACAAAGTTCTGCAGGCGGCAGTGGTTTGATCTGCACGTTGTTGCTTTTGGGGATCCCACCCTACCTTACGGACACTGCTATTGGATGTCCCAAACGTAAGGAATTACTCTCTGGAGCAGGGCGTGCTGTATACTTAGAATAATACAATTCTGTGATTACTCACCTGTAGAATTGGTATTATACGTATACAGCACGTCCTGCTCCACCCCGCCCTTGTTTTCATTGTTCTTAGTGCCTCTGTATGGTGATTATATGGTGTTATCATGGTTAAGATTGTTTTGATTATGGTTATTATTCTCCCGGCTTCTTGATAACTGCTTGTCAATACTGGGGAATTTGTGGGAGGTCCCTGGAATATAAGGGGCCGGGAGGAGCCACTTTTTTGCTGTCTCTGCAGACTGCCATCTTGTGGATGTATAACCCAAACGTAAGGAATTACTCTCTGGAGCAGGACGTGCTGTATACGTATAATACCAATTCTACATGTGAGTAATCACAGAATTGTATTTTTTGTTCCTTGGGTATTAGATTATCAAAATGTGCTTATTATTGTGTATCCAGGCATGATGAACTATATAGCTTGTTATACTACCACAACACTATCAAACCTTAGGGTTCACCAAACAGGTCGTACTCGAGATCCTCTCAGGTACTTGACAAGGCTGCAGACTTACATGTACCTCAACAGATTGACTGGCATCTGTACTTCACTCAAGTGTAATTTGTGCCATGAATTAAAAAATGCCCCATTTTTGTGTGGTTCATTAGAATATCTATGTTTGTGTGCTTTTATTATGGGTTTAGGTGACCAGCTACACAAGCGCACCACCCAGGTGGTACTTGATATTATAAGAAATATTTGGTACTTGATGAAAAAAGCTTGGGACCCCCTGAAAACCTTACTACTTTGCCAAAAAGTGATATAGGCAGCTTGAGCTCTACTGAACATAAATGTATCTTTCTGTTTTAGCAAAAGCTGATGAAGCATTGAGAGCAAGTGAGAGAAGTGAAGAAGAGGCCCGAAAGCGTAAACAAGGTGGTAAGTACTTCTGTAAATGTACATTTTTAGTGCAAAAGGTAGGTGTCTATGTCTGCACAAATGATCAGCTTCTTCTCAGTCATCATTGCTGTTGTTCTTGTAATCATTTCAGGGGCCCTCAGATGGCTAATGGAAGAGGGTTTGTCTGTAGCAGTAAACGTGAGAGGCAACCTTGAAGCCCATCACTCTGGTGCATTTTGCTTTGATTTCAGGGCAATTTTGATCACCCTGCAGTCACTGGTGAAATGCTGCCCATAGTAGTATATGGGCCCTTTTACATGTGCAAATTGCAAATGCTAATTTCTGCCCAAATGCAGCAAAAATGTGATTGCAATAACGCTATTTTCATTTTAACTAACTTCCTGCTGGGTTTACTGCAGATGTAGCAGTCTAACGCTATTTTGTGCTTGCAATGATTCTAGAGGCTTTCATATGGCTCGTGGAATGGGGTGGTCAAGATGCACAAGTGAGAGGCAATGTTGAGGTTTGGTTCATAGGAAATAATGAGAAGAACCTTACAGTTTCTAATGCTGCGTGACTTTTTTTCTGCAGATAAAGCTGGTGCACCACAAGTTTAGCAGTCTAAGGCTGTTTTCTACATACACATTTGAAAGTTAGCATTTCTGCATTAGATCCACAAGAAAAGTTCTTGCTTAAAACATAACATAACCTTTAATCCAAAATTTTAAAACCGATTAAAAACTCGACAAAGGGTCAGATCAAGCCAAAACGCGTGATCTAAAATGGGACTTAGGGATCTGTTTTAACATTTTGGATCAAAGGTTATGTTTTAACCGAGCACATTTGGGCGAGGACCGGAACTTTTCTTGTGGATCTTCTTCAAGGGCTTTGCTGCAGCTGTGTCTCTGTGTTTCTCTGCCTTAACAGACTTTGTGGTATTAGGTGAGCGGGCTTCCTTTTTGCTTTTACATCATTGCTGTAGTGCATGCAATGATTCAAGTAGAATTTTGCTATTAAATTTTCTGCCAGTTTTTCTGCAGTGGTAGCAGTCGTATACTTTTTCTTTTAAACACTTTCAATTGGCTTGCAGAGTTTTGTAATGTGCAATTATGTACTGTAGGACTTTATGGTAGTAGCATTGTGTTTGCTAGCTTTATGAACACAGAGCTTTGCTTATAAGCACCTAGGTTTGCAGTCAAGTCACATTGGAAAATAGGTATAATTACTAGAATAGTTTTGTATTTGGGACATAGCTGTATGGGATTGTCACCGGTCATGAGGATTTACAGACTAGAATTCCATTTTCTTATTATTCTTTGCCCCTTTTGCAGATATTTTAATTGTATTTAGAGCCATTGTGTATAGGCCTAATAGAACAATAAACTGCTTCACTTCCTGTAACAAATGTAATTATGTGTTTGCTGTATATTAAACTGCTAATTGGCAGAGAAAAACAAGATTTGAATAGAATGTAGCCATTTTCCAGTGTCTTTGTAGGTACTCTGGCTTCTAAGCAGTTCATTTATCTCAGAGTTATTATTTATAAGAAGGACTCTGTAATCATCTTTGGAGCTTTTAGGATATTGGAGTTTAAACATTTTTCTCATTGATCATTTAGAACAAAAAAAACTTTATTTCAGTGTAATGAATAACGTTTAAATAATGTATGCAAAGCTCTTCTTCAAATTTCTAAACTTCAAACTATGCCAGGCACTCATTTCAAATCTTTTCATATCTTTTTTTTTTCTCTTATGTTAATTTACTAATTACGTTAGCCAGATATCTAGATTAATGCTTGATAAAGAACGGCAGTGTGGATGTAATGATGATTAATAGATTTGAGGATGCTGAAAGTTTTCTATTTGTTAAATTAGTTTTACACATGTTTCATGTGTCTCTGTAGGTTAGAAACCTTTATTTAAGCTTTCAAAACATTTAACAAATACTTAGAGAGCCTGTCCAGGTTGCAACATAGCAAAAACAAAGAGCACTTACCTGCCTGTTCACAGGCTTGATCCCTGGAGTCCTGTGGGTTGCTGTTCCCTTTTTAGGGCCCTCCTCGTTAATTGACAGCAGGGGGTGGATCATGTGCTTGCTTAAGCATGTCCCATTGATTTCAGCGTGAGGTGTTCAGGGCTAGGAAGGGCTAGGAAGAGAAGTGCACACTATGGGCATTGAAGTTGACACTGTCAAAACTGGAGGACATCCACCCACATAGCTACTTGAGATTGAGCTTTTGGGCTGGCAGGTAAGTATCCTTTGTTTTTTGCAACCTGTCTCTTTATTAAATCCTTATTTGGGTTATCTATGTTGCCTGTGGCCAGAGGAATATTGAACAAATCTAGAAAAAGATGCAGGGAATGAGCAGGTTGTAATAGGGGTGTAGATGGTATTTTCAGAACCATTCCCATGTCATCAGTTTCTAAGAGCACAAAGAAGGGCTTGTTCTAAAAGGGCCAGCTTGTCTAGGGCCACCATCACTAAAGAGGCTGTTGACCACTGTGACTTAACAAAAATGCTGAAAGAAAATGCTGATATGTTGTCTTCTGGTATTGGGTGTTTTAATGGCTGCTATTGAGGGTTGGAGAATGCCAATTGTCAACCATTTGTGTTGCTTGTACAATATTTCAGAACGTGGGGATCGAATTTAAAGGTGACAATTCAAGGTTTGAAGAGATTTTTAAGGATAATTATAAAATCAGAGCATGGTTTTCCTACCCGGTAATGCAGCTCAATTGATCCTGGCGTGTTGCTGCAAGGAAAAGTTTGTGAACTTTTCCCAAAATCTCAAATCAGGAGTGCCATATAGGGCATGAAGCGACTTGCTAACTTATGAGGATTGGAGCTGCGCTACTTACCTGGTTCCTGCCAACTGTGTACAGAGGCACCCATTCTTCCCAATGTGAGCCAGCTGTACACAGACCATGCCCATCCACTGGCCTGGCTTCCAAAATAAGGCCACAAGCCCAAGTACTGGTAAGGTATGTGGGTCGCATCAAGCCCTATATGCCGCTTTTGATCTGAGGTTTAAGGAAAAGTCCACTTAAGTGACCTTTTCTTTTAAGCTGCTGTTATGGTGTCCCCCCCCCCACCTGGTCTGTAGCCCAGCCCCCAGATTTTATTTATGCATGATCACCTTTTTTAGCACCTATCTCCACCCTTCTTGCATCAGACTGTGGTAGACACACCATTGCCGGTTTCTACAGGGGAAATCTAACTTGTTTTTCTGCCTGTTTTCTAAATCCAATTGCAGACATTTTACTTTTTGATGCCTGTAGGCAAAGCATAGACTGCTGAAATCAAAGTAGGAAGATAAACGGGAGCTTTGCAAACTGTAAGAGCATTACCAAAACTGTATTTTATAAGATTGCCTTTGTATTATTATCTTTTCTTGCAGTTTAAAGATTTATATATATTATATTATATTATACAACTGTATTCATTTTGAAAGAATACATGTAGATGTGAATAATGTTGAGAAGGTTATGTGTAAGGGAGCCCAATCTACTAAGCACCCTGCTCAGGTGCTATCCTATTGACTCTATCCAACTAAAACAACCTATTGTTGTTAATCTAAGATAAACAATTCCAACACTGGACAGATCTACTTATTACTTTCAGTTTACCCACTTCCAGTAGCCGGTCTGACGCTCCATGTGACTACTAGTAGTCAATGGGGTTAGCTGACCAGGTGTGTACACAGCAGTCTTTATAGTCTTCATGATGGGGCATCCTATGTCAGGGGCAACATGGGATCAGGTAAGGATAAACCCCACACTTTAAAGGGTGGCATCCATGCCATGTGACTGTACAGCAGATAACAGCAGTGACTGCTATGCTGACAGAGGCATGTCGATTTGGTAACTGGCTGAGCACAGAGTGAATGCACTCTATGGCTTTCCCTTATGTGTACTTGGTTTGAAAGATGTTTCTATGAACTGTACTTCCAAGCTTAGTGACACAGTTTCATGGGAAACAAATTTGGATTTTGTTATATTTGAACACTAATATCTAGCATTTGTAACCTCTCAGATCTCCACAGAGAGCAAACGCTACCCCACCATCATGATGGTAGGGCAGTTAAGCTACCTGCAATGATTTATTAACCTTTCAATTGCTAGTGCATTTGTTTTTTTTCCCATGGAGCTTTCGATTGTCACTTTAGCATTACACCTATTCTGAGTGTGTCCCTGTAAGATTTACAGCTTCAGCCTCTGCTTGAACCCTGCAGTTTTCATATTCAAGATCCTTACTCTCATGCAAGGCATTTTATCTTGGTATTAGTGAACTACATGTATGATCCAGTGTTTACCAGTTTTTTTAAAATAAATATTATACAGTATATGTACACGTTTTTTTCTCACCATTCACACCATTAGTTAAAGCTTTGACATACAAGCCCCTGGATTTTTTTTCTTCATGACCATGGTTTTTAGAAATAAAATGTGGGCATATACAAAGAAGCAGAGACCAGATACATAAACAAAGCAGGGAACAACTATCCCCTCCTGCCTTCACACACCAGAATTGGTGTATCCCATACAGTCTGGTGCAAGAGGGGTGGAGAATGGTGGTCCTCTCATTGCTTAAAAAAGGTGGTCATGAAGCGGGACTACGGAAAATGCTCTAAATCTCCTTTATTCAGCAGCACACCTGCATAAATCCTTTGCATGGCAAGTAAGCTAACAATGGTTGTTTGTTTTATAAGCTACGCCTAGACAATACTTTTAAGGTAAGTTAAAAGATCATTGATCTTGGGTGTTTTGGACAGTGGGTTATTCAAGAGCTTAGTAAAAAAAAAAACTATATATATATATATATATCCGCCTTCTTTATAAGCTAGACCAGTGGTCCTTTACCCCAAGTACCCCGTAGCGACAAGCAGTTAGATGTACCCCCAAGGAGGAGATCAATTATTAATGTTAACAAAATTAAAGTAGGGCCTGTGGCACTTTTTAAAGCAAGCAAGAACAAATAATCTTTTACTGGAAAATAATAAACTGGATGCATCAGACCTCACCCCCCACCACGGTTGGTTCACCTCTAACCATTGCTGTGTCTGATGGATCTGGTATATTTAAGCACTAAGACATTATTCCTTCTTACTTTAAAAGCGTTAGAAGTCATGTCATATTTTTTTATTGATCTCCTTGGGGGTACTTGGTTAAAACTTCTTGTTGCTCAAGAGTAAAAAAGAGCTTAGCATAAAAAAAGAACCTCTGTACTAAAGCACTTTGTCACTCTAATATTTGCTTGGTTTTAAAACATAAAGTTATGTAACCTAAATGAGGTGAGAATGAACAAGGGGACAATGGAGGATACATAACTTCCAGTTATAGATCCCAGCCGAGAAGACTTTGGCAGCTGGACGATGCATCTGTTTAATGACTGGAGAGGACATCTGTGGGCCTGGCCTGCAGTGATAATGCTAAAGGAGCATACAAATTTGGGATGCTCTGCGGTAGACATATGTACACAGAGCAGAGCGATAGCACTGACTTTCTTCCCCATTCCAGTCACAATAAATTGCAGCATCAGTAGATGGCCCCTCTTCTCTCTCTAAACCTGGGCTCGCTGACAGGAGAGATTCAGGTGCTCGGCAGTGACATTATTATTATTACTATTATTTATTTATATAGCGTCCTCATCTTCTGTAGCACTTTACAAGGTATGATTCCAGACAAGGTAAAACATATAGTACATGGAACAACACAAAATTAGATGCCACAAGCTTTAAATCAAGTGTTGTGAGCACAGGAGACAATAGGAAGGAGAGCCCTGACCTTGCGAGCTTACAGGCTAAAGGATGGGGGGTGGAGACAAAAGGTAGGGATCACAAGTGGTAGAGCTAGAGTTGGGCTGCACGTGCAATTTGAAGGTTATAGGAATTGCTTAAGCCAGATCATATGCTTCTCTGAAGAAGTGACATTTAGCGCTGCCACATTTTATCATCTTTGGAACATGGTAGAAGAATCAGTAGTAGTATATCTCCCATCATCTTTGTACATATGTACACCAGAGTTCATCCTTAAAAGGGATGCCCCCAAAGTTAGGATTGTATATCAATCATCTATTTAGACATTCGGTGCATTCAAAAGCATGTATTGTATACAGGGATAACTGGAGCTAATTATCATCTTACATTGTTCTAAATTGGGTAAAGATGACATCTGGTTGCTTTAGGTTATGTTACTCTGAATTGCACATGTCCTCTTGCTGCCCTGCTTTCAGCAACCTTTGAAAAAGAAATAACACTTTCTCTAAAACCGTCTAATAGGCAGTTAAAAAAGTAAACACATTTAACACAGAACGTTTGAAACTGTTTATTAATTTGTACAGAAGAAATAAAAGATTGTCCTGCTTCTTGCCTCCAGTAGATGTGTCATAACATTGCTTTCATTGTAATTTTGTTACCAAACGATGTGAGATTAGATGTTGAATGTTGTATGTAATCTGCTGTGAAATCAAATTATTTGACCTCCACGCTCACCAGTACCCCCTCCTGCCAGCATTGCTGTTAAATATTCAGCATTTTGCTGTCATGAATACAAATGGGGGACAAATTAGAATCTACAGACAGCTGACCCGGGCTGCAGATTAGAGACTGGAGGCTGGTGCTGTTTTAATTACTGAGGCCCCGGTAGCTATTTAAAGGACATATACACAAAAAGGAATCATTTCAGAAGTTACAAAAAAGTAGGAAAAGAGAAAATAAATAGCTGCCTCTTCCCAATTTAAAATTTTGATTTCAATTGCCCCTAGATAAGAGTCATGCTAATTTGCTGAATGGGATATGATCTCTGGGGGGCACAAAATAATTATTACATTATACAGTACTGAGGTTTTTTGTGTTTGTATGACTCTTTTGATTTAGATGATAAAAGAAAAAAATCCAGAGTTTTTTTGTGTAGAGTCGTTTGCAGGTTTGCACAGTTTCTCAGTGAGCCGTATCAGTCATTTAAAGAAAATTAAAATGTGAGCGGATATTAAATATTACTTTTATATAATAAATACATATAGGATACCTCTTGCACTCATTCATGTTCCTTTATTGTTTCACCCCATTAAACACTCTTTTTTTCCTCTGGACAGTCTCCTGAAAGGTGACTTTTATGCCATCTCATAATGTCATAAGGAAGGTTTATTTTCTAATGGTTTCATCCACCAAATTGACTTGACAAATACAGAGATAATTTTGTCCTGGCTCTCCTTGTTTGGGGTTGGAATGCCTTCATCTCTTGGGCGTGGTGAGGGTGGACTGCTTATACTGCTTTAGGACAAGTGAGTTAAGGTCCGCATCTCTTGGTCTTTAGAAGGGCCCCTGGATGGCTGATGGGGAGATTGTTGATATCTTTCTAAAGAATCTGGTACAACTGTACCAGACAGGGCTCTGGGTGCTTTAGGAGTTAAGTCCCTCTTAGTCTCTTTTTCTTTCTGATATAGCATGTTTTTTCTTGCTGTATAGTGCCCCCTTGAGAACTTGTTTCCTTTTCTTACTAGAGATCCATCCTTCCTCTGGATGTGTGTATATATATATTTGGTTGTATCCTTATCCTCTCTCTTTTGTAAAGCTTCTCTCCCTTAGTGCTCCCTGCTTAGGGACTCGGCTCCTATTCAGGTATTGGCAGTCTCTTCATTTTTTATTAAAGGTTTACTCTTGGAAGGGAACATGTGCCATGGGGGAGGGGGGGGGAGTAGCCTGGCCTGGCTGGTTTTCTTCTTTTTTGGTACTGCTTTTACCAACTAAGGCTTTGCTTTATCCATATATAAGCCTATCAAAAGAGTAATCACTTGATTTTAGGTTATTAAAGTTTACTTTTTTTTGGTTGCCTGATATATTGACAAAATTGTTTTCTGTAATTACCAAATGTTCATGTTCAAAATTCATGTAATGAAATATGGATGGAAATCACCACCTCAAAGTATGGACTTTCTATGTACATGATGACAACTTCCTTCTGCTTTACTGAAAGATTGATGCTTAAAGGACATGTATCATTTGCCAACTAATCTGGCAACGGCTGTATTTATTTTCATCAATGACATTTCTCTGCTTATCAGCTGCAAGGGGAAACATGTTGCATTTAGATTTTGCTGAGCTTTAACTTCTGATACATATGCATCTGAATGTAACAAGTTTCCCCTGCAGGTGGAGAAGTAAGTGGATTCATCAGCTGAGTGGCAGAGAAGTGTCATTGAAGAAAATAAATACAGTCAGTAGCCAAAGAGGTTGGCAAATTATACTTGTCCTTTAAGGCCATGTCACTTAACTGCAATTTTATGATGTAGTTGTAAGTTTTTTTCATTAGTGTTTCTTAGTCTTCTGCTGTGTCACTGTTCTGCAGTTTACTGCTGTGTCACTTAGCAATCAAGAAAAGGATTTCTAGTTTGTGACAGCTTTGATCGTGAACATTGCTCAGCGTTTTCTTTCTATGACTGGTAACAATCTGTTGAAAATAACATCACGGCTTGCAAATACATTCCTTCTCTATTGTCTTATCCCCTAAAACAAAGAACAATAAAATGTTTGAGACCTTTCTAGACCTTTCCTATAAGATTATGCACAATTTCCCAATATCATGCCTTTTTAGCTAATAGTATCTGCATTTCCGGTTAAAGACGCATCCCTGTGGCATGTGCTTAAAATACATCACTGTCCTTTATTGTTAGATTTGCATTATGTGTTGCTCGTGTGTGTCAACCCAACGGTAAATTGATTAGTTATGCCTGGCTAGCGAGCAGTGAGACAACGTGATGTACACTTGGGAAATAAATTTGGCAGAAAATCAGCATGAGTTGATTTAATTATTGCACTGAGACCTTCTCCTTTTCTGGTTTAGTGATCCTGAAACGCTCCCTGTTTTCATGAAATCCGGATGGATACTAAACCTCGCTTATTAATTTGTACTCCCTTGCTATGATAAGCAAAGCAATTAATCCCTTATTGATTTTTCATCATGGCAAATTTTAGGGGCTTGTGTTTATTTTTTTATTTATTTCCCTTTTTGTCATCTAATGGCCCAGGGTGATGCGATTTGGTTCCTTCTGGTGTTGTATACAAGAGCTGTGTTGCTGGATTTAATATCCTCCGTTTGACCTCTGCTGGCAGATAATACAACATCTTGGCCGCTCTTACAGTGGAATCATGGCTACAAATGTGATGGGAAATTTGTAGGGACAGTTTAATTTGCTCTTTTTATATAAAAGTCAGGTGGCACATGTTTAGAAAACGGAATCGTCACCAAGAGCCAGAAAGAAATGTCTTAACCCTCCCAAAACAAAAACTAAAAAGATGTCCGCCTATCTCTACTGTGCCCTTTACAAATATGTAGAAATTCCTGATATAACTTTGGTCATACAGTTATCAATATACTGGTCCTATAATCATTTACCTCTCCCTTGGAAGTGTTCATGTTTTTGAAACTCATTCAATAGAGATTACCTGTTTGTAGTAATTTTTGTGTAATTTTTAAGTAACTGTTGTATGAATACATGAATGTCTGTTGGATTCAACTTCTGAAGAGTGAGTAATATGGCAATATAAGGATGCTTCTTCTCAATAGACCTTGAATGGCTTGTGGGTTTAAAATGAATGCAGCAAAATACAGAGTAATCCAGGAAACATAACGCATCTTGCAAGAAACTGGAGGTATGGGTGATTTGTCTAGGAGAAATGCAATGACCTTCAAGCATGAAGCCAAACCTACCCAGGAAGAAACACAAAACTGTCCTGGAGTAATCATGCTGTAATCATGTGCTGAAAACGAAAGTGTGGGTACCTTACTTTGAATATCCTCACATTCTTGCGTAAAAATGACAGCTTCAGTCATTCTTGTGCTCAGTAATAACATTTTGTTAAATGCTCATTAGGTTCCACGTAAGCTCACATATTGTAGGCCATCTATTTTTCTTCCAATCCATTCCAGGCCATCCTTATTCAATACGATTGGGTAACTCCTGCCCGAAGGGGCGTGACTGCAAGACAAAAGTGTGGCTCCGCCTCCCGGCCTATGTCCTTCTGGCTGACTTCCTAGATTCCAGTTTCATTCTTGCAGTTGGGATGACTGCATGGCTCTCTAGACTCCTCTTCCATTTTTTTTTTTTTTGTTTCTCAGATTATACCTTTGAAGCGGGGGCAAGACCCTGTCTGTCTTCCTAGGTCCCTTATGCTGCTCTAATCTGGATTGACCCATTATGCCTCCTCAGTTTTCGGCTTGGCGAAGTTCCGTTAAACTGTATCTGGATCAGGATGGTAAGGTAAGCGCAGGGCCCAGTGTGCGCTTTGTAGTGCTTTGGCACTCTGGCTGAAGGCTTTCATTGAAAAGTATAAGCAGCCACAGGTTTTTGTCTGGTGAGCCTGATTGGGGGTGACCAAGGGAATGATTTTCCCTCTCATTGTTTTTTATTGCTCTTTCCCATGTGTGTGTTTGTTCTCTGGTTGAAAAATGTAAAATGTGCGCGCCTTTTTAGGGGGCGGAGCTAAAGCTGCAACAAGGAAATAGTCCGTCGCCATGGAAAGATTTTCGGCTTGGCGAATTTCCGAGTACCGGGCGCAGATCGCTTCCTCCGTCCGGCTCTGCGGAAAGATTTTCGGCTTGGCGAAGTTCAGAGTACCGGGCGCAGAGCGCTTCCTCCGTCCGTCATTGTGGAAAGATTTTCGGCTTGGCGAAGTTCCGAGTACCGGGTGCAGAGCGCTTTGTCCGTCCGCCTCTGTGGACAGATTTTCGGCTTGGCGAAGTTCCGAGTAACGGGTGCAGAACGATTCATCCGTCCGCTCTGTGGAAAGATTTTCGGCTTGGGGAAGTTCCGAGTACCAGGTGCAGAGCGCTTTCTCCGTCCACCTCTGTGGAAAGATTTTCGGCTTAGCGTAGCAGCTAGCTCTGCTGAGATCTCCGGTTCTTTTCAGCTGTACTGCGCGTTTTCTCTAGCCGGGGACGCTGGAAGATATTCGGCTTAGCGAAGTCACCAGCTCCGCTGAAGTGGCGGTTTTCCTCCGTGACGGGCACGTTTTTCTCGCCGACCAAGCTCAAACAGCTTAAAGCAAAGTGCCTAGCATCACCAGAGATCGCAATTCCCCTTTGGCTGCACATAATTTCTGGGGTAGTTGGCCAGCAAAAGGGCTGCTCTGAGCCGCTGCAGGCCACCCTCAAGTAGACCTAAACCTTTTGGTAGGTTATTTTTTAATTTATTTTTTTATTTATTATTGATTAGGAAAGGGCAAGGTAATATATAATTTATATTGTAATATATAATTATATGGTGGTCTACCCTCAGGGACTCGCAGTAGTTTTGTGACTGTCGAGAACCTATATATATACTTGGTCTCAGATCCCCAGGGTCATAAACTAGTATTATTAAATTCACCATGGCGGAGGCATCAGGGGGTAGTCATCTGGTCTTTATCAGATTTACCCCATATCCAGTTGCATGCAGTGGCAGTGAATGAGGATAGCACGGTGCGCAGGGATTATGCCACGGTTGTAGTGGATAGGGAGACAGTTGTCTCCTCCCTGAAGGGGCTCTGACCCCTATCGCCGGTGCTTTCTGAGAAACCCCTTGGCAGTTTTCATGCGGACCGTGATGTGAATCGTACCGGTTACTAAGAAGGTTTTTTTTGCAAAAAAAAAAAGAAAAAAGAAATCCTCTGAGTATATTGAAGAGGATATTGTGGCTGCCATAGGCTCCTTCGGAGTCTGTAAACTGTTGGCAGCCCTCGAGTGGTCCTAAACCTATAGAGTCATCATGAAGTATTGGCTACTAAAAGGGTTTTAAAGAAAATAATTTTTCCTTCAATTTGAAGAGGATATTGTGGCTGCCATAGTCTCCTTCTGAGTCTCGGCAGCCCCCAAGTGGTCCTAAACCTATAGAGTGTCATAATGGAGTATTGGCTGCTAAAAATATTTTAAAAGAAAAGATTTTTTCCTCTCCACGAGTGGAAGAGGATATTGTCTGCCATAGTCTCCCAGGAAGTTATCTGTTGGAGAGTCCTCTACACATGGGGTTTCCGGTTAAGGAGAAGTTGGATGGTTGATTTCCTCCATTTCTGGAGGATTTTGCGGAGCATATGCATTATTATAATCTGATCAAAAGGGAATTTCAGAAGTCAGGTTGTCTTCCGGCCATGCCTAAAGTACTAGATACTATATATCTCTCTATTGAATTATGGTCTTACACTCCTGTGGCGGACGCTCTGGTGCCAGGTCTCTTTAAGATTTTCATTTTGCCATCCTCTGATAGGGCTTCTCCAAAGTATCCAGCGGATATATGCGTGGATCAGGTGGCATGTCATGCTTATCTTTTTTTGGGGTCGGCCTTGAGCCGGCCGGTGTTATATTCATAGAATTTTGGAAGCATCTGGTCTCTATGACTCTTGGGTCATTCATGGAAGCCATGCTCCCAGTTGTTCAAGATCAGTCTGACTCCAACAGGTAGTGTTCCTGGCTATGGAGGATTTGATGTGGTTAAGTGCCAGAGGCCTAGCTCCGGTTGTCGCCTTAAGGCGTGCTTTATGGCTTAAGCAATGGCCAGCTGACATAGCTCGAATATGTCAGGACTCCTTTTTAAGGGGGGCGTCTGTTGGGAAGGCTTGGTTGACATGGTAAAGCATGCTACTAGTGGTAAATGATCTAATCTGCTACAAAAGCCGAAGTCTAATACTGCTCCCGCAGGGCCTCTAATACTCCGGGGTTCCGGCTAGAGGTTCGGCCTCTTTGTCTTATTCCAAAAAGAAAAAAAAAAAAGAAAAAATTCTCTTCTATCCCAAAGTTCCAAATTAAGGCAACAGGTGTCTGGCAGAATAAAGCCAGATCCCCTTCAAAGCCGGCTCAGGCATGAGGGGATGCCCCCGCCCTTGAGGTGTGGGGTGGGAAACTTCTGCATTTGGCTCATATTTGCAGGAAGCTTTGAGATCTGCCGTATCTCACCTTTTTAGGGATTGGAGTTTTGATAACCACAGGGTATATATAAGGATGCATATCTACATTGCTGTAGGTGGCTTACATCTTCAGTTTGTGGCGTTACCCTTCGGTCTATCATCAGCACCAGGGTGTTTACCAAGGTGTTGGCAGGTCTCATGTAATTCTCTAAGAAGTCATGGATACATATAATCCCTTACTGAGACTATCGGTTGATATGGGCCCCATGATGTCAGGGGACCCAGAAGGATATAGTGACTATCCAGTCGAATTTTTAAGTCAGACATCATTTCATAGCTTGAAGAGTTATTCTTTTCTGGGACTGTCATTAGACACGTCTCAGGCAAAAGTGTTTTTCCAACACAGAAGTGACTCTTACTTCAGGCCAGGGTACAGGGTCTCTTGTCTTGTCCTCACTCGACGAATTATCAAGGAATATGTTTGTTGGGCCTGATGGTATCTTGCTTTCAGTCAGTATCTTTTGCACTGTTTCACACAAGACCCCTGCAGATGGAATTGCTCACAATCTGGGATCGGAACCCACACACTCTGGATCACTCTTTTTACATGACACAGTCAGCAAGGCAGTCTCTAACCTGGTCCTCAGCCTCTTCAGATTGGCAAATTCTTTCTTCCAGTACAGTGGAAGATCATCACCACAGATGCCAGTCTATATGGTTGGGGGGGTGTCATGGAGTCACAAACGATTCAGTGACAATGGAGTCTGAAGGAGAGCAGACTCTCCATAGAGTGATTCTATTGTATTTCAGACATTGGACATACCATCTGAAGGGGCATCCCGTCCGGATTCAAACAGACAATCGGACAGCGGTGGTATATATCACCCTCCATGAGGGCACCAGAAGCAGTAAAGTCCTGATGGAGTGAGCTGGGTTTTTACTTTGGGACGAGAAACTGGTTCCATGTATTTTGGTGGTACACATACCAGGAGTGGACAACTTGCAGGCCGTTCATCTCAGCAGAACGGTCCTGCATCAGAGGGAATGGTCTCTTAGCCAGAGGATTTTTTAATCCCTATGCATGTGCTGGGGGATCCCAGATGTAGGTCTTGCATCAGGGCACAGTCGGAAGATCCGAAGTTTGTCCCAGTCCAGGGATCCTCTAACAATAGCAACAGATGCCCTGACTCTTTAGTGGTCAGCATTCAAGCTTTTTTATGCATTTCCCTCCGATTTCACTTCTGGGTCGTGTACTAAAAAAGTTTAGCTCACAAGGAAGTCCCAACCATTCTGCTGACTCCTCTGTGGCCAAGAAGAAGCTGGTTCTCAGACATAGTAAGGATGTCAAAGGGCAACTTTTGGAGGCAACGATCCAGATCTTCTCACACAAGGGCCTCTAAGGCATCCCAATTCACAGTTCTGGCTTGGACTGCCTGGCTATTGAATCCTTTATCTTGGCAGAAAGGGTTTTTTCTGCCAGAGTTATCCAGACTATGATTCAGGCCAGGAAGAAATCTTTATCAAATGAACTGTTCTTTTTTACAGAATATATCATTTTTTGCAGAGGTCTTGATGAAGGTCTTCAATTGAGGACAAATATCTGCTATCTATCTTCTTTCAGAAACCCATAGCTGAGAATGTTTTTATCAGAACTTGTTTTACAAGGAGTCGCTCAGGTGCGGCCTCCTCATAATCCACTTCTGCCGGCTTTTGGACCTGAACTTGTTTTTCAGGGTCCTCCTTTTTGAACCATGGTAGATGCGTCATTAAGTCTAAGGGCGCTTATGGTTATCTCTTAGTGGCAATAACCTCAGCAGGCGGTTTTCTGAATTAGCAGCTTATCAGTAAGCTTCGTTATTTAAGTGTTTTAGGATTGTCTTCCTAAAGGTATCTTTTCATTTAATGAAGAGATGGTTTTTGCCTTCCTTATGTCCTGCTCCAGTGTCTAATAAGGAAGGGGTGTTTTTCACTGTTGGATGTAGTGAGGGCACTAAGGTATTATCTCACTACTACATAATCTTTCCATAGTTTGGACTTCTTATGTCATACCTGAGGATCCACGGAAAGGTCTTCCACCAGCTAAGTCTGCCATCAGTCGATGGATTAGACAGACAGTGGTAAGAGTCTTTTCTGCCAAGGGGAAGGAGCCCCTTGTTTTGGGTCACATCTCTTTCCACTAGGGCCATTGGTGCTTCCTGGGCTTTTCAGCATCAGGCCTCGGTGGAACAGGTTTGTAAAGCTGCCACCTGGTCTTCGGTTATACATTTACCAAATTTTACAAGGTAAGTGTTAGGGCCTCAGCTGGCACTGTATTTGGTCGAAAAGTTCTTTAGGCGGTAGTGAAAGCTGTTGCTGTTCCGCGTTGGGGATCCCGCCCATATTTGGCACTGCTTTTGGGTGTCCCAATCGTATTGAATAAGGACGGCCTGGAATGGATTGGAAGAAAAAACACAATTCTGTGATACTCACCTGTAGAATTGGTTTTTCTGTTATTCCATTCCAGGCCGTCCGACCCGCCTCTTTTGGGGGAATCTAGGAAGTTACAATCTATCCTTGATGCCCTTTTTATGGTGGTCTTCTTTTTTATAATATTTTGCATTGAAAAGAATGCTAGGTTGATATATCCATGCCTCGGATGCCTAGTCTTGTGGATATTTAAAAAAAAAAAAAAAAAAAATGGTACATATTTATAATCAGAGAGAGGAGTCTTTTATGTTGTCTCCAGCCTTTTTGTCTCCAAAGAGATATAGGTATGCCTCCCGGGCGGCTGGTTATACTGCTTTTTAATTAACTGGAATCTAGGAAGTCAGCCAGAAGGATATAGGGCGGGAGGTGGAGCCACACTTTTGTCTTGCAGTCACGCCCCTTCGGGCAGGAGTTACCCAATCGTATTGAATAAGGACGGCCTGGAATGGTTTAACAGAAAAACCAATTATCTTATAGTTTCTTTTTTTTTTTTTTTACACTGGCTGAACTGCAAGGAGCACATTTGCTAAAACATTAATGATGCAGCAACTTGATGAAAAAATAGAAGTTATATTTTGCACTACTCTAATTTGCACCAATGTAATGTAGTCTGGCAATCCCTGACAAATCCAGTGTGGCTGCTGCCCCACAATTGTCCCTGGTTAGGTAGGGCTTCCTCTGGGGGCAAAGCCTTTTGACTTGTACTGATGTAGGAATTTGACATTGTTTTTGTTGTTGCAGGGTAGGGTTATGGAAGCTGCTGCATTCTTGGCCGGTGGGTTGATCTCCGCTGCGGGGAGGTTGCTTTTTCAGGAAATGCAGGCAGGTCTGACTAATAGTTGACAGACAGGAGGGTGTGGGAACCAGTGCTTCAGCAGGTGGAGTAGCAATTTACTATGTTGGGGGCATCGGAGTCGCTGGGTTTCGTATTTTAACAGAGAGTGGTGCTGCATGCCCCATGTGCCGTCGGTGCACTACTGTCCTGTGCCACCTTACACAGTTGGCAGGTTCTGCATCTCAGTTGCATTGTCAAGTTTACTCTGTGGCTTCCGGCTTGGACTGATCAGAGCAGGATACCCCCTCGGGGGGGGGATGCAAGGTTCATTTGTATCCCAGCATCTGGCCACAGATGGGGTTACTTCAGATGTGGCAGACAGGGTGGCTCGAGTGGAGTGCATGGTCAGTAGCCTTCTGCCCCCATAGATGGGAAGGCTACAGCCGTGCGTACGCATATTGAGATGGGATCCTCAGGGGATTCTAGCTCCTACGTCAAGGACCTGTTTAGGGGCTCAGGATCTAGTTTCGGCCGGTCAGAGGAGGTGTCGTCCAACAAATGGTCGAGGAGCATAGGTTAATCTGCACTTTCATGCAGGGTGCTGCGCATGATCAGCCTCCATAGCGGTTGATAGTCCCGTCTCACCATGAGATAAGACGAGCCGGATGTCTTTTTCATGATCCTAGAAGGAGCAAGGAGGGGCCTGACGGCTGCCATGTCCACTCTTAGCAGATGGATCAAATGGTCATACAAGCCTACGTCTGCAAGGGGAAGGAGACACCCTTCCGGGTCACCACTCACTTCAACAGGACGATAGCCACGTTTTGGGCTTTCCAATACAAGGAGTCGGCGGAACCGGGTTTGCAAGGTGGTGACCTTCATCTCCACGCCTTCATCAAGTTTTACAGACATGATCTCAGGGCATCTGCCAATGCTGAGCTGGAGCGTAAGGTGTTGCAGATGTTGGTGAACCCCTCTCCGGGGGTCTAAGCTTGAGATATCAGTACTGCTTTTCTTGTTTAGGTTGATGCTGTTGGCTGTTCTTGCATGGTCCCAACCATGCAAGGGTACTGCTTTGGGATGTCCCATGTGTTGCTACTAGTGTAGCCCTGGAATGGAATTTGTGTACACACCGGTAAATTTTCTTTCTTGTCCAATTCCATTCTGGGGCACCACTCCCGCCCTTCTGTGTGTTCTACATCGGTAGCAGTTGATGGCTTCTATGCAGTGTTAGTTTTGTTGTACTGTTTTCTGTTTGCACATTTTGAACAGGTTAGCGTTCTCCCCTCCCGAGGCTGAGGAGATCCTGCCACAACCTGCCTTATATTGGCCAGGAGGAGCCCGCGTTCTGCTGGTGGTGCCCCAGAATGGAAGAGGACGAGAAGGAAAATTTACCAGTGAGTACACAAATTTCCATTTTTAAAGCATACACCTGTCCTCTTCCCTTCTTTTGTGTGTCTAAGTGCAGAGAAGGCCGTGTCTGACAGGGTATAGATCCACCTAAATGTTTTGGAGTTCAGAAATGTAGTTGTATTTGAGAATATTTAGCTTTCAATAATCATTTAGTATGCTCTTTTTTTAGGGCTCTTGTAAACCTCATCGCTTGGTGTGGCTGCTCTCATTACTACTATCTTTACATTTGATTTATCAATAGCTGTAGTGAACATCCCATGGCTTATTATGCTATTGTGCAACAGATGTAATCCAGCACGTGTCTCGGCTATTAGAGAGTATAGCAGGTTATCACTTTCTCTAGCCCATAACATCAGACATAATTCATTCATCAAGCCATCAGAGCGCTGTTTCTCAAACTCATCTGTGACATATCATCCCCGGCGAGTGTGCTTTCTTCATTAGGCCATTACGGTCACCTGGTGGGCCCGAGTGTCCCAAAGGAATATCTGTGCATCTGCCAGCATCTGTGATTCCAATCTGCTGACCTGCTGAGTGATCCTGATTAGTGTTCACATTATACACATGCTGCCAAGATTGTGCAGCCATTAGGAACATTGTTATCATAACTTAATGGGGCAAAGATTAACAGTAGCATCATCCACTAATTCAATTTAACTCATTCATAAAGCATCATTTTAAGCAATTTGCTTCCCTGTGCTTTAATGCTTTGAGTGGTTCACTCATCATTGCAGCCAGTGATGCTAAACAGGTAAATTTGATGAAGACTTTAATATTATTGATGTTTTTTTGTGAGCCTTATTGTCACTCAGCCAAGTATAATAAATAATTGTGTCAGCACAGCTTCCCACTTGTTAGTGGGCACTTAGTCAGTGGAATGGCCAACTTTCATCTCAGTAAGCCTTGTCAAATGAACCCTACATACACCACTTTGAGCTGAAAAGACCATTGTCCAAGAGAGGTCAGCAGACATTGTGCATGATGTTATGAGAAAGGGAGTCATTCACACCTTGTGTAACAATCGCTGTCAAGGAGACCTACTGTAGGTCGCTATGCTTGGATGAAAAATATCTGGACAGGCAAATTACTTTTGTGGATTTAGATTAAAAAAAAAAAAACTTTAAGCTTAAGACTCACTATTGCAATAAAAGAGTTAATGAGAATTCACCCCCTGAAGTCCTTGTCACAGCTTTTCAAACCTCATAGTTAGAGAGCCCCTATGATGCAAATATTTTTGGGAATAATTTTTCTCCAATCGTCCTTCAGGACAGCCCACAGAGAGAGAGGCTCCTCCCCCTGAAGAGGAAACACATCTGAGAAAGGTTTAAAGTCCCCTCCTTTCCCCATTCCCAGTCTTTGCGTTTCCTCTCCAGAAAAATACTGGGATCCGGACATCGTCCTGGTTGATATTTTCATTTCTGTTTTTTTTCCCCGAGGAGTATCCGGGGGTGGTGCTCACCGGAGGGGACCTTGAAGGAGGGGACTAGGGTTTCTGAGGAAACCTCTGCCCTACTTCTGGATATTTACAAGATTATAAACATTTCTGAGCAGGAACAACCATTATCTGCACAGGATTCAGTTTACCACAAGGTAGTTATCAGAAAAGAAATAGGCTTTCCAGGTCGTGTCTCTTTTAATAATGATTTTTTTCTCTCTAATGCCATAAAATGTAGATACCCGTTTGATAATTCAGACTCAGGGCTTTGGGCCAAATGTCCCAGACTGGACACATCAGGGACACCATGGACAGGAGGACTGAGGGGCCTGGCATATGGCCTCATTTACATTTAAGCTAACCTTAGCTTAACCACCTGATTGCATGGCCAGAAAACTTGGGGTCTGGCTCCAAAATCTCAAAGCGTTTATAGAAGTGATACCCCCAAACAGGCACTACTAGAGACTCTTCCCTGCATGTTTAGAGCCATATTCTATCTCGAAGATGCAGAGGTGGTCAGGGCCACGGCCAAGTCTACTGCACTGATTTATTCAGCCAGAAGGGCTGACCCTGGGTGGGGAACCTAGCATCCAAGACTAAGCTCTGTAATTTACCCTTTGAGGGGAATTTAATGCTTGGAGCAGAATTGGATGCTACAGATGCTACTAGATCTACTAGATCTTCAGAAAGATCAAAGAAGTTTCCAGTCAAGCCTAAAATGCCTAGATATACTTTAGGCAGAAGCTTTCTTCTCCCCTCCAGGTTAGACAAAATGAGCCTAAGAAGCACTGAGGACAGTACAAAGGGGATAGAACGCCAAGCCTGGTTTATAACCCTCCACAACAATCTAAAAAGACTCAGCCCTGATGCTGAGCCCCAAGTCGGAGGAAGATTACTTTTCTTCTCGATGGCCTGCCAGTCTGTGGTTCAAAACCATTTTATTCTCAGGACTGTGACCCAGGGGTATCATCTAGAATTCTAGTCAATGCCCCCAGCCAGATTTGTGATTTCAAATCGGCTGTTACACTCCAGCAATCCTTTCTCAGAGTTTCCCAGAGCAGGTGTCAGGCCTGTGGGACACCCGCCTTCAGAGTAAGCCCACAACCCCCAATTTCCGCTGCTAGCTTCACCTTTAGACAAGCCCCCGTCTGCCGGGACGCTTTATATGCCTCGCCGGACACGGTTGCCCCCAGGACTTAATAGCACAAAGGATGTGAGCTTACAGGGGTTGAAGGCAGATGAACTAGAGGCCAGACTGGGCAATGTCGGGTAAGTACTGGAAACAGTTCGGGTGCTTCGGAAACAGGTAATACTGGAAGCAATTTGGGTGCTCAGAAGAATTCAAGGGAAGTCAGACGTCAAGCCAGGGGTCACAACGGGAGGTCGGAGAGCTGCGCAGTACAAAGGGATGAGACGAAGACGTGGTTGAGATTCAAGCAGATGGTCAATAACGATATAAACAGGCAATCACAGGAACAATAACAAGCCAGCTAAACGCTATCACAGGCACTGACACACTAAACCACTTCAGGCCTATATTGGTGGGGGAAGGACATCCAGGTATGTTTCCAACACCACCACCACCACCACAGTAGAATATATAAATCGACGAGGAGGAACCAGGTCCTGAAGTAAGTCTCCTGTTACCCTTGCAGTATTACCTGAAGTCCCTTGCAGCAGTACATCTAAAGGGCTCATTAAACGTAGTAGCATACTCTGAGCAGATAACAGCTCTCCCAGTCAGAATGGGGGCTGAATTAGAGAGTTTCCATAATCTAGTTCAGAGGTGGGAACCTCAGATCGACTTGTTTTCCTCAGTAGCAAGCACAAAATGCTTTCTTTTGTTTTATTTTCCCTGGGGGGGGGGGGGGTGGAGCACTGGGCTTGGATGCGCTGGTACAGTCTTGGAGGTTTCCTCTGGCCTAAACATTCCCTCTTCAGATTCTCCCACAAATTATAGGGAAGATAGCAGAGGAGCAAAGTACGGTTATACGGATCGCACCTGTTTGGCCCAAGAGAGCTTGGTTCACGTCTCTGAAGTACATGTCTTTAGAAGATCTGTGAGTACTACCACTAATACCAGACCTACTGACTCGGGGTCCATTATGCTATCTGGACCTCAAAAGTCTGAAGTTGGCAGCCTGGATCCTGAAAGATTGGTACTAAAGAAAAGGGGTCTTTCAACATGGGTGATTGAAACCCTATTGGAAAGTAGAAAAAAGGTTACCAGAAGCATTTATCCAAAAATTTGGAAGAAATTCAGTTCCTTCTGTGAGGTTAACAGTCTGAACAAGTATAAAGTTGCAGCAGTTCTGGAGTCCCTGCATAAAGGCTTTGAGTTGGGTCTGGCGGTAAGTACTTTGAAAACGCAGATCTCTGTGATTTTGGTGTTTCTAGATTGCAGACTAAGAAAACATGACTTAATTAACAGATTTTTTTGTGGCCATTTCCTAAACACGATGTCCAACTTGGGACCTATACTTAGTTTAAAGGGGACCTATCCTTTAGTTTTAAGGGGTTTAGACAGGCCCCTCTTTGAACCTCTTGCAGAAGCAACGGATACATTTTAACATTAAAAATGTGTTTATTAGCCATTTATAATTTTTTTTAGCCATTTCATCGGCAAGTAGAGTTAGTGACCTCCAGGCTCTATCTATTAGGGAGCCATTTTGCACAATCCACCCGCACAGAGCCATCTTGAAACATGGTCCGTTGTACCTACCGAAAAAATTGCCTCAGCCTTCCACAGGTCCCACAATATTGTCCCGAGTATGAGGATGATACCACGTATTGTGTTGAAGTTAAGAGAAGCCTGGTGTTCTATTTAGAGCACACTCAACCTTGGAGAAAATCGGATCGACTGTTTGTCTCCTTTTAATGGGATACATCTATACATGCATGGAAGCGCCTCCTCCTCACATATCGGCTCACTTCATTAGAGCAGTATCCACTTCATGGGCAGAGAGATCGGGAGCTTTCTTGGAGGAAGTCTGCAAGGCAGCAACTTGGTCCTCGTCCCACACCTTCCTGAGTCATTACTGGCTAGATCTCCTATCAGACAGCCAACAGTCTTTTGGTAGAAAAGTTCTTCAATCTGTGTCCCGCTCTTTAATATAAATAACTTGCTAATCCCCTCTGTGGAAATTAAGTGCAGAAAGCTGTCACACTTTTCTGCTAGATCAAACCTACCATTAAATCTTTTAATGCTGAGGTATCTGTTAATGTGGAGCACATTTTCTATGTGGTGGGAACCACATGCACTCTTTTTTTTAATTTCTGGAGGAGCACCATTTTAGGTTCTGTATTGTCATTTGGAGCATTTGTCTAAGGGCTCATGGCTTTTATAATCTATTCTTACTGAATATGGTTCCTATTCATCTGAATATGACATAGCACTGCTCCATAGTGTGACAGTCCTCCATAAATGTTATAGTCTAGCAGACAGCCTGAGAGCAGCCCATTTAGGTGTCCACAAACCACTTCTAGCTAATGAACCTGGTAACTGCTCAAATCTGGGTGTCGGGAGTGTAAATATAGGGGGTGCAACCGTACCGAAAGGGCCAAAAGGTCTTGGGGGGGGGGGGGGGGGCATCATTGTTGCTCCTGTATGAAATCCTATCTAGCAACTAGCCTCTACCAAGGGTACAAATATTGAGTCCCAACTCTTTTCAGACATTATTGGCAGCATAATTGGATTACAACTAGGGCATATAGGTAATGGATCAGGTGGAGCAGCTTAACAGCCAATCAGTTGTTCCTTTGGGAACACTGCAAAATGAGCCATTTAAAGCTGCTCAAAATATCAAAATTATATATATATATGTAAATACCTTATGTATTGTAAGCGAAGCTGCTTTCTTTGCTTCAATTTCTGGGCTGTGGTGGAGCTGGGAAGGGCATGTCATGGTGCAGCTTTATGAATCTTGAGCATGCACTGCTGTTGTCAGAGACAGATGTGGGACCACTATGGCTTGCTGTGCTCACTTAGGCTGAGTGTGCCAAGGAACAGAGTGGCTTTTACACTACTTTTTTGTGTGGTCCTAAAGGAATGAAATTGAAAGGAGGGCAAACTTTGAAACCCTGCTATGGTGTGCAGGAAAAGGAGGAGATGCACATGGGACATCGGGTAAGCTGCTTGCTGCCTTGTTAATGCCCCCAGGGATGTTACTACGCACTCCATGTTAGCTATCATTGGCACACTGCTAAAAATATAATAAGAAATCCATGGTTTAAACCCCAAATGGTTTTAACCAGAACAAAATATTTTTTTTACCATTTACACACAGCCCAACTGACCCTGTAGCACTCATAGTTATTTCTTTTAGCTGAGTTTTCTGTTCTATTTCTTTCTGTCAAAAACTGATCCAGTGTCTAATGGATAGCAGCAATAAACATTCATGTAGTAGCAGTATCTCAAGAAATTTAGATACAGGCTGTAGTGTTGTATAAAATGACTGTCATGTCAGTAAGGTAAAAAGCTTGCTTGTGATATGGCTGTAGTCACTTTGAAAGAACCATTTGTAAAATGGATGTAAAAGTAATGGTTGGCGGGCAATCTTCATTAAACAATGGGCTGTTCGAGCTGGTTAATCACAATGAAAAGAGCATCCTTCCAATTAAGCGGAGTACAATGATGTAGCCCTAGCTATAAATAAAGCCAAGCTTTATGAAAGTGTTTCTGGCCGCTGATCAGGTAATAGGTTAGGACTGAATTGATTATTCACTGACAGTACTCAATTCAGCCCTGAAAATGTATCAACTGTGTAATAAGGAGCTATTAGTCCCATTGATTTTCTGATTTGTATTGATAGCTTACAGGCCAGAGCCACACACCAACATTTGCATAACTGATTCCCCAGGGTTACCAATTTTCACTAATGAAAATCACCGGTTCACAGTAATGGAAATGTAAAGGGCACATTTGTAATAAAATGTTAAATGTGCAAAACAATTTCTAGCACTCATGTAAGGTCTCAGAAATGTGTACTTTGCCTGCCCTATATGCTGCAAATGGTATGTGGTCTCCCGAAGCCTTCATTAAACACAAAATCACATTTTATTTCCCAATAATAAAATATAACTGCCGTATGTAAACCAGTGAGTTTGCACATGCATGGAGTGGTGGGCTGCCATAATCCTGGCACCTGAAGAGCAGGTGGGGGGTTAACCTTGCTAAAACACTTCAGTCACGTCTCAGCCGCGAGTTGAACCTGCAACTCTCTGGCCACAAGATCAATTCCTTACCATTAGGCCACAACTGCTCCATACATTTGTGCTTAATTACCGTGACTGTAAGGTAATAAAAAGAAAATGTATATATTACAGCACAATATATGCGATTCCCATGCTCGTGACACCAGTACTAACACATGGAGATACCGTATTTTCGCCCTATAAGACGCACCTGCCCATAAGACGCTCCTAGGATTTGGGCAAGGAAAACTAGAAAAAAAATATTATAAGCCAAATTACAGACAGTGTGGCGTTCCCCCATCCCATAGGCAGTGTGGGATGCCCCCCTCCCATAGGCAGTGCAGCATTCCCCCCTTCCTACTTCCCATAGGCCGTGTGGCATCCTCCCATCCCATTCACCATATAGTCAGTGTGGCATCCCCCCTCCCATTCCCATATAGGCAGTGTGACATCCCTACCCATTCCCATATAGGCAGTGTGGCATCCCTGCCCATTCCCCCCTCCCATTCCCATATAGGCAGTGCATCATTCCCCCCCCCCATTCCCATATAGACAGTGCGTCATTCCCCCCTCCCATTCCCATATAGGCAGTGTGGCATCCCCCCCCCATTCCCATATAGGCAGTGTGGCATCCCTACCCATTCCCATATAGCCAGTGTGGCACCCCCCCTTCCATTCCCCATATAGGTATTGTGGCATCCCCCCTTCCATTCCCCATATAGGTAGTGTGGCATCCCCCCCTTTCCATTCCCCCATATAGGTAGTGTGGCATCCCCCCCTTCCATTCCCCATATAGGCAGTGTGGCATTCCCCTTATCGGTAGTGTGGCATCCCCCCTTCCATTGCCCATATAGGTAGTGTGGCATTCCCCCCCCTTTCCATTGCCCATATAGGTAGTGTGGCATTCCCCTTATAGGTAGTGTGGCATTCCCCACCCCCTTCCATTGCCCATATAGGTAGTGTGGCATTCCCCCCTTCCATTCCCCTTATAGGTAGTGTGGCATTCCCCCCCCCTTTCTATTGCCCATATAGGTAGTGTGGCATTCCCCTTATAGGTAGCGTGGCATCCCCCCCATTCCATTGCCCATATAGGTAGTGTGGCATTCCCCCCTTCAACTACCCTTATAGGTAGTGTGGCACCCCCCCCATTCCATTGCCCATATAGGTAGTGTGGCATTCCCCTTATAGGTAGTGTGGCATTCCCCCCCCCCTTCCATTGCCCATATTGGTAGTGTGGCATTCCCCCCCCTTTCCATTGCACTTATAGGTAGTGTGGCATCCCCCCCTTCCATTGCCCATATAGGTTGTGTGGCTTTTCCCCCCTTCTATTGCCCATATAGGTAGTGTGGCTTTTCCCCCCTTCCATTGCCCATATAGGTAGTGTGGCATTCCCCTTATAGGTAGTGTGGCATTCCCCCCCCCCCCTTTCCATTGCACTTATAGGTAGCGTGGCATCCCCCACCCTTCCATTGCCCATATAGGTAGTGTGGCTTTTCCCCCTTTTTTTTTCCCCTTATAGGCAAAAGTAAAAAAAAAAAAAAATGTAAACTCAACTTTTAATCCTCCTCGCTGTCCCCGCCGTCTTCACACACAGACACACGGCCTTATACAGCGGTGGGCTTGTCCGACATTCGAGCATCGCCCGCGCCCACCGCTGTATAATCCGAGTGTCTTTGTCTGCTGGGGCTGTGGAGAAGTGACAGGGACAGTGCAAGCGGTGATACCTCTGACGCTCGCACTGTCCCTGTCACTTCTTCACGGCCCCAGCAGACAGACACCCGAACTATACAGCGGTGGGCGTGGCCGATGCTCGAGCATTGGCCACGCCCACTGCTGTATAGAACCCTGTGTTAACTGTATGCCGGCACCGCAGAGAGGAAGCAAGGGAGGCAGCTGTATCTGCCGGCAGATACAGCTGCTTCTGCCGCTTCCTCGCTCTCTGCGGCGCCAGCACACAGAGTGAACACCCGGCCTTGGTATAGTGGTGGTGTGGCCAATGCTTGAGCGTCGGCCACTCCCACCACTGTAACAGGCCGGTGTCTGTGTGTGCTGGCGCCGCTGCCTCCGCCGCTTCAGGGACAGCGCGAGCGATGGAGAGGGGAGTTAACTTTTTCCTTTTTATTTATTTTTTTACCGCATTCGCCCGATAAGACGCACTGACATTCCCCCCCCCCCCCCCCCCCACACCACCACTTTTGGGGAGAAATAAGTGCGGCTTATAGGGCGAAAAATAAGGTACTTATTCTTAAAATGCTTTAGACACCCTACCTTCAAAATCAAAGCTATACCTATAGTTCCTGCATGAACCAGTTCAAAACTGTATCCTTCTATTTGCCCTCAGATAGGCCCTGACAATTTGACTCGCTGTAACCTTTACATCACAGTGAGCAATGTGACTTTAGGGCTGCTGTCCCTACTGCAGTTGTTTGTGCCCGCCTTGGTTTGTACATCTGTAACAGATTTATTTCACTTGAATATTATATTGTTTTGTTTTTTTATTTGTACAAAAATTTAAATACAATGTAAAAAACCTTCTATTAGAAGAACAGACCTCCACACTTTTCAGTATTGTTGAATTACAGGGATGCTCAATCTGTGTCACTGAACCTACTTCCATAAAAAAAAAATACCATGCTGCTGGTAAATAAAAAAAAAATATATATATATAGTAAACAAACCACTGGCTGGGCAAGGGAGATGCACACAGATTTCAGGTCCAAAATTTGAATGTAGGAATACAGCAGGTTCAGCCCACAACATACCCCTTAACCAAAAAGTGGACTTTCCCTTAAGTTAATTGATTATAGCTTAATGGTTATTTAATCAACTCAACTAAGATTTTATCCAAAATGGTTGTAAATGTAAAAACGTGTATGAGATGTATTTTTTGCTCTAAATATAAAAGGTATTAAACAAATCAAATTTTATTTGGCATGGGGGCTGTTTGTGCACAATAACTGCAATGTAGTGAAATAATGCAGTATTATATTTGATGTTGATAATAAACATGCATATGCTACATAAAAGAGAATAGAACAGATTTCCTTTTTGAAACATGGTCCCTTTTTTATAATAGCTGGCCTCCTGTGCCCAGGATTAAACTGCATGCTGAGAAATAATTGCCCCTTTATCCTTCTAAGAGACCAGGAATGCTCCCGGGGATATTGAATATACCTTGAAAGAGACGTGGTTTGCTGGTGTACAACTTATCCTGAACAAGCGGAATAGTTATTGCCACATCACAGTGACACAAGTTTAAGGATAATAATTTGTGTGTACAAATAGATATTTGAAATATAAAATCCTTTAGGGCTTCAAGCAAAATTGACAAATAACCTGACCTTCAGCTTTCTCTTATGATGTCACCTGAACTCCTACACAGTATTGTTTTCCCATAACCTCTCGTTCCTGCTTGTTATCCTATATGTTGTACAGAGGACTGGAAACCTTATCTTCCTCCTGCTTGCTTTTCATATTTCTTCAATTTGATCTGTGAAAAATATTGATCTGATGAACAGCTTTTAATTTGTACAAGGCCTAATTACGCCTGTTACTGCAGTGTTTATGCCTTTGTTGTAAATACCTAATGACTTTGGTTCCTAAATAACACCAGTGAAATTCTTTTGCATTCTATAAGTCTATATTTGATACCCTTGTATTAGTGCAACATTATTATTTTGAAGGAAGGGGGTATGTTATTAATGGAACTACTTTGTGAAACCTGGTTGCATATTCTTCTATTCTCAACTTTTCAGTGTGTCAGAGTATTTCCCAATGATGTCAGTAGAACTGACACTGCATTGTGAGCTTCAAGGAAACTCTGGGGATTACATCAATGGATTCACTTTTTACTAGATGACCTTCAAAGGCTAGTTGCAACAGGAATGTTTTTCACTCACAATTAGAGGCCTTAATATTCACCCAAAATGTATTCCCTGCAGTATTTAAAAGATGCTTCCTCCTATAAGGGTATCGAAACATTAGCCCCATGCCACCAATCCACTGGTTTTCCTTAGGATGGAGTTGGTGTCATGGAAAGACTAAGGGTACTTGCCTCCGTGTTTAAACCACTTGGATCCCCTGGAACCCATTTCCTGCTCCACCTAGATATAGTACCTTGTTGTGGGGTCTGGGGTCAGTTTGAAAAATGAGGTGTTCTCCCTAAATAAGACCTACCTGAAAATAAGCCTTAGCATGACTTTTGAGGTTCCTTGAAATATAAGCCGCTGGTGCCCTCTAAAAAAACAAAAGGGTTATTTCCTTTTGTCCCCTGCAGTTGATTTGTCTGACTTCCACTGTGAGAAACTTACCTGGACAATGGGATCAAGTCCCCCTCACATGGATCGGAGTCTCCAGTAGCCTCCGCAATGCAGGGCCATGCCCTTTATATTCACTGCAATGCAGTGAGTATCCCTTTTTGCTTTTTTTTAGTGTGAGGAAACTTACTTTAAAGGAACCCTAAAACAATACAGTGCATCTCTCAATTTCCTGCTGTGCCTGGTAGAAGCAGTAGCAGGGCTCAAAAGCTTGCCCTCTGTTTGACTTCACTGACCAAGAACCATGCAAAACAGTGGTCTAACAGCCACCCGCTTACCAAAAGTGAGCATGGTAAGTCACAGTGGTTCCACAGCTGCCTCTATCCACAGCCGAGCATGCTTAAGAGTGTAAATACTGTGCCATAACCCAGAAATGTAAGGGAAGAATGCAACTTCATTTTAAGGTACATAGGATTTACATATAATTGAAGCGTTTAAGATTTGCAATGGCTCATTTTACAGTGTTGTTGGGGGGGGTTACTTGTAACCTTGGCCTTGGAGATCATTGGCCTTACCCCACAATGCCGTATATCCCTGTGCTAGAATCAATGAAAATGTGTTTAATGTACCTTGTCTGTGGGTTTGTGTCAAGCTATAGTTGGACCTTTGCTCTCAGTCTGTGTGTTATAGCACCAGGATCTGGGTGATCTATACATTGTACATGAGAGATCACCCCATCCCCTTGCTAATTATGTTTTCTCTGAATAATGTCCTTATCTGCATCCATTAACCCTTTAAGTGCCAGCCTACCTGGAGTTTTTGTTACGCTTTGTTGCCAGACCATTTTTCACTATTATGCGCTACACATGTTCAACTGTGATTTTTGAAGGGATTTCCCAGGAAAATTATATATTGTTTTTTTCAGCAGAGTCTGGGTTTTAACATAAAATGTCTTGTTTGTCGTTTGTCAAGTGTATTCTTAATATTTTGGAGTGAAAAAAAATTAAAAAAATCTATTTTTTACAATTTGTAGTGTTTTTTTGTAATAAAAAATGTAAGTTTGTCAATAAAATCTTATTGCGTGTGAAATCCCAATTTCTCCCGGTTACAACAGTACCACATATGTATTGGTAGACACCCTTTCCTGCCCAGGAGACTCCCCCAAACTGAAACAGCACTTTAAGAGATTTTTAGATCAAATACATCTATGCTAAGCACTGTGCACCTTGCAGTTTTTTAATAAAAACAACCCTTTACATTTGAAATACCCCCCACAAACTATATATTCTCTGGAAATACACACTTAAAGCTTTCTAGGCATACCAGGCTTGTTGATGTTGCCACAGTTTTCTGGAAGTTCTCCCTTTTCCTATTCTTTGGTTACACAGAGCTTCCCTAAAAAAGGATAAAAAAAGCAGGATCAAAGCCACATTTTCCTAAAAAAAAACTATATGCAAACAAGAAAAAACAAGTTAATCTGAAAAAGCAACATCCCCCGAACCGAACGATACCCAACGTGCATAGCTACTGTCAAAAGAAGAGTTGCCAAACACCAAAAAGTAAAGCATGTGCACAATGGTAATTTTGCTTGAAAATTTCAGCTCTGCAGACAAAGTGCACACCTTGCGCTTTTTCTACCAAAACAACCCTTTACATTTGGAATACCCCCCACAAACCATTCCTTGAAAGTACACATGATAAGCTTTCTAAGCGTACCCAGCATGTTGTAGTGGGCCCATTTTTCTGAAAGTAATCCCTCAAAGAATTCTTTGGTCGCACAGGGTTCCCTTAAAAATTTATAATAAAGCAGAATAAAAAATGAGTTTTCCTAAAATATCAATATGCAAACAAGAAAAAACAAACTAAATCTAAAAGCGCAAGGTCCCCCGAGCAGAACGATACCCAACATGCATAGGTACTATTAACCCTTTTAACTGCCAGCCTACTTGAGGTTTTGTCACCCTCTCTTGACAGGTAATTTTTCACCATTTTGCGCTATGCTTAACTGTGATTTTTGCAGGTATTTCCAGGAAAATGATATATTTTACTTTTGCAGCAGAGTTTAGGCTTTAACATGAAATGTCTTGTTTGTAATTTTTTTACTGTTTTTTAAATATTTTTTAGTAAATTAAACAAAACAAAATTTAAAAAATTTCTTTTAGAAAATTGTCTCCTTTATTTCAAATAAAACCTTTTTTTTTAAAGAAAACCATATTGCATGTGAAAGCCCCATTTCTCCCGATTACAACGGTACCACATATGTATCGGTAGCCCCCCGTTACTGTTCAGAAGACCCCCCCCAAACTGAAATGAACACTTTATAACATGTGAAAATAAAATACAACTACAATCCACACTATAAAGGGTTAAATCAAGAAAACAATTGGCATGGGGTTCCCCTTCCAAGGGGGGGTAATCCCCATTTTTTTTTAAATTTTAAGGGTTAAAACCCCTTAAAAATTCCCATAAAAATGACATGGGGCCCCCCCTACCCAGCATAACTAGCCCGGGGATCAGCTAGGCAGAGCTTGTAGAACAGGGCGCAGGGGCCAGCTTTGATGGCCCCCCGCCCTGCCAAGTACAAGCCTGCACCGCCTAAATCAGCCCGGGCCCTTCTGCCCCCCCTGGGCTTCGGGGAGGCAGGTAATAGGGGGGCCGGGGTTAATGGCAAGTCACCCGCTAGCCGCAGGTGACTTGACAGCCCCCCAGCCTTGTGAACTGGTATAGGGGTTTCATGGACTCCTTACAAGTTCACAATGGGTTAAAGTGGACCAACACCCAGGGCTGATCGGCCCGGGAATCTATAAGATTCCCAGACCGTTCTATTCCCTCCCCCCCGGGGCATCCAAAATCGGGATGCCCCTCTGTGTGAACACCCCCCCCCCCCCCCCGGAACACCCGCTACCACTTAACCTGAATCCCGGAAAGAGATGGTGGTAGGAAAGCAATTACCTCTTCGCTCTCGCCTATCTCCTTCTATGGGTAGAAAGTCAAGAGTCCAATGCACCATTATGATGCATCATTTGAACTGGGAAAATGTTAATGCCATCTTGCAAAAAAGTACACAAAAATGGTTCTTTTTTTAGGCAGCTAAAGAGGTTCGGGTTGCCACAAGACATGACGACAATGCAGTGATTGGGTCCACCGTATGCTCTTTCTCTACTGGTTCGCTTGCAATGGGTGATCTAAAATATCTATATATGAGAATCATTGGTACCATTGTAGGTGTGGTGCGCTTCCATGCACAGCCATTCAGATAGGCTGCGGGTAGGAGCACTCCCCACACTAAAGGGAAACTTGGACTGGTCACATCAGCGGTATTGTTGAATTTCACCAATTAATGACCTTTAAAAATGCTGCATGGGCAGCTCTGCTGTGGAAGAACATGTTTCTTTTTTTAAACAAGGCCACAACCAAGCCATCTGCAAGCCCGAGGTGCCCAGACTGGGAGGGTGAGTGGGGGTCACAGGGGAGAAAAAAAATGGGTTTTTTGCTGCTATAAGGACTGTAGTTCCCCCCACCCAAATGCTGCAGTCGTCCTGCAGAATTAATATTGATATGTGGCATATCAGTGCCATGTAATTGGTTGAAGTTTTCTCCTTTTGAATACTACTTGCTACAAACCGAGGACCATCCTATCCAGTCCTGCGTGTAACCTAAAGTATTGGGTCTTTTTATTATCGCGGGCTGATTCCTGTTAAGAGCTACAGAAAGACATATTCAAATGAATGGAAAAACCTAAATAAGAGCCTATCTTATATGTTTCCCCCACGCTGAACATACAGATTGCTCACATCAAAAATCATCCTACCTGCATCTATTGCATTTTCTGAGACTTTAAACATCCAAGATGGCGGCACATGGGGGTGCAGGCTGCCTGCAAACAGGAAGTGTCTTCTGGCTGTGCCGCTCTGCATTCTGGGATTGCTGACGTTTTCCTGACCCCAGCTCTGCTCTGTTTCTGTGCAAAGCACAGCTATTACCCCGCTTCCCTGAACTTTTGACCCCTCTTCTCAGTATGAGATGCTACTGAGCCAAGATGGCGGCGCCCATATCCTAGAGTGCTCAACAGAGTTGCAGGCAAGTGAGGGAAAGAATAAAAAGTAGGTGACTAAAAACGTTAAATATATTAATTTTAGATGCTGTGGAATAGTTTAAGGGTTTCAGCTTTTCATTAAATGATGCTGCTATTTAATTTCAGTGTAATCTTGGATGAACATATGACTTACATTCACTAACATAACTATACTGGACTAATCAACCTATATATCTGCTCTGACCTATGGTGTGACTGTGATGCTTGTCTGTACACAGCTGTATGGGGAGAATCCATTTGATGCAATAATGTTGGAATGCTGGATCTTCAGATTTCCCTGCTTCCCAGGAGATCAGTGAGCATTCAGGTTAATACATCCTATGACCTTACAAGGATGTTGTTTGCTTATAAATAAGCTTGTAAAAAATGGTTATCAGGGTTTTGTCAATTTCATTAGTAGACGACTTCTCTGATTCCCCATCCCTAAAATTATTGTCACTTGTAACATTTGTAGCATTTTGCACTTTATCTGTTGTTTTTTTTGGGCCTACGTTTACAAGATGCCAGCAAAAAAAATCCCACAATAGCTTTTCCATGGCCCCTCTAACTACAGTGGGAGTGGGTGTGTCAGGTCTCGACACCCCCTCCATTACTAAACAATGGAGAGGTTGTGTCAGGGCCCCTGTAGCTGATGGCGAAAGGGCACAAACCCAGCAAGGAAGTTCAAAAGAATGGAGTTTCAACGCAGCTTGTGGGGGATGGAGGATTGAATTGCTGGAGTAGGACTGATCAGCTGCGAGGGATAAAATATGAGTACACTTCTGTTTATCCCTTTAAAAAAAACAAAAGCATACCAACTGCTGCACCAAGCAAGGAGTTTGGAGCTCACTTGGCTTGGAGGGCAAAAAGGCCCTTGGAAGAACATGCTGGGCATGTGCTGATGATGGGCACGGGGCTCTTCCACACCCTAAACCCCCACAGCTGGTGGGGGTGCAAATCGTTGGGTGGGGGCTATTGATATGTTGCACGTACAGTCAGTGCACCAATGCAGCTGCCGCAGACCCAAAGATGTGGAATAGGTATTGAGTACTTTTTGGGGATTCCTAAGGGGCTATAAGCAGATGGGAATCCCGAATTTTGGATGTCCCTGATGTGTGGTGGTGGTTCAGAACTATCTTAGGTCTATCTGTACACGTCCATATATTATATATATTCTATATAAAGGTGATGATTTTTCCTTTTTAAAGGCCCACTTCGATTAAGTACTGTGTACTTTCTGCAAGGTGGATGCTTTCTAGCAGCGTATGTGTGGGGGGGCACTAGTGTGTGGAAATGGGTTGCTAGTACTTACCAGTGAAGGGATCAGAATAATTATGGAGGGCTTTGCGTCCCAAAAAATAGATATAGCATCTTGATAGGGCTCAGGCTTGTTGCTGTGTAACAGATATGTCATGTGCTTAGCCTGTTTGGCATGCAGAGGTTATTTGGGATACAGAAAAGAGGATGCCCGGTAATTGCCTTTAAGATCACAGTATCCAGCATTACTTTAGATTCTTACAAGGCCAGCCAGCAACAAAAGAGCAGTAATTTATGAGCTCAGCGTAAAAGAATAGCATAATTGCATTAAAAATTAATGCTAATGAACACTAAAATGGGGAAGGTGGTTATTATGAAAGTTTGTATTCATCTTCCCCGGTTTGAATGATGGCTAGTGGCTTGATTAATGGCTTAATTTCTATCAATTAGCAGAGGAAAAATCTCCTGCGAGGCAAGGGTAAATTGAGCATTGAATTACATATCTTCTGTGTGTGCAGAGGAAAGAGCGGGCAGTATATCTGCATGACAAATGTGGTGTGGCCTGGTGGGTGACAGCTTGTGTGTGTAGTTACGGGGTGTCTGGAGATGACATGCAGACAACTCTTCCAACTTACTGTGTTAATTATCCGTGTACATGCTGCCAATATATTTAACAGCATACTATGCATTGTCTTTTTCTTTTTGTTAGGACTGTAAATCGCCTTATTTTCCATGTCAGTGCAGTGAAGCAATTTCTGTCACATATCGACAAGTAATGCATCAGCTAGTGGGAACAGTAAGAGTTTGGTGGGTTTTGGCTTATAGTGTAAATGGAAAGAACCTTACAAACTGCACCCCTATATCTACCTTCTGTTAATATGTGGGACCACTGGAAACCTTTTCTGATTTTTTTTTTTAATAGACTGGACAAATTAGGGTCACTTTGTTGTTGCTTTGTAATTCCTCTGATTGCCTTGTGGATATTTAGCCTGACTTTTTGTGAAGTGACCTAGGGCAAATCCATTTTTCAAAAAAATGTTCAAGTCTCTGTAGAAGCAGAGTGCACAAGAACACTGGATATTTGTGTTGATCACCGTTTGGTCCTCATGTCCTTTGGAGTTTCTATCAATGAATACATTTCCTTCCAGCTACCAAACCAGTAACCTCGATTTGGTGTCACAGACCATGTCCTTTTCCACGCTAAGGTTTAGCTGTTGGGCTTTAACTTTTATCTTTGAATACAGACACTTTAATTGGACCTAACAGGAAGATGAAGGGATTGACAAGTCAAACCTTAAAATCATTTATCAGGTCACAGAAAGGAAGATAATTTTTTTTCTTCCACCTTTCCTCCAGTGCCTCCTCCCTAATCCAGTCTCAAATTCACCTCTCAGTTAGGCACAGGCTAAAAGACTTCCACCACTGTCAGTCAACCCCACTTCAATTTAATGCAGTGCAGACAGTGGACATGAATAAAATGCGGTAAAACGTTAATTTCAAATGAATCAATATTTTCCTTTAACAAAGGAAAATAACTGAGTACAAAAAATGTTTGTTGAATCTTAACCCTTTAAGTGCCAGCCTACCTTGAGATTTTGTCACCCTTTGTTGCCAGACTATTTTGCACTCCCCATGTTCAACTGTGATTTTGAAGGGATTTCCAGGGATTTCCCAGGAAAGTAATATATTGTTTTTTTCAGCAGAGCCTGGGCTTTAACATGAAATGTCTTGTTTGTCATTTTCTAAGTGTATTCTCAATATTTTGGGGTGAAAATTGTGCAAAAAAATATAAAAACAAAATATTTTTTACAATTTGTAGTAGTTTTTTGTAATAAAAAATTTAAGTTTGTCAATAAAATCTTATTTTGTGTGAAACCCCAATTTCTCCCGGTTACAGCGGTACCACATATGTATAGGTAGACACCCTTTCCTGCCCAGGAGACTCCCCCAAACTGAAAACGCTTTACAAGATTTTCAGATAAAATACAACTATGCTATGCAATATGCGCACCTTGCAGTTTTTCAAGAAAAACAACCCTTTACATTTGAAATACCCCCAACAAACTATATATTCCCTAGAAGTATACACCTCAGGCTTTCTAGGCGTACCAGGCTTGTTGACATAGGTGCAGTTTTCTGGAAGTAATCCCTCAATGTATTCTTTGGTTACACAGGGTTTCCCTAAAAATTTATAAAAAAGCTGAATCAAAACCACATTTTCCTAAAAAAACTATATGCAAACCAGAAAAAAACTGAAAATCGGAAAAAGCAACATCCCCCAAACAGAACAATACCCAGCATGCATAGGTTCTGTCAAGGAGAGAGTTGCCAAACACCCCAAAGTAAAGCATGCACATAACGGTAATTTTACTTCAAAATTTCAGCTCTGCAGACAAAGTGCACACCTTGTGCTTTTTCTACCAAAACAACCCTTTACAATTGGAATATCCCCGATAAACCATATATTCCCTGAAAGTACACATGTTAAGCTTTCTAAGCGTACCCAGCTTATTGTAGTGGGCTCATCTTTCTGGAAGTAATATCTCGAAGAATTCTTAGGTTGCACAGGGTTTCACAAAAAATTGTATAAAAAAGCAGAATGAAAAACACCTTTTCCTAAAATATCAATATGCAAATAAGAAAAGACAAGCTAAACCTGAAAGCGCAAGGTCCCCCGAGCAGAACAATACCAAACATGCATAGGTACCTGTAACCTTTTAACTGCCAGCCTACTTGAGATTTTGTTACCCTCTGCTGACAGGATATTTTTCACCATTTTGTGTGATGTTTAACTGTGATTTTTGCAGGAATTTCCAAGAAAATGGCATATTTTATTTTTGTGGCAGAGTTTACGCTTTAACATGTTTGTATTTTTCTACTTTTTTTATATATTTTTAAGTAAATAAGTAAAAAAAATAAAAAAATATTTATATTTTTTAAATTGTCTCCTTTATTTTAACAAAAACATTTATTTTATTAAAGAAAACCATATTGCACGTGAAAGCCCCATTTCTCCTGATTACAATGATACCACATATGTATCGGTAGCCCCCCCCCCGTTCCAGTCCCTAAACTTAGAAGAGCACTTTATAACATTTACAAATAAAATACAACTACTATCCACATAGTAAAGGGTTAAATAAAAAAATTGGTGTGGGGCCCCCCTTCACGGGGGGGGGGGGAGCGGGACCCCATTTCTTGGGGGAATATAAGGGTTTTTTGGGAGGAAGGTAATGGGGAGTCTCGGGGTTAATGGCAAGTCACCCACTAGCCGCAGGTGACTTGCCAGACCCCCGAGCCTTGTGAACTGGTATAGGGGTCACATGGACCCCTTACCAGTTCACAAAGGGTTAAAAGTAAAAAAAAACACATGTACACACTTTTTCAAAATAACTTTATTAAGAAAATATATTTTTTTTTTATTTATTATTTTTTTTTAATACTTACTTCCCATCCATCCCTGTATCCCACGCTAATCACTTAGGCTTCTGCTCTCCTGCTGCTGCTGGAAGCCTTTTATACCTACTGGGTTACAGGTAACATAGGGTTAATTTTTTTTAAAAAATGACATAGGGTCCCCCCTCCCAGGGAGGGGGACCCGATTTTTAAGGGTTAAAACCCTTAAAAATCCCCCCAAAAATGGCGTGAGGTCCCCCCTACCCAGCGTAACCAGCCAGTGACCAGCTATGGGGGCTTGTAGAACAGGGCGCAGGGGCCAGCTTTAGTGGCCCCTGGCCCTGCTGACTACAAGCCGTCATAGCCTACTGCCACGGCTCTTCTGCCCCCCCCCCTGGGCTTTGGGGAGGCAGGTAATTTGGGTGGCCAGGGGTTAATGGCAAGTCACCCGCTAGTTGCAGGTGACTTGCCAGACCCCCGAGCCTTGTGAACTGGTATAGGGGTCACATGGACCCCTTACCAGTTCACAAAGGGTTAAAAGTAAAAAAAACACACGGACACACTTTTTCAAAATAACTTTATTAAAAAAAAACATTTTTTTTTTATTATTTTTTTAATACTTACCTCCCATCCATCCCTGTGTCCCACGCTGATCACTTAGGCTTCTGCTCTCCTGCTGCTGCTGGAAGCCTTTTATACCTACTGGGTTACAGGTAATATAGGGTTAATTTAAAAAATAAATGACATAGGGTCCCCCCTACCCAGTGTAACCAGCCTGTGACCAGCTATGGGGGCTTGTAGAACAGGGCGCAGGGGCCAGCTTTAGTGGCCCCTGGCCCTGCCGGCTACAAGCCGTCATAGCCTAGGACCACGGCTCTTCTGCCCCCCCCGGGCTTTGGGGAGGCAGGTAATTTGGGGGGCCAGGGGTTAATGGCAAGTCACCCGCTAGCTGCAGGTGACTTTCCAGACCCCCGAGCCTTGTGAACTGGTATAAGGCGTCACATGGACCCCTTACCAGTTCACAAAGGGTTAAAAGTAAAAAAAACACACGGACACACTTTTTCAAAATAACTTTATTAAAAAAAAACATTTTTTTTTTATTATTTTTTTTTTAATACTTACCTCCCATCCATCCCTGTGTCCCACGCTGATCACTTAGGCTTCTGCTCTCCTGCTGCTGCTGGAAGCCTTTTATACCTACTGGGTTACAGGTAATATAGGGTTAATTTAAAAAATAAATGACATGGGGTCCCCCCTACCCAGCGTAACCAGCCTGTGACCAGCTATGGGGGCTTGTAGAACAGGGCGCAGGGGCCAGCTTTAGTGGCCCCTGGCCCTGCCGGCTACAAGCCGTCATAGCCTAGGATCGCGGCTCTTCTGCCCCCCCGGGCTTTGGGGAGGCAGGTAATTTGGGGGGCATGGGGTTAATGGCAAGTCACCCGCTAGCTGCAGGTGACTTTCCAGACCCCCGAGCCTTGTGAACTGGTATAAGGGGTCTCATGGACCCCTTACCAGTTCACAAAGGGTTAACAGTATAAAAAAAAAAACACAGACACAGTTTTCAAATATGTTTATTAAAAAAAAAAAGAAAAAAAGTTTCCCTTTACTCACCTCCGATCTTCATATGCAGTGTCCCGCGGCGATCATTTGCAGGTGACGGCTGGGCAGAGGTGGGGGGAGGCAGGCGATCGGATGATCGCCTACCTCCCTCCTCCTCTGTCCACCCGTCACTGGCATCTGACAGCTGAACTGCTGGGTGCCCCGGCGGTGACGTCATTGTTCCCGCCCCCAAAGGGGCGGGGCTAAAATCCAAGATGGCGGCCGCCATCGGAAGCTTCGGCGGGAGGAGGGCTGTTATGCCCCCCTCCAGAAGACGGAAGAGCCAGGGGGGGGGTTGATCGGAGCCCCCCCCCCATGAAGAGGAGAGGCGGCGGGAGCGGAGGTGAGTAACTGTCTTTTTTTTTTTTTTTGCAGGCAATCCCGGCGGCTGCTGAAACGGGGGGGCACCCTATTTTGGGCACTCCCCTGCAGCTGGAGGAGCCCCAATCGGCGATCGGAGCCCCTCTGGCTGAAGAGGAGACCCGGCCGGATCGAAAGAGGGGTCAGGTAAGTGACTTTTTTTTACTTTTTTTACTGTTAGTGGGGAAAGTCAGGCACGTGAAATTTACGTGGCTGGCACTTAAGTGATGGAGAGGCAACCACGTAAATTTTACGTGGCTGGCATTTAAAGGGTTAAACATCAAGATGTATATATATGTGTATATAATACAAGGGCTCACATCCCAATGCAGTATTTATTATTTATTAACACATTGATAATACAAGAGGAATTACAATGTTTGGCCACAAGGTGGACCTGTCATATTTACAGAATGGTTATAGCCAGAGTAAAAAATGCAGTTTCAATGCCCAATACATGTAAATAAAGTATCTTACTGGTATATAATAGCTCTCATTGCCACCTGTTAATACAAGACATTAAGTGCAACCAAAGAGTCAAGGTAAGTGCTTACATAAATCCGAGGCGACAAGAAATAATGTTTCGGGTGCCTCAATGCACCCTTCAGCTGGGGAAAAGAGAAGTGTTTCCATTTCCAGCTGGGACACAACTGATGTATTTGAGCAAGACACTGAACTCCCCAGGTGCCCTCATTTTGACAGCCCATTGCTCTGGGGCATGTGTGCGTATTCACTGGTCACTAGTTTGTTCCCTGGTGCGTTTACAATGGGCAGATAAACACATCATTTTCTGTTTGTGCTTGGCAAAAAATCAGCATTGCAAATCTCAATGCTAGGTGTGCTTTAAGGCTCACTTTTTCCCTCAAGAAGCAAAAGCACTATTGTAACTCCCAAACCACCACCGGTTCTGACAGCACCCAGCAGAAGGCATGCCGTCTTTGTCTTATTTTTCCACTTAAAGGATCCACAATAAAAGAAGTTGGAAGAGGTGAGGTAAGCAGAATTGGGTAGAGGTTGGACCGGAGAAAGGGGAAGGGCTACTTGAACAGAGGTGAGCAGAAGTGGGGGGAGCCGAGGTGAGGTGGGCAAAGGTATGATGGGAAGAGGTAAATGAAGGTGGGCATATATGAGATGGAAGAAAAAGTAATAGGTAGAGGTGGGCAGAGGTGTGAGCACTGCTAAGATGGGAAGAGTTTATGCATAGGTGAGCTGATAAGAGCAGGGTATAAAGTGCATAAAGCACTTCCTGTCTGCAGTGCTCAAAATGTTAGTGAGCTCTGATGTCACAGACAACACTAGACTGGTTTTAGCCCTTTGCCACCTAAAACATTTTGCCTGGATTTGGGCTATTAAGACTTACTGACATCATGTTGACCTCCTTCGGCGGCACTCTGCTCATTGTTTAGATTTCCTCTTTGCAACAAAATTATGAACAGCAATAGCCACTGCAACCTTTCAATTAAAAACACATGGTCTGCATAGACATCCCCAGACACACACACAACACAAAAAACACACCAGTAACACATCTGGCTGCGCTGCATTGATGATGTGCTAATTGTGTGGCGCGGGACTGAGCACCAATTTAGGGAGTTTGTTAAGATGTTGAACATTAATGAAGGGAATGTCCATCTCACTACATGAATCTGAGATTGAATTCTTAGATCTTGTGATTAGGAAAAAAGGCTAATGGGCTAGAGACCTTTTGAAAGCCAACAGCAGGCCACATGCTTTTGCACTTCAGCAGCCACCACCCTGATCCCCTCCATACAGGGACCACATTGAGGCCAGTTTCTAAGGATATGGAAAAATCGTAGTACAGAGGATAGATACAATAAAGTGGTCACTTTAGGTAAAGGGGTTTCCCCACAGATTAACCTGGGCTTGCTACCAAAAGGTACTGATGATGGATCAAAAAGAAAAGAATGAGATTTAAACAAAATCTATAGTAATAAAAATGTTATTAGTTGTAGTACAATGAGAGTGGTTATCTTTTTTGTGTTGCCCATCTAACAAAAAAAAAGGTTGGTAAGATAAAACATGAATTACGGCTAAGAATTATTGAACACGTAAGGCATATTTGCAACCGTAACCATGTATCCTAACCATGAGGGGATTTTGGCCAGATTCTGCTCACTGAATTTACCAGCTGGAAATGTTGGTTCCTATAGGCCTCAATACAGAGACACACCCCCTGGGGTAAGTCCTATTAAAAGTTGGTTTCAATAGAAAGGAAAATGTCTTATATTACATTCTGACGATTGAGGTGAAGTAGGAAATCCTGGCACCAATTGTGCCTTTAGTGGATGCACCCTCCTTAGTTATGTCTTTATAGAATTGTTTACACTCGAAGGGTGGTGTGGGCTGCTACAAGCGGTCCCTTTTGTTTTTAATTTTCTCTCAAATGGCTAGAAGGTACAGGTATAGCCGTAAATGTTGGCACCCCTGAAGTTATTCAAGAAAATGAAGTATTTTTCACAGAAAAGGATTGTGTGTTTTGCTATACACAAGTTTATTCCCTTTGTGTGTATTGGAACAAAACTAAAAAAGGGAGGAAAAAAGCAAATTGGACATAATGTCACACCAAACTCCAAAAATGGTCTGGACAAAATTGTTGGGACCCTAAATAAGATTGTTTCAAGCATGTTATGCGCCTTTAAACTCACCTGGGCCAAGTGGCAGGTGTAGGCAATATAAAAATCACACCTGATTGAAGCAGATAAAAAGGAGAGACGTTCTCTTAGCATTGTGTGTCTGTGTGTGCCACAATAAACATGGACAACAGAAAGAGGAAAAGAGAACTGTCTGAGGACTTGAGAACCAAAACTGTGGAGAAATATCAACAATCTCAAGGTTACAAGTCCATCTCCAGATATCTAGACTTGCCTTTGTTCACAGTGCGCAACATTAGCAAGAAGTTTGCCACCCATGACACTGTAGCTAATCTCACTATGAAAAATGAAAGGTGTCAAGCAGGATAGTCCAGATGGTGAATAAGCAGCCCCAAAACAAGTTCCAAAGATATTCAAACTGTCCTGCAGGCTCAGGGAGCATCAGTGTGAGCGCAAACTATCCATCGACATTTAAATGAAATGAAACACTATGGCAGGAGACCCAGGAGGACCCTACTACTGACACAGAAACATAAAAAGTAAGACTACCTTTTTCCAAAATGCACTTGATTAAGCCAAAATCCTTCTGAGAAAACATCTTGTGGACAGATGAGACCAAGTTAGAGCTTTTGGGTAAAGCATCATTCTACTGTTTTCCAAAAACAGAATGAGGCCTTCAACACAGTACCTACAGTGAAATATGGTGGAGGTTCAATTATGTTGTTTTGGTGCCTTGAATGTGTGCAGGGCATCATTAAATCTGAGGATTACCAATGGATTTTAGGTCGCACTGTACAGCCCAGTGTCAGAAAGCTGGGTTTGCGTCCAAGATCTTGGGTCTTCCAGCAGGACAATGGCCCCAAACATACGTCAAAAAGCACTCAGAAATTAATAGCAACCAAGCACTGGAGAGTTGTGAAGTGGCCAGCAATGAGCCCAGATCTAAATCCGATTTTTTCCAAAGGGTGTGCAACCAAATATTAGGTTAAGGGTGCCAATAATTTTGTCCAGCCCATTTTTGGAGTTTGGTGTGACGTTATTGTCCAATTTGCTTTTTTTTCTTCTTTTTCGGTTTAGTTCCAATACACACAAAGGGAATTAACATGTATAGCAAAACATGTTACTGCAATCCTGTGAGAAATATTTAATTTTTTTAAAAAATTCAGGGGTGCCAACATGTACAGCCATGACTGTAGCTATGCGGAATTCCCAGGAAGCTGCTAAAGTAGTGAGAATACAAAGGAGGAGTTAGATCTATTTAAGTGAGCAGAGGTCACCCTGGTGAATTTCTGGTGGGCAGAGTGAGATGCGGTAGGAGTGGTGGGACTGAGGAAAAGTGTGGATCGCATTGCCAATAGAGTCCTGGAGACGGTAAGTTGTACCTGCTGGCTTGGACTCGCCCGCCAGATGGTTTCCCTGCCCAGTCGTAGCAAAGCTGATGCTGTTGCAAAGAGAATAGTAGGAGGGTACTGTATGCCTGCATAGCACGGTATCTTTATGAACTTTTAATTTGACCCTTGCCCACAGTTGGAAGATAGCTCATTAAGGAACACTCTGTACTGAACTTTGAACATTATTTAGGATCATAATTTTCCTGCTCAGGCGCCATTAGACTCTCTGGCTCTATTTGCCACATGGACGAACGACATATTGCAGTGTGGAATGCGTGAGGGGGCCCCAGATGGGGGGCGGGGGGCAGGTGTAGATGTTAATGTTAATGTGTCTTGTGCCTTGTTTATGGAATTGGGGGTTGTGCTTTTCTATTTTGTCATCAGCCTTCAGTCCTATAGGAACCATATTTTGTTCTCTTGACACAAACCTGACAGTCTTGGACTTTGTAGTCTATTTTTAGTTCAACCCTTTAAATGCAAGCCTACCTAGATATTTTGTTATGTTATGGATGTTTAACTGTGGTTTTTGTAGGGATTTCCAGGAAAATTATATATTGTTTTTTTCAGTATATGCTTCAACATGAAATGTTTTGTTTGTAATTCTGTGCTTTTTTAAATATTTTGGGGTGTAATATTTGGGAAAAAATAAAAAATATGTACAGTTTACAGTAAAAGTGTCCATTTTCCAAGCACGTAGATTCTATGGGCTTGACGTTTAGAGGGTTAAACCAAAGCAACACCATACTGGGGGGGGGGGGGCATCCTAACTGCTGAGGTCCCCATCAACCCCCTGCAAACACCTTAACTCTTACCAGTCGCTGCTTTCCAACCCGGCGAAATGCCGGTGTTAAAAGAGGAGGGGGACCCTGGTGAGCGGGATGTCCTGGAGCAAACTAACACTCATTCATTGTAAAATGGGTGTTGGTCCAGTGTTTCAACCACATTGTTGCCTCACTTCCTGCTTCAGGAACTAGCAAACGGCAAGTCAGCCACTTGCCCTGCAGGCAAGACAAGCTCTGTTCTTCAACTCCCTAGGGGTTCTGGGGGCTGCAACGGTTTTGGGCCACAGCTTGTGAATCCCTGTTATAGAGGGCGTGGTTCTGCTTTAACCCTTTTAGTGCCAGCCTACCTGGGGATTTTGTTGCCAGACCATATTGCTCTATATTTGTAGTGTTTTTTGTAATAAAAAAAGGTAAGTTTGCCAATAAAATCTTATTGCATGTGAAATTCCAATTTCTCCCGGTTACAGCAGTACCACATATGTATAGGTAGACACCCTTTCCTGCCCAGGAGACTCCCCCAAACTGAAACAGCGCTTTAGGAGATTTTCAGATAAAATACAACTATGCTATGCGCACCTTGCAGTTTTTCAAGAAAAAGAAATCTTTACATTTTAAATACCCCCCACAAACTATATATTCTCTGGAAGTACACACCTCAAGCTTTCTAGGCGTAGCAGGCTTGTTTATGTAGCCACAGTTTTCTGGAAGTAATCCCTCAACTAATTATTTGGTTACGCAGATTTTCCTAAACAAAACAATATACAAACAAGAAAAAACAACTTCAGTGCGAAAAAGCAAGGTCCTCTGAACAGAACGATACTCAACATGCATAGGTCCTGTCAAGGGAAAAGTTGCCAAACATCCCAAAGTAAAGATTGTGCGTAAGGGTAATTTTACTTGAAAATTTCAGCTCTTCAGACAAAGTGCACACCTTGCACTTTTTCTACCGAAACAACCCTTTACATTTTGGAATACCCCCCACAAACCATATATTCCCTGAAAGTACACGTTAAGCTTTCTAGTTGTACCCAGCTTGTTGTAGTGGGCTCATTGTTTTAGAAATAACCCCTTGAAGAATTCTTAGGCTGCACAGGGTTTCCCTAAAAAAAAAAAGATAAAAAAGCAATATAAAAAACAGATTTTCTTAAAAAAATTAATATGCAAACATGAATAAACAAGCTTAATCTAAAAGCACAAGGTTCCCCTAGCAGAACAATACCCAACATGCATAGCTACTTTTAACTGCCAGGCTACTTGAAATTTTGTCACCCTCTGTTGATAGTTCATTTTTCACCATTTTGTTTAACTGTGATTTTTGCAGGAATTACCATGAAAAATATATATTATTTATTGCGGCTTTAACATGAAATGTCTTGTTTATAATTTTTCTACTGTTTTTAAAATATTTTTGAATAAAAAAAAAATGTAAACATTTATTTTATTAAAGAAAACCATATTGCATGGGAAAGCCCTATTTTTTCCGATTACAACGATACCACATATGTATCGGTAACCCCCCGTTCCTGTCCAGGAGACCCCCCAACCTGAAAAGATCATTTTATAACATTTACAAAAAAAATACAACTACTATCCACACTATAAAGGGTTAAACCAAAAATAAAATAGCATAGGGTCCCCCTTCCCAGGGGGTGGAGCCCGTTTTTGGGGGAATTTTAAGGCTTAAAAATCCACAAAAAATAACCAGCCCGGGACCAACTGTGTAGGGCTTGTAGGAACAGGGTGCAGGGGCCAGCTTTGGTGGGCCCCCGCCCTGCTGGCTACAAGCACGCACAGCCAAATGGGCTGGACCCTCCGCCCCCCCCCCACACACACACACACACACACACACACACACACACACACACCTTCCGGGCTTTGGACACAAAAAAGTATTTTATAATTATTATTATAATAATTTTTTTTTTATATATATTTTAACACTTACCTCCCATGTATCCACCCCAGAGCACTGTGTCCCTCGCTGATCACTTTGGCTTTTATAGCTGCTTGATGACAGGTAACAAAGGGTTTATTTAAAAAAATGACATAGGGTCCCCTCTCCCAGGGTGGGGGACCCCATTTTTTGGGGAATTAAACAGATCCCTCCCAAAAAATGGTGTGAGGTCCCCCCTACCCAGCTTAACCAGCCGGGGGGGACCAGCTATGGGGCTTGTAGAACAGAGCGCAGGGGCCAGCTTTTGTGGCACCCCACCCTGCTGGCTACAAGTGCCAAAGCCTCATATCCCTGGGCTCTTCTGCCCCCCCCCTGGGCTTTGGGGAGGCAGGTAATGGGGGGCGGGTTAATGACAAGTCACCCGCTAGCCGCAGGTGACTTGCCAGCCCCTTAAGCCTTGTGAACTGGTATAAGGGTCTTATGGACCCCTTACCAGTTCACAGAGGGTTAAATGTAAAAAATAAAATAAAAAAACACAGATAATACATTTTTATTAACAATATTTTTAATACTTACCTCCCTTGGATCCCATAGCACTCTGTTCCCCCGCCTGGAGCACGCAGCGAGATGACGTCACTAGTGGCGAGAACATCTGAGGGGGCATATTTTGCCCCCTCCTCTCCGTGGAAAAGCCCGGGGGGGCGATTAGAGGGCCCCCCCCCCCCCGGTAAAGAGGAGACCCGGCCCGAGGGATCGGGCACAGAGGTGAGTAAATGTCATTGTTTTTTTTACATTTATTTTTATTTGGGGGCCCCTCCTGAAGCCGGACGAGCCCCTGGGGGTAATCGGATACCCCCAGGGTGAAGAGAAGACCCGGCGGGTTCGAACGAGGGGTCAGGTGAGTGTTAATTTACTATACTTTTTACACTAGCAGGGGGGTAAGCCAGCCCGTAGGTACTATGGGCTTGGCGCTTAACGGTCGGAGAAGCAACCCCGTAGTACCTACGGTCTTGCCACTTAAAGGGTTTATTCCATATTCAGAGAGTTATAGCATATGTGGTCTTTTTGCCATTGAATTTCATATATAAAATTATCTGTCGCTTGTGAGGAATGGCATTACATAAAATAAGTGCATTGATTACTAACCAGGTGCTGGACAGCCTTGTGCATTGATAGCTTCCCATATAGTGAAGGACACTATGTTATGCAAGCTATCAATATTAATACAAAAAAATAGTCTATAATGTGTGTTTACAAACTATGGGCCTGATTTACTTTTCTTTTTTTTTTTTTTTTTTTTAAGTGTGTCCCAGTGTGTACCCAGGCCCCCATAACAGGGCAGTTCTTTTGCGCAACTAACGTTGTGCGTCTGCCTGTACTTGAGCAAGACTCTCGATCCCTGTTATAATATGGGGATTGAAAGCCCCGCACTGGTAAAACCCAAGACATTGGCAAGTGTTGTACGCTGACAGGTTAGTAAATGTCAGTTTTGCATGCGCCCAAGTGAGGAAAAAATTATAAATCTGATAATATGTTGATAAACCTATGTCGTCGTGCTAGATAAAATAGGCCCTATATGTATGTTTTTTCCTCCAATCATAGCTTAAAATGTGCTAATGTTTAATGACCGCTTTAAAAGTTAGCTCCCTAATGTTTAGCAGTGTTACCATTAACACTTGTAGCGCAAATGTGAGCTTTTGTTAGACCAGAACAATTCCTTGAATGTTATCTTGTAGAAGGGTGCCACCTAGTGGTTACAGTGTGGTGCTATTTGTTCTGCTCTAGTGCAACTGATCCTTTTTCTGTTTAGCAGTGCATGAAATTACTGTGATAATCATTATGAGGAGTTAGCTGTTAGAGCGCAGTTCTCTTTTTCAGATGTTAATTTAGCCACTTTGAAAGTATTTGGTTGGTTGTTAAAACCCATCTCAGATTAATTATTGTCCTCTAATTAGGTAAAGAAATGGATATCAAGGCAATTTTTACATGTACACACAATTTTACATATACACCTGGAAATGTAGGTTTAGGAATGAGCAAACGTTGAGAGGGGTTGCTTTATGTGCCAGGGATTGTACCATTGCACCTTTACAGAGGAGGCCTACCTGTCTCCTGATAGGACTAGTGCAAACATGTATCTGCTGAAATTAAATGATTCATCTCTTTTAATAAATTGATTATAACCGCATTGACCTGGGCAACATTTCCGATTTAGCTTTATTACACCAGTCTTTACATCACCCTGAGTTTATCAGTACCGATGTAGCAAAATGTTCACAGCTACTAGGTCCTTTAATTTTAGAAAGAAACCAGATTATTTTGACAAGGTTTTGTAGCTTGTCCTTGGTAACTATTTTGTGCTAAAATGTTTAGTTCAGAGATGGGTTCTTCAAAATGGCATCTGTGACCCCTGCACCAGTGATGTACATAAGACAAGTTTTGTTTTTTTTGCTGTGAAAGAGGCGCTAGGGCTTATTTTGGGAGATGTCTTACTTTTTCTGGTCTCTGAGGCAGAGGGGCAGGGGCAGCGGCGTTGGTGGCATCATCTCCGCCTGCAAAGCAGGCTATCAGCAGGTAGGAGTCTACGTGATAGATGGGAGCAGCGGCAGCATCTGTCTGCGGGAAAATCCGTGAGGATGGGTGCAGGACAGCAACATCATTACTCCCTAGTGGAATCGGGCTGCTAGGGAGAGAAGCTGGCCCAGTGGTGGCAGCAGCAGGCCTGTGGCTAGGGGGAGGCGCTGCCCAGCGGTGAAGGAGACAACATGCGTGTGCATGGGGGGAGATGCGGCCTGGCGGTGGCACCAGACCTGTGTCTGGTGGGAGATGCGGGGAAGCAGCAGGCCTCTGTGCATTGGGGGAGATGCGGCTCAGCGGAGGCGCCGTCAGCAGCAGGCTTGTGTCTAGGAAAAGATGCCAGCTTAGCGGTGGTGGCGGCAGCATGACTTGTGATGGAGTGGGGAGCCTGCGATTGAGTGGCGGTTGCGGTGGCTTCAGCAGAGGGACGGGGTGGCAGCAGCAGTCTTGTTACCAGGGCTTATATTCAGCGGGGGCTTATATTTTTCTGTATTGGTGAAAATGCTGAAAAAACACTAGGGCTTATTTTTAGGGAAACTCAGTAACTTACTGCAGGCAGATCAGATGATGGGTTACCAAATGATGACTCCCCTGAGGGTCTGAAAACACAATTCTGTGAAACTCACCTGTAGAATTGGTTTTTCTGGGGATCCATTCCAGACCCTCCTTACACTTGGGATTTCTTCCTTGCCCGAAGGGTGTGACTGCAAGACAAAAAAGGTGTGGCCCCTCCCGGCCCATAAGTAGCAGCTGCCTCCTAATCAAAAACAATACTTAAAAAAGCAGTAAATCATAAAACCAGAGGCAGGCCGGGAGGCCCCCTTATAGGAGACCATGTTACCTCACACCGTACTCTGCTTGAATTCTCTCAAAATATATTCTTTCTTATTATTTCTTTTATTTTATTTTTATTAATGCCAATGAAATAATACATGGACTAACCACCATCAAAAAAGCATCAAAAGATAGATCATGACCCAAAAAGGGTGAGCCGGAGGGTCTAGAATGGATCCCCAGAAAAAACAATTCTACAGGTGAGTTTCACAGAATTTTGTTTTTTCTTCTGATCCATTCCAGACCCTCCTTACACTTGGAATCTCCAAAAGCAGTGCCATCTATGGGCGGGATCCCCAGCGCAGAACAGCAGGTAGTTTATTTCACTACCGCCTGAAGAATCTTTCGACCAACCACCGCGTCAGCTGAGGCCCTAACATCTACCTTGTAGAATTTGGTAAATGTATGAACTGAAGACCAGGTAGCAGCTTTACAAACCTGTTCCACCTAGGCCTGATGCTGAAAGGCCCAAGAAGCACCAATGGCCTTAGTGGAATGGGCTGTGATCTGAAAAGGGGGTTCCTTCCCCTTGGCCGAATAGGCTCTTACCACTGCCTGTCTAATCCACTTACTGACAGGGGATTTAGCAGGTGGAAGCCCCTTTCTAGCGCCTTCTGATATAACAAAAAGAAAATCTGACTTCCGGAAGGATTCTGTAGCCGCCATGTAATATCTTATGGCTCTGACTACATTCCAAGAATGAAGAGCCCTTTCCTTAGCATTAGCCGGAACTGGGCATAAAGAAGGTAGAATTACCTCCTCATTAAGGTGAAAAGGAGAAACAACCTTAGGTAGAAAATCAGGCTTAAACCGAAAAACTACCTTGTCTCTGTGTAACTCAAAATAAGGAGACTTCATACATAAAGCGGCAAATTTGGAAATTCGCCGCACAGAGGTGATTGCCACCAAGAAAATCACCTTGAGCGTCAAAATGCTCAATGGAGTGTCAATCAAAGGTTCAAAGGGAGCACCCTGGAGAGCAGATAGCACCAAATTTAAGTCCCACACCGGTAAAATAGGCTTGCGCGGTGGTCGGACATGAGTGACTCCCTGAAAAAAAGTTTTAATGAGTCTATTGTTAGCGATAGACTTCTGGAAAAAAATAGATAAGGCCGAAACATGCCCCTTGAGGGTGCTTAATTGGAGACCCAATTCTAAATCATTCTGCAGAAATTCTAAAATTCTAGAAACAGAATATCTTGTGCATGAAAATTTCCTGGATTCACACCAGGAGATGAACGCCCGCCACACCCTGTAGTATATCTTGGAAGATGTCTTCTTCCGGGCCTGAATCATGGTATGAATAACCTTGGCCGATAAACCCCTCTCTGTCAAGATCGAGATTTCAATAGCCAGGCCGTCAAAGCCAGCATCTGTAAATTCGGGTGCCGAAGAACCCCCTGTGTGAGAAGCTGGCAGGCGCCAATGGTCTACTGACAGCCTTACTATGTCTGAAAACCAGATTCTCCTTGGCCAACGAGGAGCCACCAGGATGGTTGGTACCCCCTCCTGAGCTACCTTCCTTAGTACATGGCTCAGAAGTGGGAGCGGGGGAAATGCATACAGGAGATTGAACCTTGTCCATGGGGTTGTCAGAGTGTCCATTGCTATGGCCAGAGGGTCTCTCGAAAAAGACATAAACCTCGGCCGTTTGTGATTGTGTCTGGACGCAAAGAGATCCACCTCTGGACAACCCCAGCGAAGGCAAAGAGCTTGAAAGATCTTCTGACTGAGAGACCATTCTCCCCGACACAGCGACCCCCTGCTTAAGGAGCCTGCCTCCTGGTTCTCTACCTCCCGGATGTAAACTGCCAAGATGCAGGGAACATTCTCCTCTGCCCAAACCAGAATCCGGATTACTTCCTTTAGGGCACTCCTGCTCCGAGTACCCCCTTGATGGTTGATATAGACTACCGCCGTCCGATTGTCTGACTGGACCTGGATAGCCTGCCCCTTTAAACTGGGGGTCAGATGCTGAAGCACTAGCCAGACGGCTCTTAACTCCAAAATATTTATGGGAAGCTGATTCTCCTTCGGACCCCACTGCCCCTGGATCTTCTGGGTCTGCCAGATGCCCCCCCAGCCTGTAAGACTGGCATCCGTGGAAACTATTTGCCACTGAGGTGTCAGAAAGGACCTGCCTATTGATAGGTGTAGAGGGTCCAACCACCACAGGAGAGATTGCCTGGCTGAGGGAGTCAGAACAAACGACTGATCCAGAGATTGCGGGGCTCGATCCCAGCTTGACAACAGATTTAACTGAAGAGGCCTCATGTGAAACTGGGCAAAGGGCACTGCTTCGAAGCAGGCCACCATAAGGTCTACTAGTCTCATCCCTAGCCGAATAGTTGGCTGCTAACAAGCCAGTAAGGACTCTATCTGGCTCCAGATCAGCAGAGCCTTCTGCTCTGGCACAAAAACTCAGTCATTCCCAAAAAAACCCTTACTGGCGCGGGGGTGATATGCGACTTTGGATAATTGATCACCCAGCCGAACTCTTCTAGGGTTGATAATACCGTCTGCGTGTCCTTCCTGATCTCCTGAAGGGACAGGGCGGAAATCAAAAGATCGTCCAGGTATGGAATTATACATATCCCCTGGCTCCTCAGGATGTCCATGAGACCTGCCAAAACCTTGGTGAACACCCTTGGAGCCGAGGATATGCCGAATGGAAGTGCCACGAACTGGAAATGTTGGCCTTCCAGGACAAAACTTAAGGATTTCTGATGCCCTGGAAAAATCGGGATATGAAGATACGCGTCCCTTATGTCTATTGTGGTCATAAGACCTCCGGGCTGAATCGATCTTACCGCTGATCTCAAAGTTTCCATGCAGAAATGTTTCACCCGGATAAACTTGTTGAGACCCTTTAAGTCTAAAATAGGACGCACCGCCCTATCGCTCTTGGGAATCGTGAACAGGTTGGAGTAAAACCCCTGACCTTCCTCCTGAAAAGGTACCTGACAAATTACCCCTTTCTGAAAAAGATGCCGAACAGAGGCTCTCAGGGCATCTGCCTTTAACTGGTTCCGGGATGCCCCTGACCAAAGGAACCTTGTGGGCGGTCTGGCTGCAAACTCGATCTTGTAGCCTGATGACACCACTTCCTGCCATAGTGGGGCTCCAAGGTTTGCACTTTTGCAGCTACTCTATGCATTGGCAAGCACAGCAAGCCACAAAGGTTCCACAGCTGTCTCTGACCACAGCAGAGCTTGCTGAAGATTCATAAAGTTGCACCATGACCAGCTCAGCCGTGATCAAGAAATTGAAGCAAAAATTTCCATTTTGCGTAGAATACATAAGCTATTTACATATACAGTAATCATAAGTTTTCAGGTGCCTTGAAATGGCTCATTTTATACTGTTCCCAGTGGGGATAAGGTGGGAGAAAGTTATTGTGTGTGTTAACAGGGACTTTAAGGTCTGGATTTTTTATACTATAACAGGAAGTGTAGAATTTAAACTCTTACTGAATGTAAAAGGAAATAGGTGCAGATTGGTATTATGTTACATGTGCCATACTACATGTATTATTATGGATTACGTTTTTAAAATAAACATGTGCCCAGGTGTGTGTTAATAAACAAACTTGCTTAGCACTTACATGAGATCATACATTCAAGCACCAGTAGGTGCTATAGTCTGATACTCTCCAGGTCTGGGAGAATGCTGCCATCATGGTATGTGCGATATCTTGTAAATCTGTCTCCCTGAGACAGCAGAAAAAGTGAATTTATTTCCCCCGATTCTCTAGAGGGAACATATTAAAAACAAATCAACAAAATCAGACTATACAAGAAAAATGAAAACCTAATAAAGATCTACATCATGGATTCAGAAGAATAAGGATGTGAACCAAAGAGTTCCAGGGTCAAAACCAACATGTGAAAAAAGTCAGGATGTAAAGCTACCAAATTCTCTTTTTTTTGTTAATGTACCAGTAAAAAGGACTAAATATATGAAGATGTACAATATGATGTATTTAAATATGCAAATGTCTGCGTTGTGGGGATTTAGCAGTAAGCATTTGAAAAGAGGAAAGTATTTGGACAGCGCCCAACAAGGGATAATAGAATTACCCATCTCTCCTTTCAGTGGGTGAAGCTATGCAAATCATCTTTTTACATCTCTGAGTCAGCTCTCATCCGCACTAGGCTGGATGTATTTGTCTCTATTGGGGGGGGGGGTGAGACTTGGTGAGTACCAAAACAGAGTTGCAAGCCACCATGTGGAGAGACCCATGGGAGGCCTGATCATAGGGGGGTTTAACCCTTTAAATGCCAAGCACGTAGTTTCTACGTGGTTGCTTCTCCTACCGTTAAGTGCCAAGCACGTAGAAACTACGTGCCTGGCATTTCCCCCAAACAGTTAAAAAATAGAAAAAAAAAATCACTTACCTCCGGTATCCCTGTGAAGCCTGGGGTCTTCGGGGGGGGGGGCCCGAAACCAGCCGCCCCCCCCCCCCGTTTCCAGCGCTGATCGCCGCTGTAAAAAAAAAAAAAAAAAATAAAACTGTCATTTACTCACCTCCGCGCCCGAGCCTTCTGTCCGGGTCTCCTCTTCACCAGGGGGGGGTCCGATCCCCCCCCTGGGCTGCGCAGTCTTCAGGTGAGGACCCTCTTCCGGGTCCTCACCTCTTGTAATGGCGGCGATGGCCGCCGCCGCTTAGCCCCGCCCATTGTGGGAGGAGCGGGATGACGTCATCCCGCTCCTCCTATACCCCCTCCGAGCTCCGGCATCTGTCAGATGCCGGTGGTGATCGGAGCAGAGCGGGTGTCAGGTGAGGAGGCTCCGATCGGAGCCCCCTCGCCTGTCACCCGCCCTGCGCCGATCACCACCGGCATCTGTCAGTGAAGTGACAGCGGCGAGGGACAGCGGCGAGGGACGTCGGATCGGAGGTGAGTATTGTGTAAAAAAGAAAAATAAAGATTTTTTTTTTCTTTGTGTCAGTGTCATTTTTTTTACTATTAACCCCTTGTGAACTGGTAAGGGGTCCATGACCCCTATACCAGTTCACAAGGCTGGGGAGATGGCAAGCCACCTGCGCTAGCGGGTGGCTTGCCATTAACCCCTGGCACCCCCATTACCTGCCTCCCCAAAGGCCAGGGGGGGCAGAAGAGCCCGGGCCCACATGGGCTATGTGGGCTCGTAGGCTGCAGGGTGGGGGGGCCACATAAGCTGGCCCCCCCACTCTGTGCCTACAAGCCCCCATAGCTGGTCCCGGGCTGGTTACTGTGGGTAAGGGGGACCCCACGTCAATTTTTTTTTTGATTTTTAAGGGTTTTTAACCCTTAAAAATCAAAAAAAAATGGGGTCCGCCCCCCCTGGGAGGGGGGACCCTATGCCATTTTTTTTTTTTGATTAACCCTTTGTAATCTGTCATCCAGCAGCTATAAAAGGCTTCTAGCAAGTGAGCAGAAGCCAGTGATCGCCGAGGGACAGAGTGCTCCAGGATGGATGGGAGGTGAGTACAGTGTAAAAAAAAAAAAAAAAAAATTAATAAAATATTTTTTTCTTTATGTGTGTCTGTGTCATTATTTACTTTTAACCCCTTGTGAACTGGTAAGGGGTCCATGACCCCTATACCAGTTCACAAGGCTGGGGGGATGGCAAGCCACCTGCGCTAGCGGGTGGCTTGCCATTAACCCCCGGCACCCCCATTACCTGCCTCCCCAATGGCCAGGGGGGGGCAGAAGAGCCCGGGCCCACATGGGCTATGTGGGCTCGTAGGCTGCAGGGTGGGGGGGCCACAAAAGCTGGCCCCCCCACTCTGTGCCTACAAGCCCCCATAGCTGGTCCCGGGCTGGTTACTTCGGGTAAGGGGGACCCCACGTCAATTTTTTTTTTGATTTTTAAGGGTTTTTAACCCTTAAAAATCAAAAAAAAAATGGGGTCTCCCTCCCCTGGGAGGGGGGACCCTATGTCATTTTTTTTCCCGATTTAACCCTTTGTAGTGTGGATGGTTTTTGTATTTTTTTTGTGAATGTTATAAAATACTTGTTTCAGTTAGGGGGGGTCTCCTGGGCAGGAACGGGGGGCTACCGATAAATATGTGGTACCGTTCTAATCGGTAGAAATGGGGCTTTCACATGCAATATGATTTTCCTTAATAAAATACATTTTTTATTTAAAATAAAGGAGTCAATTTTCTAAAAAAAATTTTTTATTTATTTATTTTTTTTTTCACTTAATAATATTGTAAAAAAAAAAAAAAAAATTACAAACAAGACATTTCATGTTAAAGTCTAAACTCTGCTGCAAAAATATATATATAATTTTTCTGAAAGTTACAGCAAAAATGGCGCAAAACATGTCGCAAAACATGACGCAAAATGGGGAAAATGGCCTGTCAACAGAGGGTGACAAAATCTCAAGTAGGCTGGCAATTAAAAGGGTTAATAGTACCTATGCATGTTGGGTATTGTTCTGTTCGGGGGACCTTGCGCTTTCAGACTTAGCTTGTTTTTTCTGGTTTGCATATTTATATTTTAGGAAAAGGTGTTTTTTATTCAGCTTTTTTATAAATTTTTTAGGGAAACCCTGCGCAACCAAAGAATTCTTTGAGGAATTAATTCCAGAAAGATGAGCCCACTACAACAAGCTGGGTACCCTTAAAAAGCTTAACGTGTGTACTTTCAGGGAATATATGGTTTATGGGGGATATTCCAAATGTAAAGGGTTGTTTTGGTTGAAAAATCGCAAGGTGCGCACTTTGTCTGCAGAGCTGAAATTTTCAAGTAAAATTACCGTTATGCGCATGCTTTACTTTGGGGTGTTTGGCAACTCTTCCCTTGACAGAACCTATGCATGTTGGGTGTTGTTCTGTTCGGGGGATGTTGCGTTTTCAGACTAAACTTGTTTTTTCTTGTTTGTATATAGTTTTTTTAGGAAAATGTGGCTTTGATTCTGCTTTTTTATCCTTTTTTTAGGGAAACTCTTTGCAACCAAAGATTACGTTGAGGGATTACTTCCAGAAAACTATGGCCACATCCACAAGCTTGGTACGCCTAGAAAGCCTGAGGTGTGTACTTCCAGAGAATATATAGTTTGTTGGGGGTATTTCAAATGTAAAGGGTTGTTTTTCTGGAAAAACCGCAAGGTGCGCATATTGCGTAGCATAGTTGTATTTTATCTGAAAATCTCCTAAAGCGCTGTTTCAGTTTGGGGGAGTCTCCTGGGCAGGAAAGGGTGTCTACCTATACATATGTGGTACCGCTGTAACCAGGAGAAATTGGGATTTCACACGCAATAAGATTTTATTGACAAACTTACATTTTTTATTCCAAAAAAAACTACAATATGTAAAAATTTTTTTTTTTTTTTTTTTTTTTGCACATATTTCACCCAAAAATATTAAGAATACACCTAACAAATGACAAACAAGACATTTCATGTTAAAGCCCAGACTCTGCTGAAAAAAACAATATATCATTTTCCTGGGAAATCCCTGGAAATCCCTTCAAAAATCACATTTGAACATGGGGAGCGCAAAATAGTGCAAAATGGTCTGGCAACAGAGTGTGACAAAAACTCCAGGTAGGCTGGCACTTAAAGGGTTAAAGAGACCAAAAGACCCCCCCCCACTCAAAGGTAAAGGAAAAGAGGTTCTTTCCTAGAACAGAAAGTATTTTCACAGAAAATATATTTTTATCTGATCCCGGGTTTATCTAAAAAATGAATATTCCATTAATGAGATCCATTGACTCCTATTAATAATTGTTTTTATGCTTTTTATGCTTTGTTTCAGACCAAGCTTTACTGCTAGAACAAGCCAAACGTGCAAAGGAAATTGAAGCCATAGAAAGTGACTCCTTTATTCCACAAGTATTCCGGTCAAGCAGAGACAATAAAGCTGTAAGTTATCTGCCTATTTCTAGCCCAACAAAAAAATAGTTTCCCTCTGTTTTGTTTTTTTGTTTATATAGATCATTTAAAGTGGACCAAAACCCAGGATTTTGACTATCCTGTGGGGTGTGTGAAACCTCCCAGGTCGCTCGATCTCACTCACCCTTCCCCGGTCCTACGGTGCATGCGCAGCCCTCTCGTCCATTGTGCACGCTCCTGCCCCTTACACATATAGCCATTGGTAGTTCAGTATTTCCAAATATGCTAAAAGAGCTAGCACTCACAATTCTGGGTATTTTATCCAAAATATATCCAAACATGTACATAATCCAATGTTCCGGGGTTGTTCATCGGGGAACCCCCACCCAAAATCATTTTATAACAGGCAGTGTGCAGAATCCCCCCCACACTCCCCTATAATCGGCAATGTGGCAGAATCCCCCCCCATCCCCACATAACAAGAAGTGTGGTAAGATTCCCCCCAATCCTCTATAATAGTTATTGTGGGGAAATCCCCCTCATAACAATATCAATAACAAGCAGTGTGGCAGAATCTCCCCCCCCCCCCCCCCCCCAATCATTCTATAATAGGCAGTGTACAGACCCCCCTCTCCCAATCCACTGTAATAAGCAGTGTAGCAGAATCCCCCCACTGTCTCACCCCCCAAATAACAAGCAGTGTGGCAGAACCCCCCCTTCACCACTCTGACACAGTAACGAAAAAAAAAATATTTTTGCTTCCTCATTATGTGTGTTTGGGACGTTTTGCTGATCGCTCTAATCCTAACATACTATTGCCATTCAGGTTTTATTGGAAAATTCACTTGCTTTTCTTACATGTAATGTCAACAACTATTGTAAACAGGAATAACTTGTCACTACTGTTTTACAAGGAGACGTATAGATTGTAATTGTAATATGGAAGCGGTTTCATATAGTTCAGAGATTAGCCTAAGCCCAGAATTTATCATTAGGAACTAATATCTATGTAGAGCCTCTGGTGCTTGCTGTAGCAGAGTCACCACCCCTATTTTGGACAAATATTTCCAGTGTCCACCTCTACATAAGCATGGCCAGCTAACATGTCTGCTGTATGTGTATCCATTTTTTTTTTGCTGCTGTCCCCCCTCCCTTCCTGCAATAAGACGCACTCAAATAAGTACTTCGGAATGTCATACTACAGCTGCCTGTGATAAGTGTGATCGTCTCATACATATTCAGGGAGTGGGGGGAGTGGACTATTTAATCATACAAATAACTATCAATCACACAGCTATTAACTGGACATTAACGGAGTTCAGTGCAAGTGAACAGAAATATAAATCTGAGGTTATCTAAGGTTTGGCTGAATTAGAGGACAGTGGCATGAATTTATTTTTTAGTCTTTGTTTTAACATTAAAAACAATTGCTTTAACATTCAATAATAAACCATGTATGTCAAAATGTTAGCGGTATAAGCAAACGTGCCCCTCTCTAGGCATGGTTTATACTCTAGGTGTAATTCACGTTAAGCATTTGTCTGAATTGGTAAGACCACCATAAACCTGCACTTTGCATTCACAATGAAAAATTCTACGGAGATTTGTGGTAAAGTATAAATATTTTATATGGCTCACTTATACTCACTGAAACAATTGTGGTGATATATCCTGACTGCTATACTTGTCACATAGCTGGTCTTTAGATAGCACTGTTTTTGTTCTACAATTTTTATTTCTTGCAATTTTGGTGCATTATGAATAGGTTGACCGCCTAACAAGAGACGTCAAACTGCAGGCTGATTTTTCTCCAGTCCAGCACTTAGCGATGACCTTGTTCCTGAACACACCTGGGATCAGCCAATAAACTGGATTGAATAAGAGTTCTAATTCCAGGTGTGTTGGGGTAAATGGTCATTGTATGGTACAGGACTGAAGAAAACTCCTTGCAGGAATAGATGAGGTTGACCTCCCTGCTAGCTGTTTGATATGTCCCTCAGTTTTCAGGTCCAAGGTGTCAGTTGCAAGCCTAGATAATAGCCTCAATGCTACTCCTGGATGTGAAAGACTGGATCGCATTTAGAAACAGGGTATAGCTGTAAATTTTGGAAAATGTTTCGCATTTTGAAACAGAGTGTGAACAGCCATTACGTAGCTATTATGAGCAAACATGGAGGAATGTTAGGTGACAGTAAGAAACAGGAGAATTTGCCTTTGAAACTAGTATTTGAAGGGGAAACTGGATTGGACAGGAACACAGGTGTGCATGCCAGAAACGTGCAGCCAGAATCTGACTAGGGGAAGATTGGCAGACATAGGGCTTGATTCATTAAAGGTCGAATTAAAATTTTCGCATGTTTTTTTGAGAAAAAGGTGCGATTTTGCGCACGAAAATTCTACGCGCGATTCCACAAAGTTTTACTTTCGTTTTTGCCAATTCAATTCGAGTGAGAGAAAAAGCACTCGAAAATAATTCGATTTGCGAAAATAATTTATGTGGAATTTACAAGCGAAAAACAATTCTACTGATTCAGGTGCCATGGATGGGCTCCACACATGAGTTAAATTCAAGTGTTTCACACTAATCTTTTACAGCAGATTCAGGAGGAGAAAAGTCTGTTTTCTGACTTCCGCCATGGAATCTTTCTATCCACTATACCTGCAAAAAAAGCCCATAGTGCACCATAAGGAGGCCTAGGAACATGAAATTGTGTAAAATGTATTATTATATTTAATATAATAATATTATTATATTTATTATATGTAATGAATATATATATAATATACACATATTAGCAAAAACATTTATATTAAATAAATCATGTGCAGTAACATGTGCAATGTTTTATTTACCACATTGCATGCCGCTGCACAACTTGATAAATGTAAGTGATGTAAACAATACCTAACGCCATGACAACATAAATATAGCAAACAGAAAAATGACCATCCCAAAATATTAAAAAAACATTTAGGGGTTAAAGTGGCCCAAAACCCAGGATTTTTACTATACTGGGTTTTGGTCCTTTCCCCTGGGGCACCCCGATTGGGTGTGCCCCGCTGTGTAAAACCCCCTCCATATCGCCGATGCCAACTCACTTCTTCCCGGTCCTACGGCACATGCACAGCCGCTCGTCCAATCAGCGAGCCGCTGACGCCACCTTGTCTAAGTCTTCGTCTAATGCCAGAGGCTCCATGCGCGCTGGCGGCCGCATCCCCCGTTTCCCTCTAACAGGGAGCGTGCCCGCGTTGGCCATTCACAAATGCCTGGTGCAGGCACGCGCCCATGCTAGAGGGATAGCGGGGATGTGGTCGCGACTCGTGCATGTGCCGTTGGACCGGGAAACAAGGTAAGTATATGGGGCGACCTGACACAGCGGGGCATTCCAATTTTGGATGCCCCTGGGGGAGGGAATCACTTTAAGAAACGCTAAGGCCACTTAGTGCCAGGTGTCAGGTGAATGTCAGGTCCCAGTGCAAAAGATGTATTTATCAAATTAAAAATCCAGAGCACCTGTGATAGTGCCAGGTAGTGTCCCATCTATCATCAGTGCCATTGCTGAGTTCCCTACAGTGTCAGACCAGGCGCTTACCCTGCACTGTGTGGCCTTATCCTATACATTTCAATGGACTGGGATTGTTATAATTATTTTGGCCACTTTTTGTTAATTTTTTTTTTTGGCTGGTGCATGTGCCACGGAATTCCTTGGCTGCTTGGAATTGTTTTTGGAAGTATTTTTTTGTACTTTTGTGTTAAGCTGCAAACTTGTGATTTAGGCCATGCCTGAGCGTGGGAGCGCACCACAGACTGCAGGGAGGCCAAGGATATGCCGAGACCCATAAATCTGGCGTGGATCCACGGAAAGGTATTTGTGGGGGTTCCCAGGGTGTTTCACACAGTCGAACATCCCTAATAGGGATGCCCCGGGGGTTGTAAGTTGTCTTGTGTATTTTAAGTGATCTTTTAGACTCCATGGCTGTCCAGGCGAATCTTCCTCTTTAAACTGGACCAGTCACCACCATGGAAGGCCCTGGAGTCTAAAAGGCTCCCCAGTATTCCTGCTGATGTGTGCGCTCCCACACTCATCCATTCAGACGGTCCAAATGCATGGTAACGTGCACTCCACAGGGAAACCTGCTCCCTATGCCGACGCTGAATCCAAAACAACGGCTTTATGCCCTACATTAGTATGCATAATAGCTCATGCTCTGTGCGAACAGTAGAAAGATGACTGGAGTGGGAGATCAGGGGGTTTGTAACAGCAGGACATCAGCATGCCCGCAGGCAAGAATAGTGAAAATCCTGGTGATTGGTCCACTTTAAAGTGGAACAAAACCCGCAATGCCCCATGGGTGAAACCCCCTCAGAATGTTGCTATTCACTCACCTCTTCCTCGTTCCAGCGGCGCATGCCCGGGCTTTCGTCCAATGACAGCTGTCTGCCATGACTATGTCATTCAACAAATGGCTCTCATTGACTTTAATGGGGAGTGCGCGCTGATGCATCCCCAGTGGCACCTGCTCCTGTCTCAGCCTATATGATTGGCTAGGGCAGGAGCAAGCACATGCCACAGGGGGGATACGCCAGCATGCGCTCTCCATTGAAGTCAATGAGAGCCACGTAAGTTGCCTCGCATTGGAGGAGAGCCTGCGCATGCGCCATAGGAACGAGGCAGAGGTGAGTGAATAGTGATATTCTGGGGGGGGGGCGTGTTCACACAGCATGATATCCTAACTCAGGATGCCATGGGAGGAAGCCAGTGTACAGTGGAACATTTGAGATTGTTGTTTATCCATGGGCCATCCCGCTGTGTAAAACCCTTAGGGATCACCTGTATACTCATACTATGCCTGTGATCCCACAGCTTATCCCCAGTTTATGTTCAGGCGGGAGCGCAGACAGACAACCTGGGTGCTGGAGCACACACATCAGTCGGAGGGAAACCGGGGATGCTGTTCATTCCCTGCTCTCTATGCCGTGCTTTGTGGACAAACAGAATTCTATGCCTTGCATTAAAGTGGACCAGAAGCGGCCATGAAGTCTATAAGACTCCAGGGCCACCTGATTCCCTCTCCTTGGAGCCTCCAATTAATGATTTGTGAATAGCTGGCACAGGCATGCCCCCAGCTGGGAGCTAACAGGGAGCTAACATCGGTGCACTCGCCTTCATCGGGGGCCGATGAGACCTCTCGACAACTGAGCAAAGCAGAATGGAGCCAAGTGTACTGACTGCCTGCACACTTGCGCATGTGCCGTTGGGTTGGAAGTCAAGTATGTATTCCAAGTGTGACATACACTCCGCTTCCATACTTCTTGACAGTTGGGTTATTCTCCAGTAGAGGGCGAACTTCTGCAGAGATGAATGCAAAAAAAAGCCCCTCCCAGTCCATAACGACCTGGGACCCGGCCATTTTTGTCCCTATTGCTGCCAGGACCCTCCTAAATTGTCCCTGTATTGAGCCTCCCAGCTTCGGCTGCGGGTCCTGGTAAAGGTAGGAGCACCCTATGGGTGCAGTAGGAGCACCGCTCCACTGTGAGACCCCACCATGGGGTAGGCAGTTATCCAGGTTTTGGTGATCCTGGTGTGGGATGCCCCGTCCCGCTAGGCTTAGGGCTGAATTCTGGTAGGGTTCCCCCCCTTCCGGGTCCCTTACTCTCCTCCGGGGGGGGGGGGGGGCTGGCTACCTGACCTTATATTGTGTGTGTGTTTTACATTGTATATGTGTGTGTGTGTTTAACGTTCGGCCCGCATGCACGCTCTCGTGCGGCGGCGGCCCGGTTCTCTTATGGTCGGCTCTGCGGCCATATTGGCCGGGGAGTGCGACATTCTACTTCACTCAGTGAGGGGGGGCTTCGTCGGCCGGCTCCAGCCCTATTGGCTGGAAGCGCGGCTTGGGTGTGAATCCCGCGTCGGAAGGGGGCGGGGCCATGTGCTGGCGCGCTCCGCGCTGGCCCGCCTCCTTCACGCTTTCGTACATGTCGCCGGGCGTTATTTGTGCCCGTGGAGCTACATACATCTGGGGGACATGTGTGTGTATATATATATATATATATATATATATATATATATATATATGTATAACTGTGTGTGTCTATATGCCTTTTATTTGCTCTGTATGGCTGCTTGGTGGTATATACGTATTAATTATACATATATAGTCATATACCTGTATATGTATATTTCGGTTGTATGACTGTAATATAAATGCTAGGGCATCCCTTACTATGCTCTGCTCTTATGTGGCTTATTTTGTGTTACAGGTGTCCCTGTATAAGTGCACTTTAAGGGGTCCCTCCTGGTCCTGGGGTCCCTAGATATAAATATTGTCCACCCAAAAATCCTCCCACCGGGACTTTTAAGGGGCATCCCGGGTTGCTTATGCGTAACCCCCTACTCTTGCGACTGACCACAAAAATTCACCATATGGAGGCTCTGCAGGATACCAGGCCCGGGATCCCTTCGGGACAATCCGGGCCATGTGTGGGGTATCCCTTACGGGGGAGAATGTGCTGATCTACATACCATGCGCACAAAAGGCCATAACGCGGCAGTCGGGTACCCAGCCTTCTGGGTCGGCTCCTCCCGCTTCATCGCCTTCCCCTCCCCACCTGATCCGTACCCCAAGTGACATTGGCACTAGTGGGGAGTCGCTTTCTCATGTTTGGGCTAGGTTGGCCAGCATAGAGAAAATGATTGCTAGCACAGTGGGCAAGAAGCCCCAGGCTAAAAAGAGACAGTTGTCGTCGGCCCAGCCCTTGTGGGACACTGACGATGAGTCCGCTGAATTGTCCGATTACTCCCCACTAGAGGAGGGGGAATTGTATCAGGATTCAGAGGCTGACTATGGTCAGCCTGGGAATTCCAATGTCGGGCAGGCGCTGGGGGATGCCGTTGATACGGCCACTGTTTTGTCACATTTATTGGAGGTGTTGGATATTGATCCACCTGAGGCGCCCCCGCTTAAGAAGGGGGAATTTTTTGGGGCCTACAAGCCCCGTCTGGAATTCCCTACCCAGGTTCATTTTGATGCGCTGATTCTTAGGGAATGGGAGAGGCCCATTCGGCTCCCTTGTGTGCCTCAGGTATGGGATAAGAAGTATCCCTTTCCGGTGGAGGCGGTCAAGCGCTGGTTTTCTCCTCCCGAGGTTGACGCGCCTGTGTTAGGTTTGACCAACTCTTCTGTACTGAACACCCCTGACTCCTCCTCCCTGAAGGATGGCGAGGACAAGCGCCTTGATCAGATGGCGTGCCATGCATTTCCCAACGTGGGCTCGGCCCTGCGGCCGGTTAGTGCATCTTCCCTGGTGTCGCTTGCTACCAGGTCTCTTATCAGGGACTGGCTGAATAACGCTCAGCTGGACCCAGCTGGCGCAGAGTTTGCTATACTTAAGAAGTGCGAATTGTTCATGGATTTTGTCATGACTGCGATGGAAGACTCCGTTGTCATGTGTAGTGGGACGTCAGCCTTGCTGGTGGAAATGCGCAGACTGGTCTGGCTCCGTCAGTGGAAAGCGGACGTTGGAGCCAAGAAGTCGCTCACAGCTCTCCCCTTCTTGGGTGCGCGGCTGTTTGGAGATAAGTTGGATGCTGTGGCTAAAGGCGGTAAGTTGCCTCAGCGGAGGAAGCAGCGCTGTCCCTTTCGGGGGGCTGGCTCGTTCACTCCTTCCTTTCGAGGGGCCAGAGCGTCTAGGGGTCTGGCCCTCTCGGGGGTCAGGGGCTCGTCCTGGAACAGAGGCAGAGGTCGGGCACGTCCCGTGGCTGCCTGGGGTTCCAAGCCCAAGCCTGCCGTTAAACCGGCTCAGCAATGAAGGGGCGCCCTCACCCGTACGGGTGGGGGGACGGCTGCGGCTCTTCTTCCGGGTCTGGGCCCGGGAGGTCACAGACAATTGGATCTTGGAAGTGGTCTCCTCCGGGTACAAACTGGAGTTCGAGTTCTGGCCGCCCCCAAGATTCTTAAGGTCTTGTGCCCTCGGACCCTCAGGCTGCACAGGGGCTCCTGTTGGCAGTAAAAAGCCTTCTGGACATGGGCGTTATATGCCCGGTGCCTCCGTCGGAGTGAGGCAGGGGTTACTACTCCAACCTTTTCACGGTTCCCAAAAAGGAGGGTTCAGTGAGACCCATTCTAGATCTCAAGGTTCTCAACAGGTTTATCAGAGCCAAAAAGTTCTGCATGGAGACTCTGCGCTCGGCTATCAATTCCCTTCGCCAAGGGGATTTTATGACATCCATAGACATCAAGGATGCGTATCGGCATGTTCTGATTTTTCAGGCACATCAGAGATTCCTCCGGTTTGCGGTGGGGGATCAACATTATCAATTCGTAGCCCTTCCCTTCGGTCTGACCTGGGCCCCGAGGGTCTTCACCAAGGTTTTGGCGGGCGTAATGGCTCTGCTCAGATCTCAGGGCATTCGCATTGTGCCTTATCTGGACGATCTTTTGATTTCTGCTTCTTCCCTTCAGCAGGCAGAACTGGACACCCTCCAGGTGGTGTTGACCCTGGGGAGATTCGGGTGGGTGATCAACCGCACCAAGTCTTCTCTCTCCCTGTCTCGAGTGATTTCATTTCTGGGCATGAATCTGGATACCAGTCGGGCCAGAGTGTTTCTGCCCCAGACCAAGGTGCAGGGGATTCAGGACCTGATCCGTCTTCTTCTGGCCAGTCCTTGTCCCTCTATCTGACAGGGGATGAAACTGGTGGGCCTGATGGTGTCCTCCTTCGAGGCGGTGCCATTTGCACAATTTCACATGAGATCTCTTCAACTTCTCCTATTGACGTATAGGGACAGGAGCCCACAGTCATTGGATCAACCTTTCAAGATGTCTCCCAGGGTTCGGCAGTCATTTCGGTGGTGGCTGGACTCGAGCAATCTGGTGAAGGGCAGATCCTTTCTGGTCTCTTGTTGGGAGACTGTTACCACAGATTCCAGCCTGTCGGGCTGGGGAGGTTATTGGAAGAGTCATCAGTTCAGCGGAGTGTGGGGTCCCCAGGAGGCTCACACCCCCATCAATGTATTGGAGCTCCGAGCCATTCGTCTGGTTCTGGCTCGGTTAACCCCACAGTTACGGGTCTTCCGGTTCAGGTGCGTTCGGACAACCGAACGGCAGTGGCCTACATAAATCACCAAGGAGGGACTCGCAGCAGGAGTGCCCTCAAGGAAGTCTCTCTGATCCTGCGCTGGGCGGATAGCAATGTTCCTTGCCTTTCGGCAGACTACATTCCGGGGGTGGAGAATACGGAGGCGGATTCTCTGAGCAGGGGGTCCTCTCGCCACGGACAGTGGTCTCTCAACCCCAAGGTCTTTCTGGATCTTTGCCGCAAGTGGGGTACTCCGGAGGTGGATCTCTTTGCCTCGAGGCACAATCACAAGCTTCCGGCATTTGTGTCTCTTTCTCAGGATCCCCTGGCCTTGGCAGTGGATGCCTTGTCACTGGCTTGGAAGGACCTGGGTTTTCTGTACCTGTTTCCAGCTGTATCCATGCTGGGCAGGGTGTTCGCAAGCTGGCTCTAGAAGGGGCACCAGCGATTCTGGTGGCTCCAAGGTGGCCAAGAAGGGTATGGTACGCAGACGTCGTAAGGATGGCCGTAGACCAGTGCCGGCTTCCCTTGATGCTGGACCTGCTATCCCAGGGTCATCTACTTTACCCCAATTTACAAACGCTGGCTTTGATGGCTTGGATGCTGAAACCTTCATCTTGAAAGAGGAAGGTTTGTCTGAGGCGGTCGTTCAGACCCTGATTAGGGCTAGGAAGCGGTCCTCTTCTGGCATTTACTATAGGACTTGGAGGTCCTATATTGATTGGTGTGAGGCTAGGGCCTTGCCTTGCAGGGTTTTTTCTGTACCCAGGATTTTGGAGTTTCTTCAGCATAATCTGGACCTTGGGTTCCAGCTTAGTACTTTGAAAGGACAGGTTTCTGCTCTGTCGATTTTCTTCCAGAGGTATTTTGCTTTACACCCGCTGGTTAAGACTTTTTTCCAAGGGGTGGCGCATGTGCAGCCCCCTCTAAAAGCTGTAGTTCCTGTTTGGGATTTGAATTTGGTTCTTTCGGATCTGCAGGGTCCGCCTTTTGAGCCGCTACATGATATTGCTCTTTCGGTTCTCACTCAGAAGGTTGCCTTCTTGGTGGCGATTACCTCGGTTCGGCGTGTCTCTGAGTTGGCGGCTCTGTCGATTCAGGCCCCTTACTTTGAGAGACACCAGGATAAGGTGGTTTTTCGTTTTAAACCGGATTTCCTTCCTAAGGTGGTGTCTGCTTTCCACCTCAATCAGGATATTGTTCTCCCTTCCTTGTGTCCTAAGCCTAACAATGACAAGGAGAGGGTTTTGCACAATTTGGACTTTGTTCGCTGTGTGAAGTACTATTTGGTGACTACTTCTTCCTTCCGCAAGACGGACGCTTTTTTCGTGGTGCCCTGCGGCCCCCGGGAAAGGTTTGGCACCTGCTAAGTCTACGATTATCAAATGGATTCGTCAGGCTATTGTTGGGGCCTATTCTGCTAAGGGGAGGACTCCCCCTTTTAGGGTCACTGCGCACTCTGCTCGTGCTGTTGGTGCATCCTGGGATTTTCAGCACCAGGCTTCTGTTGAACAAGTTTGTAAGGCTGCTACTTGGTCTTTTACAAGTTTTACAAGGTTGATGTGCGGGCTTCAGCAGATGCTGTTTTTGGACGCAAGGTTCTGCAAGCTGCAGTGGTTTGAGTTGGTGCATTCTTTACTGTTTATGGTTCCCACCCATGACGGACACTGCTATTGGATGTCCCAACTGTCAAGAAGTATGGAAGCGGAGTGTATGTCACACTTGGAATAATACCGTTTTGTGTTTACTCACCTTTAAAACGGATAATATAAGTGTGACATACACTCCGCTTTACCCACCCTGTTTGGTATTCTGGATCATTTATATGGTGAACCATTGTTTTTTGTTAATATTGTTATGATTGGTTCTTCCTGGTCCCTTTACTGCTATCTTACACTGGGGAATTAGTGGGAGGTCCCAGGTAGTTATGGACCGGGAGGGGCTTCTTTTTTGCATTCATCTCTGCAGAAGTTCGCCCTCTACTGGAGAATAACCCAACTGTCAAGAAGTATGGAAGCGGAGTGTATGTCACACTACTGTATTTTCACAGGCAAACCGGGGGGGTTCACATAGTGGGTCATGCCAATTTGAGTACCAAAACCCAGGATATTTAAAATCCTGGGTTTTGGTGCACTTTAAAGTCGATCGATTCCCTCCCCACGGGGCATCCAAAATCGGGATGCCCCACTGTGAAACTCTCCAGATCGCCTATACACTTACCTTCTTTCTCGGTCCAACGACGCATGCGTGAGCTGCATTTCCGCTATCCCTCTAGAAGAGGGGGGCTGCCCGCGCCAGGCATCTGTGAATGGCCGACGCGGGCACGCTCCCTGTTAGAGGGTAGCAGGAGATGCACGTGTCAGTACGCTCGGAGCCGCTTGCCTTAGACGATGTGACGTCAGCGGATCCGAGCTCGCTGATTGGATGAGTGGCTGCGCATGCGCTGTAGGCCCGGGAATAAGTGAGTTGGTTTCAGCGACCTGGGGGCAAGGACCAGAACCCAAAATCCTGGGTTTTGGAGCACTTTAATATGTATGGTGAGTATACCGGTCATCCCAGGGAGATTCACAGAGCCGCACAAGTGACGTGACACAAGGGGCGCGCTGGGACTCTGGAGCTGACCCTGGATGCAACAGAAACCTTTAATGTGGTTTGGAAATGTAAGTACATCAGGACTATATGGGGCGACCAAACCAATATCTATGCTAGTGGTGACACTCATGGCAGCACTCACATTCATATATTAATGGATCCACAGAACAAAGTCAAAACTAAGAACTGTTAATCTACAAACAACCCAAATAAATCGGTACAATAACAATAGATGTAAAGCAATGCAAAGCAACACTGCCAAAGGGGCACCTAAACCACCATCACCAAAAAATGATGCACCGAACCAATGCAAAGTGCAAAATTAAACATAATTAAACATTAACAATGACATGTACTAGTCCACATCAATTAGAAAGTCCAGAAACACAAAGCAAAAAAGAAAACAAAACAAAACAGAACAAAGAGCATCAAGGGATCATACTGCTCTGCTACAAATTAGGAAGCAGTAGAAAAAATTCTCTCACACAGCATTTTGGTATGGAAAATTCGTGCACGTTTTCCAGTTGTAAAGTGATTTTCAACTGCGCACGAAATAAATTCGCCCGCAAATTCGCACACACGAATTTAATTCAACTGTCTTTGTGAATCACTCCTAGGTTTGAAAAATTCTCGCATGCAAATTTATTTTCCAAGCGTTAATTTTTTTTTTCTACCTTTAGTGAATCAAGGCCATAGACTAGGAACAGGTGGGCTGTGTCACAGGTAGGGAACGAGTTAGAGAAAAACCTTGTCTGTGCCACCAGGGAGGCAAGTAGTCAAATCCCTAAGCCAGGGGTTCCCAACAGGTGGTACCCAAGATCCTCTCAGGTGGTTCTCAACTAGGATGCAGACTTTCCTGTACCCCAACCTGATCTGCTGATTTGCACCATAAATAAAATCATCAATTAATAAAATCATTGTTTTGATTACGGTTTTAAATGACTGACAACGCTCACAAACCATTTTTCATTTTTTTTATATAATCAAAAAATGAAAAGTGGTATTTGATGAAAAAATTAGAAAAGATTCAAAGCTTGTCTGCAACAACCTGTCTGTGCCACCAGAGAGGCAAATCAGCCAACTACCTTGACCATGGGAGGGGGTAGTACCAAATGGGCAGGAAATGAGTGAGAGACAAAGTCTATCTGCAACCTGTGAAGAGTAGATGATGGCCTGATGTCATGTTCCAGCAAAAAGTCCATAAAACATTTAATCGCCATAGTTAAACAGTCATGTCATGTGCATGACTGTGAAGTGCCTGTAACCCCCGAAGCACGTTCTGCCCCTTGAATGGGCTTTATATGTTGGGATTTGGCTTTTATCCATGGCGATTACATATTCTTAGTATACAGTACGTCCTGCTCCAGCTAAGATTACTTACACTTGGCAATTACTCCGCCAGATGGCGCTGGACTGCAGAGACAGCGAAATTGGCTCCTCCCGGCCCCTCAAATACCCGGGACCTCCCACAAATCCCCAGATTTTTCTGCAGTCTGGACTACGAAGGACAAGAAGATGGCTCTCTCTTCTCGCAGGTGAGCGGGGCTAATAGCCTGCGGCCCTGTAGGACTATTCCCACCCGTTCCATTATTAATTTGCCTCACAGCCTTGGCTGCGCTGGTCCGGGTGATGGTAGGCAGGTGCTTAGGAGCGCTGCTCCACTGCAATCCCCCACCAAAGGGTAGGCGGTATAGGCATATGGTGAGCCTCTATGGGATGCCCCTCCCGCCCTATTGCCCCTTGCCCCTGTCTATCGGTGGGCCCTATATTAAGTGGCCGCTGTCCTCCCTCGCTCTCCCTTGTAGCTCTCGGGGGGGTGTATGTGAATTTTGCCTTGGTGCTTCACTGTATTTTGTTTTGTCCGGTTGGTGTCAGTCGCCGCGCTGACTTGGTTGCACTGGTTGCTTTTTTAAATTCGCCGCGCGTGCGTGCTTCCACTGTGCTCCGCGCTTGGCGGCGGCGTTACCTCAGGCGATGGTGCGCCGTTATTGGCGGCTTGTCACGTGTGCTGCTTCGCGCTCTACGGGGGGTGGGGCCCACGGTTGGCGCGTTCCGCGTCACTGTCTCCGCGTCCCGCCCCTCGAGGTATACCCGGCACCATTTTCTCTGGATTCGGCTGCTGCGTGACTGGCGTCCACCTACCGCGGTCCGTGAGTGCCCTCGCGGGCGGCTATATTTACCCTATGTCATTATGCATGTCACTTACGGGGTTCTCTTTGCTTATGTTTTTCAGACAGGCCGACCTCTATTGGTTTTTCCCGGCCCTACTCCCTCTATTTAGTTATTAAACTTGTGAGGCCTAGTGTGTAATTACTCCCACTTCCCTAGCGGGCTATTGAGGCATCCCGGGTTGCTTTTTATAGCGTGAATCCCTATCGGCCTATTGTGCCGTTATAATCACCATATGGAGGCTTCTCAGGATAATGTGCTCGGGGTTCCTTCGGGACAAGCCCGGCTGTGTGTATCTTGTGGGGTGTCCCCTATTGGTGCTGACAATGTGAGGGTCTGTATACCTTGTGCCCAGCAGGTGCTTGTGCTGCAGCCTGGTTTACCAGTGGCTGGGCCTGCGCCTCGTATGACTTCGCCTACTCCCCCAAGCTTAAATTTGACTCCCATTGAGTTGCATACCAGTGGGGATTCTCAGCCTGATGCGTCTTCCAGACTGGCTAGTGTTGAGAAGTTGCTTGCTAATACCTTGGCGCGTAAGGCCTCTGCTAAAAAGCGGCACTTAACGCCTGATGCCACCCTTTTCCCTATGGAAGCTGATGAGTTTTTGGAACTGTCTGGCTATACAACTTTGGAAGAAGGGGAGTTATTCTCTGACTCGGAGTCATCTGATGAGAGGCCCAGGGGTCATGATGATTCTGGCTCTGACCCCTGTGCCCCAGATGATACTGATAGGCTGTTGGCTCAGATTTGTGAGGTACTGTCTATCTCTCCCCCGGTTGCGGCCCCCAGGCAACAGGGGGAATTGTTTCATACTGCTAAGCCACGTTTAGAATTTCCTGAGCAGGCCCATTTTAATAACCTTGTGCTCAGGGAATGGGAGCGTCCCAGCAGGCTTCCCGGTGTACCTAAGAGTTGGGATAAGAGGTATCCCTTTCCTGCTGATGTGGTGAAGCGTTGGTCATCCCCTCCTGAAGTGGATGCCCCGGACCTAGGGTTATCTAACACCTCTGTCATGCATTCCCCTGACTCTACTATGCTGCGGGATGCTGGAGACTGGTGCATTGATCAGCTGGCGTCCCATGCCTTTGCATGTGTGGGGTCGGTGCTGTGCCCGGTCTGTGCCTCTGCCATTATGGCTGTGGCTATTAGGACCCTGCTTAGAAGTATCCTTGATGGTGCCCTGATGATGTGTCTAGTGAGAAGTTTAATGCACTCTCTCGTTGTGAGGTTTTTGTGACTTATGTCCTCTCTGCCTTGGATTAGGATTTGTGGAAGAACCTCTGCCCTTGTGGTGGCTATACGCCGCTCGGTTTGGCTGCGCCAGTGGGCTGCTGACAACGCTGCCAAGAAAGCTCTCACTGGTTTTCCCTTCAAAAGATTATGCCTGTTAGGGGGCCGCCTCGACCTGTTTGCTAAGGGAGGCAGGTTACCCCAGCGCAGGCGGCAGTTTCAGCCCTTTCGGGGTCAGGGCTCCTTTTCTTCCCCCTACCGTGGTGCCAGAGAGGGGAGGGGGGTTTCCCTTACTGGGGCCCGAGGAGATTTCTGGGGTAGGGGCAGAGGACATGGTCGCCCTGGTGCCTCCTGGGGCTCCAAGCTTCAGTCTTCTCCCAAGCCACCTCAGGCATGATGGGGCGCCCTCACCCATCCGGGTGGGGGGACGGCTTCAGCACTTTGCTCACGTCTGGAGGCTTCATGTCTCAGACTGGTGGATTCAGGCGGTAGTGTCCTCCGGTTACAAGATAGAGTTTGCTGCCTGAAGATTCATCAGATCCCGGATTTCTCAGGACCCTGTGTCAGCTCAGGCTCTAGTTCTGGTGGTGCAAAGCCTTCTGGAGCTGGGGGTCATCTCTCAGGTCCCCTTACTAAAAAGGGGCAAGGGGTTCTATTCCAACCTTTTTACTGTGCCCAAAAGAGATGGGTCAGTCAGGCCCATCCTGGACTTGAAGATCCTCAACAAATTTGTCAGGTGCAGGCGCTTTCGCATGGTAACTCTGCGCTCTGCCATCAGTTCCCTGCGTCCAGGGGACTTCATGACGTCTGTGGACATCAAAGATGCTTATCTTCATTTTCCTGTGTTCCCAGGTCATCAAAGGTTCCTCAGGTTCGCTCTGAAGGATCACCACTACCAATTTGTGGCATTGCCCTTCGGTCTCACTTCTGCTCCCAGAGTGTTCACCAAGGTGCTGGCAGGAGTGAAGTCTCTGCTCAGGTCTCAGGGCATCCGCGTGCTGCCCTACCTGGATGACGTTCTCATCACTTCCCAGTCCCTACAACAGGCAGAGTTGGATACTCAGCTGGTAGTGTCCACTCTGGAGTTATTTGGCTGGGTGATCAACCATCCCAAGTCTTCCCTGTCTCCCTCCTTGGTGACTCCTTTCCGGTTTCTGATTGCGCAGGTTTAGTTCCTGCTATCTTGCCCTCATCTCTCCATCAGGCAGGGAATGCAGCTGGTGGGCCTAATGGTGGCGTGCTTCGAGGCGGTCCCGTATGCTCAGTTCCACATGAGGCCTCTGCAACTCCAGCTCTTGTCAGTATGGGACAAGGATCCTGCGTCCCTGGACCAGGTCCTTGTGCTTTCCCCCCTGGTCAGGTGGTCCCTCTCGTGGTGGCTGGACTCAAGGAACCTGTTGGTGGGCAGATCCTTTCTAGCCCCCTGCTGGGAGACGGTCACCACGGATGCCAGTCTGACGGGTTGGGGGGGGGGGGTTCTGGAAGTCCCTGCAGTTCCAAGGGAGGTGGGGCCCTCAGAAGGCCCACACACCTATCAACATTCTGGAACTGCGGGCGATCAGGTTGACTCATCACCTTCGGGGCCTGCCTGTTCAGGTGCGCTCGGACAACCAGACGGCGGTTGCCTACATCAATCATCAGGGAGGGACCCGGAGCAAGAGGGCTCTCCAGGAAGCGTCTCTGATCCTGGCCTGGGGGGGGGACTATGTTCCCTGCATATCAGCTGTGTACATCCCGGGGGTGGAGAATCTGCAGGGGGACCTCTCGCCTGGGAGAATGGTCCCTCTGAAACAGGGTGTTTCAATCTCTGTGTCACCGTTGGGGCCAACCAGATGTGGATCTGTTTGCGTCCCGTCACAATCACAAGCTCCCGGCCTTTGTCTCCCTGTCCCAGGATCCTCTGGCCTTGGCCACGGATGCTCTAGCAATGTCATGGCAGGACTTTCAGCTCCTGTATGTCTTTCCTTCATTCCCCCTGTTGGGCAGGGTTCTGCGCAAGATAGCTTAGGTGGGGGTACCAGCAATTCTGGTGGCCCCCAGGTGGCCAAGAAGAGTGTGGTTCGCAGACGTGGTGCAGCTGGCAGTAGATCAGTACACTCTACCCAGGGTGCCAGACCTGCTCACTCGGGGTCACTTACGCCATCCCAATTTACAAACTCTGGCTTTGACGGCCTGGCTGCTGAAACTTCCATCTTGATGGAGAAGGGGCTGTCTGCCTCTGTTGTTGATACCATGGTAAAGGCTAGGAAGAAGTCGTCTTCTTCCATTTACTATAGGGTTTGGCGTGCCTACATTGACTGGTGTGAGTTTAAGTCTCTTCCCTGTCGTGTGTTCTCTATTCCCAGGATCCTGGAGTTCCTGCAGCATGGGTTGGAGCTGGGGCTCCAACTCAGTACTCTGAAGGGTCATGTCTTTGCCCTGGCTGTTTTCTTCCAGAGGTCCTTTGCCCAGCATTCTCTGATCAGGACTTTTTTCCAGGGGGTTGCTCATGTGCGTCCCCCACGTAAGCCTATGTTGCCTGTTTGGGATTTGAACTTGGTCTGGTCTGCCTTGCAGGGTGTTCCCTTTGAACCTGTGCAGGAGGCTGCCCTGGCCATTCTTACTCTCAAAGTTGTCTTCTTGGTGGCTATCACCTCTGTTAGGCATGTATCTGAGTTGGCGGCGCTTTCCATTCAGCCCCCCTACTTTGAGAGACACCAGGACAAGGTGGTGTTTCGCTTCAAGACTGATTTTTTCTGCCTAAGGTTGTGTCTGCCTTTCATTTGAATCAGGACATTGTTATTCCTTCCTTGTGCCCTAATCCTAGTAATGCTAAGGAGAGGGTCTTGCATTCTTTGGATGTGGTTATATGTCTGAAGTACTATCTGGTGGCTACAGCAACTTTCAGAAAAACTGATGCTCTTTTTGTGGTTCCTTCTGGTCCTAGGAAGGGTTTGGCTCCTGCCAAATCTACTATCAGCAAATGGATCCGTCAGACTGTGATTCAGGCTACCTGTCTGCAAACTGCCTGTGCCATCCGAGAGCCAAGTTGCCAGCTATCTAGGCCATAAAGGCCCCAGTACCCTTATTACTTCAGCCACACTTTAGATAGTGGATGGTCCACAGGCCTTGAGCAGTCCCCTGGTGGTTGCAGCCTTGGTAAAGGGTGGACAGAGGGCAGATAGGAAACAGGGTATGCACAGCAACTGCACACACGCTAAACACAGTGATGCAAAGAGCAGGAAGACTTAAGCACAGCTGGGAAACAGAGATACTAGCAGGGAGCCTGAAAGGATCATATAGTGAGCAGGGTTACCTGGTTTCTCACAGACAGGATAAGCAGGAGGCTGGATATGTGGCTCATGAGGACTAGAACAGTGAATGGTCCAGTACAAAAGGCAGTGTTACACTACTAAAAAACACATGGGCAGAGGAGCCAGAGTCTCACAGACACATAACAACCAACAGTACATCGCCAGTTCAGGCACTAACAATGACACTTCAATAGTACAGATTAGTAAATAAACAACCTGGGAAGGTTGATTAGGCCCTGGAGAATATATATTTTCTCTGGATTCAGCCTTTAGTAAGTAACCATTTAAACAATTCTTGTTTCGTATCAATCATTCAGTGGTACCAGTCTATTGTCAAACTGTTGTAACATTCCTGATGGGCAGCTTGACATACTCAACATTATTCAGATGGTCTTGCCCTTCCACACTTTTGGTTTCAATTATAGTTGTATTGTTTCCCCAATTACTTCTGAGATGAGGGGCAGGCAGCCACTCTGCTTGCTTAGCTTCTCTTTGTCGCACTGACATCAGTACTGCAAAGAAGCTGAATGGGTTGAGTGCACCAAGGGGCACATCCACATTTGCCTCTAGCTGAATGGCCTGTGCCAGCCATTCACAAATGTCTGCCGTGGGGGCACGCCTAGCTAAAGCTACTGTTTTGCCACTGCACCCACATGTGCAGTGGGACCGGCAGCTAGGTGAGCTAATGAGGCAAACTCTGGGGTTCCACACAACAGGGGATCTTAAACAGGATGTCCTGGGGTGATTGGTAAAAGGGACCTGGAATAAAAATTTTGACTTGCTCACTTTAATTTTGTGTATAGTAAATATTGATCTGCTTTATAAAATGTGGCTACCATTGCTGACAGGGCTAGCTGAAGCGATGGGCAATATGCACGTGGCATTCAACTATCAGAGCAAATTCCCAGACTATGTGTGCCATGCACCCTGCACAATTAAGAGAAAATTCTACATAAATCTCAAGTATTCTGCATTTCGCCACAGCTATTTTTTCCGTCCCCAGCACACTGCTATATCTAAAGCCTAGATAGCAGATTAGAGATTAAATACAGCTTTATAGATTGGAGTAGTTGATTTGTAGAATGGAGTCTCGGCAGACAATACGAAATAGAGAATTAAAGGCAGCAAGGGATCTACCACCTATAATTTAATCCTTAAAGATCAACAAACTGCAAACCTGTGGCCAATAAATTGTGCCCTGAAGCGGTTAAACATATTTATTATATCTATCTGCAAAGTACGGTAAGGGAACGATCTTCTCAGCAAGCTATCATCTCCAAAGTAATTGACAAAGGGGTGGAGGGCTGAACGCAGTTTGAAATGAGTTTGTCAATTCTCCGTGCTTGGCGTACATGTCTGCAGAGGGGGCAGTTTATGAGCCTAGCCTTTCTTACCCAGCATACTTCATTGAGAATCATGCACTATGACAGCCCTGAAGGTCACAGCAGAATTTATTTAGCGCACATCGCTCAGCAAGATCTTTATTCACATTTCTGTCCTCTGGAAATGAGCAGGAACCATTTTAAACAGATTTATGGGTATAATTCATGCTCGACTTGGTTGTATTTCAAGACATTTAATATGCTTTACATGGTGTATATTTAAGCAGCACCGCTTAATAATGTTGTTTTTTATTATATATTTATTTCAAGCTGTTGGAGCTGTAAGGCATGTTACGCTCTGCAGGCTGATGGTAGCATTTTATTAAGTATTTAGTCACGTGTCGCCATTGAGGAAACAAGGGAGCTTATTTGGCAAGTCTTGGCGTGCTGGACACTTGTGGACAATGAATTTGTACCAGTTGCATTGTTAGTATGGTTTACAGAGATGTTTATATTGTCGTCATACCACATATTCAGCCAGGATCCCAGATCATAGTTTTGCTTAGATTACCCAGGTTGCTCTGGACATGTGGGGGGTATTAGGGGGCTAGGGCAGTGCAATATTACTGACTTACCAGCTTCATATACTGGTATCTGCCAGTAACAAAAACTGCCATTCATTGTGTGTGATTCCAATATTGGAGTCGATTCAGAGCCTGGTGAGAATTCTCACTCCTTCTTTTTAGGAGAGAAGATTGCCATTCACTTTCATTATATACTTTGAGGCAGATTCAGAGCCAGGTGAAAATTTACACCTGGTAGACCGTGAACGTGAATGGCAGTTTTCTCTCATAAAAAAGTGAGTTTTCTCACCAGGTTCTGAATTAATCCCATTATGTTTTTTTTTTTGCAAGTGTAGGTGTTTTATTTCAATATTTTTACTGAGAGTTTACATTTTTCTTATTTCAGAGTTCCAAAGAGCATTTAAAATGGTTAGTCAGAAAATATAAGAGAATGTCCCCATCCCAAATGCAAAATGGAATGCGAGGTTTGGGCCCTGATGTCCAAAGATGTTACATAAAGCCTCTACTAGCCTGCTACATAAAGCCTCTACTACTAGTATTGGTCCATGGTGGGAAGTCCATATATTCTGAGATTCCCAAATGGCTAGAATTTTTTTTTTTGTAACGAGTTTTTCTTTAAAAAAGCCATTGATTCTGGATTTCACCTTTGCTAAGTGAACAAACGTGTAAGTATTGGACATAGTATAGGCCCTCTCCCCTAGTGTATTCTACTATGACAATGTATTTGTGCATTTCTGTCAGATCTGACTCCTAATGATCATGAATTGTAAGTTGCTTGTTTTATCCTGTTTGTAAATCCTCATTTTACAGTGCCATAGAAGATAACACTTTATAAATAAAAAATAATAATAATAAAACCTGAAGGACACCCCCCTTGTCAGTACATCCAATAAAGCAGGCATTCAGGTGGTGCAAACAGAGCCGTATTGGCCAGGGATGCACATCCTTCAGCCGAACTGCTGTTAGTTTTGGCCCCCAGCATCTCCACTCGAAGTAGAACAATAGGACAATGCATCCCTTAGACCCCAAAAAAGGTTGTGCACTCCTTTCATAGGAGCATTCAATCATTAGGAGATTGATTTAGCACTTAGCAGTAACTTTCCAAGTGTTGGACCAGTCCTCATTGGTTTGGTATCATTGCCATGGTTCCTCATTTAAAGATGCATATAGGGATAAGATAAGGCCTGCGCACAAGGTTCTTTAGAACAGGGGTCCCCACTCCTCTCCACAAGGCCCACCAAGAGGCCAGTGATTAGCGCGCAGACAGAGCTATTGAGACAGCTATGTGGTGACCCACATGACCTGTTGGTGGGCTTTGAGCAAAGGTTTGGGAAGCTCAGAATGAGACCATTTCTTGTGTAGCATTTCACCTATAGAAATCGATAAGGGTAATGCAGTTAGGGGAGTCTGGTCACTTGACCCATACTTCATAGTGAAATGTTGGACTGTAACATAATACAGAAGAGCGAACACTCATGTACAGGTATACAACTTTTTTCACAAATCTATCAAGCATATGTTTAGGCCTATGGGTCCTAGCTACATATGTGATGGCAAAGATGGTGAAATGGTGATGCTAAATTAGAAGTGGGAGCACCAAATGACATTAAAGCAGAACAAAAAACAGTGCGACCAGCCCCTGGGGCATCCCAAATCAGGGTGCCCTTCTGTGGTAACCCCCCACCACCACCACCAGAGGATTGCTACAAAACTCACCATTTCCAGCAGGAGCAGGCGCTTCCCCAGCATTATTGGGCTGTGCGTGCCTTCCCCCCTTTCTGGTTGGCTGGGGACGTCCCCCCCCTGCTCGGCATGTGGCCGCTTGTGCTCCAGTTGCCACAAACAAGAGCCATTTGCCAAACATTACCTATGCTAGGCAAATGGCTCTGATTGCGGAGTCCGCTCATTTGCCTTAGGACCAGGGAAAGGTGAGTTTTACCACTTCAAAGCGGAACAAAACACTGGGCGGCCGGCCCTGCAGTTTAAAAGACTGGAGCATCCCAAATGAACAGCGACAGTGCCAGCCACCAGTCTTGTATGGGCCATTTTAGGCTGCCATAGGCCACTGCCAGCAGCATAAATTCCCCCCCCCCCAATTATAGGCCATATAGTAATTGGGAAAGGTAGGTGGGTGAAGGGTTGGTCATGGTGCTGTCTGCCCCCATTATAGTGGCAGGCAGCACAAGCCCTTCACCCGCCTTTCCCAATTTCCTATGGCATGTAATAGAATTCCAATACCTTTCCTGCTCTAATGGTGCATGCGCCATCTCTCATTCAATAAGAGTACTTTACCATGTTTACATCCTTTCGGCTCTGAATGGGCAGCGGGGAAAGCCACATCCCGACATAATGCTATTAAGATAGGCTGGGGCAGTCGCGCGCATGACCAGGGATGCATGGGATGCTGAAGCGTGCGCTCACCATTCAAATCTGTGGGAGCCGCCTGCTGAATTACATCATCATCTCATTGGACAAGAGCCTGTCCGTGTACTATTTGAGCGTGGAAAGGTGAGTTGTAGTGGGCAACCTGGGGGTTTTACACTGTGGGGCATCCCAATTTAGGATGCCCCAGGGCAACAGAACAAAATCAGCCACATAGTGATTATCTTCTCCTCCAGCCTGATGCCCCGCCCACCTTACTGGTGTGGAGTGGAGCATTACAGCTGGGAGTAGTGTATTCATCCAGGGGATCCCCTTCTGTGAGCTTTGGGGCCCCAAATGCTGCAACGTAAAAAAAAGTGGGCCACTTGCAGGTGTGTTTTTGGGCCCCAGATTGAGCTTGGGGCCCTTGGCATTTGCCTGAGATGCCTGGGTGAAACGCCGGCCCCGGGTGTAAATATATGATATATATATTTTTATAATGAGGTTAAAAAAATGTGCATTGTCATTCTTGGAATGTGCGGAGTGTGGTGAAGATAGTGGCTCGTTCACAAGAAAAGATTCATTTTGGTGGAAATAGATCTACATCTCTGTGTCCCTCAAGCAAATGTACATAGACTGCTTCATCCTGAAGAGTGACGTCTTACTGGACACATAATCCATAATGGTCAGACCCTGCTATTGATTAGTGCTCATGTCATGAAGCCCATTGTGGTCCCCTTTGAGCCTGAGCTCCTACACGTAACATAGGTCTGTACAGAAGGCATTCGCTGTTAATTAGAAACAAAATCCATACAATTATACTAAATAAGCTGCCTTTCATTTAATACTCCAGTTGTCGTTAATGGTTGCAAATAAAGGCATGTCTAGTAATATAACCTGTTTTATTGTCATGTCTAATATGGCTGCTTGGACTCCTTGCTTGTAGACATCCAGTATTAGCAGAACGATAATGGCTGTTGGACTTAGTGGGTCAAATAGAGGACGGTGGCTTACATAAATTCCCCAAAAATGTGTATATATATATATATATATATATATATATATATATATATATATATTCACAATAGTGCCACATTTACTTATCAGTGTGATGTCTTTAGTCCACAGAAAACAGTGATGCCAAGCATGACTCCGCAATATTGGGGACTGGGACATTCGATTTGTTTGCAGAAGAGAAGGAAGTGGATGTTGAAACAATGCCGACTGCCATCAAATACCTAGACGATAACTCAATCGCCCACCCTAATGTAAGCTTTATTATATAATCTATAGAAAGGATCAAAATGTAATATCAACATACCTTTAACCTGGCTGTTGTTTCAACAGCATTGCATAGGTGGCCTCTTCTTTTTTTCATCTTTATAGCCCTTTTCCACAAATCAATTTGCAAATGAAAAATCGTTGCATTACATTTGTTTGTTGCAAAAATTATAGAGTTCTCTTGCTCAGTTGAAAAATGGTCAGTTTATCTGTTGGAAATTCTCCATTTCTTACGAGTGGGTACATTTCCCAATAGTATTGCTCCACTAGAGGCAAGTACTGCACAATATACCCTCCCAACACAGAAGGTAGTGACAGAAATTCTTAGGGGAAAAAAAGAAAAACCCTATTAGCACACTACTACACTCCCTTTTTGTGTGTATCTAACTGACAATATGTTTTCTTTTTACCCCAGCACCCTCTTTTGGACTAGGCAAAACAATATCTTTCTAGCCTCAATAAAGGACAGACTCGGGTTGAACTTGGATAATGTATATGTCAGAAGTGCTGTGGGTTGTTTTACTGTTATGTGCTAGTTCTGGCTTTGGTCATCGGGCACACCGCTGCAAGGAGAGAAGGGCTACAACAGGGATACACAGCCTGTGGCCTGGGGCCACATGCAGTCCACAGGGCCCTCATTTGTGGCCCTGACACATCTTTTTATCTCTGCTCACCTCTCCTCCACATACCTCTGCCCACCTTACCTCTACTCATCTCACCTCATCCTGCCTAACATCAGCCCACCTTATCTTTCCCACCTCACCCATGCCCACTTCTTTCCATCTTGCCCCTGCTCACTTCTTTACACCTAACTTCTTACCACTTCTTTCAATCTTACCTTTGCTTACTTCACCTTTACCCATCTCCCCTCTTCCCACCATATATCAGACCATGGGGTTCGATTTAGGGCCTGGTGAGAAAACTTGCTTCTTTTAGGAGAGATAGTTACCATTCACTTTTATTGTCTGCCATTACACCCGTTTTCTCTCCTTTCTCTCCTAAAAAGAGAGTGAGAATTCTCACCGGGCTCTGAATCAACCCCCATGTCATCTTCTCCTGCTTCATCCCTGCCCACTTCTTTCCACCTTATCTCTTCCTTGCCTTCGCTCTCCTCACCACTGCTCATTTCTTTCCACCTCGCCTACCTCTACCCACCACTTACTACTCCTCTTCACTTCACCTCTTGCCACCTCACTTCTGTTCACCTCACCTTTACCTGCCTCATTCCTGCCCACTCCTTCTTGCCTCACTTCTGCCCACATCTGCATAAACTTCTTGTGTTTCCTCTGTAAGGGCAATGCAAGGGAAAATGCTGCACATTATTTTTAATGGACCAGTTCACAAAAAAAAAGCGACTCCGCTTTCCAGCCCAGCACACCGAGCATTGGGGCTGGTAATCCAGGGCTCAAGGGCCAAACTGCCAGCTCTTATGTCCTACACTACAGGTCTGGTTTGAGTGAGACACGCCTCAGGGAAATGTGGCGTTGAATTGGGAGCCTTCTCATTCTGATACTACTAGCTACACACTGAAGTTATCCTGTCCTATCCCAGACATGTGGTGTCTGTCTTCTGGTAGAAGCTGTCCTGAGATTCAGGTATAATAATTCAAAGAAACTGCAGAAAAGTATTTTACCATAAAAGCTACATTTTTTTTTTAACTGTGCAAGTCATAAAAATGCAGTCAAATGAAATGGTTGCTTTGAAATGCATTCCAAGTTTTACTCCTTAGACTATTTGTCTACTGAAAATACTTAGTTGAAATAGCAACATGACATGGTAACATGGTAATGCTCCACAAAGAAAAAAATCATCTTTAATATGCCTTTTAATTGTTTACCAAAATATTGGTTTTGTTTCACAGCTCTATATTGAAAAGGCTGAAGCTGAAGAGAAGTGGGTTAAAAGACTGACGTCTCTTCGCCAAGAGAAACTGATGAGTAGCCCTGTAGCCTAACTTCACGTTATATGTTTTATCTCTTGTCACCAAGTTTTAATACAGTTTGTTCAATAAAAATTTACCCCCAGACTGGTGTTACCTGGTCTCTGTGGTGAAACACAATGGCCACATGTTGATTGTACACAGTGCACTTTATTTCCAATATAAACATTGCTTCTAATACATGTCAACTCTATATGACTGTGTCCCCAACTGTATGCAGAATGTGGTAAGTGGTTATATTGCTTAAAGGGATACAGAAGGCAAAGGCAAATGTTAGCCCATTGTGTCGTGCTATGTCTGGCACTGTATTTATTTTTTACGTTGAAGCAGAAATAGCCAAGATATTGAGGTTTACATTTTAAGAGCCTTTCCCCAATATTGATAAAAGGACTAACAGGTAGTAGTAGTAGGGTAAATATAAGATATATTAAGATATATGTTAATTTGTTCTGTTACAACAAAACTGTCTAACAACGACAGGTTGCAGTGCTCCCCATAAGCTGTATATATTGTAACTGAAAGCATCAAAGCTGGGGGTGGGGCTGCTTGGCCAGGGAGCAATATGGCCGACTGCATCCAGTTCGTATTATTTTGAATATTGGGCGAAGACTTTAGTAACAAAAAAAAAAAAAAAAACACATACTGTGTAAACTTCCCTCTGCGTAAAGGATCACTTTTCAATATAGGGATTGAGTATTTTTGAGGGGCCCACTATGACTACTATGGGGCCCTGTGAAACCTGTGTACACCTTCAGGTTATACATGGTCAAACATGTAATCAGTCGGGCACTACACAGTTAATGAATTTCGCCACGTATCGGGAGTTGGAGCACTAGTGCAGTTGCAGGACTTTGAGCTGAGGGTCATACAGAAGCTGTTGGATGCAGAGAGACTCTACAAAAGGAGTGGTAACTAATGGTGAGAATTCTGAAGACTACGGTACCTGGCACTGGTAGTCAGAGGGTACAAGAGAGTCAGCAACCCAGAAAGGTTACTGTGACCATAGCACGGGGGGGTGGAAGAGGAAGGAGGTTGAGATATATGGTGAGTATACCCTACTGTTTCAGTAGTAATTTGGTACTTCTGGCCTATTGGCTCTTAAGGGGAAAAGGGGGGTAGGGTCCACTAGGGCTCCTGTGGGTTTTTTGTACTTTTGGGGAGGGTGGTGGATCCTAGAGTACCTTCTATTCACTCACTGATGTTTATCATTGCACACATTTTCACTATATCCAGTCCAGGTCGTCCCAGAAGTAATGACATGTGGGTATTCCACAGCTAGGTGGCGCTCAACTGCAAGATCAAAGCGGTCGCTCCTCCCGGCCCCCCTATAAAAACAGATGTCTCACTATGATTTCCCAGTGTTCATCTTGCAGTCTGATGCTAAGGATCGTTTTTGGATACTCTCTCCTGGATACTGCAGCTGAGTGGAGCCTCCTAGCCCGTCGGCCGCTGCATCCTTATTCCCACTGTTCCCGTGGGACCAGTTCTGCCTCCCAGCCTTGGCTGATCGAGATGGTGAAGGTAGGGTGAACGCCGGGGTCAGGAGTTGACAGAGCTAGGCTCTGGGCCGCAGACCCTGACTAAAGGGTAGCCGGCCATAGGCGATGTTGTGCCTATAGGGGGGGGGGAGGAACCACTCTATGCCCACGGTTTATTCCCTTTCCCACAAACTTTATTATCTGTGGTGTCATTTACGGTTTTGTGCAATACTGTGTCTCCTTCGCATACACTTGGTATGGATATGCCCCTTTTTTCTTGCTTGGACATACTTACCTCCCTTGTTCCCTCGGCTCCTTCTCCTCTCCCCCCTCCATCTTGGACTGCGCTGCTTGGCAGAGGCATTTGTGTTTCTGAGGCCGCGGCCTCTGTTGCACTGTGTGCGCGCTTGCGCTGCCGCCCGACGACTGTGGGGGCCCCTCCGTGGGCTGCCTTGTGTCTCTGGCCTTGTCCCTCACATTCTGTCAGCCCCATTTTTGGGAGGAGGGCGCCCTAATGAGCTAGGGACTTTATCTGGGCGGGTGAAGCTCTGCCCCATGTGCGGTGTCAGTCCTCTGGGTGGACTCAGCACGGTTTGTGTCACTTGCTCCAGGAGCATCTATTTGGAGCACGATCGGGCGGGCATATCAGCCCCTAGCCCGTTATTGCCTACAACCTATCCAGATCCCCCGCTACTGTATTCAGCCCCCAGCAAGGAGGAAGCCGGCAGGGGGCCCCATGTTAATTTGGCCGGGTGGCCAGCCTTGAGAGACAGATCTTGACCTTGAGCGACACCAAAGTGGATTCCCCTGTGTCGGGATTATCTAACACTACGCGTGATCCAGCTGATAGGCGTATGGATCAGCTAATTTGTCATGCCTTTGCTGGTGCTGGTTTTCGCCCTGTGTGTGCCACGGCTATTGTCTCCTTAGCCATCAGAAAGAAGGTGAGACGTCTTGTGGATATTGCTAAGTCTCGCAAGAGGGCGGAGGAGTATAAAGAACTCAAAGCTTGCGTGGAGTTTATTGCCTTTGTTGCCACTGCCATGGGCGATGGTGTCCGGCTCGGTGCCAGGGTTTCAGCCCTGCTTGTTGCGCTCCATCGCTCGCTCTGGTCGCGGCAATGGTCGGCTGATGCCGCGGCCAAGAAGTCGCTCACTAGTATCCCCTTAGTGGGGCACAGGTTGTTCAGGGAGCGTCTGGACCTCCTGGTTAATGATGGTAGACTCCCTCAGCGGCGGAAGCCTGCGCGGCCCTTTCGGGGTTCTTCTGCCTATCGCTCCTTTCGAGGGGGAAGAGGCTCTTCATTTTCAGGTGGCCGCAGAGAGTTTTGGGAACATGGTAGGTCCCGCGGTCGACCCAATCCCTCCTGGGGATCCAAGTCCAAGCCCCCTACCAAGGCCCCTCAGGCATGAGGAGGCGCCCTCACCCATCCGGGTGGGGGGACGGCCTCTGCTATTTGCTCACGTCTGGAGACAGCGCGTCTCAGATCGGTGGATTCAGGAGGTGGTGTCCTCCGGTTACAAAATAGAGCTGGCAGTCAGGCCGCCCTCAAGATTTCGAATATCCCAGAACCCAGTGCAGGCACAGGACCTGAGAATGGCCGTGCAACACCTCCAGCGGTTAGGGGTGATTTGTCCTGTGCCTCGTCAGGAACAGGGCCAAGGCCTCTACTCCAATCTCTTTACAGTTCCCAAGAAGGACGGTACATTACGCCCTATCCTGAACCTGAAGGGTCTCAACAGGTTTGTAAGAGTCAGGCATTTCCACATGGAAACCTTACGGTCGGCGGTGAGCTCGCTTCGGCCCGGCGACTTCATGACCATGGTGGACATCAGGGATGCCTATTTGCACATCCCGATATTCCAGGGACATCAGAAGTTCCTGAGATTTGCTCTGGAGGACCACTATTACCAGTTAGTGGCTCTGCAGTTCGGGATATCCTCAGCCCCCCTGGTTTTCACCAAGGTGCTGGCAGGCATCATGGCTCTTCTGAGGATTCAGGGCATTCGTGTGCTGCCTTATCTGGACGATTTACTGATTGTGGCTCAGTCCCTTCAGCAGGCCGAGAGTGACACACGGATGGTGTTATCAACTCTAGAGCTCTAGAGACCTTCGGATGGGTAATCAACTACCCCAAGTCTTCGTTCATTCCCTCAATGGTGAGGTCCTTCCTGGGCATGACGTTGGACACCTCTCAGGTCAAGGTTTTCCTTCCACAGTAGAAGGTGTTGGGCCTTGTTGTCTTGTCAGCGGCCGTCGCTACGTCTGGGGATGAAACTGGTGGGCCTGTTGGTGTCATGCTTCAAGGCAGTGCCCTTCGCCCAATTTCCATATGAGACCTCTTCAACTGAACCTGTTGGCCGGCTGGGACTGGAGGCAGGAGTCGCTGGAACGGGAGTTCTCACTGTCCCCCCTGACCAGACAGTGCCTTGTGTGGTGGATGGACCCCAGAAAGCTGTTGGTGGGCAATTCCTTTCTGACTCCCCGGTGGGAGATAGTTACCATGGATGCCAGTCTGACTGGCTGGGGAGGCGTTTGGCAGACACAGAAGATCCAGGATCAGTGGGGCCCGCAGGAGAACCACTTGCCCATAAATCTCCTGGAGCTGAGAGCAATCTGGCGGGTGCTTCTTCACTTGACTCCAAGGGGTCGTGCGATCCATGTTCGCTCGGACAATCAGACCGCTGTCGCATACATCAATCACCAGGGTGGGACTCGGAGCAAGCGAGCCCTCAAAGAGGGCAGAGGAGAATGTTCCCTGCATCTCAGCGGTTTACATCCCCGGGGTAGAAAACCAGGAGGCAGATGCCCTGAGCAGGAATGCCTCACGCCTGGGGGAATGGTCCCTCAGCAACAAGACCTTTCACGCTCTGTGTCTCCGCTGGGGTCAGTCGGACATGGATCTGTTTGCGTCCAGGCATAATCACAAGCTCCCAAGGTTCGTCTCCCTGTCAAGAGATTCTCTGGCCTTTGCCACAGACGCTCTAGCAATTCCTTGGATGGAGTTCGGCCTCCTTTATGCATTCCCTCCGTTTCCACTCCTGGGCCGTGTGCTGCGCAAGATGGCCTAGGAGGGGGTACCAAACATCCTGGTGGCGCCTCGCTGGCCGAGGTGTTAGTTTGCAGACATAGTTCAGATGTCAGTGGATCGTTACATCATGCCCGACGACCCAGGGCTTCTCACACAGGGGTCGCTGCGGCACCCCAATTTACAGACGCTGGCTTTGGTGGCCTGGCTATTGAGACCTCAATCCTGATGGAAAAGGGCCTGTCGGCCACGGTTAAGCTTACCATGATTCAGGCACGGAAAAAGTCTTCTTCCATGATATATTACAGAGTTTGGCAAGCCTATATTGCTTGGTGTAAATCCAAGAGTCTCCCTTGTCGCACATTCTCTATCTCTAGGATCTTGGAGTTTTTACAACACGGTTTAGACTTGGGTCTCCAGTTGAGCACCCTCAAGGGCCAGGTCTCTGCTTTGGCCATCTTTTTCCAGAGATCCTTTGCCAATCATAGATTGATCAAGACCTTTTTCCAGGGTGTTACCCATGTACGTCCACCACGTAAGCCTGTATTACCGGTGTGGCACTTGAATTTGGTATATTCTTAGTATACAGTACGTCCTGCTCCAAATATAATACTTAAAATCGGGTTATACTCCGCCAGATGGTGCTGGACTCCGGAGACATCGAAAATAGGCTCCTCCCGGCCCCTCAAATACCCAGGGCCCTCCCACAAATCCCCAGAATTTCTCTGCAGTCTGGCTGCGAAGGACGAGAAATTGGCTCTCTACTCGCAGGTGAGCGGGGTTATTAACCTGCGGCCCTGTAGGACTATTCCCACCAGTTCCACTAGTATTATGCCTCCCAGCCTTGGCTGCGCTGGTCGGGTGAGGGTAGGCAGCACCGCTGTTAGGTGCTTAGGAGCGCTGCTCCACCGCAATGCCCCACCAAAGGGTAGGCGGTTCAGGCTTATGGTGAGCCTCTATGGGATGCCCCTCCTGCACTATTGCCCCTTGCCCCTGCCTATTGGTGGGCCCTATATTCTTAGTATACAGTACGTCCTGCTCCAGATAGATTACTTACACTTGGGTTATCCTCCGCCAGATGGCGCTGCACTGCAGAGACATGTAAAACAGGCTCCTCCCGGCCCCTCAAATACCCGGGGACCTCCCAGATTTCTCTGCAGTGCTTACTGCAAAGACATGAAATTATCACTCTGTCGCAGGTGAGCGGGGCTATTAAAGCCTGCGGCCCTGTTGGACTATTCCCACCCGTCCTTGATGTGATGTGCCTCCCAGCCTGGGCTGCGCTGGTCGGGTGAAGGTAGGCAGCTTCTTGTGTGCTTAAGGAGCGCTGTTCCACCGCAGTCCCCCACCAAAGGGTAGGCGGTATAGGCTTTATGGGATGCCCCTCCCGCATTATTGTCCCATGCCCCGGTAGAGGTGGGCCCTGTACAAAGGGCCGCCATCCTCCCTCATTCTCCCCGTAGCCCTCGGGAGGAAAAGAAGGGGGGGGTGTGTGGATGTCAGTGTATTGTGATTACATGCATATGGCCCTCTTTGTAATGTCTGCTTGGACTGGTATATGTGGTGTCAACCGCCGCGCTGACTTGTCTTTTTACACTGTAAATGCCGCCACCGCCGCGCGCGCCTTTTCCTTCATTCGGATGTTCCGCGCCGGGCGGCGGCGTTACCTCCGATGCTTCTGCGTCCTCATTGGCTGCTTGTCTGTTGGACTTCGCGCTCTTCAGGGGGGCGGGGCCTGGCATGGCGCGCCCCGTGTCACGGCTCGCTCTGGCCCGCCCTTTGAGGTACTCGGCGCCATATTGTCTGGTCGCGCGCACGTGTGACGTTCTTACTTGCCGTGGTCCATAAGTGCCCTCGCGGGCGGCTTTATAATTCACTGTAGTGTGTTTCGGTTCTGACACCCTTCTTATCATTGTGTCTTTCAGAGGGTGAATCCATTGGCTTCTCCCGGCCCGGTGTAATTGATAGCGGGCCTTGTAAAATTACTCCCACTCCCTAGCGGGTCATTGGGACATCCAGGGTTGCTTTATAGCATCAATCCCTACTGGCATATTATGCCTAATAATCACCATATGGAGGCATCTAAGGATAATGTGACCGGGGTCCCTTTGGGACAAGACCGCCGGTGTATGGCGTGTGGACAACCTCATGCTGATGCTGACAAGGCATGGGTCTGCGTACCCTGTGCTGAGCAAGCGCTGGCTTTGCAATCTGGCCTGCCAGTGGCTGCACCTCGTTTCACTTCACCTTCTCCCCCAAGCTTAAATCTCACTCCTGCTGAGTTGCATACAAGTGGGGATTCTCAGCCTGATGTGTCTTCTGGACTACCTACTGCTGAGCAGATTATTGCAAGGTCCTTAGCGCGTAAGGGCCCTGGTAAGAAGCGGCACCTGACGCCTTATGATACTGTTTTCCTTATGGGATCTCAGGAGTTTATGAATCTGTGTGGCTATACCCCTTCTGATGAAGGAGAGCTCTTTTCTGAGACAGGCTCATCTGATGAGAGACCAAGGGGTCATGACGATTCTGGCTCTGACCCCTGGGCCCCGGATGACACTGACAGATTATTGACCCAGATCTTTGAGGTTCTGTCTATCTCTCTCCCTGGTGAGGCTCCCAGGCAAAGAGGGGAGCGCTTCCATACAGCAACATCAAGTTTGGAATTCCTAGAGCAGGCTCACTTCCATTCCCTGGTGCTCAAGGAATGGGAGTGCCCTAGTAAACTTCCCGGGGTCCCAAGGGATTGGTATAGGAAGTATCCCTTTCCACCTGAGGTGGTTAAATGTTGATCATTCCCCCCGAGGTGGATGTCCCGATAATTGGGCTATCTAACGCCCCTGTCATACATCCCCCTGATTCTACTACTCTGCGGGATGCTGAAGACCGGCGCATTGACCTGCTGGCCTTCCACGCCTTTGCATGTGCAGGGACGGCGCTGCGCCCGGTCTGTGCCTCTGCCATTACTGCTGTGGCCACTAGAACCCTCATCAGAAATATGCTTGATAGTGCCTCTGATGATCTTCCTTGTGAGGTGTTTAATGCACTCTCCAGTTGTGATGTGTTTATACATTTTGTTCTAGTAGCATTGGATGACACCATCAGAATGTGTTCAAGAACGTCTGCCCTCGTGGTGGCTATACGTCGCTTGGTCTGGCTGCGACAGTGGGGTGCTGACAATGCTGCAAAGAAGGCCCTTACTGGGCTCCCCTTTTAAGGGGCTACGTCTGTTTGGGGCCCGTCTAGACCTGTTTGGTAGGAGAGGTAAGTTACCCCAGCGCAGACGGCTGTCTCGGGCCCTTCGGGGCCAGGGCCCCCCTTCCACCCCCCACCATGGTGTTAAACAGGAACCAGGGGTGTCCTTTGTGGGGGCTCGTGCAGCTCCCTGTCCCAGGTGCAGAAGACAACACCCTGGCTCCTCTGGGGGGGGGGGGGGGGGGGCTATGCCCAAATCCAAGTCCCCTCAAGCATGATGGGGCGCCCTCACCCGCCTGGGTGAGGGGACGGCTGCGGCGCCTTGCTTAAGTCTGGAGGCATCACGCCTCAGACCGGTGGATTTAGGAGGTAGTGTCCTCCGGATACAAGATGGTGTTTGCTGTACGCCCTCCCCTAAGATTATCTGGTCCCGGGTACTCCTGGTCCCTGCTTCTGCTCAGGTGCTGGCGCAGGCCGTGCAAAGTCTGCTGGGTTTGGGGGTCATTTGCAGATTTCCCTTAACAGACAGAGGCAAGGGACCCTACACCAACCTTTTCAGAGTTCCCAAAAAAGATGGGTCAGTCTGGCCCATTCTGGATGTACAGATCTTCAGCAAATTGTCAAGTACAGGCGTTTTCCTCTTGGAAACTCTGCGCTCGGCCATCTGCTCCTTGCGACCCGGGGGCTTCATGCCGTTTGTGGATATCAATGATGCTTACTTTCACATCCTTGTGTTTTCAGGACACCAAGATTCCTTAGATCCACGTTGGAAGATCAACACTGCCAATTTGTGGCCTTGCCATCTGGCCTCTCTTCAGCTCCCAGAGTGCTCACCAAGGTGCTGGCGGGAGTGATGTCTCTGATGAGGCCAAGGGGCGTCCGTGTGCTGCACTACCTGGAAGTCCTCATCACTTCCCAGCCTCTACATCTGGCAAAGTTGGATACTCAGCTGGGGGTGTCCATCCTGGAGTTGTCTGGATGGGTGATCAGCCACCCCAAGTCCTCACTTTCCCCTTCCTTGGTAACTTCATTCCTAGGAATGAATCTGGACACAGTTCAGGCAAGGATATTCCTTCCTCAGCAGAAGGTGGATAATCTGCTTACACAAGTTCAGTTCCTCCTTGCTGTCCCCGTCCCTTCACCAGGCAGGGGATGCAGCTGGTGGGCCTGATGGTGGCGTGCTTTGAAGTGGCCCCTTGTGCTCAGTCCCTCTTGGGGCTTCTGCAACTTCTCCTATTGTCTGTATGGGACAAGGACCCAGCATCCCTGGACAGGGTCTGGGTGTCTTCCCCCCCTGGTGAGGAGGTCCCTCTTGTAGTGGATGGACTCAAGGAACCTATTGGGGGGCGGAACCTTCTTGCTCCTTCCTGGGAGACAGTCACCACGGATGCCAGTCTATCAGGTTGGGAGGGTTCTTCTGAAGGTCCCTGCAGTTCCAGGGGAGGTGGGGCCCTTAGGAGGCCTATTCACCTATCAATGTCTTTGAAGCTGTGAGCGTTCAGGTTAGTTCTGATTCGTTTGACTACTCATTTCAGGGCCTCCCTGCTCAGGGGCGCATGGTCACTCTGATGGCAGTTGCCTACATCAATCATCAGGGAGGGACTCGGAGCAAGAGGGTCCTCCAGGAAGTGTCTCTGATTCTGATCTGGGTGGAGGCCAATGTTCCTTGCATTTCAGCGGTATACATTCCGGGGGGGGGGGGGGGGGGTCCCTCTGCAATCACCGTTGGGGCCAACCTGATGTGGATCTGTTTGCGTTCCGTCACAATCACAAGCTCCCGGCCTTTGTCTCCCTGTCCCAGGATCCTCTGGCCGTGCCCATGGATGCCTTAGTAATGTCATGGCAGGACATTCAGTTTCTGTATGTCTTTCTACATTCCCCCTGCTAGGCAGGGTTCTGCGCAAGATTGCTCTGGAAGGGGTGCCAGTGGTTCTGGTGGCCTCAGGTGGTCAAGAAAAGTGTGGTTCGCAGATGTGGTGCAGATGGCAGTAGATCAGTGCTTTCTGCCTGGAGTGCCAGATCACTTAGCACCACTTACGCCATCCCAATTACAAACTCTGGCCTTGACGGCCTGACTGCTGAAACCTCCATCTTGATGGAGAAAGGCTTGTCTGCCTCAGTGGTGGATACCATGGTACAGGTTAGGAAGATGACTTCTTCTTCCATCTGTTATAAGGTATGGCGTACCTACATTGACTGGTTGAGTCTTGGTCTCTTCCCTGTTGGGTGTTCTCAGTTCCCAGGGATCTGGAGTTTTACTGCTTGGGTTGGAGTCGGTCTCTAACTCAGTACTTTGAAGGGTCAGGTTTCTACCCTGTCTGTCTTCTTGTTCAGCATTCCTTGATTAAGACTGCTTTTAGGGGGTTGCTCATGTGCGTTCCCCACGACAATCTATGGTCCCTGTTTTTGGGATTTGGAATTGGTCTTGGCCATTCTTACGCTCAAGGTTGTGTTTCTGGTAGCTATCACTTCTGTCCGGCATGTGTCTGAGTTGGCGGTGCTGTCCATTCAGCCCCCCTACTATGAGAGACATCAGGATAAGGTGGTGTTTCGTTTCAAACCTGACTTTCTGCCTAAGGTAGTGTCTGCCTTTCATTTGAATCAGGATACTGTTCTTCCTTCTTTGTGCCCTAATCCTAGCAATGCTAAGGAGAGAATTTTGCACTCTTTGGATGTGGTTAGGTGTCTGAAGTACTATCTAGTGGCTACTGCACCTTTCAGGAAAACTGATGCTCTTTTTGTGGTCCCTTCTGGTCCTAGGAAGGGTTTGGCTACTGCCAAGTCTACTATCAGCAAGTGGATTCGTCAGGCTGTGATTCAGGCCTACTCTGCTAAGGGGAAGAATCCTCCCTTCCGCCTTACTGCTCATTCCACTCGTGCTATTGGCTTTTCAGCACCAGGCTTCTGTTGAACAAGTTTGCAAGGCCGCTACTTGGTCCTCTGTTCATACCTTTTCAAAGTTTTATGTTAGGACCTCAGCTGATGCTGTTTTTGGACAAAAGGTTCTGCAGGCAGCAGTGGTTTAAACTGTCTGCTGCTGCCTTTTTTCTTGGGGATCCCACCCTACTTTATGGACACTGCTATTGGATGTCCCGATTGTAAGTTATATTTGGAGCAGGAGGTACTGTATACTAAGAATAATACAATTCTGTGATTACTCACCTGTAGAATTGGTATTATGAGTATACAGTACGTCCTGCTCCAACCCACCCTTGGTTTTGCATTATCTTGGATCCCCTGTATGGTGATTGTTATCATTGTTATAGTTGATAGTTTGGATTGTTTAATTCTCCCGGCTTCTCGTTAACTGCTTTTCAATGCTGGGGATTTGTGGGAGGTCCCTGGGTATTTGAGGGGCCGGGAGAAGCCTATTTTCGATGTCTCTGCAGTCCAGTGCCATCTGGCGGAGTATAACCCGATTGTAAGTATTATATTTGGAGCAGGACGTACTGTATACTCATAATACCAATTCTACAGGTGAGTAATCACAGAATTGTATTTTTCTGCTCTCCAGGGGCCTCCCTTCGAGCCTTTGTGCGATGTCGCATTGCCTATTTTGACCCTCAAGGTGGTCTTTTTGGTAGCGATTATCTCATTGCGTCACATGTCGGAGCTGGCTGTGCTTTGTATCAAGCCTCCTTATTTTGAGAGGCATAAGGATAAGGTGGTTTTTCGCTTTAAACCTGATTTTTGCCTAAGGTCGTGTCTCCCTTTCATCTTAATGAGGAAGTGGTCTTGCTTTCCTTGTGTCTAGCACCGACTAATTCTAAGGAAAGGACCCTCCATGCCTTGGATGTGGTCAGAGCCATCAAGTATTACCTGGTTGCGACTGAATCCTTCAGGAAATCGGATTTGTTCTTTGTTCTTACAGAAGGCTCTAGGAAGGGCTTGCCACCAGCCAAGTCCACTCTTAGTAAGTGGATCAGACAGGCCTTGGTGCAAGCATATTCTGCCAAGGGGAAGGAACCCCCTTTTCGGATCACAGCTCATTCTACCAGAGCTATTGGTGCCTCTTGGGCTTTTCAACACCAGCCATCTGTTGAACAAGTTTGTAAGGCCGCCACTTGGTCTTCAGGTCATACTTTTACCAAGTTTTACAAGGTTGATGTTAGGGCCTTAGCTGATGCTTTCTTTTGCCGAAAGGTGCTTCAAGCGGTAGTGACATGAACTACATGCTGTTCTGCACTGGGGATCCCACCCTAAGGGACACTGCTTTTGGATGTCCCACATGTCATTACTCCTGGGACGACCTGGACTGGATATAGTGAAAAATACAATTCTGTGAAACTCACCTGTAGAATTGTTTTTGAATATATCCAGTCCAGGTCGTCCCACCCCGCCCTTGTTTTCATTATCTCTGGTTTGCCTGTTATGGTGATTACCCTATTCTAAGTATACAGTACGTCCTGCTCCAAATATAATACTTACAATTGGGCTATCCTCCGCCAGAGGGCGCTGTGCACTGCAGACATGCAAAAACAGGCTCCTCCCGGCCCTTCATATACCCAGGGACCTCCCACAAATCCCCAGATTTCTCTGCAGTGCTGACTGCGAAGACATGAAGTATCACTCTCTCGCAGGTGAGCGGGGCTATTACAGCCTGCGGCCCTGTTGGACTATTCCCACCCGTCCTCCTTGATGATGTGCCTCCCAGCCTGGGCTGCGCTGGTCGGGTGAAGGTAGGCAGCACCATGTGTGCTTAACGGAGCCATGCTCCACCGCAGTCCCCCACCATAGGGTAGGCGGTTTAGGCTGATGGTGAGCCTCATAGTGGATGTCCCTCCAGCATTCTTGTCCCATGCCCCGCGTAGAGGTGGACCCTGTGTAGAGGGTCGCCGTCCTCCCTCGTTTTCCCCCGTACTTTGGAGGAAAAGAAGGGGGGGTGTGTATAGTCCATTGGCGGTCCCAGTGTACAGTATTGTCACGCTTATGGCCGTGCTTTTGCCTGATCGGCAACTGGGTGTCAGAGCCGCGCTGCTTTCCTCTGAATTTTTTCTTGCAATAGTCTACCGCACGTCCTGCGTTATTATGCTTCGTCTTGGGCAGGAAACTGATTTTTCGCATGCCTACGAGCGTTAGAATGGTGGTGGTGTATGAGACGTCATGAGTATCCACTAACCGATGCCTTTACTGGCACACTCTATGCTTAGCTTGCCGAGCCTTACACGGCTGCTTCAGAGTTTCGCGCTCTTTGGGGGAGGCGGGGACCCGGCGTGGTTCGCTCCGCGTCACGCCCAGTTTAGACCCCCCCTCCGAGGTTCAGTTGGCGCAATTTTGTTTATCCGCGCGCGCGTGTGTTGGCGGCCTCTCTCTCCTCCCCAGGTCGGTGAGTGCCCTCGCGGGCGTTTTCATTGTTAGCACTCTTTCTGTGGCGCATGGCCCTGACACCCCGTTTTCCCCTTATGTCTTTCAGACCTTGAAGATTCCGGTGGCTTTTCCCGGCCTAACATATATTGTAGCGGCCTTTCAAATTCTCCCACATCAACCTAGCGGGTCTTTGGGACATCCAGGGTGGCCTATTGCGTAAATCCCTACTGGTATATTACATTAACAATCGCCATATGGAGGCATCTCAGAATTATGTGACCGGGGTCCCTCCGGGACAAGACCGGCTGTGTGCAGCGTGTGGACTGCCCCACGCTGATGCGGACAGAGCACGGGTCTGCGGACCATGTGCTGAACAAGCACTGGCCCTGCAATCAGGGTTGCCAGTGGCTGCGCCTCGTTTTAATACACCTCTCTCTCCGTGCTTAAATCTCACTCCTGATGAGTCGCACTCGAGCGGGAATGAACAGCAAGTCGTGCCGCGCAGACTGCCTACGGCCGAGCAGGTGATTTCGAGGTTGGCAGAGCGCTTGGGCCCGGGTAAGAAGCGGTCCCTGACGCCTCCGGTTTCGCCCATTCCTTCTGAATCTGAAGAGTTCACTACTGAGCAGGGTTTTGCTCTTTATGATGAAGGTCGGCTATTCTCTGACTCGGGCTCATCGGACGAGGGGCTGAGGAGTCATGATGATCCGGGCCCCGGCTCCTGGGGCCTGTGTGACACCGACGAATTACTGATAAAGATCTTCGAGGTCTTGTCTATCTCTATCCCTGGTGAGGCCTCTAGGCCTAGAAAGGAGAGTTTCCATACAGCGCCACCGCATTTGGAATTTCTGGAGCAGGATCACTTCCAGGCACTCGTACTCAAAGAATGGCAATGCCCTAGCAAACTTCCAGGGGTTCCAGGGGACTGGGGTTGGAAATACCCGTTTCCCCCTGAGGTGGTTAACTGCTGGTCATCACCTCCCGTGGTGGATGCACCGATCATTGGGGTCCTTAACCCCCCCTTTATTGCGGCCCCCAGTTATCGTACCCTTCGGCATGCTGAGGACCGGCGCATTGATAGACTGGCTTCCCACGCCTTTTCTTGTGCAGGGACGACCCTGCGCCCGGTATGTGCCGCGGCCATCGCTGCAGTTGCCACTAGGACCCTCATCAAAAAGCTGATTGATCATCAACCTGAGGATCTCCCCTGGGAGGTGTTTAATGCACTCTCCAGTTGTGATGTATTTGTAAGATTTATCCTTTTGGCGCTGGATGACACCATCAGCATGTGCGCTAGAACTTCCGCCCTTGCCGTAGCTATACGCCGGCTGGTCTGGCTGCGACAGTGGGGTGTTGACGATGCTACGAAAAAGATTCTTACTGGGCTTCCCTTTAGAGGGCGACGCCTATTCGGGGCCCGTCTGGACCTGTTTGGAAAAAAGGGCAAAACACCCCTTTACAGAAGGCGGCCTCACCTTCTCGAGGCAGGGGCACCCCTCCACCCCCCTATGTTAGCGTCAAACCAGAACCAGTGGTGTCCTTCCAGCTTTTTGGTATAGATCCCTGCCCCAGGAGTGGCAGACAACGCCCTGGTCCCTCCGGCAGGACTAAGTCCAAGCCTGTTTCCAAAACCCCCCAGGCATGATGGGGATGGCCGCAGCACCTTGTCCCTATCAGGAGGTTGCATGCCTCGTTCTGATGGAGTTAGGAGGAAGTTTCCTCTGGATGCAGGATAGTGTCTGCTGGGCGGCCCCTTCCCGATATATTCAGGATGCTTCTGGTCCCAGCCTCTCTTCTTGTGTTGGAGCAGGCCACGCGCGATCTGTGAGGTCTGGGGTCACCTGCTGGTTGCCCTTAACAGACAGAGGCAGGGGCCTCTACACTAACCTTTCCACGTTCCTCCAAATGGATGAGACACTCTGTCCATTATGGCCTTCCATAGGTGAGGCAACTTACATTCACAGGCGGTTTTACTGCGGGGTTCCTCTGCGTTGGGCCGCCAGTGCCCTGTGTCCAGGGACCTCTTGCCACCGGTAGGGACCTAAGACGCTTATGTCATGGCCATTGTGCCTTCCGGGCTCCAAGGACCTTACAGGTTAGTTGTTGGCACTCCAACAAGTGGCCTTATTATCTGGCCTTGGTTCTGCTCCCGATGACGGGGGTGATATCTCTACTGAGACCTAGGGGGCGTCCACGCGAGGACCTGCCGGGCCGTCTCTCTTTGCTTCCCAATTCCTGCGCCAGACCGAGTTGTTACTCGGTTGGTGGTGTCCTTTGGGAGTCGTTGGATGGGTGCTCAATCACCTCAGTTCCTCTTTTTCCCCTAGTGGTATCTCCATTCTTAGGGTTGAACCTGGATTCGGTTCAGACAGGAACCTGCTTCCTTGACTATAAATGGACAATCTGGTTGCATGGGCTTGGTCCCTCTTTCTGTTCCCGTCTCTTCACCAGGCTGGATTGTAGCTGGTGGGCCTGTTGGTAGCTGTTCAAAGGTTGTTCCTTGTGCTCAGAGCCCTTGGGCTCTTCTGCTACTCTTATTGTAAATGCTGGACTGGGTTCCAGCTTCCCTGGAGATGGGTCTGTGTACCCTTCCACCTTGGTAAGGTGGTTTCCCCTGAGACTGTTATACTAGGGGTACCGTCAGGGGGTGCCCCCTTCCTTGCGTCTTCCTGCTGTTGGATATCAAATCTATCAGGTTGACGGAGGGGGGACTTTTTTATTCTAAATTCCCCTGTGGTTCTGGGGGAGGTGGGACCTTTAGGGGCTCATCCACCTGTCTAATTTGAAGCTGCAGGCCTTCAGGTTGGCTCTATATCGCTGGACTTCTCCCTTGCGGGATCAGGCTATTTGGGGGCCCCTTGGTCTGACGACAGTGGCCTGTATTAATTATCTGTGTGGGCTCGGAAGCAGGATGATCCCCCGGGAAGGTATCTGATCCTGATTCGGGCGAGGGACAGCGTTCCCTGCATATGTAAGATATTCACTCCTGTGGAGGTCCTTCTGCGATAGGATGTGCTTGTTCTTGTGTCTCCATGTGATCCGTCTAGTGTGGATCTTTTCTGGGTCCGTTCCTATCATGGGTCCTAGGCCCTTGTTTCCCTGTCTCAGATCGTTCTGACCTTGGTCTTGAGGCTTCGTAACTTCATGCTGAACATTCTGTTCTATATGTCTTACCTTCTTTCACCCTGCTTGACAGGGTTCTGTGCAAGTTTGCTCTGGAAAGGGGAACCAGTGATACTGACGGCCCTTGGGTGGCCTAGTGGAGTGTGGTTTGCAGACGTGGTTCTGTGGACAGCGGACCTGTACGTCCTGTCGGGAGTGCTGGCCTGTTCACTCAGGCCCCCCCGTCTCTATTTCACCCCTATCTACAGACTCTGGTCTGGCTGGTCTGACGGTCCACCTTGATGGAAGTGGGTGTACCTTTCTGTGTGTCTGTTACTTCTGGAAGCCTAGGATTTGCCTCTTTTTTGCCTCTTCTTCCGTCTATTGTGGGTATTGTTTACCCATATGGATTGGGTTGAGTTTTTGGTCTCTCTCCTGTGGGCGGGCTCTGTTCCCAGGGTTTTATAGTTATTACTGCACGGGTCGGAGTTGGCTCTCCTATTCGGTGCCCTGGTGGTTCAGGCTCTGCCCTGTCCTCCTTCTGCAGGAGTCTTACTCAGTTCCTTGCCTGGGTTGACTTTCTTTCAGGGATTAATTAGTGACATCCCTCACGTAGTTCTAGGGTCCCTGTTGGGATTGATTCTATTCGGTTTGCCTTGCTGGGTGTTCCCCTTTGGCTCTGTTCCAGATGCTGTCTGACTGCTCTTATCCATAAGGTTGCCCTTCTGGGCTGCTACCTCAGTCGGCCGTGCGCCTGAGCGGGCGGATGTGTTTGGCTAGCCCTCGTTTCTCTTATTGTATCTTCACCGAGATGAGGTGGCCTTCCGCCTTTACGTTGGTTTTTCTGCCTAAGTTGGTGTCTTAGGCTCAGGTATTTAGACGTCATCCTGGGATTTATTCCTTGTAATGCTGAGGCACGGGAATCTTTTTTCCCTCCATAGGTGCTGAAATTTTTTCCTGGATTGTCTCCTTTCCCTTGGGGAATTGATGTTCCTCGGGGTTGTGGGCACTTACATCTGGATGTGCCTGATCTCGTCTGCCTCTAGGGGTTAGGCGGCCTTGGGCCTGGCCTTTACCTGTATAAGATGCCTTCTCCTGGGGAAGGCCCGGCTTCTTCCTCGGCTATTTTTAGTTTTTGCTCTTGTTAGGCCTTACTCAAGCCTATTCCTTAAGGGGATGAGTTCTTCTCACTCTATTCTGATTACGCTGGTGCCTTGGTATCCTTGGGCCTTTCAGCACCAGGTCTTGTTGAACAGGTTGCTTGAACGCTGCTTGTTTTCTTGTTTTGTACCCTTCAAGGGTTGTTTTGATGTTGAAGTTAGAGCCTTTGCTCGTGTCGCTCTTGGTAGCGAGGTATGGCAGGTGACAGTGCTTTCAACTGTCTGCTGTTGCCTTTTTTGCTGGGGATCCCACCCTGTTTTATGGACACTGCTATTGGATGTCCCAATTGTAAGTATTATATTTGGAGCAGGACGTACTGTATACTTAGAATAATACAATTCTGTGAAGTACTCACCTGTAGAATTGGTATTATACGTATACAGTACGTCCTGCTCCACCCCACCCTGGTTTTTGCATTATTCTGGATCCCCTTTATGGTGATTGTTGTTATTGTTACCATTACCAGTTGTTTTTGGTGGTTAGATTCTCCCGGCTTTTGGTTCACTGCTTTTCAATGCTGGGGATTTGTGGGAGGTCCCTGGGTATATGAAGGGCCGGGAGGAGCCTGTTTTTGCATGTCTGCAGTGCACAGCGCACTCTGGCGGAGGATAGCCCAATTGTAAGTATTATATTTGGAGCAGGACGTACTGTATACGTATAATACCAATTCTACAGGTGAGTACTTCACAGAATTGTATTTTTTATATTGGACCGTTGTCATGTGTTTTGTTGGAGAGAGTTCATGCTGAAGCTATGTGAAGTAACATGGTTTCTTGGCCTCCCGGCTTGTCTCTTTTTCTTACTGCTATTTAACCACTGGGAAATCATAGTGAGACATCTGTTATTATAGGGGGCCGGGAGGAGCGTCAGCTTTGATATTGCAGTCGAGCGCCACCTAGCGGTGGAATACCCACATGTCATTACTTCTGGGATGACCTGGACTGGATATATTAAAAAACAATTCTACAGGTGAGTTTCACAGAATTGTATTTTTATTTACACATTTATACATTATATTGACAAATCAGAATACATGGATCAACGTAAGCACATGCACAATTTGCAGATCCAGTTAATAATAATAATGGTAGAAGAAAAGCGGTTTGTGAAAATAATTCCTTGTTGCTATGGGGGGAGGTGTCCGATGCAGTATACACAGAAGCTGGGTTAGCCACAGTTTGTAGCGAGGTGATACCCTTTTGTTTGTAGCAAGTTTGGGTTTTCTGTACTTTTTTTGTTTGTAGCAAGTATGAGGTCCCGTCACAGACGCGTTTTGCCGCGGGGCTTCCTCAGTTTGCGGACCTCATTACAGAAAGTATTTTTGTTAGATGTGTGGTCTAGCCTGTTCTACACTGTTAATATGGTTGAAAACATTGTAGTACTTACATAGTTAGGTACTTGCCAAAAATACTTACTGATGGTGGTTGGGCCATCTCCCAGTGACTGGTGGGGTTATTTCAGGGAACCTTTTAAGATTCTCAAGTAGATGCCCTGTATGTAGTGATGATAATTTGTTAGGGTAATAGTATAGGTAATGTGTAACTGTGGCATATTCAGACAGCAGCAGTGAGAGTGGCCCAGATTCGGTCAGAAGAGGCAGAGACAAGGTCATTACAAAGCCAGAAGTGGTGGCTGTGCAGGAAGAAGTGCTTCCAGCAATAGTTGCTGTGTAGCAGCTATCAAGCAGCTAAACTGCCCTTTGCCGCACTGACCAAGGAGCATTGTGGGAGCAGCATCTATCTAGGCAAGTACTGCACTGTGACAATTAAAATTAGCCTACAAACAGCATGCACTACTGAGGAAGAGATTAGCTCTTGTGGGCAAATTTGAATGAACTATCTCATCTTTAAAACGGAGTGCTTCCCAACTGTATTTAGACTGGCAGATGCAGATCTTTTGCTTGCAAGATGGGTGGGCAGGACCACAGATGTACAAAACGTCCATAGCCTTAAAAACAAGAGGTTGTATTTGTAAGTACAAAATGAACTCAAGGAACTTGTGCCAAATGACAAGGATGTTAGATCATCCAATTTCCATATTGGCCTGAATTTCCCTGGATCAGAAGCACACAGCCGTTATTCTGCTTGAAGCTGGCCTGGAGCATGTGACATGTGGGTGTCACAAGTGTCCGAACAGATGTGCGTTTTAGTACACACTTGCTGCTTTCACTAGTTTGCAATGTATTAGCTTTGTCTAATAGCAAGTAACACCTTCTGTAATCCATGTTTTCTGCAGAAGAACTGAACGAGCCAGTGTATGTGAAATCTGGAATTCTGAGTATGGTTCTGGGGATTTGATATAATTTCTTCTGCAAGCTTACATTACACACTACCAGTCATTTATTCTATCATAATCTAGAAACTATTTCACATAAGAACGTTTGACTGGAAACAGAACTGGGAGAAGTTCACTTTTTTTTATACACTGGAGTCAGACTGACCTAGAACAAAGCCAATGTGTAAAGACACAAGCACAGTAACTAAATACAGTTTTATTGAATGTTACAGGGACTTAAAACAAAGTTGTACATTCATCACTAGTCCTCCCAATTAGTGGCAACAAGGACAGAGTGTGGATTAAGGTGAGATTTAGGTTTGCAGGGTGTTATTCTTAGTATACAGTACGTCCTGCTCCAAATCTAATACTTACAGTTGGGATATACTCCGCCAGATGGCGCTGGACTGCAGAGACATCGAAAATAGGCTCCTCCCGGCCCCTCAAATACCCAGGGACCTCCCACAAATCCCCAGAATTTCTCTGCAGTCTGGCTGCGATGGACGAGAAATTGGCTCTCAACTCGCAGGTGAGCGGGGTTATTCTAAGTGAGCCATACACTCCACTTCGGTCTTCATGACATCTGGGTAATCTCCAGTAGAGGGCGAACTTCTGCAGAGATGAATATGCAAAAAAGAAAGCCCCTCCCGGTCCATATATACCTGGGACCTCCCACCAATTCCCCGAGTTCCTTCTCTGCAGGAAAGGCGACAAGACAGAAGATGAAGACTTCTTTACTTACAGGTAAGCCGGGCTCGCGCCCGGCCTTTTGTTGTCCCTATTACTGCCAGGACCCTTCTAAATTGCCCCTATATTGATAACCTCCCAGCTTAGGCTGCGGGTCCTGGTGAAGGTAGGAGCACCCTATGGGTGCAGCAGGAGCACTGCTCCACTGTGAGACCTCACTATGTGGTAGGCGGTTATCCAGGTTTCTTGGTGATCCTGGTGCGGGATGCCCCATCCCTCTAGGCTTCTGGCAGGGTTCCCCCCCTTCCGGGTCCCTTATTCCCCTTCGGGGGGTTGCCTGGCCTGGCCGATATTTTGTTTTCCCCAGCTTATGTCCCTGTGTGGTTAGTGTGTTTTTACTGTGTGTGAGTGACAGAGTGCCTTTACTGGCATAACAGGGCTAGTGGCAGCCTGGGGGAGCTTCTCCCCCTCAGGCTGCGTTCGGGAAGGGGGCGGGGCCGGGCTCTCGGCGCGGCCGTTGTAGGCCCGCCCCCTTCTTTGGCGCGATTGCTGTGCTCGTTTCTAGGGGTCCGCGTTGCTGGGAGGGGTTTGTGGCCTTGGCAAACGCGCTTTCTGCGCTGGCCCGCAGTCCCCCTGCTCTCCCTCCTCATGCATGAGGCTTTGTGGGGGCCATCTTCTATGAGCAGGCTGCATAGCAGATCGGTGTGGTAAGGGCCCGATGGTCACTTCCTTAGCTTGTGTGTGGGGGCTCCTCTTTAGCGGGGGCCCCCACTGGTCTAGAGCATGTGTGTGTGTGTTATTTACACTGTCTGGCTGGGATATAGTTAACATATATATATGTATATATATATATTGTGTGGCTGCAAGATCTAATGCTGTGGTCTTTTATACAGTAAGGTTATGGCCATTTTTACTCTGCACTGACTGCACTTATGTTGCCTGTTTTGTGTGTTACAGGTTGCCCTGTATATGTGCACTTTAAGGGGTCCCTCCTGGTCCTGGGGTCCCTAGTGTAAAATTGTCCACCCAAAAATCCTCCCACCGGGACTTTTAAGGGGCATCCCAAGTTGCTTATGCGTAATTCCCTGCGGTCTTGCGACTGACCACAAAAATTCACCATATGGAGCCTCCGCAGGATACTGGGCTCGGGCTCCCTCTGGGAAAATCCGGGCCATGTGTGGGGTGCGGGGTATCCCTTACGGGGGAGAATGTGCTCATCTGTATACCATGCGCACAAAAGGCCATAACGCGGCAGTCTGGTACTCAGCCTTCTGGGTCGGCTCCTCCCGCTTCATCGCCTTCCCCTCCCCACCTTATCCGTACCCCAAGTGACATTGGTACCAGTGGGGAGCCGCTTTCTGATGTTTGGGCTAGGTTGGCCAGCATCGAGAAAATGATTGCTAGCACGGTGGGCAAGAAGGCCCAGGCTAAAAAGAGACATTTGTCGTCTGCTCAGCCCTTGTGGGATGTTGACGACGATTCCACTGATTTGTCAGATTATTCCCCGTTGGAGGGGGAATTGTATCAGGAAACAGAGGCTGACTATGTTCACTCTGGGAATTCCAATGTCGGGCAGGCGCTGGGGGATGCCGTAGATACGGCCACTGTTTTGTCACATTTATTGGAGGTGTTGGATATTGAACCGCCTCTTAAGAAGGGGGAATGTTTTGGGGCCTGCAAGCCCCATCTGGAATTCCCTACCCAGGGTCATTTTGATGCGCTGATCCTTAGAGAATGGGAGAGGCCCAGTCGGCTTCCTGGTGTGCCTCAGGGATGGGATAAGAAATATCCTTTTCCGGTGGAGGCGGTTAAGCGCTGGTCTTCTCCTCCCGAGGTCGACACACCAGTTTTAGGTTTGACCAACTCTTCTGTGCTGAACACCCCTGACGCCACTTCCCTTAAGGATGGCCAGGATAAGCGCCTTGATCAGATGGCGTGCCACGCATTTGCCAACGTGGGCTCGGCCCTGCGGCCTGTTAGTGCATCTGCCCTGGTGTCGCTTGCTACCAGGTCTCTTATCAGGGACTGGCTGAATAACGCTCAGTTTGATCCAGCTGGCGCTGAGTTCGCTATCCTTAAGAAATGCGAATTGTTCATGGATTTTGTCATGGCTGCGATGGAAGATTCTATTGTCATGTGTAGTAGGACTTCAGCCTTACTGGTGGCTATGCGCAGATTGGTCTGGTTCCGCCAGTGGACAGTGGACGTTGGGGCCAAGAAGTCGCTCACAGCTCTTCCCTTCGTGGGTTCGCGGCTGTTTGGAGATAAATTGGATGCTGTTGCTAAAGGAGGTAAGTTACCTCAGCAGAGGAAACAGCGCTGCCCATTTCGGGGGGGAGGGCTCGTTCACTCCTTCCTTTCGAGGGGCCAGAGCGACTAGGGGTTTGGCCTTCTCGGGTGTCAGGGGCTCGTCCTGGAACAGAGGCAGAGGTCGGGCATGTCCCGCGCCTGCCTGGGTTTCCAAGCCCAAGCCTGCCGTTAAACCGGCTCAGCAATGAAGGGGCGCCCTCACCCGCAAGAGTGGGGGGACGGTTGCGGCTCTTCTTCCAGGTCTGGGCCCTGGAGGTCACAGACAATTGGATCTTGGAAGTGGTCTCCTCCGGGTACAAACTGGAGTTCGAGTACTGGCCGCCCCCAAGATTCTTAAGGTCTTGGGTGCCCTCGGACCCTCAGGCTGCACAGGGGCTCCTGTTAGCAGTAAAAAACCTTCTGGACATGGGGGTTATAGGCCCGGTGCCTCTGTCGGAGAGAGGCAGGGGTTATTACTCCAATCTTTTCACGGTTCCCAAAAAGGAGGGTTCGGTGAGACCCATTCTAAATCTCAAGGTTCTCAACAGATTTATCAGAGCCAAAATGATCTGCATGGAGACTCTGCGCTCGGCTATCAATTCCCTTCGCCAAGGGGATTGTATGCCATCCATAGACATTAAGGATGCGTATCTGCATGTTCCGCATGACCTGCATGACCCTGGAAATGTTCGGGTGGTCTCTTCAACTTCACCTATTGACGTATTGGGACAGGTGCCCACAGTCATTGGATCAACCTTTCAGGATGTCTCCCAGGGTTCGGCAGTCCTTTCGGTGGTGGCTGGACTCGAGCAATCTGGTGAAGGGCAGATCCTTTCTGATCCCTTGTTTGGAGACGGTTACCACGGATGCCAGCCTGTCGGGCTGGGGAGGTTATTGGAAGAGTCATCAGTTCAGAGGGTTGTGGGGTCCCCAGGAGGCTCCCACCCCCATCAATGTCTTGGAGCTCAGAGCCATTCGACTGGTTCTGGCTCGGCTGCTGCTGAAACCTTCATCTTGAAGGAGGAAGGTTTGTTTGAGGCTGTTGTTTAGACCCTGATTAGGGCTAGGAAGCGGTCCTCTTCTGGCATTTACTATAGGACCTGGAGGTCCTATATTGATTGGTGTGAGGCTAGGGCTTGCCTTGCAGGGTTTTTTCTATACCCAGGATTTTGGAGTTTCTTCAGCATAATCTGGATCTTGGGTTCCAGCTTAGTACTTTGAAAGGACAGGTTTCTGCTCTGTCGGTTTTCTTCCAGAGGTCTTTTGCTTTATACCCACTGGTTAAGACCATTTTCCAAGGGGTCGCGCATGTGCGGCCCCCTCGGAAGGCTGTGGTTCCTGTTTGGGATTTGAATTTGGTTCTTTCGGCTCTGCAGGGTCCTCCTTTTGAGCGGTTACAGGATATTGCTCTTTCGGTTCTCACTCAGAAGGTTGCTTTCTTGGTGGCTATTACCTCTGTTCGGCGTGTCTCTGAGTTGGCGGCCCTGTCGATTCAGGCCCCTTACTTTGAGAGACACCAGGATAAGGTGGTTTTTCGTTGTAAGCCAGATTTCCTTCCTAAGGTGGTGTCTGCTTTCCACCTCAATCAGGATATTGTTCTCCCTTCCTTGTGTCCTAAGCCTAACAAAGACAAGGAGAGGGTTCTGCACAATTTGGACGTTGTTCGCTGTGTGAAGTACTATTTGGTGACTACTTCTTCCTTCCGCAGGACGGATGCTTTTTTGTGGTGCCCTGCGGGCCTAGGAAAGGTTTGGCACCTGCTAAGTCTACGATTAGCAAATGGATTCGTCAGGCCATTGTTGGGGCCTATTCTGCTAAGGGGAGGACTCCTCCTTTTAGGGTCACTGCGCACTCTACTCGTGTGGTCGGTGCGTCCTGGGCTTTTCAGTACCAGACTTCTGTTGAACAAGTTTGTAAGGCTGCTACTTGGTCTTCCGTTCATACTTCTTCCAAGTTTTACAAGATTGATGTGCGGGCTTCAGCGGATGCTGTTTTTGGCCGAACGGTTCTTCAAGCTGCAGTGGTTTGAGTTGGTACATTCTTTACTGTTTCTGGTTCCCACCCATGACGGACACTGCTATTGGATGTCCCAGATGTCATGAAGACCAAAGTGGAGTGTATGGCACACTTAATACCGTTTTGTGAGTACTCACCTTTAAAATGGGTATTATGAGTGTGCCATACGCTCCACTTCGCCCCACCCCTTTTTTTCAGGTATTCTGGGGCTTTTATATGATGAACCATTGGTTTTGATTGTTAAGGTTATATTTGGTTCTTCCTGGTCCCTTTACTGCTTTTATACACTGGGGAATTGGTGGGAGGTCCCAGGTATATATGGACCGGAGGGGCTTTTTTTTTTTTTGCATATTCATCTCTGAAGAAGTTCGCCCTCTACTGGAGATTACCCAGATGTCATTAAGACCGAAGTGGAGTGTATGGCACACTCATGATACCCGTTTTAAAAGTGAGTACTCACAAAACGGTATTATTAACCTGCGGCCCTGTAGGACTATTCCCACCGGTTCCACTTGTAATATGCCTCCCAGCCTTGGCTGCGCTGGTTGGGTGAAGGTAGGCAGCACCGCTGTCAGGTGCTTAGGAGCGCTGCTCCACCGCAATCCCCCACCAAAGGGTAGGCGGTTCAGGCTTATGGTGAGCCTCTATGGGATGCCCCTCCCACACTGTTGCCCCTTGCCCCTGCCTATCGGTGGGCCCTAATTAAGTGGCTGCCGTCCTCCCTCATCCTCCTTATAGTCTTCGGGGGAAAAGAGGGGGGGGGGTTGTGTGTACATGTATAGATATGTAGGTTATGCAGTCTGTGCTTTCACCTTTCAGATGTCTATATTCTTGTGTCAGCAGCCACGCTGACTTGTCTTTATTGCTTCTAAATTTAGCGTCGTGCGCTGACTTGGTTCCGCACTTGGCGGCGGCATTACCTCAGGCGCTGGTGCGCCATCATTGGCTGTTGGCCTTCTGGCTTTGCGCTCTTCGGGGGAGGGCGGGGTCCGTCTTTGGCGCCTTCCGCGTCATCGCTGTTACTGACCCGCCCCTCGAGGTATACCGACGCCATCTTTTCTGACTTGGTTGGCCTATGTGCGACGGACTCCTACCTACCGCGGTCCGTAAATGCCCTCGCGGGCGGCTTTATCTGCTTCACTTTTGTTACGATGTACTTAAGGTCTTGTCTGCTTATGTCTTTCAGGCGGGACGAACCCTTCTTGGCTTCTCCCGGCCCTGCTTTTAGTATATTACTTGTAGGCCTTGTAAAAATTATACTCCCACGTCCCTAGCGGGTTATTGGGGCGTTCGAGGTTATAACGCTATATAGCGTTATTCCCTATCGGCGTATAGCGCCTCTATAATCACCATATGGAGGCATCTCAAGATAATGTTACCGGGGTCCCTTTGGGACAAGACCGGCTGTGTGTAGCGTGTGGGCAGCCTCATGCTGACGCTGACAAAGCACGGGTCTGTGTACCCTGTGCTGAGCAGGTGCTTGCATTGCAATCTAGCCTGCCAGTGGCTGCACCTCGTTTCGCTTCACCTACTCCCCCCAAGCTTAAATCTCACTCCTACTGAGTTGCATACTAGTGGGGATTCTCAGCCTGATGTGTCTTCTAGACTGGCTACTGTTGAACAGATTATTGCAAAGTCTTTAGCGCTTAAGGCCCCTGCTAAGAAGCGGCACTTGACGCCTAATGTCACTGTTTTCCGTATGGGAACTGAGGAGTTAAACAATCTGTGTGGCTATACCCCGTCTGATGAAGGGGAGCTCTTTTCTGATTCAGGCTCATCTTATGAGAGACCAAGGGGTCATGACGATTCTGGCTCTGACCCCTGGGCCCCGGATGACACTGACAGATTATTGACCCAGATTTTTGAGGTTCTGTCTATCTCTCTCCCTGTTGAGGCTCCCAGGCAAAGAGGGGAGCTTTTCCATACAGCAAAATCACGTTTGGAATTTCCAGAGCAGGCACATTTCCATAACCTTGTGCTCAAGGAATGGGAGCGCCCCAGTAAACTTCCTGGGGTTCCAAAGAGTTGGGATAGGAAGTATCCCTTTCCTGCTGAGGTGGTTAAATGTTGGTCATTCTCCCCCCCTGAGGTGGATGCCCCAATCCTAGGGCTATCTAACACCTCTGTCATGCATTCCCCTGATTCTACTACCCTGCGGGATGCTGAGGACCGGCACATTGACCAGCTGACATCCCGCGCCTTTGCATGTGCGGCGACGGCGCTGCGCCCGGTCTGTGCCTCTGCCATTACTGCTGTGGCCACTAGAACCCTTATCAGAAATATGCTTGATAGTGCCCCTGATGATTTGCCTTGTGAGGTGTTTAATGCACTCTCCAGTTGTGATGCTTTTGTAAATTTTGTCCTATCAGCATTGGATGACACCATCAGAATGTGTGTCAGAACTTCTGCCCTCGTGGTGGCTATACGCCGCTCGGTTTGGCTGCACCAGTGGGCTGCTGACAATGCTGCCAAGAAGGTCGGGTTAGTTCTGGCTCGCTTGACTACTCATCTTCAGGGCCTGCCTGTTCAGGTGCGCTCGGAAAACCAGACAGCAGTTGCCTACATCAATCATCAGGGAGGGACCCAGAGCAAGGGGGCCCTCCAGGGGCCAATGTCCCCTGCATATCAGCTGTGTACATCCTGGGGGTGGAAAATCGCCTGGCGGACTCTCTGAGCAGCGGGACCTCTCGCCAGGGAGAATGGTCCCTATGCAGCAGGGTGATTCAATCTCTGTGTCACCGTTGTGGCCAACCAGATGTGGATCTGTTTGCGTCCCGCCACAATCACAAGCTTCCAGCTTTTGTCTCTCTGTCCAGGGATCCTCTGGCCCTGACCTCGGATGCGCTAGCAATGTCATGAAAGGACTTTCAGTTCCTGTATGTCTTCCCCCCCAATTCCCCTGCTGGGCAGGGTTCTGCGCAAGATTGCTCTGGAAGGGGTGCCAGCAATTCTGGTGTCACCCAGGTGGCCAAGAAGAGTGTGGTTCGCAGACGTGGTACAGCTGGCAGTAGATCAGTACACTCTGCCCTTGGTGCCAGATTTGCTCACTCAGGGCTCACTACGCCATCCCAATTTACAAATTCTGGCTTTGACGGCTTGGCTGCTGAAACCTCCATCTTGATGGAGAAGGGGCTGTCTTCCTCAGTTGTGGATACTTTGATTAAAGCTAGGAAGAAGTCTTCCTCTTCCATTTATTACAGGATTTGGCGTGCCTACATTGACTGGGGTGAGTCTAAGTCTCTTCCCTGTTGTGTCTTCTCTATTCCCAGGATTCTGGAGTTCCTGCAGCATGGGTTGGAGATGGGGCTCCAACTCAGTACTCTGAAGGGTCAGGTTTCTGCCCTGGCTATTTTTTTCCAGAAGTCCTTTGCTCAGCACCCTCTGATCAGGACTTTTTTCCAGGGGGTCACTCATGTGTGTCCCCCACGTAAACCTATGGTGCCTGTTTGGGATTTGAACTTGGTTCTCTCAGCCTTGCAGGGTGCTCCCTTTGAACCTGTGCAGGATGCTGCCTTGGCCATTCTTACGCTCAAAGTTGTATTTCTGGTGCCTATCACTTCTGTCAGGCGTGTGTCTGAGTTGGCGGCGCTGTCCATTCAGCCCCCCTACTATGAGAGGCACCAGGACAAGGTGTTTTGTTTCAAACCTGAATTTCTGCCTAAGGTAGTGTCTGCTTTTGAGTCAGGATATTGTTCTTCCTTCTTTGTGCCCTAATCCTAGCAATGCTATGGAGAGGGTTTTGCACTCTTTGGATGTGGTTAGGTGTCTGAAGTACTATCTGGTGGCTACTGCACCTTTCAGGAAAACTGATGCTCTTTTTGTGGTCCCTTCTGGTCCTAGGAAGGGTTTGGCTCCTGCCAAGTCTACTATCAGCAAGTGTATTCATCGGGCTGTGATTCAGGCCTACTCTGCTAAAGGGAAGAATCCTCCCTTTCGCCTTACTGCTCATTCCACTCGTGCTATTGGTGCCTCTTGGGCTTTTCAGCACCAGGCTTCTGTTGAACAAGTTTGCAAGGCCGCTACTTGGTCTTCTGTTCATAGCTTTTCAAATTTTTACAAGGTTGATGTTAGGGCCTCAGCTGATGCTGTTTTTGGCCGAAAGGTTCTGCAGGCAGCAGTGGTTTAAACTGCCTGCTGCTTATTTTCTTGGGGATCCCACCCTACTTCATGGACACTGCTTTTGGATGTCCCAACTGTAAGTATTAGATTTGGAGCAGGACGTACTGTATACTAAGAATAGTACAATTCTGTGATTACTCACCTGTAGAATTGGTATTATGAGTATACAGTACGTCCTGCTCCAGCCCACCCTTGGTTTGCATTATCTTAGATCCCCTGCATGGTGATTGTTATCATTGTTACAGTTGATAGTTTGGATTGTTTAATTCTCCCGGCTTCTCCTTAACTGCTTTTCAATGCTGGGGATTTGTGGGAGGTCTCTGGGTAGGGAGGAGCCTATTTTCGATGTCTCTGCAGTCCAGCGCCATCTGGCGGAGTATATCCCAACTGTAAGTATTAGATTTGGAGCAGGACGTACTGTATACTCATAATACCAATTCTACAGGTGAGTAATCACAGAATTTTATTTTTTCTCTTCCCAAAATGATTTTAAAATTATTGGTTTTGATTATGCACATTGTGTTACTATGCATAACATGTCACATTCACTTTATATTTTAAGCAAAAACACTGTATTTTATTACATTTTAAAAGAAAAAAAGCAAATTGGTAGAGCTTTGGGCACCCTTAACCCTTTCGCTGCCAGCCTACCTGCAGCTTTTGTCACCCTCTGTTGCCAGACCATGTTTCACTATTTTGCGCTACACGTGTTCAACTGTGATTTTTGAAAGGATTTCCAGGGATTTCCCAGGAATATTATATATGTTTTTTTTCAACAGAGTCTTTCAACATGAAAGGTCTTGTTTGGCCTTTTTTGAGTGTATTCTCAATACTTTTTGGTGAAATATGTGCAAAAAAAAAAATCTTATTTTTTGCAATTTGTAGTGTTTTTTTTTTGTAATAAAAAATGTAAGTTTGTCAATAAAATTTTATTGCATGCGTAACCCCAATTTCTCCCGGCCACAGCGGTACCCCATATGTATAGGTAGAGACCCTTTCCTGCCCAGGAGACTCCCCCAAACTGAAACAGAGCTTTAGGAGATTTTCAGATAAAATACAACTGCGCTATGCGCAGTTTGCAGTTTTTCCAGAAAAACAACCCTTTACATTTGAAATACCCCCCCACAAACTATATATTCTTTGGACGCCTCAAGCCTTGGCGTACCAAGCTTGTTTATGTGGACTTAGTTTTCTGGAAGTAATCCCTCAATGTATTCTTTGGTTGCACAAAGTTTCCCTAAAAAAAAAAAAAAACGGAAGAATCAAGCTACATTTTCCTAAAAAAAAAAAAAAAAAAAAAACTATATGCAAACAAGAAATAACAAGTAAAATCTCAAAAAGCAACATGCCCCGAACAGAACGATACCCAACATGCATAGGTACTGTCAAGGGAAGAGTTGGTAAACACCACAAAGTAAAGCGTGCGCATAACAGTAATTTTACTTGAAGATTTCAGCTCTGCAGACAAAGTGCGCACCTTGCAATTTTTCAACCAAAGCAAACCTTTACATTTGGAATATCCCCGATAAACCATATATTCCCTGAAAGTACACATGTTAAGCTTTCTAAGAGTACCCAGCTTGTTGCAGTAGGCTCACCTTTATGGAAGTAATCCCTTGAAGAATTCTTAGGTTGCACAGGGTTTCCCTAAAAAAATGAATAAAAAAACTGAATAGGGCGTGGCTTGCACATGGAGAGATAGGACGCTGGGACTCGAGGCTCCCCACTTAACCCCCTTAATATTTGCAATCTGACGCATAGGCAGCAATCAGACCAGATGTCCAAACGCAGGAAAGTCAAGAGCACACCTCGGTCCCGCAGAGGAGCGCCCATCACAGCGTACTTCGGAGCAAACACTCCTGAAATCGCCAGACCCCCGGCTGACAAGATGGCGGCACTGTGTGTGGAGATGGAGGAGGCGGAGGACGTTCCCCCCCCCCCCACGCCGAGGCACGAGCGGACCCACCTGTTGTCCTGCCCACGGAGAGGGATGCAGACTGCCGTTCACCCGAGCCACCGGAGGAACCTCAGACCTCGCCGCAGCATCAGCCCACGTGTCCGGAGGACTGGCAATGTATTTACCGACCTAATTGAGGAAGATCAATGTGGTTTTATCCCTGACAGGGAGGCAAAAGATGATACGGTCAGGACTTTAAACCTCATTCATCGCTCATGCCTGGATGGAACCCCGATCATGCTGTTATCGACGGATGCTGAAAAAGCGTTTGATCGCATAGACTGGGATTTTGCGTTTGAGGTGCTGAGACATATAGGACTGGGGACCAGAGCATTTAGATACATCACGGAGCTGTATTCCAGACCCCAGGCTAGAGTAAAGGTTAACGGGGATCTCTCCTTTCCCGATCTCGAATGGCACCAGACAGGGATGTTCCCTGTCACCGCTTATCTTTGCGTTGATAGTGGAACCCTTCCTGCGGCATATAAGGGAGAATAAAGACATCAGGGGGATCCAGGCTGGTGGAATGGAGCATAAGGTTGCCGCATATGCGGACGACCTCCTGTTCTTTGTATCAAGTCCAGTGATAGGACTTCCAGTCCTCATGAAAGAGTTTGAGAAGTTTGGTAAGCTTTCCAACTTCAAGATCAATCTCGACAAGTCTGAGGCACTCAGCGTGGGACTCCCGGACGCCACCTCTACACTCCTCAAGGCCTCGTTCCTGTTCAGATGGGTCTCTCCTACACTGACTTATCTAGGGGTGAAAATACCGAATAACATTGATGATGTCTTCCGATTCAACTTTGTGCCAATACTAAATAAGACTAAGCAGGATCTGGCAAACTGGAATGTCCCAACATTCACTTGGATGGGACGCATAAACATCATAAAGATGGTGGTCCTGCCGAGAATTTTATACCTGCTTCAGACTCTCCCATGTCACATTCCGAAGAGTTACTTCAAGAACTTGCACTCGATCTTCAGACAGTTCATTTGGAGTAACAAGAAGCCTAGGTTAAGACTTACCCTGCTGCAGCGCCCTAGGAACAAAGGGGCCTGGCAGTACCGAATCTGATGGGATATTGGCAGGCAACTCACTTGCAGAGAATTGTAGAATGGACCAGGGGACTGGGCGAGAAGAAGTGGGTTGCCATAGAGGCCAAATGTGTGGAGACCTCGCTAAAAGATTTACCATGGGCCTCCAAGCATTCAGCTAAGTGGGTGAGAAGCCACCCCATGGTTAGGGAGACCCTCGAGGTCTGGGATGGTTTGAGGTCGAGAGAAGAGATATCCCCCTGGCCATCCCCGTTAATCCCGCTACTGGACAACCCCGACCTTCCGAGCAGTCAAAGACTCCGGACAACGGAGGGTTGGGGAGAATTGGAGATGGTTAGAGGGCGAGACTTGATACGGAGGAGGACATGGTGCTCTTTAGAAGAACTTAGAGACCGATGGAACAACCCAAGACTAGATCCTTGGCACCTATTGCTTTTCCAGCACTATTTGCAATGGACAGGCCCCAGAGACTCCCTCGAGCGAAACCTTACGGGCTTTGAAACCCTTATTACAAGACAGGACTCCCCGACTGGTCTGATCTCACAGATTTACCAATTGCTGGGCAAGGAGCAGGGACTAAGACCATCATACTGTCAGCAGTGGGAGAGAGACCTGGGGAGAGAATTCACAGACGAGGAGTGGGAAAAGATATTCACTCTTACCCACAAATCATCAATTGCAGTACAAACACAGGAAACAAATTACAAATACCTCTCCAGGTGGTATTATACTCCAAAGCGCCTGGCAGCATGTTTCCCGGAATCTCGCATGGGTGTTGGAGATGTGGGGAAGAAGACGTGTCTTTCTTCCATATTTTCTGGACATGCCCGAGGATAAAACCCTTTTGGACTGAAGTGATCCCACTTATGACAGAGGTCACTGGCTCCCAGGTCCTGTGTTGCCCGGCTCTCATGCTTCTACATCACAGCACATGTAACGTCACCAGCTACAAGAAATCAATACTGATGCACATGATTAATGCAGCTAGGGCACTCATCCCCAGATTTTGGAAATCGGATCACACTCCTACAAAAGGAGAGTGGATCCGAGAAGTTAACAGAATTAGGGAAATGGAGGAACTGTCGGCGACCTCCCATGACAGGGGAGAACAATCCAATGCGGTTTGGACCCCCTGGTATTTATTTCGAGCTTCTAGGTTTGGCTGGGTGATCAACCACCCCAAGTCTTCTCTCTCCCCATCAAGGGAGATTGCATTTCTGGGCATGAATCTGGATACCATTCAGACCAGGGTGTTCCTACCTCAGTCGAAGGTGCAGATGGTTCAAGATCTGATACGTCTTCTTCTGTCCAACCCTCGCCCGTCTATCCGGCTAGGTGGCTTCCTTCGAGGCAGTCCCCTTTGCTCAGTTCCGCTTCAGCTCCATCTACTGTTGGCTTGGGACAGATGTCCGCAGTCATTGGATCAGTCATTTCTGATGTCTCCCCTGGTTCAGCAGTCCCTTGAGTGGTGGCTGGAACCAAGGAATCTTCTGAGGGGCAGGTCTTTTCTGACCCCTTGTTGGGAGACGGTCACCACGGATGCCAGCCTGTCGGGCTGGGGGGGTTTCTGGAAGGAACATTAGTTCCAGGGGCTGTGGGGTCCTCGGGAGGCCCACACCCCCATCAATGTCTTGGAGCTGAGAGCTATTAGGTTGGTACTGTCATGCTTGACGCATCACCTCCAGGGTCTACCGGTTCAGGTTCGATCAGACAATCGGACTGCGGTCGCTTACATCAATCACCAAGGAGGGACTCGCAGCAGGAGTGCCCTCAGGGAAGTTTCTCTGATTCTTGCATGGGCGGAGAGCAATGTCCCATGCATTTCAGCAGTGTACATTCTGGGAGTGGAAAACATAGAGGCGGACTCCCTGAGCAGGATCCTCTCGCCGAGGGGAATGGTCACTCAACCACAAGGTATTCCGGTCCCTTTGTCACAAGTGGGGGATTCCGGAGGTGGATCTCTTTGCCTCACGTCACAATCACAAGCTTCCTGCATTTGTGTCTCTGTCTCAGGATCCTCTGGCCCTGGCAGTGGACGCCTTGTCTCTTGCCTGGAGGGATCTGGGTTTTCTGTATCTGTTTCCCCCCTTCTCCATGGTAGGCAAGGTGGTGCGCAAGCTGGCTCAAGAGGGTGCGCCAGCAATTCTGGTGGCCCCAAGGTGGCCAAGACAGGTTTGGTTCGCAGATGTCGTACGGCTGGCGGTAGATCCGTACAGGTTGCCCCTGTTTCTGGATCTGATCACTCAAGGTTAACTTTGTTACCCCAATTTACGAACGCTGGCTTTGACGGCGTGGCTGCTGAAACCTTCATCCTAAAGGAGGAAGGTTTGTCTGATGCTGTGATTCAGACACTTGTTAGAGCTAGGAAGAGATCTTCCTTTAACATCTACTACAGGACTTGGAGGTCCTATATTGACTGGTGTGAGGCTAGGGCATTGACTTGCAGGGTGTTTTGGATTCCTTGGATTTTCTTCAACACGGTCTGGACCTGGGGTTCCAGCTTAGTACCTTGAAGGGGCAGGTCTCTTCCCTGGCGGTCTTCTTTCAAAGGTCCTTTGCTCTGCATCCCTTGGTTAAGACTTTTTTCCAGGGGGTCACTCAGGTGCGGCCCCCTAGAAATCCTTTGCCCGTTTGGGATTTGAATTTGGTTCTGTCGGCCCTCCAGGGGCCTCCTTTTGGGCTGGTGCAGGATGTTGCACTTTCTATGATTGCCTTTTTGGGTGTGAAGTACTATTTGGTGGCTACTTCTTCCTTTCATAAGACGGACGCTTTGTTTGTGGTGCCCTCCGGGCCCAGGAAAGGTTTGGCGCCTGCCAGGTCTACCATTAGTAAATGGATACGTCAGGCCATTGTTGGGGCCTATACTGCCAAGGGAGGGGTCCCCCCTTTTCAGATTACTGCTCATTCTACTCGTGCTGTTGGGGCTTCTTGGGCTTTTCAGCACCAGGCTTCTGTTGAACAAGTTTGTAAGGCTGCTACTTGGTCTTCTGTTCATACCTTTTCCAAGTTTTATAAGGTTAATGTGCGGGCCTCAGCGGATGATGTTTTTGGCCGCAAGGTTCTGCATGCTGCAGTGGTTTAAAATTTGAGCATTATTGCCTTTTTGGGATCCCCACCCATGTTGGACACTGCTATTGGATGTCCCATATGTCATGAATATTGGAAGCGGGGTGTGTGACATACTTGGAATAATACCATTTTGTGATTACTCACCTGTAAAATGGTTATTATAAGTATGTCACACACCCCGCTTCACCCCGCCCTTATTATATTCTGGATCCTCTATATGGTAAACCTTTTATTTCAAAAATTTTTGGATTGGCTCTTCCTGGTCCCCTTACTGCTTTCCTATACTGGGGAATGTGTGGGAGGTCCCATGTATTTATGGACTGGGAGGGGCTCCTTTTTTTCTAGTCATCTCTGCAGAAGTTCGCCCTCTACTGGTCATTACCCATATGTCATGAATATTGAAAGCGGGGTGTGTGACATACTTATAATAACCATTTTACAGGTGAGTAATCACAAAATGGTATTTTTGTGCCCCCCCCCCACCCTGCAGCCTACAAGCCCACATAGCCTATGTGGGCCCGGGCTCTTCTGCCCCCCCAGGCTTTGGGGAGGCAGGTAATAGGGGTGCCAGGGGTTAATGGCAAGTCACCTGCGGCTACCGCAGGTGACTTGCCAACCCCCAGCCTTGTGAACTGGTATAAGGGGTCTCATGGACCCCTTATCAGTTCACAAGGGGTTAAATGTAAAAATAAACTGAGACATAATAAAAAAAATGTAATTTATTTTTTTACTTTACTCACCTCCGATCCTGTGTCCCCCGGCGATCTGCGATGACAGCTGTCAGTCTGCTCGGGTGTTTGGAGGAGAGAGCCTGGGGAGGGGGGGGGTGATCACAGCCCTCTCCCCCTCCCCACCTCTCTCCCACCTCTCTCCGGGGCTAGCAGTAGCGATCCAGGAAGTGGGGGGAGAGGGCGATTTCTGCCCCAGTGAAGAGGAGACCTGTCGGGAGGCAGCGCGACCGCAGGTAAGTAAATGTCATTTTTATTTCTTTTTTCTTTACAGTTAGCAGCTGCTGCTGCCGAAGCGGGGGGGGTGGCCCTATTCCGGGGACTCTCCTAGAGCCAGCCGACCCCCCACGGGGGATCGGATGGCACCAAATTAAAGAGGAGACCCGGCCGGATCCAACGAGGGGTCAGGTGTGTATTTTTATTTATTTATTTTTTTAACTAGCAGGGGGGGAAATTCAAGCACGTAACACCTACGTGCTTGGCACTTAAGGCACGGACATGCGAGCACTTAGGCGTTACGTGCTTGGCACTTAAAGGGTTAATGGTAGCCTAGTAACACCCCCAAGTTGCTCCCTGCGCTCCATGTTTTGGGCAGCCTATTGCTCCGTGCATGTGTGCTTGTGTTTCTTATTCCACTGAAGGATGTGTACGCAAGCATAAAATGACCATATATGTAGGAAAAAAAAAGATTAAAAAAATCCCTTTGCCAAGTATCACATCTTGTTAATGCTTTTTTGTAACCCGGTAGGAGTCTTTTAATTCTCGGTTGAGTGATTTGCCGCCATTCTTCCCCGCAAAAAGCGTCCAGCTGTGTGAGATTCCCGGGTCACCTTGCATATCCTTCTGTTCTGTGGTCTGTCCAAAGATTTCCAATCATGTTCAGATCAGGGGACTGTGAGGGCAACTAAAGTGAGAGAGAAAATATTCCTTGACCTCAAAATACTTAAACCAGCCACATCATCTATGTATCTGCTGTGAATGACATTAGTGAATGGGCGATGTGAGTTCAGCTATTGGCCGAATTCTCCATAGCACTCATCTCCCGCTCCGTTCAAGCCAAGCAGGCCTCAGGGAATGAATATGTCACAATCACAGTTGGAGTTTGAATAGTAATGTTTGGCATGCCAATGATGTGTGTAAATAAGCTGTTCAGACATAACAAGACACGTATTTATTGATTAAGACACCCAGCAACATAGTAGCCAATTAGAATATTATAGAAGACGGTTGGAAGTCACATCTTCTCCCTTTAAGGAAATTTCGCCTTCTCAGCCAGGTTTTAATCAGATCTCTAACCAACACTGAGTCATTGGATGGCACAGTACTGTCAATAGTGTGGAGATTAGCTCTGGTAGGCGACCGGGTGTCAGCAGTATAGAGGCGGAGGCAAACAGTTCAAAGTAAAGTCTGTGTTTATTTCACACAAAAATCCACAAAAGCATATGTCCATACAGGTTACATCACCTTTTCAGGAAACCGCAGCATAAATGATACAGTCAGGCAAACAGCTTTTAGTCCTTGAGCAAAGGTCCTGTTTACAGTCAAATAGGCCTCAGGTCCGCATGAACAGCCTCCACAGGAGATTTCAGCCTCACTCCCATGTGAGCTGTAGACAAAGGACAGGGCACAGCTGATTCCCCAGGCTATTTAAACAGCCCGCAAAACCCGGACCTGGGTAGTGGGATGGAGTCCCACCCTGCTCTACTCCATCCCAGTAAAGCCGTCCCAGGTTAGCCTTTCGGCTATTCTAAAGCAACAGCAGCAAACTGCCACCAGCAGCTGATGCTGGAAATCAGACTACACGGCTTTACTGCACCAATGCCAGGTACATTGGTGCTACATACCTGCCGTCAATAACGGCCCCTTGCACCTTACCACATACCCCCCCCTTTGTTCAACCCTGGGGGGTGGACACATGCCAAACAATGTGCTCGGGACAGGGCATCCGCGTTACCCAATAATCGTCTCTGTGCTCTACTGTAAACTTGAAGTTTTGTAAAGATAAGAACCATCGGGTGACCCTGGCATTCCTGTCCTTAGCCTGGCACATCCACTTGAGGGGAGAGTGGTCCGTAATCAGCCGGAACCTTCTCCCCAGCAAGTAGTAGCGAAGAGACTCCAGGGCCCATTTAATGGCCAAACACTCCCTCTCCACTATACTATACCGGGTCTCCGCGGGTGTTAATTTGCGACTCATGTAGACAACGCGGTGCTCCTCCCCGTTGACTTCCTGAGACAGTACAGCACCGAGACCTACCTCGGAGGCATCAGTCTGCACTATGAACTCCCTCTTAAAGTCGGGTGTCACCAACACCGGAGACCCACACAGGGCAGACTACAAAGCGGAGAACGCTTTTTCGGCCTGTTCATTCCACTTCACCATGACAGACTTGCGTCCCTTTAACAGGTCCGTCAATGGTGCCGCTAGGGTGGCAAAATTGGGAATGAACCGCATATAATATCCCACCAACCCCAGAAATGACTTTACTTGGCGGGTGGTGTTAGGCCGTGGCCAGTTACGGATGGCTTCTAGTTTGTTGACCTGGGGCTTGACCACTCCTCGCCCAATCACATAGCCAAGGTATTTTGTCTCTTCTAGGCCTAAAGCACATTTTTTCGGGTTTGCCGTCAACCCAGCCTTCCTGAGGGAATCCACTACGGCCTGGACTTTGGGTAGGTGACTTTCCCAATCCGTGCTATGGATAATTATATTGTCCAGATATGCCGAAGCATACTGACGATGTGGCCTGAGGACAATATCCATTAACCTTTGGAACGTAGCGGGAGCGCCGTGTAACCCAAAGGGTAATACCTTGTATTGGAACAGTCCCTCTGGTGTGATAAAGGCTGTTTTCTCCTTGGCAGCCTCAGTCAAGGGCACCTGCCAGTACCCTTTTGTGGGGTCCAAAACCGAAAAGTACCTGGCTTGGCCTAGTTTCTCAATGAGTTCATCTACCCGGGGCATAGGGTAGGCATCAAACTTGGAAACTTCATTAAGTTTGCGGAAATCGTTACAGAACCGCAACGTACCATCGGGCTTGGGAATCAAGACTATGGGGCTGGCCCACTCACTCTTTGATTCTTCAATCACATCTAACCGGAGCATTTGCTGCACTTCCTCTGCGATAGCTTGTCGCCAGGACTCAGGTACCCGGTAAGGCCTCAACCGGACCTTGACCTGAGGTTCCGTGACAACATCATGTTGGATGACCGAAGCGCGCCCAGGGAGTTCTGAAAACACGTCTGTGTTTCTGCTAATAAACTCCCTGGCTTCCTGAGTCTGTTTAGAGGAGAGGTTGTCGCCAGTTTTCACCTCGACTACTGCTTCTCTAATAACAGACCGAGGGATGGGAAGCTCCACCCCCACCATACCTGGTCGGGGACTGTCACCCCCAGGGGTCTCCCTGTCTTTCCATAGTTTCAGCAGGTTTACATGGTACACCTGCTCTGGCTTCCTCCGCCCAGGCTGATGTACCTTGTAAGTCACTTCCCCAACTTTTTCAATGACCTCATAGGGACCCTGCCACCTAGCTAGAAATTTACTGTCCACTGTGGGTACCAGAACCACAACTCTGTCACCGGGGTTAAAGTTCCGTACCCTGGCTTGCCGATTATAAATCCTGCTTTGGGCCCGCTGCGCTGCCTCCATGTGTTCTCTGACAAGCGGCAAGATGGTCTCTATCCATTCCTGTAGGTGAGTCACGTACTCTACCACACTTTTGTGGGGTGTGGGTTGCTGTTCCCAGGCCTCCTTGGCTATATCCAACAGGCCCCGTGGATGTCGACCGTATAAGAGTTCGAAGGGCGAGAACCCCGTAGTGGCCTGGGGCACCTCCCGCACTGCGAACATCAGATAGGGCAGCAGCAAGTCCCAATTCTTCCCATCCTTGGCGACCACCCTTTTTAACATGGTCTTTAAAGTTTGATTAAACCGTTCTACTAGGCCGTCTGTTTGCGGGTGGTAAACGGATGTCCGCAACTGTTTCACCTGCAGCAGTTTACAGAGCTCTTTCATTACTTTCGACATAAACGGGGTACCTTGATCGGTCAGGACCTCTTTAGGCAGACCTACTCTGGAAAACATTTCCATAAGCTCCTTAGCAATGAGCTTGGCAGAGGTGTGACGCAGGGGCACTGCCTCAGGGTACCGCGTGGCATAATCCAAGATCACCAGAATATGTTGGTGCCCTCTAGCGGACTTTGGCACTGGACCCACTAGATCCATGGCAATCCGCTCAAAGGGTACCTCAATAACTGGGAGAGGAACTAAGGGACCACGGTAATGAGGCTGAGGGCTGGTCATCTGACATGTTGGGCAGGACTCACAATATCTCTCCACCTCCTTGTACACACTGGGCCAGTAGAATCGTTGTAAAACGCGGTCCAGAGTTTTCTGCTGGCCTAGGTGTCCACCCAGAACATGTTGGTGGGCCAAATCCAACACCAATTTGCGATATGGATTGGGTACCACCAATTGTTCCACCACCTCTTCACATACCTTGTTTACTCGGTACAACATTTCCTGGTGAACCACAAAGCGAGGAAACTGTAACTCCGCCCCTGGCTGTTGTGGTTCACCTTCCACCTCAAGAACATTCTCCCAGGCCCGAGACAGGGTCGGGTCCTGGTGTTGAGCGGTACCAAAGTTAATTGTGGAGACATGGAGATCTGCCAACTCTGGACCTGTTGCCAACTCTTCCACATCTCCAACCATAACATTTAGTGGGGTTGACTCCCCCTCTTCCATTTTAGGGACGGGCACCTCTTCCACGGTGCCTCCTGATTCCGGTTCCCAGGGCACCGGGGTCTTCCCTGAGTAGGGCCAGTCTATTGGGGACACACCCGCCTCGCGGGTTTCCGGAACTGCCAACTTGGCCCACAGTGACCTGAACCCTGGAAGGTCTCTCCCAATAATCAGTTCATACGGGAGTTTAGCGGCGACAGCGACTTCATGTTTCCAGCTGCCGGAGACGGTGGTGAGAGACACTTGTGCTGTGGCATAGTCTCTCAAGTCCCCATGAATGCACAAAACCCCGGTTTTCCGCCCAGTGTACTCATCGGGCAGTACTAAGGCAGGTCTTGCCAGGGTAACCATACTCCCCGAGTCCAAAAGGGCCACAGCCAGGGTGTCTCCCACTTTCACCTGACAGAGGTGACTTTGCCCCACAAGCTCAGGGACACCGGCAGCACACAGCCTCCTGGCATACATGGAAGGGCGGTAACCAAAGTTCACGTCCATGGGCTCCCCCTGGTGTGGACAATTGGCTCTGATATGTCCCGGCTCCTTACATCCCCAACACAACACTTGGGCAGGGACTTTGGGGGGTAGGTCCTGAGGGGGTTTAGGGGACGCCACTCGCCTGAGCTGGGGCGGGGACCTCCGGGGTTTCCCCGAATCCCTCCTTATGGAGCCGCCTTGCACGTTCCTGGTGGCCTCATATCGCTCCACTAGGTCCACCATCCCTAGTGCGTTGTCAGGGGATACCTGGCCAACCCAGTGCTGAAGAGGGTGCGGTAAAGCCCTCCAGAAAATGTCCGCCAGCAAGCGGTCCAACATGGCAGTGGGGCTTAACAACTCCGGCTGCAGCCATTTTTGCAGCAGGTGCAGCAGTTTATAATACTGGGGTCGGGCGGGCTCTGCCGACTGGTAGCTCCACTGATGCACCCGCTGAGCCCGAACCCACACATTCACCCCCAGTCTGGCCAGTATCTCACCCTTCAAAGTCGGGTAGTCAGCAGCTTGGTCCTCTGGGAGATCAAACAACACCTGCTGGGGTCCAGACGCCAGAAATGGAGCGATGACATCAGCCCACTGGTCATGCGGCAACTTCTCCCTTGCAGCCACCTTTTCAAACACCGCCAGGTAAGTCTCAACGTCATCTGAAGGGGTCATTTTTGTGAGCGCCGAGCGGACAGCTTTCCGGGCATCAGGAATACTTTTGGGCGCACCTGCAGCTTGCTGCGCCATCATATGTTGCAAAAACAGCTGGTTGGTCTCCTGCTGCTGCTTGTTGGCCTCCTGCTGCTGCAGATTCGCCTCCAAGAGCGCTTTCACGACCGCCTCCATTTTGTCTGCAGTCCCAGGTAGCAGCCTGGCAGGTTTAATATAGGACATGCACCAAACAAAAACTTTTTCGTCGGTTGCTCCTAGCAACGGCCTCACTGCTGTGCCCGCATCCGACACCAAATGTGGAGATTAGCTCTGGTAGGCGACCGGGTGTCAGCAGTATAGAGGCGGAGGCAAACGGTTCAAAGTAAAGTCTGTGTTTATTTCACACAAAAATCCACAAAAGCATATGTCCATACAGGTTACATCACCTTTTCAGGAAACCGCAGCATAAATGATACAGTTAGGCAAACAGCTTTTAGTCCTTGAGCAAAGGTCCTGTTTACAGTCAAATAGGCCTCAGGTCCGCATGAACAGCCTCCACAGGAGATTTCAGCCAGGCTCACACCCATGTGAGCTCTAGACAAAGGACAGGGCACAGCTGATTCCCCAGGCTATTTAAACAGCCCGCAAAACCCGGACCTGGGTAGTGGGATGGAGTCCCACCCTGCTCTACTCCATCCCAGTAAAGCCGTCCCAGGTTAGCCTTTTGGCTATTCTAAAGCAACAGCAGCAAACTGCCACCAGCAGCTGATGCTGGAAATCAGACTACACGGCTTTACTGCACCAATGCCAGGTACATTGGTGCTACATACCTGCCGTCAATAACGGCCCCTTGCACCTTACAATAGGTAAACGTGAGGCTCAGGGAGTAAGCTACTATAATTTGGCCATGGCTATTGCACATGCCCACCTATAGGCTAGAAATGCATTCATCTTCAATTAATAGGGCTGTGAAAGAGCAGTGGATGCCAAGGGACCAAGTGAATGTAAGCAGGGAATGCCTTTCCCCTATGGTACCTATGATCTAAGGTCTGTGAGTAAAGTCCACAAAAGTGGAATTCTGAAGTTACTCTCCAGAATTCACTTGCCCCATCTGCATGCATGATATTGAATTTAATCATTGTTAGCACTTAGATATTCTCCTGTTTCCACTTAAAGCTAAAACCCCACCTCCCCGATTTTCTCCTGTAGTGGCCATCTTGGAGCCCCTGGGAGGATTTCTTTTCCAGCACCCCAGCTGTGCTACTGCCTGGAGTTCACCGGCATTGCACAGCAGCAGGAAACCCAGCAGCACTTCCTGTTTGCAGGCTACCTGCATCTCCACAGGATGCCATTGGGGGGTGAAAAATAGACCATGGCAGGAGGTAAAAAAAAAAAAAATAAAAGTTTATGTACAGCAATCTAAATCTAAGGCCTGGAGAGGGATGCAAACGTTTGTTCCAGTTTAAAAGACTCCAGCCAGACCAGATAACGGGTATTAAAGAGCTGAGCCTCCAATTTGCCTGAATTTTATAGGTATTTATTGAAGGGATTGTCCAGACAAAAACAGCAAACTGCCTAAACTCACCTTTTGTACCCCTGCAGACTTACCAGCTTCTGAGATTAGGTCCCTGAGAATGCATGGACCTGGAAACCCTGCCTTTATCACTGTACCTGAAGCACGAGCTTTATTTCCCACAAAAGAGGGGGCATGCTCCCTCTGGTAAGAGCCCAAAATGGTCAGTTTTTTCAGCTCCGACACTCAGCTAGTTTGGCATTATGTCTTTGTGCACAAGCCCTAACTAGAAGCAATTCAGATTTGCAGATTGTGTAAAGGGTGTGGTACCCACCAGAGTCCATTTTACTGGAGTGCCCAAGACACCCCAATCTGTGTAGAATCTTTTACAGGAGCTCTTAAGAGCAACGGATTTCATTGACTTGTTGGTTAAAGTGATAACCGCTTCTTTTCAATGATCGTTTTGATCCAGCACCAAATGTGTTAATATTAAATCATTAAAGACCACATTAATTAACACATGCCACATACTGGCAGTCAAATTGCAAAATCTTTTCTAACAGCCTGCAACATCAAGAATAACATGAATGGTACCTAACTCTGCAAATTAATACCAGAGGGAAATTACACACTCTCCAATTAGCAATGGAGTAACAAACCCTCAAACTTTTAATTACAACAATTTATTACAAACTTATTATAAACTAATTTGAGTTTGCAGGCTCTGTACTTGAATTACACTTTGAGGAACATTGCAAATTGTATTTACCCATCATTTTTAGTATCTAAACGTCATTTAATGGATACCAAAAGCTGATGTTGACAAAGGGCTCTTTATATGCAGCAACAGATGCCACAAATGCTACCAGTGCTCTATTGGAGGTAAGATACAGTAGGTCGCCATTTTCCAGCAATGGTGAACCTATGGCACGCGTGCCACAACTGGCACTCAGAACCCTCTCTGTGGGTTTTTACAGTACATGTCGCTCTGTGAAGCAGTAGCCAGGAGCACCAAAAAAAGCATATGGTGGTTCAGGGTGAGCTGAATTAAGTGGTGGTGGTGGTTTGATGATGGTGAGATGATCCATAGAGGAGCAGTCCACAAACAATAAAAATCCATACCCCCCCCCCCCCCCCCCCCCCCCCAAAGTGTTTCTTATACCACGGACGGTGTGAGCATAAAATGACCATATGTGTAAAAAAAATAAAATTAAAAAAATATCTCTTTCGTGGCTGTTAACGCCCCCCAACCCCCATGATTGGGAGAATGTGGATGGATGAGGCTTTTAAGTGGATGACCATCCGGATTTGGAATTTCTGGCGATGGATGGAGGGGGTCTGAACCTGTAATGAAGGTACCCATCCCACCACATTTCACTGCCCCACAGACCACAGGGGACATATTTAACATGTAGTACTTCAATAAAAAACGTATGGAGCCAAAGCTCATATTCCAGTGTTTAGCATATTCTATTGAACCGAACCTTAACCTTTCACAAAACAAAGTGGCGCTAAAGAGGAGCAAACCGGTTACATTAGCATTTAGCCTACGCAGGCTAGATCTCTGGTAAGCAGCATATTGGTGCCTCATAACAGCGAGGGATTATAATATATGAAGATACACTGTTTGAAGTGGAGCTTTTTCAAGCCTGAACCCTACCCTTTGAAAAATATTGGAAAATATTGAACTTGATTTTGTGAAAGATTAGGATTTAGTTCAACAGAATATGCTAAACACCAGAATATGAGCTTTGGTTACATACAGTTTTTTATTGAAGTATTAGTAGTTTTTATACCATTGAGCCTATGGTTAACTGTATGTATTTTAAAATATATTCCAGGTAAATAAGATTGTAAAGGTATTTTCAGAGAAGTATATCAACTTTTGCCATTTGGATTTACATATGTGTTTATGCTGCTCCCTAGGACAGGCCTGGAAATGGTGGCTCACACATGCAGTGTGTGGGGCCATTTCTTAGTGCTCCATCAATGGGAGCATTGCACAGAAATTAGGTACGTAACTCTCCCTTGTGGGATTTACAGGTGATAGGAGGAGGTGAGTTAAAGTTCCTGCATCCTGCCAGGAGGTGGTGGCTGGTGCATTGTGTGCCCTCACATGCATAGTGCCCCTACAAGCCCCATGCTGCTGGTTAATAACAACCATTTCTTGAAGCTCTTGCTTTTAGAGACCAGGCTCACTACATGTGACCAAAATCTGATTGTCTACGGTCAGTCACATGGAGTAAGCTTCTGCCTCCCAGCTGCCAAAAGCGGGCAGGGGAAGGACATCACTGATTGTTTGTTCTAAACTAAAATCTGTGTATTCAGGTTAAATTGCTGTGTTGGCACTTTGTGAAAAGCAGTGGACTTAGGGGAACAATTTAGGCACTCAGTCCCTAAAAGGTTCACCATCACTCTACAAATCCTATCAACCTGCCCTTCGTTACACAACAGTATCTGGCGAGCATAGAGATACAGGCAATATATGTAGCTCACGCTTCTTTCCCTGTCAAGTTGTCCCACTAGGGACATTGAACAATTACCCTGCTGTTAGTAGAATTTTCTCAAAGGGCAAGTTGGAGGAGGGCAGGGAGAAAGGCGGGGCATAAGATTCTTTGCAGGCTAATATCTGACCATGGAGAAATCACTAATTCACAAATCTCTCTCTCTCTGAGTCCTGGAAGGTTGGAGGCCCAGCAGTGGCTTCCCAATTAAGAAATATTTCTGCAGCCACTTTATGGGATAAGATGGATTTTCAGAAAGATGTGTTCCTGATCTCAGTCTATGAGAAAGTGCTAAGTGCAGCATCCCAACTGGTCAACAAGTAGTAAGTCAGAAAAGTAGGTACATTTAGTTGTTTTGGTGGCATTAATGCATTCTTCATGCAGACCTTCACCCCCTAACCCTCCCAGCCCTGGCATGCCTAACTGGTAACAGTGGTACTACAGATTTACCAGGACCAATCATGCTGTCTCAGGTGTCGGGTTTAGTAAGAAAAAAACTTTGACCTTTTTGCGCATTGAGTGATGGAGATGTGCATAAATCTTCTTTGGAAGCCAAGGAGTTATCTTGCATATAGATGAGGGAACTTCTTAACTGTCACCAAGTATAATGATTCATAACAGACTCTAAATATATTTAAATAAGTGCAAGACATTTCATTCCTGCCCCTTTCAACAATACAAACATCCATATACTACAGCACTCTTATGTTCTTAAGGATGTAAGTGCAAGGCTTCCGGAGGCACCGTATCATCACAGCAAGCAAAAGAAACGAGCCAGCACTCCAAAGCCTTTCACAAGTGTATTACAAACTTACAGCAATCCAAAGTAAAGTGCCAGGAAAACAAGTCAACGTTTTAGGGGTCACATGGGGCCCCTTTCTCTAGGACTATTTGCATTAGCTTTAACAAGACTTATGTCTGCAGCCTAGACGACCAAACACCCTTTACACATTTCCTTTAGAAAACACATTAACGTTCCATTGCTGCTGGATATTATGGTCCTTTAAACTCTAAGCGCGTGAAATTTAAATGCTCACCTCCATCCATGATCCAGTGATGGAAGTCTCCTCTTTCCCGGGGGGGTCTCCAATTCCCTCCCTGGTCTTCAGTGGGGCAGAGAACGCCCAGTCCTTGAGATCCCTATACCAGTTCAAAGGGCAGAAGAGGCTGGCAAGTCACCTACAGGCAAGCAGGTGACTTGACAAACCCCCCTGCCCTGGTACCCATATAAATAATCCTGAGAGGGGGGGCCCATGCCATCTTTTTATTTGAAACTATCATAAAGCACTCTTTTCAGTTTGGGATGTGTCCTGGGCAGGAATGATACATATTTGTTGCTGTTTTAATCGAGTGAAGTGGAACTTTTACACGCAATATGATTTTCTGGAAAAAATCACAGTTTTATTTAAAAAGTGTATTAAAACAAAAGTAAAAAAAAAAAAAAGATTTTTTTCATTTATTAAAAAGTTAAAAATAGATTTAATTTTTTTTTTCCACATTCCACGTAATTTTTTTGCCACAATATTGAGAAAGTGCAGGACATTTCAAGATAAAGCCCCAAAAAAGAGATAATTTACCTGGAAATCCCAGGAAATTCCTGCAAAAATCACAATTAAACATATATTGCTTCAAAATGCTGAAACTGGCCTAGCCACAAAGGGTGACAACATCTCTAGGTAGGCTGACAGTTAAAGGGTTAAGATACTGAGAGTCTGAAAACACGGGCCAGTGTTTGAACTTGTGCATACTGTCTGTCAGGTGGGTTTGTGTATAAGGAATTAGATTGCTTCCAGGACATATTAACTTCCTGGAGCTATTTTTTGCCTCTGCCCATGTGTAGCATCAGCTATTTCTATTTTAAAGTGCCTGCCCTTACCATGATTACTTGAACTGGAAGGCTCTGTTCTATTTTTGCTGGTGCATACTTTGCCAGATGCTTGTATGCATTCTCATTGTAGCTTAGAGGTGCAGTGACAGAAAAACATACATTGCTCTTCTCAGTGTGTTCACACTCATCAGCCATCTGTATCTCAGGCTGGAACATGTCTATTGCACAGTTAATTTCTTCATTTCGCATGCAGACATAATATGGGGGCTTAAGAGTTCCTCAAAGGTCTAATCTCTAACAGATGGCTTACGCTGTATCATCTGAACTCTGCTGAAGTCTAAGAATAAAAACTAGTCTTAAAGCTGGACATCAGTCACAACAGAAACCAGTTGTGTTGATAGTTTATTAAGTATTGCCTGATACATGCAGATCAGCTTTTAGACTAAATAGTGTTCAGAGTAGGGAGGGAAAAAATAACCCCATGCTATAGTAGCACTTAACAAACATAGGTTTTTGAGGATCAATAGGCACAAGTAATGTGCAGGCCTGGATCATTCCTGATCACTTTGGTATGGCACAGATAGCATTGAATTGGCTGGTGAACCCCTGTTTTGCTGGTTTGCATTAAAAACCTATGCTATTTTCACATAAACTTCCATCACCTCAAAATGTGTAAGGTCCATTGACATCTATTTTCCTGGACTGTATTGTGCACTTTCATAGCCTTGTATGAAAGGCTTGTATTATTATTATTATTATTATTATTGTTTATTTATATAGCGCCATCATCTTCCGTAGCCCTTTACATAGTAATTACAGACAGGGTAGAAACATACGATACATATACTATTTCAAATGCAGTTTTACAGAGTTGACAATGGATATTCTGAGTACAAGATACAATAGGGGAGAGAGCCCTGCCCTTGCGAGCTTACAGTCTAAAGGAAATGGGGTGAAGACGAGGGGGAAGGATCACAAACAGTCAGTATTGAGCTTTGTGGCATGTGCTCTTTAGAAGATTGGTTAGGCCAGATTATATGCTTGTCTGAATAAGTGCGTTTTAAGGGCGCCTTTGAAGGTTTTGAGGGTTGTGGAGTGGCGGATTGGATGCGGGAGGGCATTCCAGAAGATTGAAGTTGCACGTGAGAAGTCCTGGAGGCGGGCGTGAGAGGAGGTGACCAGGGTGGAGGACAGGAGAAGGTCGGCAGAAGAGCGGAGGCTGCGTCTAGGTTGATACTGTTGGATTAGAGATGAGATGTAGGGAGGGGCCTGGTTGGAGACAGCCTTGTATGCGAGAGTTAGAGTTTTGAACAGGATTCGCTGTGGGACTGGCAGCCAGTGTAGGGATTGGCAGAGAGGCGCAGAACTGGAGAAGCGAGAGGAGAGTTGGATGAGGTGAGCAGCAGAGTTCAGGATAGATTGGAGGGGTGCCAGTCTGTTAGTTGGTAGGCCACAAAGAAGGATGTTGCAGTAATCCAGACGGAATATGACCAGGGCATGCACTAGCATTTTAGTGGTGTCAGGTGAGAGGAAAGTACGGATGTGGGAGATGTTTTTAAGTTGGAGGCGACAGGAGGTGGCCAGGGAGTGAATATGTGGTTTGAAAGAGAGGGCAGAGTCCAGAATGACCCCCAGGCACCGAGCTTAGGGAATTGCTGTTATTGTGTAATTGTTGACAGAAATAGACGTATTAGAGAGGGGAGGGGAGTTAGAGGGTGGGAAAATGACCAGTTCTGTCTTGTCCATGTTTAGCTTGAGGTAGCGAGATGACATGAATGAAGAAATAGCTGAGAGGCAGTTGGGGAGACGAGATAGTAGAGAGGAGAGATTGGGGACTGAGAGATATATCTGAGTGTCATCCGCATAGAAGTGGTATTGGAAGCCTAATGAAGTTATAAGTTTGCCAAGGCCATGGGTGTAGACTGAGAAAAATAGGGGGCCTAGGACAGAACCTTGTGGCACACCAACAGAAAGGGAACGTGAGGATGAGACCATGTTAGAATAGAAAGCACTGAATGATCTATCAGAGAGGTAAGAGTTGAGCCAAGAGAGCGCAAGCCCTTGAACCCCAAGAGAGGAGAGAATATCAATAAGCAGAGAGTGGTCGACAGTATCAAAGGCTGAGGAGAGGTCAAGAAGGATAAGGATGGAGTAGTGACCTTTGCTTTTGGCAGTGAACAGATCATTGGTGACTTTGGTGAGGGCAGTTTCAGTGGAGTGGTTACGGCGGAATCCTGATTGTAAGGGGTCAAATCATTTGTTGGTGGATAAGTACTGTGACAGTTCTGAGTGGACATGTTGTTCAAGAAGTTTGGAGGAGAAAGGGAGTAGTGAGATAGGGTTGTAGCTGGAGAGGGCAGAGGGGTCGAGAGAGGGTTTTTTGAGTATCGGAGTAATAACAGCATGTTTGTAGGAAGAAGAAAAGGTGCCAGTGGAGAGAGAAAGGTTGAATATGCAGGTTAAGGCTGGAGTGAGGGATGGAGACAGTTGAGGAATAAGGTGGGATGGAATAGGATCGAGGGAGCAGGTAGTCAGGTGGGCCCTAGAAATGAGAGAGGTTAGTCCAAGCTCAGTTATTGGAGTGAAGAAAGTGAGAGAGTGAGGCGGGGGGATAGTTTGAAGTGGTGAGGGATTCTGAGGGGCAAAGCCAAGTCGAATGTTGTAAATTTTTCCTTTGAAGAATGTAGAAAGTTCTGCTGTTATTTGGGAGGTTGGAGGAGGAGGTGGAGGGCGGAGTAAGGAACTGAAAGTATTGAAGAGTTGTTTTGGATTCCGGGCTTGTGCAGAAATCAGTGAGGAGAAATAAGCTTGCTTAGCAGATGAAAGGGCCGTCCTGAGTTCCTGAAGGGCTTGTTTATAGAAATGAAAGTCATGATTGGCTTTGGTTTTCCTCCATCGCCGTTCAGCAGCTCGAGACAGCTGTTTCAATCTGGCTGTGCTTGCATTTAGCCAGGGTTGGGGGTTTTTGGTGCGGGGACGGCTATAGGTGAGGGGGGCGACAAAGTCCAGAGCTGAGGAGAGAGTATTATGGTAGTGTGATGATGCAGTGTCTATGTCCGTCAATGAGGTCAAGGTCTGAAGAGGTTGAAGTGAGGCAGAAAAGGACTGAAGGTCTAGGTTTCTTAAGTTTCTGCGTTGAGTTGTGGGTTTGTGTGGAGGGGGGTTTGCAGGCATTGGAGAGAGGGTCATAGTCAGCAGATTATGGTCAGAGAGGGGGAGCAAAGAGGATGAGAGGTTTGATAGAGAGCAGAGGTGAGAGAAGAGGAGGTCAATTGTGTGGCCGTCTTTGTGGGTGGGTGCAGTAGACCATTGCTTGAGGCCGAAAGATGAGGTTAGTGACAGTAGTCTGGTGGCAGCAGGGTTGCTAGTGTCCACAGATATGTTGAAGTCACCCATGATGATTGCAGGGATGTCTGTGGACAGAAACTGAAGGAGCCAGGTAAAAAAGTGGTCGAAGAAAAGAGTAGTAGTTCCAGGAGGGCGGTAGATGACTGCGATTTTCAGGTTACAGGGAGAATATAAGCGGACACAGTGAACTTCAAAAGATGAGAAGGATAGAGATGGGGGAGTTTGGATAGAAGGATGCCGACACCCCCACCCTGTTTGTTGTTGGATCTGGGGGTGTGGCTGAGATGTAGTCCCCCATGTGAGAGGGCAGCAGCTGAAACTGTATCTGATGGGGTAAGCCATGTTTCTGTGAACCCCCATGAAGGTAAAAGAGTTAGAGAGAAACAGGTTGTGAATATAGGTGAGTTTATTGCGCACTGATGCATTCATGACACTATAAACAGGAGTAAAGAACACTGCACAGATCTAAACTGGACTGTTATATTTACCAGTTTTCGGAGTAGAACACAGAACCCTACCCGCAGGCAAATGCTTGGGTGTGACTGAGTTCAAAATGTTATGTGATGTCACTATCCCAGAAACTGACACTATTTAGAAACTGACTCTAAGCAAACCTCTTTCCATGAATTGCTTTCAGGAGTTGTATAACTACGACAGCCAACATTACACATTGCTTCAAACATAAAACCCCTAAATCACCATGCAGCTCTATCCTACAATTCAATTCAATAACTATCTGACACAAGCCATTAATTACAATAGATGTATCAGCCAATCTCACCTACTGTAGAGCTGCAATACCTGGCAATCCCTACTGTTTCAATTAGAGATGAGCGAACTTTTGAAAAGTTCGATTCGGCCGATTCGCCGAATTTCACAAAGAAATTCGGGTTCGGCCGAATCGAACTTTTACGAAGTTCCCCATCAAAAATGCCGGCATGGTGGGAGCGGGCCGGTAAAGCCGGCCGGCCCGCTCCCACCATGCCGGCATTTAAAAAACAAAAAAAAAAAAAAAGCATTTTTGCCGAGCCCTCAGATGACAGCTGAGAGCGGCGCCGGCCTCCACGCTCCGGACCTGCAGGTAAGTGTTTGCTTTTTTTTTAAATGCCGGCATGGTGGGAGCGGGCCGCTCCCACCATGCCGGCAAAAATGCTTTTTTTTTTGCTTTTTAAATGCCGGCATGGTGGGAGCGGGCCGGCCGGCTTTACTGGCCCGCCGTCCGGCTCCGCTCCCACCATGCCGGCATTTTTTTTTTTTAATTTCAGGAAAAATTCGATCGGCACGAACCACAAAATATTCGGGTTCGTGCCGAATCGAATATTTCCTGAAATTCGGAGCGAATTCCGGTTCGTCCATCTCTAGTTTCAATCATTAAAATATAGTACTGTAATCTCCAGAATGCCTCCAAAAGACCAACAAATCCTCTTCCTAGATCAATAACTACCCCACCACTACATGTGCCAATGTCTATCTATATACCTATCTATAAGTCACACAGATCCAAAAATGAATAAACACAGTGTAAGCAGGACCCCCCAGATACTAAAAATAATTGGCAGTCTGCCAAGCGTAAGCTATAGACCCAAAACAATATTAAAGTGATATTAAAGGCAAAGGCAATTCTTACAAATACATGCATCGGGTTGATCAATTGATCTGTCAGGAGATTGATCGGAAGATCAGGTGGGGCGATTGGGTTGGTGGGAACATCTGGAAGGGGGACCAGATGGGAAGATCGGGAGGGTTCATTGGGCTGGTCGTTCTGGTGGGGGGGGGGGGCTTAACCAATTGGGGGTGGCCTTGGCTGATCAGGTGGGGGGTGGGCTGGCTAGCCGTTCTGGTGGGGGAGACTGGCTGATTGGGTTAGTGGGCGGGCAGGCCGAGGGAACTAGCCAGGCAACCGCTCCCTTCTTGCTGCTAGCCATATCGCTGAATGCTGGGGGAAAGAACGTGTGCGAGGCAGATCATTCCCCCAGCATTCAGCGGGAAGAGAAGCTTCACCTGGCTCCTTCCCTCACACTTTTCCCAGCTCAGCCACAACCCAGAATTTGAAGGGAAGAAAGAGGCTTCGCTTAGAATACCTAAGATATTTACATATAGTCAGAGATTTTGAGATGTTTAGAAATTTCACACTGTTCCGATTGGGGAAGGGATAAGGGGTAAGGAAATTAGTGTGTGCAAGGAGAGGGACTTTAAAAAACACATTTGTGATAATACAATCCATAAGAAAGGAAAATGATCATTAGTGTGCTACAGATCATTGGAGCACTGACAGAAAAAAGTATCTCTCTAATGCTGGGCTAACTGTGAACATGTGTGTACTGTAAGGAGGCTTAGAATGACTTAAAGTGGACCTTCAGCATCATTTAATGAAAAACCCAAACCCTTAAAATATATTAATTTTAGATGCTGGGGAATAGTTTACTTTTTTAGTCGCTTACTTATTATTCTTTCCCTCGCTGGGCTTTAACTTTGTTCAGGATTGTAGGATACGGGCGTCGCCATCTTGCCTGAGAAGCAACACATATTGAGGAGAGGGGTTAAAAGTACAGGGGGGCAGGTTATATCTGTGCTTTGTACAGACAGCAGAGCTGGGGTCAGGAAAAGGACAGCAGGCCAAGAATGCAGAGTGGCATAGTCAGAAGACACTTCCTGTTTGCCAGTAAGCCATAGGCCGCCATCATCAAAAAATGCAATAGGTGCAGGTAGGGTGATTTTTTAATGTGGCCAATCTGTATGTACGGGGTGGGGAAAAATACAAGATAGGCTCTTATTCAGGGTGAAGGTCCGGTTTAATGTCCACAAAGGTTATTTATCATTTTAGGTGTGGCACCTTACATCCCTAGATCCTTCTCGATAAGCTACTGCATTTAATTTCTGTGCATACCTCCCCCCAAGCAGGCAGCTCTTAGGTGTCCTTTTCATTATTCCAAATATGTCACACACCCCGCTTCCAATATTCATGACATATGGGTTATGTCCAGTAGAGGGCGAACGTCTGCAGAGATGACAAGAAAAAAAGAAGCCCCTCCCGGTCCATAAATACCTGGGACCTCCCACAAATTCCCCACCAGTAATCGTCTCTGCAGACGGCAAGCAAGTCAGAAGATGGCTGTGTTCTTCCTTGCAGGTAAGCCAGGTTTACACCCGGCCAATTTGTCCCTATTTCTGCCCGGACCTTGTTTATTTAAATCCCTATGGGGGCGTGGCTAAGATGGCGGCCTGAACAGTCGCATGTAAGTGGGGCTCCGTTTGATATAATATGCTTACCCCATCCTGAAGAAGATTCCCGGACGCTGAGTGGCAGTTTTGGGCCCTGGGCTGCTGGACCCGCCGGTGGGCACGGAGCCGACATTCCTGCTGTGCTCCCTCGCGCTGTCTGAGGGGAGTGAAGAGACCGCGGTGCCGGCCAGACCTGACGAGCGGAGGACCGAGCGGCTGCTGCTGCTGTGTGTGTGCCTGGAGGGGCCGTGGGAGTCATTGTGCTGCTGCGGGGAACGACGGGCGCCGCTGGCGTGAGCAGTACGGCCCGGCGGGGTGAAGATAGGGAGGTAGGCGCCGGCGCCATTTTGCCCGGGAGGGGGGCGCAGGTCCTCCAAAGCCACTACCTGACGGATCGCCATCTTGGGTCTGGTGGGAGACCTACTGGACTATTGTCACGGTGCTGATCCCCTGGCTCCCCCTGGTGTGTTGATAGTGCTGGCGGTGACAGTGTGGTGCAGTCTCCCCTTTATTGCTCCTATCCACCTAGTGCTTTCCTTCCTCTCTGATAACTAGATCTGCTGGGACTGACAGTGCTGTGCGGGCTGCCGCTTTGCCTCCATCCTGCTGGAGTCACCTATGGGTGGCATAAAGAAGAGGAAATCTGCGTTCACCTCCTGTAGTACCCAAACAATGGAGACCCCGAGTGGGGCTGGGCAGGACCCAGTAACCAACCCCGATACTGTGGCAATCATGGCGGCCATTTCCTCGTGCCAGAACATCCTAACTACTAAATTTGACAGCTTGCAAGAGCAGTTCAATTATTTCCGTCATGACCTAGACAAAATCCGGGATCGAACGGGAGAAGTGGAAAGAAGGGTCGGGGACGTAGAGGATAGACTATCCGCCCAAGTGGGAGAGGTGGCTGCCCTGAGGAGACAGGTGGCAACGCTGACTGAGAGGGCTGAAGACTCCGAAAACCGAAATCGGAGAAATAATATTAGGATTCTGGGCCTCCCGGAGAAGTCGGAGGGGTCCTCCCCGGAACAATTTATAGAGAATATCATCCAGGACTTGTTGGCGCCGGCTGGCCTTACGAAGTTCTTCACTGTGGAGAGGGCACACAGGATCCCCATGAGACCTCTCCCGCCTGGGGCACCTCCGCGTCCCTTTATCCTCAAAGTGCTCCACTACAGGGATCGGGACGCCATCCTGTCTGCGGCTCGGCTGAAGGGGTCGGTGATGTATAACAATGCCCGCCTGTCATTCTTCCCGGACTTTACATCGGAGGTCCAGAGGCAGAGGCGTACCTTTAATGGCATTCGTGAAAGACTTAGGCGGCGGAAGATTAAATACGCTATGTTATTCCCGGCGAGGCTAAGAGTTCAGGATGGGGACACAACAAGATTTTTTGTCTCGGCCGCGGAGGCTAGCGACTGGCTGGACTCCCTCCCTGGGCCAGGATAAGCGGCGGAGGACTCTGGAAATAGCCGCCGGTTACCTGGATGTCTGGCTCTCTGCCCCGGTCTTGCATTGCTGCTGGGCGGGCTGGTGTGCCTGCTGGCGGTCCGGTTGGCCCTGAGAGGGTCCTGTTCAATGGTTTGAACGTTACTTTTTCGTTTTATGTCTATTGAAGTTATGCTGCTCCCGTTCGGGTGGTGAATTTATCTGTTGCTGGCGGGTGTAGCCGTCCGTGGCCCTGGGTTCCCATGGTTCTCCCCTGCCTCCCTTTTCCCTGTAGTTTCTTCTGCATTTTTTTGGCTCTCCTCCCCCCTTTTTCTTCTTTCTTGTACCCTTTTATTGGCCCTCCGACCCCCCTAGCCCTTAATCCCTCCCCTTATAACCCTGGGAGCCCACAACGGGTGGTATGCCGGTCGGTGCTGGGGAAGTAGACATCCTGATCAGAGGGCCCTGCTGAGTGTGGCCTCGCTTTCCAATCGGCAACTCGTTATCACCTAAGTTGCTTTAGAGGTTGTTGTTGTTTTCTGGGGGGGGGGGGGGAGTCGAAGCTCACCTAAGTTTGGGATGGTAGAGCAGGGTGGGTGTGGGTGGGTTGGGGATTGGTGGGTGGGATGGGTGATGGGTTGCTGTGAATTCTGTTTATTCGTGTTATCTGTCCTTGGTTTGTGTGGATGGCTGTCTGTCTGTAGTGTGATGCTCAGGGGGGGGGGGAATGGTAGGTGCTGGGGAGGGGGGCAGTTCCATTATACTGAGGGTGATGGGGGAGTGTAGGATTCTTTCGTGGAATGTCCGCGGGCTTAATGATAAGGTCAAGCGGACAATAGTATTCCAATACATTAAGAGGTACAAGCCCCAGGTGATGGTACTGCAAGAAACCCATCTAGTGGGCCAACGAGTCTTGGCTCTGAGACGCCCATGGATCTCGCACTCCTATCACTCCTTGTTCTCGTCCTACTCCAGGGGGGTCTCTGTACTAATATCTAAAACCACTCCATTTGCGCTGCACTCATTGTATGTGGACCCAGACGGCTGCTTTGTACTACTACATGCCAAGTTGTTTGATGTGGATGTTATTATGGTGGGCCTGTATATTCCTCCTCCAGCAGACATGGAGCTATTGCAACGTATAGTGGGGAGGGTGATGGAATATCCACCTGATCCTCTGATATTGATCGGGGACTTTAACTTGGTGCTGGACAGAACCCTGGATAAGATGGGAGGGGGAGGGGGCCCTAAGACCAGACTGGCAACATGGGTTGAAACTCTGGGTTTGGTGGAGGTGTGGAGGTGGAGGCACCCGGGGGACCGGGTATACTCTTGTCACTCGGCTACGCATAGAACCTTTTCTAGAATTGACCTCGCCGTGGTGTCACCACAGCTCCTGCCTAGAGTCGGGGCCTGTGATTACCTCCCCAGGGGTGTCTCTGACCACTCGCCTCTACTCCTCACAGTTAGGTTGTCCAATATGGGACGGAACATGGTGGGCTGGGCCCTTAGCCCCCTTTGGCTAGATCGTGCTGGGGTCAGGGAGATCATGAGGGGAGCAATGGAGTCTTATTGGGAATGTAACCCGGGAGAGGCGAGTAGAGAGGTGGCTTGGGATGCTTTCAAGGCGGTATCCAGGGGCAGCGCCATCAGTGCTATTAAAGCGGACAGGCTAGAGAGGGGTAAGGAAATAGCTGATCTTGAGAGCAAAATGGCTGTGGCGGAGGTGGAGTATGATGCTACTGGGGACCGGGAGGTTTATACCACTATCCGTACCCTGAAGAGAGAATACAATCTTCTTCTGACCGACGCTGCCAAAAAATCCCTTCTTGTCAAGCAAAGCGTAGTGTTTGACAAAGGGGATAAGAACGGGAAAGCCCTGGCATTTTTGGCCAGAGCAGAACAGGCGCCTCACACGATTGCTACAATTTCTGTAGGGGGTGGATCGGTAACATCAGGGGAGGATATAGTGAGTCAGTTCCGCTCGTACTATGCGGAATTGTATTCATCCAGGGTGGACTACTCTGCTGGGGAGTTAGCTGGATATCTTGATGGCATTGACCTCCCAGTCTTGCCCTTGGAGGATAGTGAGTTCCTGGGGGGCCCCATTACTCTGGAGGAAGTTAGGCGAGCAATTGGCTCTATACCTAATAGGAAGGCTCCTGGGCCAGATGGGCTGCCCGCTGAATGGTTTAAGCAGTTTAGTGAGATTGTAGCTCCGAAGTTGCAGGAGGTGTTGAAGGGGGCGGGGCAGACGGGTGGCCTCCCGGACTCTTTCTCGGAGGCACACATAATACTGATACATAAGGAGGGCAGACCGCCGGACTCATGTGCATCGTACAGGCCCATATCCTTGTTGAATCAGGATGCGAAGGTTCTGGCAAAGATACTGGCTACCAGATTGAACAAGGTTATTCTTCAATTAATTGGACCAGACCAAGCTGGTTTCATGCCGGGGCGTACCACGCATATAAATCTTCGTAGACTGTTCTCCAATCTTCAAATTAATCACGAGAACTGGGGTAGCAGGGTAGTGGTCTCACTGGACAACGAGAAGGCCTTTGATTCCGTTGAGTGGCCCTATTTGTGGGAGGTCTTGGCCAGGTTTGGGATCCCAGATGCCTTTATTAAATATGTCAGGCTGCTGTATCGGGGACCGGTGGCCAGGGTGCGGGCTAATGGTGTCTATTCTGATTTGTTCCCCATGAGCAGGGGCACCAGACAAGGATGCCCGCTCTCACCGCTGCTGTTCGCCCTGGCTATCGAGCCCCTGGCAGTAAGGGTCAGGCGGTCTGCTCTTATCGCAGGGTGGAGGGTGGGGGGGGTTGAGGAAAAAATATCCCTGTACGCTGACGACACACTGGTGTACCTAGCGGATGGCCTTGACTCCCTGGATGCCTTGCTGGACACCATTGCGGAGTTCGGGAAATTCTCTGGGCTTAAAATCAACTGGGACAAGTCCAGCCTACTGCCGGTGGATGGGGAAGATAACCTTGTTCTTTCACCCAGGTCACGCTTGAAAGTGGTCACCCAATTCAAATATTTGGGGATAAAGATCAGCCGCCACCCTAATAAATTCATGGATATGAATATTTCTCCTCTGGTGGCACAGTTGAAGGGGAAGGTACGGCTATGGGCGAGGCTCCCCCTATCGGTCATGGGCAGAATTAATATTTTTAAAATGATCTTCCTGCCTAAACTACTGTACCTGTATCAGGCCTCCCCGGTACTGCTGCCACGATCGCACTTTAGGGAGTTGGATACGATTGTATTTAGCTTCATTTGGGGCCAGGCGTCACCTAGGCTAAATAGGAAAATCATGAAGGCCCAGGTATCGGAAGGGGGGCTAGCGGTCCCGAGCATGCTTCTATACTTTTACGCTACACAGTTGGTGTATGCGCACTGGTGGATGAGCCTCCCTGGGGATAACCCGGTGGTCTCACTGGAGGTGGCCCTGTTGGGATCTAGAGATAAGATGTCCAGCCTGACATATAGAGGCACGAGGGGTGACCCTGCTCCGACTGGGTGTATGAGGGTGGTGTGTCAGGTCTGGGACAGAGTCGTTGGGCTGGAGGCCGGGATGAGTGGGGCTAAGAGTGTTTCACCATTTACTCCTCTGTGGAACAATCGTAGGTTACCAGAGCTGTTGAATATGCAGGATACTAGTTTTTGGGAGCGCCGAGGTGCCCAGTTTCTGAGCCAGTTCTACTGTTCTGGGATCCTTATGTCATTTGACCAGGTGTCTGAGAGGTTCCAGCTATCCCCAAGAGATTTTTTCAGGTACCTGCAACTTAGGCATGCACTGAGAGCCCAATTCCCTGCTGGGGATCCGATCATTGGTGAGGCATTAATAGAAAGTGTGGTTAGAAGGAGTGACCTGGAGAAACCTGTCTCAACTATATATAAGGCATTACAGAGCACCTCGGTCTCCCCCCGAGAGGCGGTTGTGGCGAAGTGGCAGGGATTGGAGCATGGTTTGGATAGAGAGGACTGGGACGAAGTATGGGACAATATTCACACATCGGTTGTGGAGGCCAGAGATAGGTTCATACAAACCAAGTGGCTCCATCAGGCGTACATCACACCAGCCCGGATGTATAGGATGGGCCTGCTGGACAGTGATCTGTGCCCCCGATGTGGGAATGGTAGTGCCACATGGGAGCACGCGGTGTGGTCATGTGTGGTACTGGATCGCTACTGGTCATCGGTGATGCGGGTAGTAGGCAAGGTGGTGGGGTTCCAAGTAAGAGGGTCGGCGGCACTGTGTCTCCTGGGGGTGACGGAACCAGTTACTGAACAAAGCTCTGTGAGGGTACTATTGAGATTCTTACTATTTTATGCGAGGAAATGTATTTTGCTGAATTGGAGGCATCCGGCGGTCCCATCCATGTTAGCTTGGAAGAAGCTTATAAATCAGAAATTAGCCATGTACAAGTTAACCTATGCTGCCCGTGGGACTCCAAAAAAATTTGATAGGGTATGGGAGCCTTGGCTGCAGTGTGCAGAAACTGTAGCAGATGATGCGTGAGGGATGTGGGTGATGGGCCTTTGCCATCCCATGCTGGAAATTGAGGACGGGCTCGCAGATGATGGGACTGATGGGCATTTCACCTGATTGGTGTGACGGATGAGGGCTGTAACCCCCTAGCTCCCATATGGTGGAACCTTGATCTACGGGGTTGTGGGGTCCCTCCTCCCTAGGGATATCGGTACGCTTAGACGGCTATTGAGCTGCTCGGCTCATATCGCTATTGGTTTCCTCTTCCTGGGCATCGATGTGTAAGTGTGTGTATATGTGTTTATGGTATGGATGGTGTCTAGTGAATTGTGCGGGTTGATAATGTATTGTCTTGAACTGTTTTGTTATTTACTTTCAAATGCAAAATAAAAACTTTAAAAAAAAAAAAAAAAAAAATCCCTATGCCTCCCAGCCTTGGCTGTAGGTCCGGGCGAGGGTAGGCTGCACCTCTACTGGTGTACTTATAGGGAGCCATGCTCCCCCGTGAGACCCCATATTAAGGGGTAGGCGGTTTGCAGGTTGGTGATCCTGGTTCGGGATGCCCCATCTGTTATCCCTTTACTACCCTGTAGCATGGGATTCCCCCCCTTCCATGTCTCCCTGTTCCCCTCCAGGGGGGGGGTGGCCACTTTCACCTTTATTATGCTGATTTTTTCTTTATGTGAGTGTGTGTGTTTGGTGCATCTTGTACACTGTGTGCGTGACTTGTTCTCTGGCCGCATGTTTGAGGCCATTGCGTTGAGAGAGAGCTTCTCCCCCTCAGATCGCTAGGGCAGGCGGCGGTCCGCCCCCTCCCCTGTCTCCGGCGCATCGCGGAGCCCAGCCATTTGCTGGGATGCGCGCCCTTCTCTGCTTGGGGGAAGGGGGGCGGGGCCAGGTGCGGCACACGTTCTGCACTGGCCCGCCCTTCTTCTCTCTCCTGTCTCTGCTGCTGCCTGGCCGGACGCCATTACAGAAGCTGTGAGTGCCCTGCGGGGCCCCCCTTTCTTTATATTATGCTGCCACGTGCCCCCTTTTCTTGTGCGGTGGGGCAGCTCTCGCCCACAGTTATATATTCATTTATATATTACATGTTTGCTATTATTATTGCACTTGGTTGTATGGCCTTGCTGATGTGTGCCTTTTCTTATCTTCTCATTGTGTCTTTCAGGAGGACTCCCTATCAATATAAAAAAGGGGGTTCTCCCGGTTCTAGGGTCCCTTGGTTATTAAATTGGGGTCTTAAAAATCCTCCCACTAGGGACTTAAAGGGGCATCCCGGGTAGCTTAATCAGCGTAATTCCCTCTGGTCATTGCGACTACCTTAAAATCACCATATGGAGGCTCCCCAGGATACCGGGCTCGGGCTCCCTTCGGGACAATCCCGGCAGTGCGTGGGTTGTGGGGTACCCCTTACGGAGCAGAATGTACTAATTTGCATACCATGTGCTCAACAGGCCATAACGCGGCAGTCGGGGTCCCAGGCGTCTGGGTCCGTGCCGCCCGTCTCATCTCCTACTCCACCCCGCCTTATCCATACCCCAAGTGACACTGTCATTAGCGGGGAGTCGCATTCTGATGTTTGTGCTAGGCTGGCCAACATCGAAAAATTGATTTCTAGCTCTGCGGCCAGAAAGGCCCCAGCTAAGAGAAGGCATCTGTCGCCGGCCGCGCCGGTACTGGATTTTGATGACTATGATTCCCTTGATTGGTCTGATTATTCCCCACTTGAGGAGGGGGAATTGTTTGAGGAATCTGATGCTGAGGATGTTTTGAATTTTTTGAATCATACTCGTTTTTATTGTTTTCAACACAACCACGATAACATTTACAGACATTTACGCTCATAATAGGCGAGCCAAGAGGTATAGTATAGTACACAGTATAAATCTGAGCAGACAGGCAAAATAAGTTCTTCATCTCTATACAGCTAATAATGACCTTCAACCAATTTGGCCCGCCAAGGGAGAAGGGGACTCCAGGGTCACACAAAATACCCGCCATCCCCCCCCCCCATCGCACCCGTCAAGCCCATCCAGCTCTCATAGAAAGGCTGCACTTCTAAGTTAGCACAAATGCAGCTTCCAGAAATTCTTACGTGGCCAAGATTGCCCAAGCAGCTAACCACTCGCTCTTCCGGGCTCCCATGAGAACTCGCCTGTTAGGGAAGTTGGCTGGCAGTGGTGCACCAATTTTTTAAAAGCTACCCCTTCATCCCTCCTCCCTCACCTGTTTAAGGAGACACACATAAGACCAGAGACACGAAACACATATCTATTACTAAAAACATACAACACACCCTACAGAAGACACACTGGGATAGGAACAGAAAGAAACGCAGAAAGGGAAGAACAAATGGAGGAAGAAGACCGAGAGAAAGAAAAAGAACAAAAAACAAAACAAGACCGAAAAGGGAGGCAAGAATACAGGCCCAATGGTAAGTTAGATACCAGCACATAACAATAGTTGGGGAAGTAATACCATTAGCGGTAATAATAACATTCATAGTATACATAGTAAACCTAGTACCGACGGTAGTAGAAGCAGAAGCATCAGTGGTAGTATTGGTAGTAGAAATAGTAGTAGTAGTAGCGGTAGTAATAACAGTAAAAGAGGTATTAGCAACAGTAGTAGTAGTAGTGTTAGTAGTAATAGGGGAATGCCGCTAGGCAAATAGGCTTAGGGAGGACTACACATATCCCCCCCTCCCCCTTCGGTGCTGACCCATTCAGGATTACACCCCTGCCCTAGAAACATGCCCAGCTGCAGCCCCCACAGAAACATCTCATGTGTCCCATACTTGTTTGTAGGCGACCGAGTCCTTGAACCCTACCCATGTTGTCCAAATCTTGAAATAAGCTGCTAATCTGTCCTGTTTAGCGTAACAGATTTCTGCCATCACCTCCACATGATTCATTTGATTGAACCATTCTTTGACTGTGGGCGACCTCTGAGATCTCCAAAGTCTCGGAATTAGAACCTTAGCAGCATTCAGCAGATGGCGGCCAAGGGGGGCCCCTCCCGCAACCCCTTTACCGCCCATGGACCAACCCAAGAGGACAGTCTCCACGTTCCACTCCAGGGGTTCCCCTAGTATAAGAGCACAGAAATCCTTTACTTTTTCCCAGAAAACCACCACCCCTGGGCAAGACCACTAAATGTGCAACAGAGGGGCACCACTCTGCCCACATCTCCAGCACACATCAGGAACCGAAGGGAAGAAGGAGTGCAGAACTTCAGGAGTCCGGTACCAGCGTGTGATCAGTTTATAGTTTGTCTCTTGCATTGAACTACTAATTACACCTTTGTGCGCATTCCTATAGATAGCGCACCATTCTTCATCCGACAGGGATCTGCCAATGTCAGCCTCCCATTTCCTCTCCCACGGTTTGACCTCTCCACCATCCCTACGTTGCAGAAGGCTATACGCCCAGGATAAGAGATGTGTGTTAGGGCCCTTACCTAAGCAGGCCCTTTCAAACTCAGTCAATTCATTCCTCATACCCTCCTTTACCCCCTTGGAGCAAAAAAAGTGCCTAACCTGAAGGTAGGTGAAGACAGAGATCTCCCCTTCCAATAGATGTTGCAAGTTTTGTCTATCTCTGAACACACCCTTGTCTTGTAGGTGATATATCCTCAGAGGTTTAGGCCCTCCACAGTCCTTTAGCAGAGAGAAGTCCCTCCCTGGAGGGAACTCAGGGTTCCCCAAAATCGGCGTTAAATGACCTGGGAATGTGGCCAAGGCGTGTTTTCCCCTACACAGATCTCCCAGAATAGACAGGGAAGTTCCAATCAACGGATGGGTCCTGGCAATCGCAGGAATCCCATCTCTCCTTAAGGTACACACTGTGTCTAATCCTCCGCCCGTGGCAACTATTCCCTCTATGCGCACCCAATCTTTCTGCCTGCCATTCACCTGCCAGTCCACCACTCTACCCACGTGGATCGCCCGATAGTACGACTTCATGCAAGGGATCCCCGTCCCCCCTCTTTTCTTTGGAAGCAACAAGAGGCTCCACCGAATTCTCGGTGGCTTACCCGCCCAAATAAACCCCCTAAAGGATTTAATCAAATCTTTAAAGAAAGCCTCTGGTAATTTAATGGGGATGCACTGTAACAAGTATAAAATCCTCGGCAACACATTCATTTTCAAGACCGACATACGGCCAAACCAAGATAGCCGCAGCCGATTCCACCCCTCCAGATCCCTCTTAACTCTAGCCCCAATGGGGGCAAAGTTAAGTTGGAACAAGCTATTGAGTGAGACAGGCAGCTGTAGCTAAGTATTTAAGGCTCTTTTTCTCCCAGCCAAAGGGAAAGATACCCTTTAATGCCTCCATTTCCGAGTTTGGTAACGAAATGTTCATGGCGCTAGACTTATTAAAATTAATCTTCAAGTTTGACAGACGTCCAGAAATCTCAAATTCTTTCAGTAGGTTAGGTACCGACACCCGCGGGGAATGCAAAAAAAAGAGCATATCATCCGCGTATGCCGCTACCTTTCTTTCTCTATCCCCTATCATGATGCCACTAATGCCGCCGCACAAGTTAACCCTCCGCAGGAACGGCTCCAGCGACAGTGCAAATATCAGAGGAGACAAGGGACACCCCTGTCTTGTACCATTACGTATGTTGAATATGGAAGAAGTGTAATTGTTCGTCCTCACCCTTGCCACCAGATTAGAATACAATGCCATAATCCTATTTTTGGCCGCCGCGCCCAACCCAATGTGATCCAATACCTTCCCTATCCACCTCCAATCCACCCGATCAAAAGCCTTCTCGGCATCGGTGGAAAGCATGATCGATCTTATACCCTTGGCTTTTGCCCACCATTGAATATTCAGAGCCTTGATCACTTTGTCACAGGCCTCCCTGCCAGGAACAAAACCTACTTGATCTTGACCAATTAGATCCGGCAACAAGGTGGCAACCCTCCCCGCCAGTGCTTTGGCAGAAATTTTCACATCCACATTCAACAGGGAAATTGGCCTGTAATTCCGGCTGTCCGTAGCATCTTTCCCCCCCTTTGGGATTACAATAATTTGTGCCTCCAGAGCTGAGCAAGGTAAAGAACCTGACGCCGCAGTAGATTCAAATGCCCGCACCATAAGTGGAAGCAGCTGGGCAGAGAAGGTACTATAATATTGAGATGAAAAGCCATCCGGTCCCGGGGCCCTCCCTGGTTTGGTCGCTTTGAGAGCTCTCTGCAGTTCCAATACTGTTATTGGAGCCTCTAGTTGTTCCACTTGTTCCTTGGAAAGCGATGGCATCTTTGAGTTGAACAGATAGGATTCCATAAAACTCTCTAGGCCCCCTCTCCCCTGTTGGCCTGGGAGGTTATACAAGGCTAAGTAGAATTTTCTGAACAATTCCGCTATCTCCCCATTCTTTTGGTAGAGGATCCCATCTGGACCCCTGATCCCCTCAATTCTAGACCTAACATTTCTAGGCCGCAAAGCCCTAGCCAACATACGTCCCGATTTGTTCCCTTGTTCATAATACAGGCCATGGCGTTTAGTGAATAACCTACTTGTCTCCCTGAACTGGACATCCTTGAGCTCTTGTCTCTTAGACTCCAGTTCCTTCCACTGTTGCACCTGAAGGGACCGATTGTGCCTCGTTTCGAGATCTGCAATCTGTTGGACTAACCTTTCCATTTTCGCTCCTCTCTCCCGTTTAGCTCTTGCGCCTTCCTGGATCAGGTATCCTCTCAGTGTACATTTGTGAGCCTCCCAAATTGTTACTGGGTCCACCTCCTGTATATACATAGATAAATGCTGCCTGAGTCTTCCCACTACACCAGGATCCTTCAGTAAACTCTCATTTATTCTCCAGCTCCGTTCCCCTCTCTCTCCACTCAGGAGGGCTAAGGACAGGATGACCGGAGCATGGTCGGAAAAAGATATATTGCCAGTCTGAGCCGAGGTCACCCTCTCCAGATCCCTCTGTGATAGGAAGAGAAAATCAATCCTCGAATACTTCATATGAATCGGTGAGTAATACGTAAAGTCTTTCCCCGCCGGATGCATCAGGCACCAAGTGTCTATCAGGGCCAGCTCTTGCAAAGCTTTCTTTATTAGTTTCAAAGCTCTAAAAGAAAGGGCAGTTTTAGCATCCGATGTATCCACCAGGGGATTAAGCGCACAATTCAAGTCCCCTCCCAAGATCAGCATCCCCTCCTGAAAAGAACCCAGTTTACTCAAAACCGCTCTGCAAAACCTTTGTTGATCTTTATTCGGGGCATAAACATTAGCTACCGTGATGACCAACCCATTTGGAAGCCTCCCTTTCAAAAAAATGAATCTACCCTCTATCTTTTTCCACTGCCAACACCTTAAGGTCCAAATCTTTATCCACTAGAATCGAAACCCCTTTCGCTTTATTATGCGGAGAAGGGGCCGAGTAGCAAGAAGTGTATGTCCTATTACCCAGATAGGGAGCTTTATGGATTTGAAAATGAGTTTCCTGAATTAATGCAATGTGTGCTTTATACTTTTTGAGTTCCCTAAATAAAGCATGTCTTTTTTGGGGAGAGTTAAGTCCCTTAGCATTTATGGAGAGGATGTTAAACTCCAGAGACCCCATTGCTAACTCGCCATACCCTACAAAATCCCTAACCTCCGCAATATAACCACCTTCCCACTACCAGAATCGAGCACACCTCCCCTCCAAATAGGACCAGAGTAAAGGAGAGAGAAACAAACAGGACAGAGATAGAGAAAAGATCACAGACCGGGGGTGGAAAAAGGAAACACGAGGACACAAACAGAGGACAAGCGACTAACAGTAAAGAAACCAAGACTACGTATGTACACCCACAAACAGAAGAGGGCCAGGGAAAAAATAACTTCCCACACACCAGTGGAAACTACTGGGACAACCTTTCACGGAGATTCTACAATTCTCCCCTGTTGTCCCCCACGGCCTGGGGCAAGAGCCCCAAATCCTAAAAAAGAAAGGAGAGACCTATCCACATGGGTCTCTCCCGTTCCACCCCAGAAAAAGGCCCTTTTTGGGGAAAAACATGGAAGGCCGAAAGAGCGACACCCAGTACCTGAAGAAAGAAACCCCAAACTGAGTGAGACAGCCTAAAAGAGGCCCGGCGGAGCCCCGTTGCCAAATTGCTCCCTCCACATGTTACAGCATGCAGACTATCAGGGCCTGCTGCACGTGCACCTGTCACTAAGGGAGCACCAGCATCAAGCAGTCAGACTAAGGAACAGGCAGACTCCGATTGCCAGACTGCCGGATCCTTCCCCGAGCCACCCCTGTGACAACCCTTTCTCTCCGACTTCCATCCCACATAAGGCACTGGGCATCATACTTACATCAGGCGCCAAACATCTAGCCCTACTCCCTCAAATGACCACTCATAGTGAAACTCCTCAAGCGGAAAAGGAGGCCCAAACCTCACCACTCCCCCCTCCCCGTGTCCAATGCCATATGTTGAGAGGCTAAAGGGAGGCACCCCACCGTCAAACCCTTCAAATACCCTCGATCTATTAGGGCAGCAAGGCACGGTCCCGTCCCATATCCCTTCCACCAGAATTCACCAAACTATCCCCCTAACCTGTAGGGCGCGCAACAGAAAACCCGTAGGAAGAAGACGGGATCCCATGCCCCCCGTTTAACCTGCTACGGGACTGCAGCTGCTCGGTGCGCTATACCGCCATGCCTGGTGCCTAGCCCGCTTGCCTAGCGCAAGTCACTGATTTAGGCAGGCCCTTCCCCCTACGTGCCGGAACATTTCCCTTACCAGCCCAAACGCATATCAAACCCGGCACATTAAGCATATTAAACATCTTAAACATATTAACCATATTAAACCGGTCGAGATAACACCTCAAAGACCAGAAACATTCCCTCAAACCCTTGTGTAGAACCTCACCAAGCGGCTCGGGAGTTTAGAGAGCACACCAGTAATGGTCAGAACTAGACATCCCCATAGATAAACCCCCACCGCTCCGTAACGCCACCTTAAGCTGTCACCTCACCCCCTCCTGCGGTGCCCGCGCCAGTAATATGGAATGGGATTCACCATCGGAGGAGGCGAGAGCCCCCCACCCCTTTAACAGTGCAAAAGATAAACTGCGCGTAGAACTGAGCAAAACATAGACAGACAGTGCAACGGGATAAGAAAATTGTGAATGAGCTTATCTATCCGCAGACACCAATCCCGCAGGGCGAGCGGTTACCCCCGCTCCTGGGACGAAGGGCTCTGTGGGCCCTCACAAACTCAATAAGAGTACCTGGCGGCCTCTCCAACAAAGAATTGAAACTAGACAGCAGGGCCTCCTGGGTCTGATCCGGCACCACTGCTTCAGGGACTCCTCGGACTAATATTACATCTCCTGTTACGATTGTCCAGATCTTCCAGGTGTCTGTGAACATTCATAAGGTGCCTGTTGTGCGCCATCACCACCTCCTTCACCTCCGACAGCCTATTGTTGGTACTGGCTTCCTCCCTCTCTACTCTCTCCACGCGGCTGGATAGCTTCCGCATGTCGTCTTTAAGATCCGCAATCGCCTCCGCAATCGAAGCCTTTATCTCTCCCGCAAACCTGGCAAGCTCACTGCGCGTAGGAAGCTGGCTGAGCTGAGCCGACACCCCACCGTCCTCTCCATCCGACACCACCTCTGCTTCTCTCTCCGGTGAAGATCCTGGCGAGGGGGCCTCCGCCATCTTGGCTCCCCGTGGGTAAGCGTCCTCCGACCGCTGGCTGCTAAACAGCTCCGGCAGCCTCCTAGTGCCCAGCTTCGGGGTCTGGGAAGCTCGGGGGGTCTTAGTGGTTGCCCCGGGTTTGTTGATACGACCCATGGCCAAATTGGAGCGCAGGATGTGGAGACTCCGCCAAGAGCTCTCAACTCACGCCGCCATTCCGCTCCCCGGCCAAGCCACGCCCCCGTCAGCAGTTTTTTGATGCTGATACTGGGCAGGTGCAGGGGGATGCCGTGGATACCCCCAAAGTCCTGGCCCATTTATTTGAGGTGCTGGATATTTCTCCTCCAGCGTCCCCTCCGCAGAAAGGGGAATTCTTTGGGACTTCTAAGCCTCGCTTGGAGTTCCCAAATCAGAATCATTTTGAAAGCATGATCCTTAAGGAATGGGAGAGACCTAGCCGGTTCCTCGGGGATGGGATAGGAGGTATCCCTTTCCGGTGGACGCAGTGAAGCACTGGTCGTCTCCTCCTAAGGTCGATGCGCCCGTTCTGGGATTGTCCAACACCTCTGTTGTACATACTCCAGACGCCGCCACTCTTAAAGATGGTGAGGACAAGTGCATTGACCAAATGGCCTGCCATGCCTTCTCTAGTGTGGGTTCAGCCTTGCGGCCTGTTTGTGCGTCTGCGCTCACGGCTGTGGCTACCAGGTCTGTGGTTAGGGACCTGTTGAGTGGTTCCCATAGACATCAAGGATGCTTACCTTCATGTACCAATCTTCCCAGCACACCAGAGATTTCTCAGGTTTGTGGTGGGAGATCAGCATTTTCAGTTTGTTGCCCTCCCTTTCGGGCTGACCTCGGCACCAAGGGTGTTCACCAAGGTGATGGCGGGCATAATGGCCCTCCTCAGAGCCCAGGGCATTCGCATTGTGCTATATCTGGACGACCTCCTCATTACGGCATCCTCTCTCAGACAGGCGGAGCTAGACACCAGGACGGTGGTGACGACGCTGGAGAGGTTCGGCTGGGTGATCAACCATCCCAAGTCTTCTCTATCCCCGTCAAGGGGGATTTCGTTTCTGGGCATGAATCTGGATACCGTTCAGTCCAGGGTGTTCCTACCTCAGTCGAAGGTGCAGATGGTTCAAGATCTGATACGTCTTCTCCTGTCCAACCCTCGCCCGTCTATCCGGCTAGGGATGAGACTGGTGGGGTTGATGGTGGCTTCCTTCGAGGCAGTTCCCTTTTCTCAGTTCCACATGAGGTCGCTTCAGCTCCATTTACTATTGGGTTGGGACAGATGTCCGCTGTCATTGGATCAGTAATTTCTGATGTCTCCCCGGGTTCGGCAGTCTCTTCAGTGGTGGCTGGAACCAAGGAATCTTCTGAGGGGCAGGTCTTTTCTGACCCCTTGTTGGGAGACGGTCACCACGGATGCCAGCCTGTCGGCTGGGGGGGGTTTCTGGAAGGAACATCAGTTCCAGGGGCTGTGGGGTCCTCGGGAGGCCCACACCCCCATTAATGTCTTGGAGCTAAGAGCTATTCGGTTGGTGCTGTCACGCTTGACGCATCACCTCTACCGGTTCAGGTTCGATCAGACAATCGGACTGCGGGCGCTTACATCAATCACCAAGGAGGGACTCGCAGCAGGAGTGCCCTCAGGGAAGTTTCTCTGATTCTTGCATGGGCGGAGAGCAATGTCCCATGCATCTCAGCAGTGTACATTCCGGGTGTGGAGAACACGGAGGCGGACTCCCTGAGCAGGGGATTCTCTCGCCGAGGGGAATGGTCGCTAAACCACAATGTGTTCCGGTCCCCCTGTCACAAGTGGGGGATTCCGGAGGTGGATCTTTTTGCCTCACGTCACAATCACAAGCTCCCGGCATTTGTGTCGCTGTCTCAGGATCCTCTGGCCCTGGCAGTGGACGCCTTGTCTTGCCTGGAGGGATCTGGGGTTTCTGTACCTGTTTCCCCCCTTCTCCATGGTGGGCAAAGTGGTGCGCAAGCTGGCTCTAGAGGGTGCGCCAAGAATTCTGGTGGCCCCAAGGTGGCCAAGACAGGTTTGGTTTGCAGACGTCGTGCGGCTGGCGGTAGATCAGTACAGGTTGCCCCCGTTTCCGGATCTGATCACTCAAGGTCAACTTCGTTACCAAGATTTACAAACGCTGGCTTTGACGGCGTGGATGCTGAAACCTCCATCTTTAAGGAGGAAGGTTTGTCTGATGCTGTGATTCAGACACTTGTTAGAGCTAGGAAGAGATCTTCCTCTAACATCTACTATAGGACTTGGAGGTCCTATATTGACTGGCGTGTGGCTAGGACATTGCCTTGCAGGGTGTTTTCGATTCCTAGGATTTTGGATTTTCTTCAACACGGTCTGGACCTGGGGCTCCAGCTTAGTACCTTGAAAGGGCAGGTTTCTGCACTGGCAGTCTTTTTTCAAAGGTCCTTTGCTCTCCATCCCTTGGTTAGGACCTTTTTCCAGGGGGTCACTCATGTGCGGCCCCCTAGAAAGCCCTTGTTGCCCGTTTGGGATTTGAATTTGGTTCTGTCGGCCCTCCAGGGGCCTCCCTTTGAGCTGATGCAGGATGTTGCACTTTCTATGCTTACACAAAAGATTGCCTTTTTGGTGGCTATTACCTCTGTTCGATGTGTCTCTGAGTTGGCGGCTCTTTCCATTCAAGCCCCTTACTTTGAGAGACACCAGGACAAGGTGGTTTTTCGTTTTAAGCCAGATTTCCTTCCTAAGGTGGTTTCTGCCTTCCATCTCAATCAGGATGTGGTTCTCCCTTCCTTGTGTTCGAAGCCTAGCAATGACAAGGAGAGAGTCCTGCATTCTTTGGATGTGATTCGTTGTGTGAAGTACTATTTGGTGGCTACTTCTTCGTTTCGTAAGACGGACGCCTTGTTCGCGGTGCCCTCCGGGCCCCGGAAAGGTTTGGCGCCTGCCAAGTCTACCATTAGTAAATGGATACGTCAGGCCATTGTTGGGGCCTATAATGCCAAGGGGAGGGTTCCCCCTTTTCAGATCACTGCTCACTCTATTCGTGCTGTTGGGGCTTCCTGGGCTTTTCAGCACCAGGCCTCTGTTGAACAAATTTGTAAGGCTGCTACTTGGTCTTCTGTTCATACCTTTTCCAAGTTTTATAAGGTTGATGTGCGGGCCTCAGTGGATGCTGTTTTTGGCCGCAAGCTGCTGTGGTTTAAACTTGTGCATCATTGTCTTTTTTGGGATCCCCACCCATGTTGGACACTGTCATGCCCAAGGCCTGATTATAGCTTGGTATAATATATATATGTGTGTGTGTGTGTGTGTGTGTGTGTGTGTGTGTGTGTGTATATATATATATATATATATATATATATATATATATATATACAGACTGAGTGTCTGTGCATTCCAATTTAATTAAGAGGTCTGTGACCAGCAGAATGTGTTGTCTCTGCACCATCATAAAACTCCCCCCCTACATGCACACACAGTTTTATGGGGGAAGTCAAAGTTCTTTGAAGTAGCAAGATGTGTCTCTACCCAACCATAAACCAGAATCAGATAAGGCGACCTGGGAGATGAATCTCACCCCCCCCCCTTAGGAATTCCAGGGAGATGGGTGATGTCATGTAAACAGTTTCCCTCCAAAATTAGCTAAATAAATGCCAAGGGGACACATGCTTTTGTGACATAAGCTAAGGAATCTTGAGACAAATAATATCGGTCTCACACAATAATTAACCGCTGGAAACTCACAAAGGACTGCGTAAGGACTTTATTTTTGAACTGCTCATTGCTGTATACTCTTTCTGTATTTTTTGTATGTCATGTTATTATTGTAAATTACATCCAGCACTGTGATACCTTTTTATCAGATTAAATGTTTAATTAATCAGCTCTAGCCTTTGATCTCTAAATATATGAGCTCAGCTTCCTGAAGGAAGCTCTGGTGAAACACGTTTATTAGGGTTAATTGATGACTTGCTGGGACTAGTAGTGCATACCCAGGGGTCTGGTGGCTTTAACCCTTGTACCATCACACTCTCTCTAGCGTATTGGCTGGGCTGATAGAGTGTGATCGTGACAGACACTGCTATTGGATGTCCCATATGTCATGAATATTGGAAGCGGGGTGTGTGACATACTTGGAATAATACCAATTTGTGATTACTCACCTGTAAAATGGGTATTATAAGTATGTCACACACCCCGCTTCATCCCGCCCTTATTGTATTCTGGATCCTTTATATGGTAAACCTTTTATTGTTAATTTTTTTTTTGTATTTGACTCTTCCTGGTCCCCTTACTGCTTTCCTATACTGGGAAATGTGTGGGAGGTCCCAGGTATTTATGGACCGGGAGGGGCTTCTTTTTTTTCCTCATGTCATGTTCACCCTCTACTGGACATAACCCATATGTCATGAATATTGGAAGCGGGGTGTGTGACATACTTATAATACCCATTTTACAGGTGAGTAATCTCAAAATAGTATTTTTGCAGTCATCTAATCAAACCCCCTCATCCACAGCCAGCAGCCACTAAAAATCACATTCCAAAATCTAACTGCAAACACCCTCCAAACCCAATCTTATTCCAAAGCCCCCAGTAGCTATTTCATTCAAATCTCACAGGAACTGACAGTGGCAGCAGACCCTTCCATCTCTTGCAACCTGCAGCTGCCCGTATCCCTCCTTGAGAAAACCCAGCCACTCTCTGCTGACCAATTAACAATGTCTCAAGCAAGGTGGATTACAGAAACCCCTTCTTGTGGAAGTCCAGGACAAATAAAATCCATGTGGCATACACTGCATATCTATTCCAAGTATGTATTTACTGCAGAGATGGCAAAAAAGAGGCCCCTCCCGGTCCACATATACCCGGGACCTCCCACTCATTTCCCATTTTAGTCTCTGCAGTCGGCTTCCACAGTCAAGATGATGGGTCTCTCCTTACAGGTAAGCCGGGTAGCACCCGGCCCCCCTTTTGTCCTATTTCCACCCGGGCCATTTTAAAATGACTCCCAGCTACGGCTGCATGGTCTGGGTGAGGGTAGGTAGCACCTATTAGAGGTGCTTTTCACAATGGAGCTAGACTCCACCGCAAATCCCCCACCAAAGGGTAGGCGGTTTTCAGGTTGGTGATCCTGATATGGAATGCCCTGTCCATTTTACTGCCCTCATTACATAGACCCGAATGTAACCATGGGCTTTCCCTCTGCCTCCCTGTTCCCGGTTAGTGGAGGGGGGGTGTATCCACGGCTACTGTATTTTATATGTATGTGTGCTTTTACTTGTGTGTGTGTGTGATTGTCTTACGCGCGCTGGCAGCTGCCAGCACGCTCTCCTCCGTCGGCTCCTTCATTTTGATCGGCCGCCCGCGCTCTGGATACCATTCAGGCCAGGATTTTCTTACCTCAGCAGAAGATGGACGCTCTCTTCAAGTGCTGATTCATCTCTTACTGTCCAATCCTCATCCATCCATCCGGCAAGGGATGAGACTGGTGGGACAGATGGTGGCCTGTTCAAGGCAGTGCCCTTTGCTTAATTTCACATGAGGCCTCTTCAGCTCCATCTCCTGTCGGCCTGGGACAAGTGTCCTCTGTCTCTGGATCAGGCCTTTGTTCTGTCTCCTCTGGTACGCGGTCCCTTCTGTGGTGGCTGGACCTGAAGAATCTTTTGGGGGGCAGATCATTTCTGATGCCCCGCTGGGAGACGGTCACTACGGATGCCAGCCCCCATCAATGTTCTGGAGCTGAGGGCGGTTCGGTTGGTGCTGGCACAGGTGACGCCTCACCTTCAGGGCCTGCCAGTTGAGGTTCGCTCTGACAACAGGACTGTGGTCGCTTACATCAATCATCAGGGAGGGACTCGGAGCAAGAGTGCCCTCCGGGAGGTGTCTTTGCTTCTGTCTTGGGCCGAGAGCAACGTTCCGTGCATTTTGGCGGTTTACATTCCGGGGGTGGAGAACCTGGAAGTGGACTCCCTGAGCAGGGGGGCCTCTCACTGGGGGGAATGGTCCCTCAGCAACGAGGTCTTCCTATCCCTCTGTCGCAGGTGGGGGCTGCCGGATGTGAATCTGTTTGCCTCTCACCACAATCACAAGCTCCCAGCATTTGTGTCACTGTCCCAGGATCCTCTGGCTCTGATGCCATGTCTCTGTCCTGGCGGGGGTTTGGTCTCCTGTACCTCTTCCCTCCGTTTCCCCTTCTGGGCAAGGTCTCACGCAAGCTGGTTCACAAAGGAGTGCCAGCTGTTCCGGTGGCCCCCAGGTGGCCAAGACAGGTGTGGTTCGCAGACGTTGTGCAGTTGGCGGTCGATCAATACCCTCTGGTTCCGGATCTTCTCACTCAAGGACGTCTCTGTTACCCCAATTTACAAATGCTGGCTTTGACGGCGTGGCTGCTGAAACCTCCATCCTAAAGGAAAAGGGTCTGTCTGAGGCGGTTGTTCAGACTATGGTTAAGGCAAGGAAGAAATCCTCCTCTAATATCTACTACAGGACCTGGCGGACCTACATTGACTGGTGTGAGGCTAGGGCCTTCCCTTGTCGGGTGTTTTCTATCCCTCGGATTCTGGAGTTCCTCCAACATGATCTGGATATGGGTTTTCAGCTCAGCACTCTGAAGACCTTCTTCCAGGGGGTCGCTCATGTGCGACCTCCCCGCAAACCCATGTTACAGGTTTGGGATTTGAATTTTGTGTTGTCAGCCCTTCAGGGTCCTCTGTTTGAGCCTGTACATGAGGCTGCACTGTCTATTCTCAACTTTTTATGACATACTGAGTGGATGGACTCTTTTTCGCACGTTGAGCTTCGTCAAAATATCTTGATCTGTTTTTTAAGTGTTGCGCGGTTTTGCTTATTTTAACCTGCTCCATCTGCATGCATACCGAATCATTGTCAGTACTGCACTGTTTATTCTCACCTGGAAAGTTGCCTTTCTGTTTTTTAAGTGTTGCACGGTTTTGCTTATTTTATCCTGCTCCATCTGCATGCATACTGAATCATTGTCAGTACTGCACTGTCTATTCTCACCTGGAAAGTTGCCTTTCTGGTGGCTATCACTTCTGTCCGGCGTGTTTCTGAGTTGGCGGCTCTGTCCATTCAGGCCCCCTACTTTGAGAGACACCGGGACAAGGTGGTTTTTCGCTTTAAGCCAGACTTCTTGCCTAAGGTTGTCTCTGCCTTTCATCTCAATCAGGACATTGTGCTTCCTTCCTTATGTCCTAATCCTAGTAACAACAAGGAGAGGGCCCTGCACTCTCTGGATGTCGTCAGAAACTTGAAATACTACCTGGTGGCTACTGCGCCCTTCAGGAAGACGGATGCCTTGTTTGTTGTGCCCTCTGGTCCTAAGAAGGGTTTGGCGCCCGTCAAGTCTACCATTAGCAAATGGATTTGTCAGGCCATTGTTAGGGCCTATTCTGTCAAGGGGAAGGATCCCCCTTTCCGGATCACTGCTCATTCTACTCGTGCTGTTGGGGCCTCTTGGGCTTTTCAGCACCAGGCCTCTGTTGAACAAGTTTTACAAGGTTGATGTTCGGGTCTCAGCGGATGCTGTTTTTGGCTGCAGAGTTCTGCAAGCTGCAGTGGTTTGAACTGCGCATCGTTGCCTTTTTTGGGGATCCCCACCCGTTGTTGGACACTGCTGCTGGATGTCCCAGACGTAATGAATCATTCTGGAGCAGGGTGTGATGCATACTTGGAATAATACCATTCTGTGAATACTCACCTGTAGAATGGATATTATAAGTATGCATCACACCCTGCTCCATCCCGCCCTGAGTTTTATTCTTGGATCCTCTATATGGTGAATTTTTCCTTGTTAATGGTGTTATTTTGGTTTTGGCTTCTCCTGGTTCCTTACTGCTTACTTATACTGGGAAATGAGTGGGAGGTCCTGGGTATATGTGGAACGGGAGGTAGTCTCTGCAGTAAAGCGCCCTCTTGTGGACTATAACCCAGACGTAATGAATCATTCTGGAGCAGGGTGTGATGCATACTTATAATATCCATTCTACAGGTGAGTATTCACAGAATGGTATTTTTTTGACCGTCATTAGCAGTGGCATTACCCAAATATTCAAAATTCAAGCAAAATGTAGGAAAACAGTTGATCAGGCTAGACAGGAGTCTCAAGGACCCAAAAACTGGGATGTCTGGTATCTCTTCCAAAACATATAAGAGTTTAATGCTCCTTCCAACAGGCTAGAGGGAGGTCAAGACAACCATGGCATCTCCATATGCAGAGTATGCTACATGGATTTTATTTGTCCTGGACTTCCTCAAGAGGTTTCTGTAATCCACCTTGCTTGAGACATTGTTAATTGGTCAGTGGAGAGTGGCTGGGTTTCCTCAAGGAGGGATAAGGGCAGGCTGGACAATGATCTTTCGGTCACTGTGTGATACTAATGACTACAGTAATATTTTTCAGTGCCTACAACCACAGATAATGCCGAGTGTTTTCATTCTACAACAAGGTATGTGCATTACGGTAGTTCCATCCATTATCAATTAAACTGGGCCACCAGCCTTGCACAGTTAAAAAGCCATCTCCCCAAATCTCACTTGCTCCATCTGCATTAATACACAGTGTGTGCTCTGTGTATTACTGATTAACTTTTTATGACATACTGAGTGGAAGGACTCTTTTTCGCATGTTGAGCTTCGGCAAAATATCTTGATCTGTTTTTTAAGTGCTGCGCGGTTTTGCTTATTTTATCCTGCTCCATCTGAATGCATACTGAATTGTCAGTACTTACATTTGTCCTGATTGCGGCTATCTTGAAACTCCCTAGAGACTTCCATTCCCAGCTTCCCAGCTGTGCTGTTGCCTGGATTTAACTGACATAACCCACAATGTACAGCATCAGTAGGCCCAGCAGCACTTTCTCTTTGCAGGTGGCATGCAGCTCCATAAGATGCCATTTTGGTGGTAAATGTGACAACGGCAAGAGTTACAAAAAGGTAAATTAATATTTATGTGCAGCAATTTGAATTTCCCTAAGGAAGGAGATGTATGTGCGTCCTGTTCCTTGTAAGGGTGTTGGTCCTGTTTAATGGGGAGGCATTGTGAAAGCTTGGGAGTATTATAATATAACCATATATTATACTAAATGAATGTACACGCCCTCCACAACATGCTTGCGTCTAGAAAATAAGGGCAGAAGCTCTATAAAGATAAAGCCTTACATAGAGGATGCTATTATCTAATTCCCTAAAAAAAAAAATGTTAACCCCTCAATATCCCTTACAAACCTCATAGTGCAAGCCCATCTAGCACCACTACTAAATATTCCAGGGGTTCGCTACTGAAAATTAGTATGCCTTAAAGGGGACCTTCACTAAAATAGATTGGAGCCACTCATGTGATGTTAGCAACTGCTATTAACAATGTCATTGCCAAGAGGCTATGGTATTAACTAGAACATTATTATATGCCAATGACAGCTATTTAGTTTTAATGCAGTCTCTGTAAAGCCAACTGTCCCCAGGTGCCCTGAAGTCTTCTTCCCTTGCCTCTAGGCTTTTGCAGTCTTATTTCCCTGTCCCATGGTAACAATGGGCTTTTGTACACCTCCTTCACCATAAACAAGCGGCAAAACTGACTTGAGATCCACCCCACCACCGCTGGACACCCTTCCTGATGTGTGTGTCCTTTGCAAAAGGTTAAATTATCCTGCCTCCTGCTTGCCCAGTGCTGGCTTACAGGGGCTTCATCTTTCAATAGCTACCACTTTGTATTTCCTAACTTACTCTGTTAATTTCCCAAAATGATTTAACCTCTGAGCAGACTGACACATTGAGACATGCTCTGCTGCAGAGGAGGCCCTGCATGAAGGGGAAATGTTACCTGGGATTTATTAAGAAATATAAAACCTGAATGAAAGATGCAGCCCCTGACAACCCAATAATGGGACACCATGTCACATGTAATGTTTTTGTAGCAAGCACAGTGACAAGGTCCCTACTATCAACACTGTTTCAGGTTAGTCAGTCCTCTTTCAATGACTGCCTCTCTTTTTTTCCCCCTTCTTTTCCTGCTCCACCTTTACCTCTCCTTTTGAGTTTACCAAAGAAAGGGTAACCCTCTCCTTCTCATTTTATGCTTGGTTACAGCACCATAGTTGGAGGGAAAGGTTGTGAATCATCATTGTGGTATATATTCATAGCTGGTGGATGTGTGTTTCCCCATCTTTTCACAATTAGCTTTGTTGTAGTCCCTAGTATGGATGCATAAATATTGTGTTTATCAGTTTCCCCTTGCCATTTATTTCAATGTTAAAGTGCCCTTGTAGATGTTAATGATAGTGTTGTTGTGGCTTGCCATACTGGGTGACTTGGTCACAGTTCCGCCAGAGATGGAAACCAGACTAATCATTTTGCCTGGAATGTCCATTTAAAGTGGAATCGGCATCACTGGGAGAAGATCCAGATTGTAAGCCTGCCTGAAAACCTGGACCCCACCTTTGTGCTCCTCCTCTGGGCCCATGTGATGGCCGGCGGCCAATTGCTGTCACCGGCAGGGCCACAGATCTTGGCTACTGGCAGTCACGTGGGTCCGCAATCAACTGCCGATGGACCCTGTGAAGGAACGGTCCAGCTTAAGTTAAGAAACCTCACATATCTCAGGTTGGAGTTCCCCTTTATTCCCCCTGTTATATATGCACAAGTCCGTATCGCTCTTCAGGAAGAGATAATTATCATGTGTTGAATAGCACAGAGCACAGACCTTCCACCCCCCCCCCCCCCCCTGCTGATCCTGTCACACCTTAGTCTGGGAAGATGCCGGTTAGTCTGTAGCTCGCTGGACCCCTTGCTGTGAATTTGTCATATCAAGGATGAAAACCGCAGACTGACGGCACCAACAGAAATTGCTCCATAACTGCGCGTCCATGTATCCCAGCACCAAACCAGGTAGAGGATCAGAACCGGCTCACAAAACCGCATAAGGGGATAGGTAATTGCATTCTCAGAAATAAAGCAAAGTCCCGTAAACGGAGATCTAAGGTTCTGATCCGCTTAGGAACCCCATTTCTGGACTCATTGGGTGCACGGCGTCCAGCCCGATAGTTTGGTACCGCTTCCAAGGCCATACGACCCCCCTGCTCCAAGTTATAACCTCTAAAGGGTTTTAGGGCAAAAGCACGCTCCAGAACCATGGGAGGGGACATCCCATCCAATAGAGGGGAGGGGGCGGAGGGCCCTCGCAGCATAAATGGGGTGGGCTGGAGCCAGGTAGCTGTCACTCATCTGGAGGGGATATGCGGTCAGCATACTGGAGGTGCCCATCACCATCATCATAAGCTCTTGACATACCCCTTGTGAGAGCGCCCCCATCACTACTACTAAAACTGCATATTAAGGTAACTGCCTATTGTTTCTCTGTGTAACGCACTCTATCCTGTAACCGTCTCAGAATAGCATATTTGTATCACCTGTATCATTTCATATTACCTCATAGTTAAATGTTTGTTATTACTGCCTAGTGTGCTTATAGCATTAAAACTTATATTTAATCTGAGCGATCTGTTTTGCCTTAAACCAAGAATCTGTGTGTCCGGAGGCTTTGGGCTTTGTATCCCTGATAGGAGGGGTCGGACAAAGGGTTTTGGGAACGCGGTCTTTGTGTCGGGATGTCCCTGGTTTGTAGTGGGACCACGTGACCCGCGGTTCCCTGACAGACCCATTCCAGGAAAGGTAAATATTCTGTTTTTTCTCAGGCCAGAATCTACAAGACTCTATGGCAGGGGTGCACAACCTTTTTGGTTCAAGGGCCACAGGTGAGGTGGAAAAAAAGGAGGGGCAGAGACAGGTTGTGCTGAGGTGAGGTGGGAGGAAATGGCCAGGGTCAGGAGGAAAAATGTGAGATGGTTTGAGGTAAGGTTGGTGGTTAGGTGAGCATAGGTGTATAGCAATAGTATAAAGTATAACCAAGCAGCATGGAGCAAATGTTCCAAATAAAAAATACTATCCTTTAGAACAATATCATTTAAAAGGAGGCTTTTGAAAAGGTTTAGGTTGAACAAAATGCATCAGTGCTGCAATGGTATGGGATTATATGCTTTTCACATAAAAGAACCCTCCTTACCTTGTTGCAAAGTTTTACTTGGATTGCGCTGTTGATTGAGATTAACGCTCATTTTTCATTGGACTTGTAAGTGCACAACTTTATCGTTTATGCATTACATGCATAAATGCAATTACACTATATGCTGCTTCTTTGAATCCTCATACTACTGGGTGTTGTGGAGGAGACTTTTCTAGTTCCTGGTACATTGAAGAATGATACAGTGAGCTCTGCTTGGATATCAAATCCTTAAAGTGAACCTAAAATGAAATAGAATCTACATGCTGTATACAAGTAGATATCTAGTAATAGTCTAATTGCACTTGGCGGTGTGGTGATTATAATAAGAGACAATAGATTAGGTAAAATCAATCTTACAGTCTATGGGTTAGTACAGTCTATGAGCAGTCACCAAGTTCCTTTTAGAGCCATCATTAGAAATTTCTAATTGCCAGTTAGGCCTGTGCTTAGATGAAAAAAAGTAATTTAAACGCAATATACATTAAACAGACCAGATGTCCTACTTTGAGGCCCACTGTCCCTCTGGAAACCCCTAAAATGTCCCACTTTGTTGACATGGAGAAGATTGTTCCGCCAAATGCGAAATGCAGCATGTCTGGGTGGTTTACATCTACGGTACTCTGACTCTTAGGTTGAATGGTGGTAGTGGAATACATGGACTTCTGAGTATTGGCTCTATCACCAACATCTTTTATGGACCAAATATTCCTAGAGCATGTGACCAGTAATTAAGCAACTCGCTAAACCCCACCCCGACCATGGGACTGTGGCATTATGAGATGTGATGGGGCCCTGTGCAAACATAAAATTGGGCCATGTCAAGGCTCATCCAGTAACCTTTTTTCTGTCCATTCACTTAATTGGATGACACTGAACCGCTAAAGCCCGAAACAGCTGAGATGAATGGAGTTTCCTTTCTCTAAATAGTGCCAAGTGACCTCCAATCTGATAAATAAGGTGGAAGAGAAACATGCCCCCCCCCCCCCGACATTCTAGGCACTGGTGCTGTTGCACCACCTGCACACCTTATGGCTATGCCCCTGTCAAAGGGTAAGCTATCCAATACTCATGTGACTGTCACACCCAGGTCAGGAGTTATGCATTTGCAGGGTTCACATAGAGAAAAATATGAACTATGGGATACCAATTTGTCTGTCAGAGTTTTAGAAATATCACAGGAGGAGTCAGCAGGATTCTACTATATTCCAGTTAGGGGACAAATCAATTGTTAGACCAAGTTTTACCTTTAAACTATTCATATATACCACTGGTTAATACATGTACCCAAGGATGCCCGTGATTTTTATGGCTTTCCCCATTGCTGGTCTGCTTGTCCAGCGGGATTTATTTTTTCAAAATATAAGAAACAATGCCAGGATCTTGGTAATTTTGGGAAAGAAAGGAGGAGGGAGAAGAAATTATGGAAAGCATGACATTGAATGCCACACATAGGGCCCCACAGGAAAAGTGATAGTGAGCCACCCCCTTATGCTGTTACTGGACAAGTGGTCACACACCGGGTCTTCCAGGCATTAGCAGCAGAGTCTCAGCACCTCTGTCTCATAGCAATTATAGCATCGCCTGTAGTGGAGGAGCTTTGTGTTGTGGAGCTAGTCAGAAACTTTTCAATGCAGCACACCAAAAAGCACATCTAACTTTAAACTATGATTCCTAGGGGGCTTCCCACTGTTCAGAATCACTGCTGCGGCTGTGGCCCACAATCCACCAGTAGGGGGCATGCACAGCAGGAAAGCAGGGGATGCCTATGCCGCATTTGAAAACAACACTGGACTGTGGCTTGGTAAGTGTAGGGACTCTAACAGGGGTTAGACCGCGTTGGGCATCCCTATATGACCAGACCAAATGTCAAATATGACTTTGATGTGAAAAGTATGGTCACAAACCGACTGCTCATCCAAAAGCTTAAAGCAGACCAAAACCCAGGAATTGGACATTCCCGGAGCTTTGCCTTGACTACGTCAGTTGCCAAGGGCTCTGATTGAATTTAATGGGGAGCTTGTGCTGATGCATCCCCCTTATCCCTGGTGATACGAGCGCTCATATAGGCTGGGATGGGAGCAGGTGCACGCAGCCGGGCATGAGGCAGCGAACATTCCCCAGTGTAAACAATTGATTCGGGGTGCCCTGGGGAAAAGCCACTGGGTTTTGTTCTGCTTTAAGAGGATCAAACCCATATAAATGAGTTGGTCCTATTTGACATATTTAGCTAGGGGCATCTTAATTTGGGATGTTCCCTTGTATACTTGCTCAGGGGCCAAGCATGGTGGAGGGAGTGGGGATGCTGGGACAAGCAGACTGTGTACCCTGCTGTGCATGCGCCATGGGATAAGGACCCGGGGTGTATACTGGGGAAACAGCATGTCCCAGAACAGGGAATAACCCAGCTTTAGAACCTAGATCACTGTAGGGCCAGGTCACATAGGTTTGTTCCATTTTAATTTACACGTGAATGGCTGGGGGGGGGGGGGGGGGGGGTTAATGTTAGCAGCAGCCTATAGTTATCCCTGACTTTCTTTCCTGAAAGCTGACCTGCTCTTTCATTCTGAAGCTCTGAGTTCATGACAGCAGCCCGAAATTTTCTTATCCGCAGCCTGAGCTTCTGTACCCTCTATTAAGTAAGAGGCTTCGCAGAAACAAGCCGCCATTCGGCTATAATGCTGTTCTAGTTATTTCTATCCCCAGCCTCTTGGCAGTGACATTGTTGATAGCGGTTGTCAAGGCGACATGAGAGGCTCCAGTCTCCAGAGCTTTCTGCCGGCGGCCAGCCAATAGGCGGCGGAGGCTCAGGTCACATGAGGCTCCGGATTAAACCGTGTGCTGGCGCTGCGGAGCGGACACCACACTTGCCTGAGCCGGACTCGGTGCTGCTGAAGCTGCGGCTGGGAGCTGAGGAAGATGTTCGGGAGCCTCCTCCGAGACTTGGACGATGACCCCTTCTTCTCGTGAGTCCTGTCCCTCAACTTCACCCCACCTCACCCCTCTGGGCTTATTCCCGCTCACTGACACCGTTTATTTCTGTTAGCCCAGCCTATGCTCCCACTGCCCGTAGAGAAAGTTGTGACGAGGCTCTGTGTGTTGCTAATGATATAATTGGATGACAAGACCATCAGAAATACAGCAAATTCATACCTCCCAAGTGTCCCTGATTTGGAGGGACTGGCCCTCTTTTGAGTCCATGTCCCACTTCCCCTTGTTGATCTCCTTTGCCCCCCCCCCTTGAGGTGTAACTTGCAGATTTGCATCAATAAATGATTCATTTGCCTGTTTAAAGTGTTTATACTGTTTTAACTGTAATAACCTGATGATGCCAGATATTGTATGCAGCGCTTGTGAGCAACATGACATTAAAGTGGAACAAAGCCCAGGATTTTGACTAACCTGGGTCTAGTTCCTTGCCCTTGGGACATCCTGATTTGGGATGCCACGCTATGTGAAACTCTCCCAGTTCACTCCAAAACCCTCCTTTTCCGGGTCCCATAGTGCATGTCCTCCAATCCTAGGCATATGTTATGTATATTTATGCTCTGCAAACGGCTCTGTTTAGATCCAGAGCTTGGCAATAGGTGATCGAAAGCAGGTAAGTCCCGCACTGAATGGGTGAATTTCTGAATAGGCGCCTCAGCCCAGAGATACTGGTGATGTGGCCACTTATGTTTACATCGCTGTGGGAGATGCCAGGAAAGATGAGATTTTGCAGCGACAAAGGCAGTGGTTTCAGCCAGGTGGAAATCCCTATTTGGGATGCCCCAAGGGAAGGCCCATGGCCAGGCTGGGAATCTTTTAGAATCCAGCGATGGTCGCACTGAGTTTTGTTACACTTTAAAAGTAGCACAAATCTTTTATTAGCTGGCACAACGAAGATCATCACAATGGTAATTGAGGAATGTGGATTAAAGTGATTCAGCAGGCCAGCGATCAGCAGTTTATCTGATTGCTGGATCTGAGCCTGCCACGCCGTTCGGGGCCTTAAAGTGGAAGTCCTGTCTCCTAAGTACCCCAACCTCCCTGGTTACAACATAAAAAACTGTTTACTTCACCGGGGAGCTAGCGCTGCTCGCCAATGATTCTTGCGCTGCACAGCTTCCCCCACTCTACGCGTGGCCTCGCTGGGCTTGTGGAAGCGTGCACAGACCGAGGGATGCTGCTTAATGGAATCCCAATAAAACCCCTACTCACTGGTGTGTTGTACACATCTGGCCTCTCCCTGTTAAGGCACACCAGAGAATCTGGCCAGTTCAGTGCTGGAAATATGCCCAGCACCAGGTACCCTAGGGCTGATGCCAGCCATAAGCCTTACACCCCCACTCTGAGTAGAAATCAGCCCTACACCCCCTATACCAGCACAAAACAGCCGTACAACTCCCCCAGCAGTAACCAATAACTATACAACTCCCCCAGCACTAGCAATCATCTCTACACCCCCATGTGCAGCAATAAGCTCTACATCTCTACACCCACCAAGTCAGCATTGGTGAGATTAATGGAGCTTTCTTCTCATATATGGAATGTTGCGCTTATGAATTTTTATGTCTTCATGCAAAGCAAATTTTGTGTGTACTAATTACACGTGCGTGTGGTGTTATTGCGCAAAGTGATCAATCACGTTTGAAATGCAAAGTCCTATGCGCTGGTGAGCTTAGTAAGGAAAAAAGTTGAGTCATGTGTCTGTGAACATTATCAGTCACTTAGGTCATTGTATATTTATCGTAATGTGGTAAGCCAAGGCAACATTTTTCTATTCATCCTATTGGCCTTCTCGGTTTAGAGCATAGAAGTGCCAGCAACTCTGGTCAGGACTCCATATACCTCCTGTACCTGGGGGACAACAGACCAGTTTCCATCTTGCACACCAAAGAGGACTGGTGTAAACAACAGACGTGGGAGTGACCTCCATTATGTCACCTTTTTAATAACACCTCTAAGCTCTAACATGGCAACACTATTAGCAGCATGTGTTTCTCTTGAAGACGTTTAGCTAGAAATCAAACAGGCATTCTAAATCTGAATTCAATCCACACCTTACTACAAATGACCATGACCTAGATGAATGAATTCAGTCATGTTGAGTCATGTCCTTAAAAAGCACTGTTGCGTCACCCAAGCTGTCAGCGGTATCATTATTTCCTTTTATATCCCACAAATTTCCAAAGATTCAGCATTGATATTAAAAAAAAAATTGGTAAATGGTACATTTTGATCATTGACCACTAAAATTGTTTATTTTTATCATATATGCTGAGACTAAATACATTACATTCACAACAAAATATTAAACATTGTCACCATAAAAGTTCTGTGATATGACGATCAGCTATAAAAAGTGCCTATGTGCCTAAAGAAAATGGATGGATACCTTACAATGGATAGCAGGGCCACTGCATCAGAGTTGGGATTCATTGGTGTAGTACTTGTCAGTTTATTGTATGCACTTTTTGGATACTACGCTGTGTATCATTTCACCTGTGGACATTGGTATTCCCCTGCTAGACTTATGCATTGTGTTTTATGTTTTGTGTGGCAATTAAAATATTTTTTGTATAGTAAGTGGTGCAGCTTCTTTGTGTAGCAGTATTTCCAGGGGATATTCTTCTGGTTTCTTCTGTCTTGTCTACACTTTTGCTGCTACAACAGCTTGCACACTTTTCATTTTGAGTCGGATTGTGCCCACTAGAGTTTTTTTTTTTCAGGTTAATCAGTGGTATATAGTCGGAATACTGTAACCCTGTTCAAACTAGGGACCCAGCAATCACATATAGGTTATAAAGGGGCCCACACACCCCTACAAATAACCAGGAGCTGCACTTTCTGGGGCCCCATGCAAAGTTGTGTCTGGGGGCCCTAGTCAAAGACAAATTTTGTATATCGAAATACAATATTAACGCACGTTGTCAGGGATGTAGCTGCTCATGTGCCTTGGGACAGCCATTTCTTATTAGCGCTAGCACTAGTCATCTTACTAGCTGTTGTGATGTCACAGCATCTTGCATAACTGAATGGAGTTGAGCACGCTGATTCAGCAGCTAGGTGTACAGTGGCTTCCTATCTGCTGCACACTGTGCATTGTTTTAAACAGCAACCCCCACTTGCAGCAGGCCATCTCCCTACCGCCGAGTACCGCTATTTTTTTTTTTTTACAAAAAGTTGCCCCTTATCTGTCCCTGCCTCTGGGGCCCCATGCATGTGCATGGTTTGTGTGGTGGTTAAGCATGCCACTGCACATAACCTTTTATTTGATGACTGGGCCTCCTGGTTGAACTTTTCCTATACAGCCTGACAATTGAGATAAGCCTGGTTACCTTGGGGCCAGAGGCCCAGTTCAAACTGGCGGCCCAGCCATTGCATATAGGTTACTAGGAGGGCCCCAGACACTGTTGTTGTATGGGTAAACTGGCCATTTTATAGGGTTCTCAAAGTGGGACAGTTTAAACCAGTTTGTGGGTGATGGGTGTGGTAGGGGTGTGATTTAGCATGTGGCTTAATTACAGGTCACATGCTCTAGAAATATTTGGTCCAAAAAATGTAGCTGATTGAGCCAATGCACAGAAAGCCATGTCAACCAAAGTCAGAGCATTTGCAAACCACACATTTTTTGGTCAGTTTATGTATGAGGCCCAAAATTGTCAGGTGGTGGCCATGCCCGCTGGAGTCACTTCACCCCCGAGCATCTATTAGAGTGTTGTGGCTGCTACTAGTCACCAGGCGGAGCAAACTGCTACACTTGCAGCGCAGTGGAACTAGAAAGAGAGCAGCTTGAATGCCTAGAAACCTGACCACACATTTCATTGTTGTATATGGAAAAATAAGATATCCCCTGAAAATAAGCCCGTATTCCCCTTTTGGAACAAACATTAATATGAGACTCTGTCTTATTTTCAGGAAAAACAGGGTAAAGGTGGGTATAGATCAGGGTTTTCCAGCCAGAGGTACACAAGACCCTATCAGGTGATACACGTGGAGGTTGCAGACTGACCTGTGCCCCAACCTCATCTGCTACTATCTATACTTTACCTAAACTTGATTTGCATCCAAACTTGAACTGCTCCAAAATGTGATGAAAAAGATTTTTGCTTGATTTTATGCATGCCGTGCACTTTAAATGGTTGTGTGTTTTTAACATGGTTTTACATAACTGAAACCCATGCAGGTGGTACTTTACATAATAAGGAAATGGGAAGAATCTGCCCCTATTTGACCAGTTAATATTGTGGCTGGCTTTTGCATGTCAGGGTCATCTGTCAAATCACACACTCACACACCCGGACTGCTTTTTGGAAGCAGAACTATGCCACCTGGTAAATTCCTTTGGAAACTATTATAGCCCTGTGACAGTTGATGTAGAACAGTTTTTATATATTCTAAGAATACAGCACGTCCTGCTCCAGAACATATTCATAACGTATGGGTATACCTCCGCCTTCAGCGCCGTGCACTGCAGATCATGAAGAAAACGAGCTCCTCCCAGCCCTACATATATCGGAGGACCTCCCACAATCCCCAGATTTCTCTGCAGTGCTGAATCTGCGAAGACATGAAGTATCACGCTCTCGCAGGCGAGCGGGGCTTGACAGCCCGAGGCCCTGCGGGACTATTTCCACCTGTCCTCATTGTGAATTAATGCCTCCCAGCCTGGGCTGCGCGGGTCGGGTGAAGGTAGGCAGCACCTGGTGTGCTTATGGAGCTAGTCTCCACCGCAATTCCCCAACCATAGGGTAGGCGGTTTAGGCTGATGGTGAGCCTCCAAGGGATGCCCCTCCCGCATTATTGTCCCGTACCCCGCGTTGTGCTGAGCCCTATTTCGGGTCGCCATTCTCCCTCTTTTCCCCGTCCACTGGGAGAAAAGAAGGGGGGGGGAGGGTACGCGTGTGGCGGTCCCAGTGTACCGGTGTGTCACGCTCGTGGCTTCTATTCTGCCCTTACTAGCTCAGAGATGTCAGGGCCGCGCTGCTTGCTTCTTTTTCGGCTGCCCCTGTGTGTTTTTTACTTGATTGCCACTTAATATTGTTGCCGCGGTGCCCTCGCTTACTGTCGTTGTCCGCTCTATGGTACGTTAGGCCGGCTGTTGCACCATTGCCTTATTTTTTACTTCAGAGCTTCGCGCTCTTTAGAATGGGCGGGGCCTTTGTTGGCGCGCTCCGCGTCACGGCGGAGTATTTAGCCTGCTCTTCGAGCTTCGCCGGGCGCCATTTTGGTTAGCTTCCCGCGCACGCGTCGTGGCGGTCTCCTCCTTCACTAGAGCTGTAAGTGCCCTTGCGGGCGAATCCCTCTCTTTATTGTCTGCCCATCTGCGCATGTCCCTGACATCTCTTTCCCATTGTGTCTTTCAGACACTGAGTTCCCGGCAGCCTCTCCCGGCCTCATATACATATATACCTATATACCTTTTCATTTATTTACGTTATACGTATACATTGCTATACTCATAAGTATAAGGAGCGGGCCTTCCCAAAATCTCCCACATTGATCAGCGGGTAGTTGGGGCATCCAGGGTTGCTTACGGCATAAATACCTATCGACACCCTATATTTAAACAATCACCATATGGAGGCATCTCAGGATTGTGTTACCGGGGTCCCCTTGGGACAGGACCGGCTGTGTATATCGTGCGGCCTCCCCCATGCTGAGGTGGACGGGGCACGTGTCTGCGCATCATGTTCTGAACAGACGCTGGAACTGCGAGCGACGCTTGCGGTTGTTCCTCACTCCTTCCCACCCCTTCCCTAAACCTCACTCCTGTCGAGTCTTGTACAAGTGGGGAGTTACAAATAGATCCCTCTCCTAGGCGGCCCACGCTGGCCCAGATCGTGGAAGGCTTGTCTGGCCGGATCGGCCCAGTTAGACAACGGCCTTCTTCTCCCGCGGCTTCGGCCTGTGCTATGGGATCTGAGGAGTCCTTGTCTACACGTGCTAGTACCACGGCGGATGAAGGGGACCTGTTCTCTCACCTGGGCTCTCCTGACGAGAGATCGAGGGGTCCGGATGATGCTGGTCTGGATGTCTTGGACCAGCTTGACATTGACGGGATGTTACTCAGGATTTTTAAGGTATTGTCCGTTTCGCCTCCCGGTGCGGTCTCCAGGCCGAGAGGGGGGGCGCTTTCATACCGCGCCTGCGCGCTTGGAATTTCTCGAGCAGGCTCACTTCCATGCTCTTGTTCTTAAAGGGTGGGAATGTCCCGCTGCTCTTCAAAAGACTCCGGAGGATTGGGTTTGGAAATGCCCTTTCCCCCCCGAGATGGTAGATATTTGGTCCTCGTCCCCAGTAGTGGACGCTCCGATTATTGGGGTCCCTAACCCCCCATTCCTTACATCTCCGGCTCACAGCTCCCTGCGGGACGCCGAGGATCGCCGTATCGATAGGCTTGCTTCCCACGCCTTTACCTGTGCTGGCACGGCGCTGCGCCCTGTCTGTGCCGCGGCTATCACGGCAGTGGCCGCTAAGACTCTTATAAGTAAGTCACTGGAGCATCAGCCTGAAGATTTACCCTGGGAGGTGTTTTATGCACTCTCTAGTTGCGATATATTTGTTAAATGTATCCTTATGGCCTTGGATGACACCATCAAAATGTGTGCTAGGACTTCTGCCCAAGTGGTGGCTATACGTTGCCTGCTCTGGCTTCGTCAATGGGGGGCAGACGATGACACTAAAAGGATCTTGACGGGGCTCCCCTTTAGAGGGCATCACCTGTTTGGGGCACGTCTGGACTTATTTGAGAAACAGGACAGTCCACCCAGTCAGAGGCGGGCGTTGTGCCCCCCGCGGAGCAGGGAAACCCCTCCCCCTCCATATCATTCTGTCGAGCAGGAACCGGGGTTGCCCCCTGCTGGGTCTGGTTCAGGGTCCTGTCCGAGGAGTAACGTTCAAGGCCCGGGGCCCTCTGGTCGGGCTAAGTCCTTTTCCTTCCCTGAATTCCCTCATGCATGATGGGATGCCCTCACCCACCTGGGTGAGGGGATGGCCACTGCACCTTACTCCTATCAGGAGGCATCCTGCCTCGCTCTGGTGGCTTTAGGTAGTTACCCCAGAGATGGAATGGTGTCCTTCCCTGAGTCGGTTAGGAGGACTATGGTTCCATGCCCGTCTTCGGGGGTGCAGGCCTAACTGGGCCTGTCAGGTATGGCTTCCCTGCTGATCGCCATTATCAGATAGAATCTGGGGGTCCCTGAGCGGGTCTGCCCCTCTCGCCCTTCTAGGATGAGGGAGTTTATCTGCCTAACACCTAGGGGGGTGTGGCATCTGTACCATAAGCTTTCGGCCTGGCGCCCTTGACAGGGCTGTCTGTGCCCCATGCCCCAGGGGCCCTCTGGCCGCTGGTGGCGTGTTTTGGATTTTTTTTTTTTAGGCTCTAGGGAGCCTTCTGGATACTGAGCCCTCTACGACTGGGTATTGGTGTTCACTAACACCGTTGAGACTTAAACTAAGCCCCCTGTTGCGCCCTTGTACGCACTGGGCTCAGGAAGGGTGTGATGGCTCACACGGCACCAAGGGGCGTTTTACAGGGGACCTATTAGGCTCTCCTGTTCCCTCACGAAGAGTTTAGGGGATGGAACTTGACAAAACCGGAGCCCTACTCGGCTCCACCCTCTAGTCCCTGGTTTACACCAGGCGTAGGTTTCACCCAGTGCCCTTTTTTTCCTTGACTATAAGGAGTTTACAGGTATGAGACCTCCGGTCCTCTGTCCTGTATAGTTATTCCTCCAGACAGCTTCGCTTCTGGTGAGCTGATTGGCGGCTCGTCCTTTGACATCATTTGTCTCGGGGATCTTTGGGCTCTGAGGTAAATTAGCCATTAGCCCTGGATGAGGGGTTTGCACCCTGGGTCTGGGTCTGCTTACCTTACCCCTTGTGGAGGCGGTTATTCTTCTACTGGTTACTCGTTAGTACCGTGGGGGAGCATTCCATACTCGTTGCCTCTCCCTGATGGTTACCATGGTACCTAATCTGGCAGGATGACAAAGGGGGCCTTTCTTCTGAATCCCCCCGGGGGTTCCTAGGAAGGGACCTTGAAGGTTCGGGTTTCCTAGGTGATTTTTGGTCATAAGGAGCACGTTGTGAGTCCTGGTTGGGGACTATTCCTTCTTGTACCCGTCCATTGGGGGACTTTTTGCCTTAATTGGACAGTGGTTGCTCCTTGTTCCTGCGGAATTCTTGGGTCTGGATCTTGTCCAGGGGAGCCCTGATTCCTTAGGGGACTTGATATTCCTTGTCCCTCCTGAAGTATCCCTCTCTTGGGAGGTTCTCTGTTGTGCCTCCGGGCTCACACTGGCAGGGTTCTGTGGGACCCCGCCTCTATTACAGCGGTCTACCCCTGTTATTGGCCAGATTGGTCTGCCCTGGTTGGGGCTAGTGGTTCTGGCTGGGTAGTTTACTTGAAGATGTTATACCCTTGCCCTACCGGGCGCGGGGAGAGCTTGCGCTAGTCCCTGATGGCAAGCAGCACCTTATGCTTGGGGCCTGGGAGGCCCAGTGGGGTGTGGGTTCTCAGGGAGACCCGCTGGGTACAGCTGGACGGTGAGTTCCCTCATGAGGACTATTTTTAACATAGTATGGTTCCTTTCCTTTAGACCTGCCTTAGCGTTGGCAGGATCGGGGGCTTACCCTGCCGGAGATCACGGATCTCGGGGTGTCTTGCTCCTTGGAGGCTCTGGACTTTGTCTTTCTCATTATTTTTTTCTTCCTGCTACCACGCTGGGTTAGCTTATGTTGTCCCTATGCTATTCGCTGGGTCTAAGCTCCTTCCCTTACGGGAGGGTATCTGCTCCTGGGATTAAGGTTCCTACAAGCAGTGTTTGGTATGGGCTCACTACTTGACTCGGTCTATGGTTGGGGCCTGATCTGTTCTTCTATTACGAGACCTGATCCAATCTTTTGTTTGCATTCTTCAGGGTCTGCTCAGGAGCGTTCCTGGGGGATCCCTAGTTCCCCCCCTGGGGGAAGACTTATCCTGAAGCCCTACCAAGGGTTCCCCACAGGTCTTAGTCAGGTCCCTGTCTGACCTGCTCCCTCCATCAGGTTGCTCCTCTGGGGAAGTTACCCCAGGCAGTGGTGTGCCATAAGGAACGGCACTATTGGTGGTCCTAGTCATTATATATATTTTCTTATATATATGCATGCCTTGGTATAGATCTATACCATGAGGTGAGGGTACCCCCCTCACCCTAAGTTGGATTCAGGAGTTATTTCGTCCTTCTGCCTTGGACGGATCCTCTGGTCTTGGGACTATGATCTAATTTACTATGAGATGAAAGGGATCTGTCCCCCTCTACTGGGGTTAGAGACCTGCCGGAACTGTCTCGTCCCTGATGGGATCTTATCTTGGGGTCTACCGGTGCCCCCTTTTTGAAGTACCGGGTTGATCGTTGCCATGGATTTAGGGCCCTCTGGCCTGGTCCTTTTTGGTTGATCATCCTTCTGGACCTGTAGGACTCTTTCGGCTCTGCTGAATATTGTTGTTAGCACTTCTGTTGGTTCCGTCTGTGACCTGGACATGTATTCCCCGTTGGGAAAAGTTTTGAGTCACCATGGCTACCCCCTCTGTAGCGGCATGGTTAGACAGTTATTTTGGCCTATCCTTTTAGAGGAAGAATCTTCCTCCCTATTGTTATTCGTTCTTGTACTATTAGTGCTTGGCTTGCCCTGTAGCACTATGTTCTGGCAATCAAGCCGGCCAGTCCGCTGCTTGAGCTCAGTTCTCCCTTTATAAGGTTCAAAGGTTGAGGTTAGAGCATTGCTCTCGTTGTTGATAGCATGGTTAAGGGTGACAGCGCTTTACTGTTGGCTGTGCCTTTTCATGGGGATCCCACCCTATTGTGGACACTGCTATTGGATGTCCCATACGTTATGAATATGTTCTGGAGCAGGATGTGCTGTATGCTTAGAATAACACAATTCTGTGAGAATCTCACCTGTAGAATTGGTATTATATGCATACAGCACGTCCTGCTCCACCCCACCCTGGTTTCACTTTGTTCTGGATCCCCTGTATGGTGATTGTACTCACTTGGTGTTATTGCCAGACATTCTGGGTGGTTTGTTTCTCCTGGCTTCTCTTCTCACTGCTTTTCAATGCTGGGGATTGTGGGAGGTCCTCCGGTATATGTAGGGCCGGGAGGAGCTTGTTTTCTTCATGATCTGCAGTGCACGGCGCTGAAGGCGGAGGTATACCCATACGTTATGAATATGTTCTGGAGCAGGACGTGCTGTATGCATATAATACCAATTCTACAGGTGAGATTCTCACAGAATTGTATTTTTTTGGTGTGAACAAAGGACATTTCCAAAGGTCTCGATTGTTGACTATTTTGACTGACTAAACATTGTCTCTAAATTCACCTTTAATGACCCCACATTTTGATAAACTGTTGCAGCCCTCTTATTGAAAATTAAATCACAGGCTTCTACAGATGTCATTGTGCTTAAAATCAAAACCTCAGCAGTCAAACAAATGTACTTATCACATAGAATTACCTCTTCTAATATTCTGCACACTTTCTATTATGGGGTGATTGTGAAGGTCTGTGGGCTGCCTGTTATGGGATGATTGGGGGGGGGTTCTGTACACTGCCTGCTATAGGGCGATTGGGGGAATTCTGTACACTATGTTAATGGGGGGTTGTAGCACACCAAATTAGATAGAAAGATAACTGGTTTCAGTATACTTCTGTGAGGGGTTCAAACCATTCCATACTGCATCCGCCCAGTATGCAGTAAGTAACTCATGAAGACCAAAATATAGAAAGAATGAACACCCAGAAAATTAATAATTGCAATTAACAAAAGTGACTTAATTTCATGAAATATATACTTATACTAGCGGTCATTCTGATAATCATGTATATATATTATGTCTATCTCTGAATTATGTTTTCACGAAATTAAATCACTTTTGTTAATTGCAGTTATTAATTTTCTGGGTGTTCATTCTTCCTATATTTTGGTCTTCGGGAATTCTGTACACTGCCTGTTATAGGGGGATTGGGTGAGGGATTTTGTACACTGCCTGCTATAGGGTTATTGGGGGGATTCTGCACACTGCCTGTTATGGGGTGATTGGGGTGATTCTGCACACTGCTTATTGTGGGGTGATTGGGGGGGATTCTTCACACTGCCTTTAATGGAATGATTGAGCGGATTCTGCACACTGCCTCTTATGGGGTGATTGGAGGGGGATTCGACACTAGCATCTGCCTGTTATGGGGGCATTGGAGGGCTTCTGCACACTGCTTATTGTGGGGTGGTTGGGGGGTTCTTTACACTGCCTTTAATGGGATGATTGAGACGATTCTGCACACTGCCCCCTTGGGGTGATTGGAGGGGGATTCGGCCCCAGCATCCCACAGTAACTATAACCCTAGGACAACATCTGAAGTGTCGCCCCCATGGATAGATCTGACTGCAGTGACTGGAGTAAATGTTTCTTTTCAACCCGGAGAGACAAAATGAGCCTCCCCTCTTTAGACACACTCTCTCTACTCTCAATTATTATACTCATTGAAACTACTTGTAGCAGTGTAGACCTGACAACCAAACGTCTTTCCTAATCCCCACTGGCTTAATTCATATGAATTTAGAAAATGTTTTTGGGACATCTATGAATTGCAGCAATATGTCTAAACATTTTCTCCCATTTTTCCAAATCCCTCTTAATAGTCTCAGCTCACTCCGTTTTAAATGTCATATCACTTGAATAATCAGAATGGTCCCTGCACACACTGGTGGCACTTAAAGTGGATCAAAACCCGGGAATTTCCCTGGGTTTTGTTTGATGCCCCGGTGTATGAAACCCCCCAGTTCACCCAGTCAAACTCGCCGCCTCAGTCCAGTGGCACATGCGCTTATCTAAATGGAGCCCTTTGTCATGTTTACATCTTTCAGCAAAGAACTGCTGTGGGGGACGCAGTGGGGGTAAACCAGCGTCCAGCCCTGGAAAGTTTTTAGACCAGCCACTGGTGGGTTTCATTCTGCTTTACAGTCATGCACATTGAATGATTTAATGTACTTTTTCCAAGTCATCCTTCAGCTTAACCACGTGGAGAGATTATGCTCCACCCCCTGGGAGGAAACACAAAACAGGATCAGAGTTTAAAAGCCCCACCCCTTCCTCCCCACTTCAGTTCTTTGTGTTTCCTCCCTGGGAAACCTTGGGACAGAGTGTGTGCTGATGTTTTTTTAGTAAACGGCCAGTTTATTGTTTTAATTTATTGTTTTATACCCTCCATAGTTTGGAAGTAGCCAGCTGCACCAGATATAACCCACAGGAGACCCTGTTGGAGACTGGATGCACCTGGGGCTATATCCCTCATAGTCTATGGGAATAGCACAGATAGTGCAAAATTCCCTTTTTAAATCCTGCTCCATATTGGAAGCAGGTGCGCTGGGTGATGTGTCGCTCTGGGAGTAATCCCTGAGAAAGGTTGCGGTTTGGGGAAATAGTTCGCTATTTGCGAACTATTTCCCTCCATTTTTTCAAATACGGAGGTGTGGCGGTGACGTCATATGCGTAGTTTTCCGGTTTTCGTCAGGAAGCCAGAAACCGGAAATGCAACCAGCGTGGTTAAACTGAACTGGCGCGGGTAGCGTCGGATCAGTTTAATTTCAGGGACAGCGGCAGCAGCAGCACCCAGCCGAGCTCCCACGGACCCCACCAACGCTGAGGCGGACACTGCAGTGGAGGCAGTCATGTCGGAGACACCCGACGGAAACCAGCACGCGGTAGGAGATACCTGCCAGCATGTATAGTGATATATTGTATGTGTATAATGCAGGGATAGTATGCATTTTTGCCATATGTGTATACATGTATATATATGTTTATGGATATATATATATATATATATATATATATATATATATATATATATATTTAGGTATTGTTTAGTTATTGCTTATGTTGTTATATATGAATGTGTTGTTTTAACTTATGTTTTCGAGAGAGTCTAAATATGAAGATAAAAAGCATGTTAAGTCTACCAAGAAAACCAAAAGATGTGAAGTTTGTGGTACCACACTTCCGGATTCTTGGCAGTTGGCTCTGTGTATGGGGTGTGATAAAGCCAAAAGAGAAAATGATTCGGCTTCTATCCTCAGGGAAATTTTTACCTTGAAGCAACAATTAGCTTCAATGGAAAATGCCCAAAGGGGATTTGTAACCCATGATCAATGGTCACTTGCTACTGCACCCATTCCTAATATCAGTACAGAGAGCCAAGATAGGGGAGTTTCATTAGTGGGGTTAAATGATGAAACTGTTCCCTTACCCCTATACAAATTGAAGTTACTTCAGATCTGGGGGAAGAAGGAGAAGACCCAGAGTCCTCTCAGGATTCACTGGATGAGGGAAGTCAGCCAGAGAGGGGGCATGTTAGTACAAGCTCTCTTTCTGAGGACTTAGAATTATTATTGAAAGATATTTATGATACATGGGGCACCCCGCAGGAGGAGACAACCCTTTCACAGCAGAATGAAATTGAATAAAAAATCTGAGCTTTTCCAATCTATTCGGTTTTAAAGGATATGGTTAAGACTGAATGGGATAACCCGGAAAGAAAATTTTTTTCTGCCTAGAGCCTTAAAAAAAAAATACCCTTTTAAAGATCCCATTATGGATTTTTGGACAAAATGCCCTAAAGTGGATGCACCTGTTGGTCAAATGTCTAAAACCTCAGATTTAAGTTTTGAGGACATGGGTTCGCTACGTGATCCTATGGATCGCAGAGGGGAGCATATTTTAAGAAGAGCTTGGGATGCTACTCTTTTTCAATTTAAACCAGCCATGGCATCAGATGTAGTCCTGAGAAGTATGTCCAAATGGATAGACAACCTTAAAGCTCATATTGGGAATAGAGTTCCACCGCAAGATGTTATGGCAACTCTTCCTACATTATACAGAGCTATGTCTTTTCTAACACATGCTTGTCAAGAAATCATCAGGGCCTCAGCCAGAACTTCGGCTTTAATAGCCTGTGCCCGCCGAGCAGTTTGGTTGAAAACCTGGTCTGGGGACATTAGTCCTAAAAATAGGTATGTCCTTTTCAAGGAGGACGCTTGTTTGGGGAAGACCTAGATAATATTCTGTCAAGGTCCACAGAATCAGGAAAGAAGTTTCCTACTAAAAAGACTTACTCCTTTAGGTCAGCTAATAAGGGCAGACCAACTACTAGTCAGACCCACAGAAAGGCGGACACAAAGAAACGCTGGGTGCAACCTAGGCCACAAAGGAAATATTCCTTGGTGAACAAGGCTCCGGAAGCACCTAGGCAGCAGTCCTGACAACCCTCTTCAGGTGGGGGGGAAGACTTTCCAAGTTTGTACCCGCTTGGAAAGACATTACCCGAGATCAGTTTGTATTAAAAACACTGGATGAAGGGTATCATTTAGAATTTTCTCCCCTTCCCCCATTTGCCAGGTACTGGCAGCACTAGCATTAGATCTGTTGATTCCCTTGCAAAGTCAAATAAAATCCCTGACGGCAGTTCATTTGAGGGGAACTCTAAACACGCTAGCAGACTCCCTAATCTCGGTGAAACGTGCATCAAACGGAATGGTGTCTGAAGCAAGACATATTCGATTTGATCACAAGTGTTTGGAGTCAACCTCAAATAGACCTGTTTGCAACCAAGGAGAATACCAAATGTCAAAGGTTTTTCTCCCTAGTGAAGGAGGCAGGTGCAGTAGCAATAGATGCACTTGCACAAAATTGGAACTTTCACCTTGCCTATGCTTTTCCACCCTTCAGAATCCTGCTGTAAGTGATCCAGAAGGTGGCTCAAGAAAGAGCAAATGTGATACTCATAGCTCCATACTGGCCAAGAAGAGTATGGTTTGCAGAATTGACCAGAATGGCGGTAAAAGGTCCTTGGAAATTGCCGGAAGTCCCAGACATCCTACATCAACAATCAATACTTCACCCAAACTCGACGAAGCTTCAAATGACAGCATGGATCCTGAAAGGGCACTTCTGAGAAAAAAGGGATGTCCACACAGAGTAATAGAAACGTTACTTCAAAGCCGTAAGTTAACTACAAGAAAGATTTACTGAAAGGTATGGAAAACATTTTCTTTTTTTTTGTGAAGTTAACAATCTGAAGGGAAGGGATATAGCTTCAGTGCTAGAATTTCTGCAAGAAGGATTTGAAAAGGGTCTGGCAGTAAGTACCCTGAAGAGTCAAGCCTCTGCGTTATCAGTTTTCCTGGAATGTAAACGTAGACAAAATGAACTCGTTAACGTTTTTTTCAAATCTATTGTACGTAAAAGGCCAGCTACATTTTAAAGGCTTTCCTACCTGGGACTTGTCGATAGTCGAAAGGCTTGTTGGAGCCTCCCTTTGAACCTCTAGAAGAGGTTTCAGAAAAATGGTTGTCCGTGAAATTTTGTTTTCTGATAGCGATAACATCTGCAAGAAGGGTGAGTGAGCTTCAAGCACTATCTATCAAAGAACCTTATTGTGCTATACTACCAGATAAGGTAAACCTTAGACCCAATGCAATGTTTTTACCTAAAGTAGTAACTTCAGACAACAGGTCGCAAGAGATAATTCTCCCGACACTGCCTAATGCAGCTGGGAAGGAGGAAGATCTTTCGCTGCTTGATGTCAAAAGAGCATTGATTATATATCTGGAAAGATCAAAAGACTGGCGCCTAGCAGAACAAATGCTAGTAACTTTTAGTGGGAAAAATAAGGGGTCAGCAGCCTCTAAGGCTACTATTGCGAGATGGATAAAACAGACTATCGCAAAAACATGAAATTAAGGGAGTGACGCCTCCTGAAGCTTTAGCTCACTCAACAAGGGCTATGGCCGCATCCTGGGCAGAAAGAACTGGGGCTTCTATTGATGAAATATGTAAAGCCGCCACGTGGTCTTCGCCCCACACCTTCCTTAAACACTACAGACTTGACCTACTGTCTGCAAAACATCAGTCCTTTGGAAGAAGTGTACTCCTTGCAGCATCCCATCCCTAAGGTATAATTACTTGCCTAATCCTCTCCACGTGGTCAAGCTGAAGAATGACTTGGAAAAACCTCTTGCTTACCGGTAACGTCCTTTTTAGGAATCCTTTATCTTGACTGCTGATTACCCACCCAGTAGTCAAGGGTTGGCGTACGGTTACTGTTCTATAACTGAAGTGGGGAGGAAAGGGTGGGGCTTTTAAACTCTGTTCCAGTTTTGTGTTTCCTCCCAGGGGGTGGAGCATAATCTCTCCATGTGGTCAAGCTGAAGGATTCCTAAAAAGGACGTTACCGGTAAGTAACAGAGGTTTTTTGTGTGTTTTTATCACGGTTTTGGGTTACTGACAACCCACATGCACCACCCAGGCAGTACTTGATAAAATCGAAAAACAGAAAGTGTTACTTGATGAAGATTGAGAATCCCCTGGCCTACAGTGCTCCCTCCCACAATCTTACTTAGTTTAGATTAGTTCTGCCAGTCAACAGTTTGCTAAGACAATATACATATGAGGTTAAAGCTTTGACACCAAGGCCAAACATTGTTGCATTTAGCTAAATTTGTAAGTGTAATATTTTCAACATGGAATCCATCTAAACATTTCAACTTCCATTAGTGAATCAGCATTTTAGTCTTTACTGTTGATATGAGTAAATAAATCCTCATAGACTGCCCGGGGGTCACGCTAGCCTCAGAGTAACCTTAGAAGTAAGTAAAATAAGTAGCGTTCTAAGTATAAAGTGGATTGCATGTGTTGATTGAAGGGTTTAAACAGTCCTCCACATACTATTTAGATTCACGTGTAGTGTCCTATGTGACACCAATCCCTTGCAAAGCCCCCTTATATACTAATATTTCTTCAGAGAACATTGTACCTATAAGACTAGCTCAAAAATGCATACAAAGAGCTTGTATGGAGAAGATTTTAAAATAAACCTGCCACCGTTCGTAAGCTAACAGTGTAGCCAGCAAATAGCTGAAATTGCTGTGCCCTATTTTAAAGAGGACCAAAAGCTTTGTAGCTGCTGCCAGTGGCCAGGCTTGAGATCGCTGATTGGCTGATCTCTTCACGACAACAGTAAGTCAGCTTGTTTAATTGCATCCAGCACATCTTTGTAGTGCTACAATGAATAGAATGTTGTACGCGTTGTGTTTTTTCTCCTTTTGGTGGCCTAAACCTAATCTATGAAGCTAGCCTATACTGAGATGACAGCTCTTTTACAAGGCCGAAAAGGGGATTGATTTGCTTTAATACATGCCTACACTTCATTAGTATGCAAGTAGTGCTATGAAAGTGGGCATACACAAATAATGCCACTGCACCCCCCCCCCCCAATCAATATACCTGTCCTGGAAATGCACAGTATACTTGCACCTTCTCAGTCCTATGTCTCCTTAGCTTCCCCTTTTCCAGAAAACCACATGGTGGGTCATTTGGTCGGCTTTGGAACTGTAGTAGTGAGGAGTAAATATGAAGCGCAGTTTCAGAGATTCGCGAGAGCGATGGAGTTTTCCATGTAAGGCATATTTAAATGGCATTAATGATGTGTAAATTATTACAAGTAACTTGGTGGCTTCCTTGAAGTGTGACTTTGCCAGCCCTGGAATCTAAATGATTCTATGGCCCTGGGCTAAAGCTGAGTGACAGGTCAGTCATCAAATCTTGTGCATCACTAAAGGACCCCCCATAACAGCTGAGACTTCCGCGTCTCCTGCCCTACTACCCCCTCCTTCCCCAGTCACTGCCGGGTAGCACCTGTCTGAGTCTGAGCAATTCGGTGCCTTATAGTGTGTTTTTCTCCTCTCCTAAATATGGTAAGGTTACTGTTGTGTATTTTATCCTATATTGTAAGAGAATAAACTTGTATATTCATCCTCAGAAGGAAGTGGAGGTTTTAGTGCTTGGTGAAAGTCTTTGTAGCAGACCTCAGATATGTTTGCATTCAATCAAAATCAGAAGGTGGAGAACTTTGTAGGTTGGAGCGAGGAATCCTATTGCCTTCGAAGTGGATGGTTTTGTGGTGCTGTAGAAGTTGCTGTACTGTACATCTGATCAAGAAGGAAGGGTCACCCTGGACTAGCCAATAGGAACTTTGTACACCAGTGCTGCCAACTATTTCATGGACACTTCCCGGCATTTGGCAGTGTACCACAGTCTTTTGTTTTTCTCATGGATTAGCCATCCATAATATTGGGGAGCATGTTAATTATTTGGTGGAAGTTCACTTTGGGGATTATGCTAATTATCTGGTAGCGCATTGTTCATTTTGGGGATCATGCTGTTATCTGGTAACATAAAGTTCACTTTGGGGATCATGCTAATTATCTGGTAATGTATTGTTCACTTTGGGGATCAGGCTTATTATCTGGTAACGCATTGTTCACTTTGGGGATCATGCTAATTATCTGGTAACACAAAGTTCTCTTTGGGGATTCTGCTAATTATCTGGTAACACATGGTTCACTTTGGGGATCAGGCTAATTATCTGGTAATGTATTGTTCTCTTTGGGGATCAGGCTAATTATCTGGCAACACAAGATTCACTTTAGGGATCCTGCTAATTATCTGGCAACACAGGGTTCGTTTTAGGGATCATGCTAATTATCTGGTAACACAAGGTTTACTTTGGGTATAATGCTGTTGAGTTGGAAAGTAGCTCCGAAAAGTGCTCTCAAAATCATTTGGATAATCTTCAGTGTCTTTAACACATTCTTTAAAGCAGATCTTGTTCAGCAGGGACTGGCTCTGCTTGTAGAACTTAGTTTCTTGAAAGTACTCGGTTTCAGTATGTAGAGGAATAAAAATAGTAGTCTCAAAATAGCCAAAACTTTTTAGGTCTGGGCAAATTTTTCTCCAGTTCCTGGAACCTGAGCCTACCCCTACCAAAAATATATATTCCTAGTATGTCACACACCCCGCTTCCAACAATCATGACACTTGGGATACCGGCCTGTAGAGGGCGATCTTGCAGAGATGACATGAGAAAAAGGAGCCCCTCCTGGTCCATAAATACCCGGGACCTCCCACTATTCCTCAGTCTTTTCGTCTCTGCAGTCGGCGAAGCATTCAGAAGATGACTCTCCTTCCTGCAGGTAGCCGGGTTACGCCCGGCCTTTTTCTATTTCTGCCTGAAGCCACATTTTTGTATTGTGATATGTATGTTATGCCTCCCAGCCTTGGCTGATGGGCTCGGGCAAAGGTAGATACACCCTTGGGTGTATATGGGAGCTTGCTCCCTCCGTGAGACCTCAAATAAGGGGTAGGCGGAAGTGAAGGGGGGGGGGATCTTTATTTAGGGAGTATCTTTTGGCCTATGCATTTGTTTTTTTTTAAAAATAGGGAAAGGATAAGAAAATGACATACCTGTTTTGGGTTTTTAAAATTTCCCTCTCTTTTTTTTGTTCGGCCCCGTGCTATTGTCTTTGGCTGACCCGCCCTCTGCTCTCTGAGCAGTGCTAGGTGGTGGGCGGGGCTTCGAGTCGGCATCGCATTTCTGCTTCCTCTTCCTGTTTGACATGTGGTTTGCTGGTTCCTGTTCTGGTGCTGGCCTCCACTGGTCCTGGCTGCTGCGTTGGTGCCGCTGCTGGGCTTTTCTTATATCGATTGGTCGCAGGGCTGTCGCTGGGCCGTTGTGGTCACTGTGAGTACCCTTTAGTTATACTAAAGCTCTTGCTCAATTATATGAGGTCTTGGCTATCGATTTTCCAGAAGCAGTCCCTCCTCAGAAAGGGGAGTTCTTTGGAGCCTCCAAGCCTCGTTTTGAATTTCCTAATCAGAAACATTTTGAAGATATCATTCTTAAGGAATGGGAAAAGCCTGTGCGGCCTCCTGGCATTCCTTTGGGCTGGGATATAAAAAAAAAATAAAATAAAAATAAAAATCCTGCAGACACTGTAAGCGTTGGTTATCCCCCCTGTGGTGGATTCACCTGTGCTCAGTTTGTCCGATTCCTCTGTTTTGCATTCTCTGGAATCTACTTCCCTTAAAGGATGGGGAGGACAAATGTATTGAACAAATGGCTTGCCATGCGTTTGCTAGCGTTGGCTGGGCCTTGCGGCCTGTGGGTGCCTCGGCACTTATGGCAGTCGCTATTAGGTCTGTTATTAGAGACCTATTGAATACCTCAGGGCTTGATCCAGCCTCTGATGAGTTTTCCGCTCTCAAGCGATGTGATTTATTTGTGTCTTTTGTACTTTCTGCTTTAGATGACTCCATGGTCTTGTGTAGCAGAACTTCTGCCTTGCTTGTTGCGATTCGGCGGTCTATTTGGCTACGCCAGTGGGCGGCTGACACGGTGGCAAAGAAGTCACTTACAGCGCTTCCCTTTGGGGGATTACGCCTCTTTGGTGAGAAGTTGGATTCTGTCATTAAAGGAGGCAAATTGCCTCAGCGTAAGAAGCAACGTCGTTCCTTGCGGGGATCGGCTTCTTTTTGACCCTTCCTTTCGTGGTTCCAGAACAGGCAGAGGATCGGCCCTATTCTAAGCATACAGCACGTCCTGCTCCAGTAGTAGTAATAACATGTGGGTAATCCTCCGCCTCAGGCGCCGTGCACTGCAGACATGTAGAAAACAAGCTCCTCCCGGCCCCTCATACACCGAGGGACCTCCCACAAATCCCCAGATTTCTCTGCAGTGCTGGAACTGCGAAGACATGAAGTATCACGCTCTCGCAGGCGAGCGGGGCTTGACAGCCCGAGGCCCTGCGGGACTATTTCCACCCGTCCTCATTGTAAATTAATGCCTCCCAGCCTGGGCTGCGTTGGTCGGGTGAAGGTAGGCAGCACCTAGTGTGCTTACGGAGCTAGTCTCCACCGCAATCCCCCTCCATAGGGTAGGCGGTTAAGGCGAATGGTGAGCCTTCAGTGGATGCCCCTCCCGCACTAGTGCCCCCATGCCCCATCTAACGGTGAACCCTCTATTCGGGTCACCTTCCTTCCCAGATTCCCCCGTTAGGGGGAGAAAAAGAGGGGGGGGCTGTGTGTTTGATGGCCTACTCCTTGCCCTAAGTACACTATAGACGCTTTACCGCTACCGGGTGTCAGAGCGCGTTTCACTTGCTTAATTTGAAACTGACCGCAGCGTTTTACTGTGCTCTAGGCACATACATACTCTACATATTCTTCTCTGAAGTGATGCTGACGATCTACATTCTCTCCTGATTGGCTGCGCGCCTTCTAGCTTCGCGCTCTCCGGGGAAGGGGGGGGGGCGTTGTTCGGTCTGGCGCGTTCCGCGTGATCGCCCGCTCTGGCCCGCCCTTCGTGGTTCGCTGGGCGCCATTTCCTTCTCGCATGCGCGTGGTGAAGACGGTCCTCCCCTCGCAGACTGTAAGTGCCCTCATGTTTCCTCGCGCTCGGCTCTGACATCCCTGTTCCCCTTGTGTCTTTCAGACAGCGGTCATCGGTGGCTTCCCCCGGCCCAACGTAGCGCCCGGTCCAGACCATTTTTCAGATATTACTCCCACTTCCCAGCGGGTCATAGGGGCATCCAGGGTTGCTTAAAGCGTCATTCCCTACTGGCATATTGAATTTAATAATCACCATATGGAGGCATCCCAGGACATCGCGAACGGGGTCCCCCTGGGACAAGCCCGTCTGTGTGCAGCTTGTGGGGTTTCACCTAGCAGCGGTGACAATTCACGGGTCTGTGTACCTTGTGCTCAACAGGCACTAGCTGGTCTCCCCACCTCTTCCGAGGCTGGGCCCGCACCTCGCCTTATTTCCCCTACTCCCCCAAGCTTGAGCATAACCCCCAATACTAGTGGGGATTCTCACGCTGATTTGGCCTCTAGATTGGCCAGTGTGGAAAACTTTATTGCTGGCTCCTTGGCGCGCAAGGCTACTGCCAAGAGGCGTCATTTGAACCCTGAAGCTACTATTCTCCCTGTAGAATCTGATGATTTACTGCTTTCCTATGCCCAGTCCCCATCAGAGGAAGGGGAACTGCTATCTGACTCAGGATCCTACGAGGACGAGTCCAGGAGTCAGGAGGAGTCTGGTTCTGATCTTTGGTCCCAGGACGACATTGGCAGACTGCTGTCTCAGATCTTTGATGTGTTATCCCTCTCCCCCCCTCCCGCGGCACCTCGGCAAGGGGCGATCTGTTTCATACCGCTAGGGTGCGGCTGGAGTTTCCCGAACAAACTCACTTTAATAACCTAGTACTGAAGGAATGGGAACATCCCAGTAAACTCCAGGGGATTCCTAAGGCTGTGGATAAGAAGTATCCATTCCCTGCCGATCTGGTTAAGTGTTGGTCATCACCGCCCGAGGTCGATGCCCCGATTCTGAGTCTGTCCAACACCTCTATTATGCACTCCCCTGACACTACTACGCTGCGGGATTTAGAGGATCGGCGAGTTGATCAATTGGCATGTCATGCCTTTGCATTTGGGGGAGCGTCGTTCCGCCCGGTGTGCGCCTTAGCCATCAGCTGCCCCAGCACAAGCGTCAGATTCGGCCCTTTCGTGGTCCAAGCTCCCATTCTACCCCCTACCGTGGGAACAAACAAGGTAGAGGGGTGTCCTTCTCTGGGTCGCGCTCAGAACCCTGGAACAAGAACAGAGGACACCGTCCCGGCTCCTCCTGGGGGCCCAAACCCAAAGCCCCCCCCAAGACCCCCCAAGCATGAAGGGGCGCCCTTGCCCGTCAGGGTGGGGGGACGTCTACAGCAGTTCGAGCATGTCTGGAAGCGCCTTGTCCCAGACCGGTGGATTCAGGAGGTAGTCTCCTCCGGTTACAAGATAGAATTTGCTGTGCTGCCCCCTACCAGGTTCGTTGGGTCTCGGATCCCACAGGATCCTGCCTCAGCTCGGGTCTTGATGCTGGCTGTGCAGGACCTTCTGGAGCTCGGGGTCATCTGCGAGGTCCCCTTAAAAGACAGGGGCATGGGGTTTTATTCCAACCTGTTCACGGTGCCCAAAAAGGACGGGTCAGTCAGACCCATTCTGGATTTGAAAATCCTAAACAAGTTTGTCAGAAGCAGGCATTTTCGTATGGAAACTCTGCGCTCGGCCATTGCCTCGCTGCGTCCAGGGGACTTCATGACATCTGTGGACATCAAGGACGCTTACCTGCACGTGCCGGTGTTTTCAGTGCACCAAAGGTTCCTCAGATTTGCGCTGTTGGATCAGCACTATCAGTTTGTGGCCCTCCCATTCGGCCTTACGTCGGCGCCCAGGGTCTTCACCAAGGTGCTGGCAGGGGTGATGTCTCTCTTAAGACTAAAGGGCATACGCGTGTTGCCCTACCTGGACGATATTCTCATCACCTCTCAGTCTCTGCGGCAGGCAGAGCTGGACACTCGGTTGGTGGTGTCCACCCTGGAGTCCTTCGGCTGGGTGATCAGTTACCCAAAGTCCTCTCTGTCCCCCTCCTTAGTGACCCCGTTTCTGGGGATGATTCTGGACTCGGTTCAATCAAGGATATTCCTTCCTCCGCAGAAGGTGGAAGCTCTGATAACCCAGGCGAGATCCTTGCTCGCGAACCCTCATCCCTCCATCCGGCAGGGAATGCAGTTGGTGGGCTCGATGGTGGCAAGCTTCGAGGCGGTGCCCTTTGCCCAGTTCCATTTGAGAACCCTACAGCTTCACCTTCTGTCAGTATGGAACAAAGACCCAGCGTCATTGGACGACAGCTGGGTGATTCCCCCCTCGGTCAGACAATCCCTTGCGTGGTGATTGGACCACAGGAATTTGACAAGGGGCAGATCCTTCCTGGCTCCCTCTTGGGAGACAGTCACAACGGATGCCAGTCTTTCGGGCTGGGGGGGATTCTGGAAGTCCCTGCGCTTCCAGGGGAGGTGGGGCCCTCAGGAGGCCCATCTTCCTATCAATGTCCTGGAACTCAGGGCGGTCCGATTGGTGCTGGAACGATTGACCCAGCACCTGCAGGGTCTGGCGGTTCAGGTACGCTCAGACAACAGGACGGCCGTAGCCTACATCAATCATCAGGGAGGAACCCGGAGCAAGGTTGCTCTCCAGGAGGTGTCTTTGATTCTAACTTGGGCAGAGACCAATGTACAATGCATATCGGCTGTCTACATTCCGGGGACGGAGAATCTGCTAGCAGATGCTCTGAGCAGGGGGTCGTCCCGTCAGGGGGAATGGTCCCTCTGCGACAGGGTATTAAAGTCACCGTGTCACCGTTGGGGTGTGCCGGACGTGGATCTCTTTGCGTCACGTCACAATCACAAGCTGCCGAGCTTTGTGTCCCTGTCTCAGGATCCTCTGGCTCTGGCCACGGATGCCCTGTCAATGTCTTGGAAGGAGTTTCGGCTCCTGTATGTGTTTCCACCAATTCCCCTTCTGGGCAGAGTGCTGCGCAAGATCGCTCTGGAAGGGGTACCTGCGATTCTGGTGGCCCCAAGGTGGCCAAGAAGAGTGTGGTTCGCGGACGTGGTTCAAATGGCAGTAGATCGGTACGATCTGCCAAGGTTGCCAGACCTTCTGACTCAAGGGTCTCTACGCCATCCCAATTTACTAATGCTGGCTTTGACGGCTTGGCTATTGAAACCTCCATCTTGATGGAAAAGGGTTTGTCTGCGTCTGTTGTGGCTACTATGGTGCAAGCCAGGAAGAAGACTTCTGCCGCCATATAGCGTGCTTACATTGACTGGTGGGAATCCAGGTCTCTTCCCTACCGGGAATTCTTAGTATCCAGGGTGCTGGAGTTTTTACAACATGGTCTAGACTTGGGTCTTAAGCTTAGTACCTTGAAGGGCCAGGTTTCGGCCCTGTCTATCTTCTTTCAGAAGACCTTTGCCCATCACTCTCTTATTAAGACCTTCTTTCAGGGGGTCACTCATGTGCGCCCCCCTCGGAAACCTATGGTTCCTGTTTGGGATCTGAACTTGGTGTTGTCGGCCCTGCAGGGGGCTCCCTTTGAGCCTATCCATGAGGCCGCTCTAGCTGTGCTCACGCTCAAGGTTGTCTTCCTGGTAGCCATCACTTCGGTCAGACGTGTGTCTGAGTTGGCTGCTTTGTCTATTCAGCCTCCCTACTTTGAGAGACACTGGGATAAGGTGGTGTTTCGCTTCAAGCCAGACTTCCTCCCTAGGGTTGTGTCTTCATTTCATTTGAATCAAGATATTGTACTTCCTTCCTTGTGCCCTAATCCTAGTAACCCTAAGGAAAGGGTTTTGCATTCCTTGGATGTGGTCAGGTGTGTCAAGTCTTACCTGGTTACCACGCAGGCCTTTAGGAAGACGGATGCTCTCTTCGTTGTGCCTCATGGGCCTAGGAAGGGTTTGGCTCCCGCCAAGTCTACCATCAGTAAATGGATTCGTCAGGCTGTTGTTCAAGCATATACTGCTAAGGGGAAGACTCCCCCCTTTCGTCTTACTGCTCATTCTACTAGAGCTGTTGGGGCTTCTTGGGCCTTTTCAGCACCAGGCCTCTGTTGAACAAGTTTGCAAGGCCGCTACTTGGTCTTCTGTACATACCTTTACAAAGTTTTGCAAGGTTGATGTTCGGGCCTCACCTGACGCTGTGTTTGGCCGCAAGGTTCTGCAGGCGGCAGTAGTTTAGACTGCTTGCTGTTGCCTTCTGTTGGGGATCCCACCCTTCTTTATGGACACTGCTATTGGATGTCCCACATGTTATTACTACTACTGGAGCAGGATGTGCTGTATGCTTAGAATAATACAACTCTGTGAAGTACTCACCTGTAGAGTTGGTATTATACGCATACAGCACGTCCTGCTCCACCCCACCCTGTTTCACCTTGTTCTGGATCCCCTGTTGGTGATTGTTATCTTTGATATTTTTGCCAGTTTTGGGTGGTTGTTCTCTCCTGGCCTCTCTTTCTCACTGCTTTTCAATGCTGGGGATTTGTGGGAGGTCCCTCGGTGTATGAGGGGCCGGGAGGAGCTTGTTTTCTACATGTCTGCAGTGCACGGCGCTGGAGGCGGAGGATTACCCACGTTATTACTACTACTGGAGCAGGACGTGCTGTATGCGTATAATACCAACTCTACAGGTGAGTACTTCACAGTTGTATTTTTCAGCCCCAAGGGGGACTGCATGGAACAGAGGAAGAGGACGTGTCCGTCCAGGTCAGAGTTGGGGATCTAAGCCCAAGCCCAAGTCCACTTCCAAGCCTGCCCAGCAATGAGGAGGCGCCCTCACCCGTACGGGTGGGGGGACAGCTGCGATTCTTTTTTCCAGGTTTGGGTCAAGAGAGAAGACAGATGGATTGTGGAAGTTGTGTCCTCTGGTTACAAGCTGGAATTCGAGGTTCGGCCTCCTCCCAGATTTTTCAGGTCTCAGATGCCCGCAGATCCGGTGATCGCACAGGGGCTCCGGGCAGCTGTGGCAAACTTTTTAAACATGGATGTTATCCGCCAGGTTCCTCCAGCGGAAAGAGGTCTGGGGTTTTATTCCAACCTATTTACGGTTCCCAAAAAAGGACGGCTCTGTTCGGCCTATTCTAGATCTGAGACGACTCAATCAGTTTATGCGTTTCCGAAGGTTCCGCATGGAGTCGTTGCGTTCAACAATCGATGCTCTCCGCCAGGGGGACTTTATGACGTCCATAGACATCAAGGATGCTTATCTGCACATTCCTATTTTTGCCGCTCACCAAAGGTTTCTCAGATTCACAGTAGAAGACCACCATTTTCAGTTTGCGGCTCTTCCATTCGGTCTCACTCCATCCCCAAGAGTGTTTACCAGGGTCCTGGCAGGAGTAATGGCTATTCTCAGGGTCCAGGGCATTCGCATCGTGCCACTTGCTCATCACAGCGTCATCTTTCAATCAGACAGAACTGGACACCAGAACAGTGGTGACTACATTAGAGAGGTTTGGTTGGATGATAAACCATGCCAAATCCTCTCTTTGTCCCCTAAGGGAGATTCCCTTTCTGGGCTTGATTCTGGATACCCTTTAGGCCAGGGTATTTCTTCCTCAGTCCAAGATTGTTCTGATTCAGGATTTAATTCATCTGTTCCTGTCCAATCCTCATCAGCCTATCCACTTGGGGATGAGATTAGTGGGGTTGATGGTGGCCACGACCGAAGCGGTTTCTTTTGCTCAGTTCCACATGAGGACGCTTCAGCTCTTTCTCCTGGCGAAGTGGGACAAGCGCCCGTTGTCTTTGAATCGGACTTGTCTGTTGTCTCCCCTCGTCCTGCAGTCCCTCCAGTGGTGGCTGATTTCGAGCAATCTCAGGGACGGCAAATCATTTCTGACCCCTTGTTGGGAGTTGGTCACCACAGATGACTGGGGCTGGAGGGGGCATCTGGAGGAGACACCGGTTTCAGGTGTTGTGGGGGCCTCTGGAGGCTCATTCCCCAATCCAATTTATTGGAACTTCGGGCCATTCGTCTTGTGCTGCTACCACTGACTCATCTCTTGCGGGGTTTGCCGGTTCTGATTCGGTCAGACAACCGAACAGCAGTTGCATACATCAATCACCAGGGAGGGACTCGCAGTTGGGGTGCCCTCCGGGAAGCGTCTCTGATCCTTCAGTGGGCAGAGATCAATGCGTAGCGGCAGTTTACATTCCGGGGATAGAGAAGGTGGAGGCAGACTCCCTGAGCAGAGCATGCGCTCGCCAGGGAGAATGGTCTCTCAACCCCCGAGGTCTTTCAGTTCCTTTGTCACAAGTGGGTTGGACCTGTTTGCGTCTCGCCACAACCACAAGCTTCCAGCCTTTGTGTATCTATCCCAGGATCCTCTGGCAGTGGCAGTGGATGCCATGTCTCTTACCTGGAAAGGATCTGGGGTTCCTGTATCCTTTTCCCCCATTCTCCCAAAAAAGGACGGCTCTGTTCGGCCTATTCTAGATCTGAGACGACTCAATCAGTTTATGCGTTTCCGAAGGTTCCGCATGGAGTCGTTGCGTTCAACAATCGATGCTCTCCGCCAGGGGGACTTTATGACGTCCATAGACATCAAGGATGCTTATCTGCACATTCCTATTTTTGCCGCTCACCAAAGGTTTCTCAGATTCACAGTAGAAGACCACCATTTTCAGTTTGCGGCTCTTCCATTCGGTCTCACTCCATCCCCAAGAGTGTTTACCAGGGTCCTGGCAGGAGTAATGGCTATTCTCAGGGTCCAGGGCATTCGCATCGTGCCACTTGCTCATCACAGCGTCATCTTTCAATCAGACAGAACTGAACACCAGAACAGTGGTGACTACATTAGAGAGGTTTGGTTGGATGATAAACCATGCCAAATCCTCTCTTTGTCCCCTAAGGGAGATTCCCTTTCTGGGCTTGATTCTGGATACCCTTTAGGCCAGGGTATTTCTTCCTCAGTCCAAGATTGTTCTGATTCAGGATTTAATTCATCTGTTCCTGTCCAATCCTCATCAGCCTATCCACTTGGGGATGAGATTAGTGGGGTTGATGGTGGCCACGACCGAAGCGGTTTCTTTTGCTCAGTTCCACATGAGGACGCTTCAGCTCTTTCTCCTGGCGAAGTGGGACAAGCGCCCGTTGTCTTTGAATCGGACTTGTCTGTTGTCTCCCCTCGTCCTGCAGTCCCTCCAGTGGTGGCTGATTTCGAGCAATCTCAGGGACGGCAAATCATTTCTGACCCCTTGTTGGGAGTTGGTCACCACAGATGACTGGGGCTGGAGGGGGCATCTGGAGGAGACACCGGTTTCAGGTGTTGTGGGGGCCTCTGGAGGCTCATTCCCCAATCCAATTTATTGGAACTTCGGGCCATTCGTCTTGTGCTGCTACCACTGACTCATCTCTTGCGGGGTTTGCCGGTTCTGATTCGGTCAGACAACCGAACAGCAGTTGCATACATCAATCACCAGGGAGGGACTCGCAGTTGGGGTGCCCTCCTGGAAGCGTCTCTGATCCTTCAGTGGGCAGAGATCGATGCGTAGCGGCAGTTTACATTCCGGGGATAGAGAAGGTGGAGGCAGACTCCCTGAGCAGAGCATGCGCTCGCCAGGGAGAATGGTCTCTCAACCCCCGAGGTCTTTCAGTTCCTTTGTCACAAGTGGGTTGGACCTGTTTGCGTCTCGCCACAACCACAAGCTTCCAGCCTTTGTGTATCTATCCCAGGATCCTCTGGCAGTGGCAGTGGATGCCATGTCTCTTACCTGGAAAGGATCTGGGGTTCCTGTATCCTTTTCCCCCATTCTCCATGATAAGCAAGGTGGTGCGCAAGTTGGTTTTGGAAGGGGCACCAACAATTCTGGTGACTCCAAAGTGGCCAAGACGCCTGTGGTTCGCAGAGGTCACAAGGCTGGCAGAGGATCTGTTGCCTCTGCCTCTTCTTCCAGATCTCTTAAACTCGGGATCAACTTTGTTACCCCAATTTACCAACGCTGGCTTTGACAGCGCGGCTGCTGAAACCTCCATCTTAAAGGAGGAAGGCCTATCTGATGCTGTCATTCTGACTCTTGTTAGAGCTAGAAAGAAGTCTTTCTCTGTGGTTTATTACAGGACTTGGAGGTCCTATATTGACTGGTGTGAGTCTAGGTCCCTGCCTTGCAGGGTATTTTCTATCCCTAGAATTTTGGAATTTCTGCAACGAGGGTCTGGATTTAGGCTTCCAGATTAGTACTTTGAAAGGGCAGGTTTCTGCTTTGGCTATTTTCTTTCAAAGGTCATTTGCTCTTCACCCTTTGATTAAGATTTTTTTCCAGGGGGTCACGCATGTGCGTCCTCCTAGAAAGCTCTTACTTCCAGTTTGGGATCTTAGACTGGTGCTCTCTGCTATGCAGGCGGCTCCTTTTGAACCTTTACAGGAGGTTCCTCTTCATATTCTCACTCAGAAAGTTGCCTTTTTGGTTGCTATTACCTCTGTCCGTCGGGTTTCTGAATTGGCGGCCCTGTCAATACAGGGTCCTTACTTTGAGAGGCATCAGGACACCTAAAGTGGTGCCTGCCTTCCACTTAAATCAGGATATAGTTCTTTCTTCATTGTGCCCTAGTCCTAGTAATAACAAGGAAAGGGTTTTACATTCTTTGGATGTTGTTCGTTGTGTTGTGCCTTCTGGGCCTAGAAAGGGTTTGGCACCCGCCAAATCTTCCATTAGTAAATAGAGTCGTCAGGCCATTGTTGGGGCCTATTCTGCTAAGGGGAAGGTTCCCCCTTTTCCGGTTACTGCTCATTCTACTCGTGCTGTTGGTGCGTCCTGGGCTTTTCAGCACCAGGCTTCTGTTGAACAAGTTTGCAAGGCTGCTACTTGGTTTTCGGTTCACACTTTTTCTAAGTTTTACAAGGTTGATGTGCGGGCCTCAGCGGTTGCTGCTTTTGGTCGCAAGGTTCTGCAAACTGCAGTAATTTAAGTTATGCCTTATTTTCCTTTTGGGATCCCCGCCCATAATAGACACTGCTATTGAATGTCCCAAGTGTCATGAATGTTGGAAGCGGGGTGTGTGACATACTAGGAATAATACCATTTTGTGAGTACTCACCTGTAAAATGGGTATTACGAGTATGTCACACACCCCGCTTCCCCTGCCCTTTTTTTGTTCTGGGATCCTTTATATGGTGTTTCTTATTATTTTTCACTATATAATTTGCTCTTCCTGGTTCTTCACTGCTTTTTTAAAAGACTGAAGAATAGTGGGAGGTCCCGGGTATTTATGGACCACGAGGGGCTCCTTTTTCTCATGTCATCTCTGCAAGATCGCCCTCTACAGGCCGGTATCCCAAGTGTCATGAATGTTGGAAGCGGGGTGTGTTGACATACTCGTAATACCCATTTTACAGGCGAGTACTCACAAAATGGTATTTTGGCACAATTCTTTTATTATCACACGTCTGAGAGGAGCATGTTGATCAAATTTATTAAGGACACATGCTTTAGCAATCATATTCTAAGTATACAGTACGTCCTGCTCCAGATATAATACTTACACTTGGGTATTCTCCGCCAGACAGCGCCGTGCACTGCAGACATGCAAAAACAGGCTCCTCCCGGCCCCTCAAACACCCAGGACCACTCTCTCGCAGGTGAGCGGGGCTATTACAGCCTGCGGCCCTGTGGGACTATTACCACCCGTCCTCCTTGTGATGTGCCTCCCAGCCTGGGCTGCGCTGGTCGGGTGAAGGTAGGCAGCACCATGCGTGCTTATGGAGCCATGCTCCACCGCAGTCCCCCACCATAGGGTAGGCGGTTAGGCTGATGGTGAGCCTCATAGTGGGTGCCCCTCCCGCATTATTTCCCCATGCCACGTGTAGCGGTGGGCCCTATCCATAGGGTCGCCATCCTCCCTCGTTTCCCCCCGTAGCTTGGGGGGAAAGAAAGGGGGGGGTGTCTGCGGCGGTCTCAAGTGTACTGCGATTACGGCTTTAGTATTGTCCTTGGCTTGTAACTTTGTGTCAGAGCCGCGCTGTTTGTTTTTTTATTGTTATCTGCCGCTGCGGCGTCTCCATTGGCAAAAATCATCTATGCTATGGGTGTCATACACTCCGCTTCTTTTTACTATATTTTCTATTGCCTTAGAGCTTTGCGCTCTTCGGGGGGGCGGGGGCCTGGTCTCCGTGTCACGGCCCGCTCTGGCCCGCCCTTCGAGGTTCGCTTGGCGCCATTTTGATGTTAGTCGCACGCGCGTGGTAATGGCCCTCCTCCTACCTTGGTCTGTAAGTGCCCTCACGGGCGATTTTTATGATTCCTATTACTGCGCATGGCTCTGACACCCCTTTATTCCCATTATGTCTTTCCGACAGTTGAATCCAGTGGCTTCCCCGGCCTGGGTTAAATTATAGCGGGCCTTGTAAAATTCTCCCACCTTCCTAGCGGGTCTTTGGGGCATCCAGGGTTGCCTATTGCGTAAATCCCTGCTGGCATATTGTGCCTAGATAATCACCATATGGAGGCATCTCAGAATTATGTGACCGGGGTCCCTCTGGGACAAGACCGGCTGTGTATACCGTGGGGTCAACCATGCTTATGCTGACAGGGCACAGGTCTGCGCACCATGTGCCGAGCAAGCACTGGCCCTGCAATCAGGCCTGCCAGTGGCTGCACCTCATTTCAATTCACTTATTTCCCCATGCTTAATTCTCACTCCTGATGAGTCGCATACAAGTGGGGATTTGCAGCCTGCTGTGTCTTCCAGCCTGCCTACGGCTGATCAGATTATGGCGAGGTTGTCAGGGCGCAGGGGCCCTGGTAAGAAGTGGCCATTGACACCTCCTGTTTTCTGTTGTCCTATGGGAACTGAGGAGTTGACTACTCCGTGTGACTATACCCCTTCTGATGAAGGAGAGCTGGTCTCTGACTCATCTGATGAGAGGCCGAGGAGTCATGGCGATTCTGGCCCTGAATACTGGGGCCAGTGTGAGATTTGTTGATTAAGGTCTTTAAGGTCCTGTCTATCTCTCTCCCTGGTGAGGCCTCCAAGCCGAGAGGGGAGCGTTTCCATACAGCGACAGCGCGCTTGGAATTTCTAGAGCAGGCTCGTTTCCATGCTCTTGTACTCAAGGAATGGGATTTCCCCAGTAAATTCCAGGGGTCCCAGGGGACTGGGATAGGAAATACCCCTTTTTCCCCCTGAGGTGGTCAATTGTTAGTCATCACCCCCCGTGGTGGATGTGCAGATCGTAGGGGTTCTAACACCCCCCCTTTATTACAGCCCCTGCTTATAGTACCCTCGGGATGCTGAGGACTGGCGCATTGACCTGTGGCCTCCCACGCCTTTTCTTGTACAGGGACGGCGCTGCGCCCGGTCTGTGCCGCGGTCATCACTGCAGTGGCCGCTAGAACCCTCATCAGAAAGATGCTTGATCATCACCCTGAGTATCTCCCCTGGGCTGCGTATTTGTAAAATTTATCCTATTAGCACTGGATGACACCATTAGAATGTGTGCAAGGACTCCTGCCCTTGTGGTGGCTATACGTCGCTTGGTTTGGCTGCGACAGTGGGGTACTGACGATGATGCTAAGAAGACTCTTACTGGGCTTCCCTTTAGAGGGCAACGCCTGTTTGGGGCCGTCTGGACCTGTTTGGTAAATATGGGCAATTCACCCCAACGTAGGCGGCCGTCCCGGCCCCTCGGGGCAGGGTAACCCCTCCCTACCATAGTGTAAAACAAGAACCATGGGTGTCCTTCCTGGGGGCTCATGCAGACTCCTGCCCCAGGAGCGGCATATAATGCTCTGGCCCCAACTGGTCTTCCACCAACATCCCCTCAAGCATGTTGGGGCGCCCTTGCCCGTCTGGGTGAGGGGACGGCTGCGGCACCTTGCTCATGCCAGGAGGTATCACGCCTCAGACTGGTGGATTCAGGAGGTAGTGCCTCCGGATACAAGATAGAGTTTACTGCGCGCCCCCCCCCAAGGATTATCAGGTCCCGGATGCTCCTGGTCCCTGCCTCTGTTCAGGTGCTGGTGCAGGCCATGCAAGGCCTGCGGGGTCTGGGGGTCTCTTGCAGATTGCCCTTAAATAGGCAGAGGCAGGGGCCAATACATTAACATTTCCACAGTTCCCCAAAAAAGGATGGGTCAGTCTGGCCCAATCTGGTCTCACAGATTTTCGGCAATTCGTCAGTTACAGGCGGTTTCTGCAATGGAAACACTGCACTCGGCCATCGGCTCCTTGCGCGTCGGGGGCTTTTTGCCGTGGAGCTCAATGCTGCTTATTTTTACTTCCCTGTGTCTTCTGGACACCGAGGTTCTTCAGATTCGCGTTGGTTGACCAACACTGATAATCGTGACCTTGTCATCTGGCCTCTCTTCAGCTCCCAGAGTGCTCACCAGGGTGCTGACGGGGGTGTGGTTTCTCATGAGACCAAGGGACGTCCGTGCGATGACCTACCTGGACGTCCTCATCACTTCCCAGTCTCTACGTCTGGCTACGTTGGATACTCGGCTGGAGGGTGTCCATTTGGGAGTTATTTGGAGGGGTGATCAAACACCCCAAGTCCTTATTGTCCCCTTCATTGGTAACACCATTCCTATGAATGATTTTTTACAGTTCAAGCAAGGATCTTCCTTCCTCAGCAATAAAGTGGACAATCTGGTTGTATGGGCTCAGTCCCTCTTAGCTGTCCCCATCCCTCCACCAGGCAGGGGATGCAGCTGGTGGTCCCGCTGGTGGCGTACTCCGAAGAGGCCCCTTATGCTCAGTCCCCCCTGGGGCCTTCTGCAACTTCTCCTATTTGTCCTACGGGACAAGGACCCAGCATCCCTGGAGCAGGGTGTGTGTGCCTTCCTCCCTGGTGAGGAGGTCCCTCTTGTAGTGGATGAACTCAAGGAACCTGCCTGAGGGCAGTCCCTTCTTGCCCTTTCCTGGGTAGACAGTCACCATGGATGCCAATCTATCAGGTTGAGGGGGGTCTTCTTCTGGAAGTCCCTACGGTTCCAGGGGAGGTAGGGCCCTTAGGAGGCCTATACACCTATCAATGTTTGAATCTATGAGCGTTCAAGTTAGTTCTAACTCGCTTGCCTACTCCTCTTCAGGGCCTGCCTGTTCGGGGGAGCTAGGCCTAGCTGACGGCCTTGGCCTACATTGAATAGTCAGGGAGGGACCCGGTGCAGGAGGGTCCTCTGGGAGGTGTCTCCGATCCTGATCTGGGTGGTGGACAATGTTCCCTGCATATCAGTGGTATTCCCTCCGGTGGAAGTCCCTCTGCGACAGGATGTGCTAATCCTTGGGTCACTATGAGGTCCAACCAGTGTGGATTTGTGTGTGCCCCGTCATTATCACAAGCTCTCGGCCCTTGTTTCCCTGTCCCAGGATTCTCTTGCCGTGGTCATGATGATTTATTAATGTTATGGCAGGACATTCTGTTCTGTATGTCTTTCTCCATGCCTCCTGCTAGGCAGGGTTCTGCGCAAAATTGCTCTGGAAGGGGGGACCAGTGGTTCTGGTGGCCCCCGGGTGGACTAGTGGAGTGTGGTTCGCAGACGTAGTACTGAGGACAGTAGATCTGTGTGTTCTGCCAGGAGTGCCAGCTCTGCTCACTTAGGGCCCCTTTACATCACCCGATCTACAGACTCTGGCCTAGACGGCCTGACTGCTGAAACATCCATCTTGATGGAGACAGGCTTATCTGTCTTGGTGATTGAGACTATGGGAAGACTAGGAGCAAGCTTCTTCTTCTTCTTCCATCTATTATAGGGTATGCGTACCCATATTGATTGGTGTGAGTCTAGGTCTCTTCCCTGTCGGGCGTTCTCTGTTCCCAGGGTTCTAGAGTTATTACAGCATGGGTTGGAGTGGGAATTCTCCAACTCAGTACTCAGAAGGGTCAGGTTCTGCCCTGTCCGACTTCCTGTAGAAGTCTTTTGCTCAAGTTTCCTTGGTTAAGGCTTCTTTCAGGGGGTTACTCATGTGCGTCCCCCACGTAATTCTATGTTCCCTGTTGGGATTCGAATGTATTCTGCTTGCCTTGCGGGGTGTTCCCTTTGGACCTATTCCGGATGCTGTCTGACTGTTCCCTCAAGTTGTCCTTCTAGGGACTATTACTTCAGTCAGCCGTGTGCCTGAGCGGGCGGCTCTGTTTAGCTAGCCCTCGTTCATAGATATATACACCAAGATGAGGTGGTGTTCCGCTTCTGGTGTCTTATGCTCATGTATTCAAGACTGTCTTTTTTCTGGGCCTTATTCCTAGTCTCGCTGAGAAAAGGGGGTCTACATTCCCTCTACAGGTGTTGGAAGTGTTTTCCTGGGTTGTCTCTCGTCCCTTAGGGGGACTGTTGCCCCTTGGGGTTTGCGGGCGTCTCCATCCTGCATGTGCCTGATTTCGTCTGATTCCAGGGATTATGCGGCCTTTAGCCTGGTCTTTACTTGGATGGGTTGTCCCTTCTGGTCCTAGAAAAAGGTTTCGGCTTCTGCCAAGGCTGCTGTTTGCTTTTGAGCTTGTCAGGCTGTTACTCAGGCCTGTTCTTTTAAGGGGAAGAATCTTTTTCTCACCTTATTTCTGATTCTACTTGTGCTTCGGTATCCTTGGGCATTTCGGCACCAGGTTTCTGTGGAACAAGTCTGCTAGACCGCTACTTGTTCTCTGTTCATACCTTTTCAAAGGTTTTTATGAGGTTGAGGTTAGAGCCTTGCTCATGTCACTCTTGGTAGCAAGGTTTGCAGGGACAGTGCTTTTATCTGTCTGCTGTGCCTTTTTGTTGGGGATCCCACCCTACTTTATGGACACTGCTATTGGATGTCCCAAGTGTAAGTATTAAATCTGGAGCAGGACATACTGTATACTTAGAATAATACAATTCTGTGAAATACTCACCTGTAGAATTGGTATTATAAGTATACAGTACGTCCTGTTCCACCCCACCCTGGTTTTTGCATTATTCTGGATCCCCTGTATGGTGATTGCTATCACTGTTGTTATTACCAGTTTTTGGTGGTTAGTTTCTCCCGGCTTCTTTTTCACTGCTTTTCAATGCTGGGGATTTGTGGGAGGTCCCTGGGTGTTTGAGGGGCCGGGAGGAGCCTGTTTTTGCATGTCTGCAGTGCACGGCGCCGTCTGGCGGAGAATACCCAAGTGTAAGTATTATATCTGGAGCAGGACGTACTGTATACGTATAATACCAATTCTACAGTTGAGTATTTCACAGAATTGTATTTTTGTAGCTTCTCAGGTCAGGTTATGTTTGGGGAAAAATGATCTTCATATGCTCCTCTATTATTAATACAGTAGAATAAACCCGTCTTTCCATTCTCTCATCTTTCCTATACAAAATACCTGCAAATATAGACATGCAAGGAACTATATTCTAATTATCAGCATTTCTCTGGAAAGGTCAGTGTGTGGTCACATGACATCATGTACTGAAATGAAACCTTGTTTGGATTTTTGGCATTTCAATGTTTAGTATTGTAATTATATTTAATTTGGTTAAAGTTTGGCATCCCAGGGGCTGAATATGATTGGTTAATATATAAGCACTGGGGCCCCTATTTAAATAGGAACCAAACTCAAGTCAGTAAGTGCTCATCGCTTCCTCATTCATTGTATGGCTGCCAGTTACCTCACTGCCAGTAACCAACTGGGTTTGCAGAGTGAGCTTGCCCATCAAACCTTAATGGTTGCCAGCAGTCACATTTAGTTACACATTTTTGGATGGTGTTAAAGGGGATTGGGCCCTCTCATATAACGCCACACATGCACATTGACAAGCTTTCAGGTTTTTACAGCCCTTTTGAACACCATTAAAAACTGTTAATATCCTACTTTTTTATTTTATATGATCGCTAAGTGGCTCCAGGCATACGACTGACCATTATCTGTACCCAAATTGTGATACCCAATTTCATTGTGTTTATTGGTACGTGAGCAATTGTTCATTGTGCGTGTAATGATTTGAAATTGGAATATGTCAGAAAATGTAAAAAAAGTTGCTATGGATAACCTCTTTTTCAGAAATGCTAGTTTTTGTCCGCTTACCAATTTATAGTTGTTCTTATTTGGTAAATATTCCCCATTCCTTCCTCACACTAACCTTAGCAGCTGCTCTCAATCACTGCAACAGTTAGACGGAGCTAAAGCAGTAATTGTGTGATGAAATTATTCTTAACCTCAGCAGCACGTGGGCTGCAGCACAAATTTACCAGCAGACAAAACTAATCATATCTATGACCAAGTGGCTTAATTGTCCCTGGGACCAATTGGTTTTATCTGGGTTATCATAGGGGAAGAATAAGAGGGGCTTATTAAGTAAGGTTAGAGCCCATTTTAAAGCGGAACAAAACCCACCAGCGGCCGTCCTGGAAACTAAAAGATTTCAGGTCCACCTGTTGGCTTTCCCCTGCTATGTGAAACCCCCCAGGGCCTTGCTAAACACTAACCTTTCCCCAGTCCAAGGGCACATGTGATGACTCCCGTCGAGTCTCATTCTCATCAGTTGGAGTGGGAGCACGGGGGATGCGGCAGTACACACTCCCTGTGACTGCTGGTGACCAGTCGAGTTTGCATGAATAATTGCTAGTGGTCACATGATTGGCTTTACTTAATTCCTCTTTAATTGGTCAAAGCTTTAGGGTACTACATCAGCAAAAAGTAAAAAAAAAAAAACAAATGCCAATGATTAGCCTTTTTCTTTAGTTTTCAAAGGCTAAAATGGGTTGTAGCTTCTTAGTCTGTATGCTGTAGAACCTGCAGCCATGTGTGGCCCAGCTGGCATCTTGAACTCCTTCTAGCGCCAGCTTGAGTACTATGCAGCTAAGGTCAACAGAGGACAACTGCTAGAGACTGTCTGAACATGTCAATCTGTTAGCTTATTTCTTTTAGGATCTTCTTAAAGTGGAACATCAGAGGCTAACAGAGTTCCACTGAATTTGGATGCCCCGCTGTGTAAACACCCCCACCCCCCAGAAGCTCCGTTTCACTCAATTTGTCCTGGAGCCCTCACCTGCCCGCACCTAATGGCTAGGAGGTGACACTGGTGTGTGTGTGTGTGGCACTGTAGGCAAAATAATTCTCCATCTACATCTGTCCTGGGCAAAATGATTCTGTGTCTGCATCCTGGGAAAAACAGCTGTGTCTCTAACCATACTGTTTAATGGTTGCATTTGCATTTTATTTTAGGTTTTTATTACCTGGTCCTTTGAAGGTGACCAGAATGATGGTGTGAAAATGAATGCTCAGTGAAAATTTGTTTGACACCCCTGTCTTCCTATGATATGAGAAGTGTACAAAGACATACTGTAAATCTTCAGAACCTTCACTGCTACTCTAACCTTGTTGGTCAGGGTGTTAAATAGACCACTCAAGGTCATTCCATGTCTGTATCTGAGAGGTCAAGTGCCTCTTTTAGATAGACCTTCTAGCTTAAGTGGATTCCAGGACTCGAGCCTAGTTTTGTGTATTCCTTAATTTTTCATTAACAGGCCAGATGCCCAAAAAGCTGTACTGAACACTTTTAAAGTGTTTGAGTTGTGTTTTTGTCTATATTGACCTAGGACCAGGAAGTTGGTTCAACAGAAAACAAAGATCATAGAAACATCAACATTATTAAGAAGCCCATATTTGGCACTGTTGGCCAGTTTCACTTTTGTTACATTTGTAAAAGGTGCATGTAGCAAAACAAATAGGAAGGGTAGTAAAGAGAAAAAAAGGTAACATGGAAAGAGAAATAAAGTTCCAAAGCAAGAAAGTTAGATGCTTCTGGCAAAATTCCATCTATCAGAATCGTCTTGGAAGACATCTGATCTGTGCTTTGTGCACCATATCTGACCCTGTGAAAAAGCACATATATTAACATTCAAATGCACAGTTAGTATTTCTGCTGTTATTGCTTTCAAATAAAATACCTCTGTTAAATGTCAGAACAGCCTATTGGGGCCTACATGCAAAGACGTGAGAGAGACGAGACTGCATATATAGCCGTTGTATGCTTGCGCACACATAGGAGTTTTCCTCCGCATGTAACTGATCTGGGCAGCGGGTGCACACATTCAGTGGGCTGCTCTAACCACAGCACCTGGGTTGGAGGTTATTCCCAAATACATATGGGTTTTGGATTCTATTCAGCCAGTGATTGCTTTGTCTTGCTGGCTATGAACTTGGTCACCCCCCCCCCATTGTTTTTGCAGAACACAGGGGAAAGGAAGGGTCCTTTTTGTCCTCCTGTAGGATCCCACCTGGTATATGGCATGTGTGGGAGAAAAGGGCCATTGAAAAATTACATTAGCAGGAGTGTACTCCTGATACGGATTCCAACAGGCTTATCATTAGATTAGACCATAGATGGACCGTATGGTCTCCTTCTGCCGTCAACCTTCTATGTTTCTATCATGTCCCATACAGGGCATACACTAAGTAGATGGCCCTTTTTCTGTGGAGTATTTTTTTTGGTAGGATTTTTTCAGGCAAAAGGTTTAAATAAATAAACAGCAAGTGTTCCTTCAGTGCTGTGCCTCCTCTCAGCTCTGTGCCCTGAATGAAGAGATATTCATCTGCCCCGTCAGCGCCAGCCTGCCGATGTGGGCCACCAATACTATCTTGAGGAGCTAGTCTAAACCACGCCTCCTTTTTTTTGATGGCTTTATTGGCAGAGCTGCCATTCAAGCCCAGCTGAACCCTCCCTCCCTCCTCCTAGCTAGTGCTGTCACTTCCAGCGCTGCCCCATCCATTATGCTGATTATTATGACACATCACAGCTCAAAGGGACATGCCCACATGCTTCAGAAGCAAAATCATGAGGTAAAACTGTAATCCTCTATATCTCAGCCATTTCTTCTTCAATTTAAAAATGGAAAACGTATCACTTTATAGAAAGCAAAAATGAATCAATAAAACTAGACCCCCTGCAGGAGAAGGATTTCACTAAAATCCAGTTATTTCTGTGCCTTTTGGGTACCTTTGATCCTTGATAAATATTGCTGTTTTCACAGAGATCCATTCCGTGCACACCAAGAACATGTCCGTCAGATGATGCGAAGCTTTTCTGATCCTTTTGGCCGAGATCCCTTCTTCAGTATCACAGATGGCAGGTCTCATGGCCGAAGAGTGCAGAACGGTTCCCAGGTGGCTCTGAGAGAAGATCACAGGGTAAGCAGATCCTCCGAATCACATTGCTGTCATCAGCTTAAATTTTATGGTCATATTCATTTCAAAGAGCTGATTGTTAGCCTAGGTACACTCTGCATTTGCTGTAATGCCAAACTCTAGTTGCCCCAGTTTGCTCTCCTTATTTCTGATTATATAATCCACAGCTGTTTTCACCCTGTCCTATTTCTATAACAGTTTAGCACATGTTATTACTGCTCTATTACCTTTTTTTTTGCTACCCAGCAGATGCATAATTTCAGCTACAGACACCCAGTATACAAGTTTAGCAGTGCTGAGTCTGTATGACAGATGTCAGTTCCTATGCTCCCTGGTGCTTCACTGATAAAAGCAAGTTTGGCATTCCTCCATCAGCTATATATACCAAAACCCTTTGTTAAAAACAGCCTACTAGTTTAGTTGCTTGAAAATTTTCTGAAAAATTCCCAGTTCAATGGGTCAGTTAAGGCATTCAAGGCAATGCTTAATCGGTCCCATATCTCCTAAGCTTTAAAAATAATAATCATACTGGAGCTGACAATAGAAAATAAAGATGCCAAATATATACTATACTCATATAAACTCCAGGAACTATTTCAAGTAAAGGGGGAGGGAGTTGCTCCATTACCATTACTATTATTTATACAGGATCTTTCAGGGCCTGGGAACCAATTTACCGTTCAGTTTAACCCTATCATCACTATATAATATTCAGCAAACAGGCATATGAATCCTGTACCACCCCACGTCAAGGTGCCCCTTTTGGTGTGGTCCCTAATCCTATATTTCAGAGCTAATCGCCTGGGAAGCTGCCAGCCTCCCTTTAGAACACCCCACAGGGAGATATCCATATTGACTGAATCTCTCCCTGTGTGTGCTCATGGCAATTCAAACTGAGTAAAGGGGGAGGGAGTTGCTCCATGTGAGTAGCTCTGAAATATTTGATTGTATTGCATATCCCAACTTTGGGCACTCAATAGGGGTGCCTTGACGTAGCGTGGGGTTTAATACATGTGATTGCACTTGTATGCTACCAAGACACTAGTTTCTGTACAGGATTCATATACCTGTTTGCTGAATATTATACAGTGATGATAGTGTTAAACTGGACATTGAATTGGTTCCCAGGCCCTGAAAATCCTGCATAAATAATAAAACAGAGCCGCAAGCCATTATGTGGAGAGTCCCATGTTAGGCTTAATATAGGGGGGCTAAAGGGACCAAAAAACCTTCTACTTGTATAAATAATAGTAATGGAGCAACTCCCTCCCCTTTACTCAGTTTGAGTTGCCATGAATTGCCATTTATTTTTTATAAAGGATAACGAGCAAAGGCTGCCTCCTCTTGGATGCTTATTGCCACTGTTTCAACTTACAGCTGATGCAACAGTATAAGTCATATCACTGTGAGTAATAGGAAGTTTTACCCCACGGCCCTCCCCCTGCTGCCTCTAAGCCTGATTTGGGCTTAAAATAGTAAAACAACTCACCTGGTCGATGAAATTGTCCTGTGAATTAGACGGGAGGCAGTACTCTGGATGGCAGCCATAAACTTGAATCACTGACCAGTACAGTCACACGGCTGCATGGGATTGAGTTACAGACCTGTCTCTTAAGTTCCCAGGTTCAGCTTATGTGCAGATTACCCACCCCCCAGTGAGTTGTTTTTTTATATTATTAGCACAGGGGGAAGTGGTGAAGTGTTACAAAATGCTTGTACTTCCTCTTTTAACTCTGTTAACTACCACCTCTATAGCTTGTGGGTAATATCCAAGCCCCCCCCCCCCCCTTAAAGTGGACCAACACCCATGGCTGATCGGCCCGGGAATCTATAAGATTCCCGGGCCGATCAGCTCCCTCCCCGCGGGGCATCCGAAATCGGGATGCCCCGCTTTGTGAAACCCCCCAGGACACCCACAAACCTTACATTTTCCCCGTTCCAACGGTGCATGCGCGGGCCACGGCGGCCTCCAGCGCGCTCAGAGCTGCTGTGGTTGTCCGTCGCTTGTCCATCCATACCACAGCGGCTCTGAGTGCTCTGATTGGACGAGCGCTCGCGTAGGAGCGGGGTGAGGTGATTTTTGGGGGGCGTTCTGGGAGGTTTCACACAGTGGGGTGCCCCGCAGAAGTGGACCAAAACCCAGGATAGTGAAAATCCTGGGTGTTGGTCCACTTTAAGCATGATTTAGGGGTTTAAAAAGAATATCGGTCCCCTGCTTGGCACCAACCCCATGGCACAGTAAAGTGTGGCACTTGAGTCTGGCTTCCATGTGGCCATTGCAGCCAAACTTGTGAGTTACTTGCTAGTCACCGAGTCACTCGGGTTCTCTGTTATAATTGTGAGCCGTCCTGTCAGGGGAGCAGATGCTTTGCGTCAAGAAAGTATGTTTTATTCTAAGTATACAGCACATCCTGTTCCAGAAGATATTCCTTACTCTTGGGTTATACATCCAGGAGATGGCGCTGGACTGCAGAGACATAAGTGTTTCCTCCTGGCCCCATATATACCAGGGACCTCACACAAAATCCCCAGTTCTTCTCTGCAGTCCTGGCTGCGATGACTAGAAGATGTCTCTCTCTACTCACAGGTGAGCGGGGCTATTAGCCTGCAGCCCTGTAGGACCTTTCCCACCCGTTTCCTTTTACTGCCTCCCAGCTTAGGCAGCACTGGTTCGGGTGAAGGTAGGCAGCACCGCTGTCAGGTGCTAAGGCTCCAACCGCAGTCCCCCACCAAAAGGTAGGCGGTACAGGCCCATGGTGAGCCTTATGGGATGCCCCTCCCGCGTCTTATGCCCCTCGCCCCCTGTCCCCGCAGTTGGCTCCCTTTAGGCTGGCCGTCGCTCCCCCTTCCCTTTCCCTGGTAGATCTCGGGGGGTGGGGTGCATGTTTTGTCTATATGATTTATGTTATGATCCCTTTTTGGTTTCTTTTGCAGCCGCCGCTGCCGCACGCTTGTACTCCGCTCCGCGGTCGACGGCGACATCGCCTCAGGCGTTGCTGCGCCATCATTGGCTGGTCTTTCTCCCATAATGAAGCTAAAAAATCACATGGGAAAAGTGTGTGTGTTTTAGCACTGTTCAACAGCACAAGTATCGCAGGAAGCTCAGCTTGTGGCAAGTCTTTGCTTTTAAAATAGATGGTGTAATCTTCAAATTCGGCCACTTGTGTTATATATTTTTATGTATATATTTACTCTGTGATTCACTCAATGGTATTTTTCAGTAGCTAGCTCCAGCTCTGTCTAAAGAGACAACACTTTGATTGCACAGGCTGGAGTTTCTTTGTAAACACTCCCCTGTGCTGAGCTGCCTCACCTACACTTGTGTGCAAACCTAACTGCTGCTAAAGCCATTAAGGGGCAGTTGTGGCCCAGAGGTAAGGGGAGCGAACTTGTGACTGGAGGGTTGCAGGTTCGAATCCCGGTCCTGGGACATGACTGAAGTGCTCTTGAGCAAGGCACCTAACCCCCCAACTGCTCCCCGGCCGCCGTAATTAGGGCAGCCCACCGCTTCGGGCACGTGTACACTCACTGCACAATAGCCATCTATGCATTAAAAAAAATAAATAAATAAAGCCATTACTTGTGGCTGGAGCAGCTGGCCTGTTGTCCAGCCTTCTTGGAGCCTTGACTCTGGATATGCTGGGTTTTGACTACTGAAGAAAATCTGTCTTATAGATACACAGATATATGTATTGGTTTTGAGTGATGTGTATGTTTGGCTTATGTCCTCCTGCCCTTATGTTCTGGTTTTGTGTTCCACTTTAAGGTGGACCTGGATTCATGTTAACTGGCTCTATGTGTTAAAGACCAACAACATAGAAACATAGAAGGTTGACGGCAGAAGGAGACCTTATGCTCCATCTAGTCTGCCCTTAAATAGTCCTAAAGGATTTAAAAAAAAATAAAAAATCCTCCCACTTGGGACTTGAAGGTGCATCCTGGGTAGCTTTAACAGCGTAATTCCCTCTGGTCATTGTGACTACCTTAAAGATCACCATATGGTGGCTTCCCAGGATACCGGGCTTAGGCTCCCCTCGGGGCAGTCCCGGCAGTGTGTGGATTGTGGGGTATCCCTTGTGGGGGATAATGTACTTGTTTGCATACCTTGTGCTCAGCAGGCCATAACGCAGCAGTTGGGGGCCCAGGTCTCTGGGTCTGTGGCCCTGGCCTTTTCTCCTACCCCAACCAGCCTTATCCGTATCCCAGATGATGTCACAGTTGGGGAGTCGCAATCTGATATGTGTGCCAGATGGCTAATATTCAGAAAGTTATTTCTAGCTTTGTGGCCAGAAAGGCCTCGGCTAAAAAAAAAATATATATTTTTGGGGAAAAAAAAAAAACCTCCCACTTGGGACTTGAAGGGGCATCCCGGGTAGCAATTGCGTAAGACCCAGATATACTTGGCGACTATAATCAATTATAAGTATAATACTAAAGCATCATATGGAGGCATTTCAGGTTAATGGGCTTGCAATTCCCTTGACACAGACTCGGCAATGTTTTGGATGTGGGGCATCTCTTGTTGGGATAATGCAGTTCTTGCGTCCCTTGTGCACAATTAACCATTATGCAGCAAACTGGGGCACAGGCTTCAGGGTCTGCGGCTACTGCCTCTTCTCCTACTCCGCCGTGTCTTGTCCGTACCCCCAGTGATATTGTCATGGGTGGTGAGTCGCATTCTGATTTATGTGCCAGATTGGCTCATCTTGAAGGATTTATGTCTACCTCTGTGGCTAAGAAGGCCTCAGCTAAAAGAAAGCATTTGACTCATGCCGTCTTGGCAAGTGAGTTGGACAATTGCGAATTGCTTGATTGGTCTAATCCTTCTCAGTTAGAAGAAGGTGAATTATATGAGGATTCAGATGTTTCTGACGAACAGCAATTTGTTGGTACTGAAGGTGAGCAGGGTGAAGAGAGTGTTGTGGTTACCCCAAAATCTCTTGCCCAGTTATTTGAGGTTTTTGTTATTACTCCTCCTGAAGTAGTCCCTCTCAAGAGAGGGGAATTCTTTGGAGCCTCTAAACCTCGTTTGGAATTTCCAAATCAAAAGCATTTTGATGATATTATTTTTAAAAAATGGGAGAAGCCTGCGCGGCTTCATGGCATTCCCTTGGGCTGGGACAAAAAATATCCCTTTCCAGCTGATACGGTTAAACGTTGGTCATAACCTCCTAAGGTGGATGCCCCTGTACTTCCTGACTCCACTACACTCAAGGATGGAGAGGACAAACGTATTGATCAAATGGCGTGCCACGTTTTTTCCAGTGTAGGCTCGGCCTTGAGGCCTGTGAGCGCTTTGGCGCTTATGTCGGTGGCTATTAGGTCTGTTGTGAGAGACCTAATGAATAACTCAGGGCTTGATCCGGCCTCTGAGGAGTACGCTGTTCTTAAGCGTTGTGAGATGTTTGCATCTTTGTACTTTCTTTAGATGATACTCTGCTCATGTGCAGCAGAACCTCTGCCTTGTTAATCGCCATTCGGCGGTCAGTATGGTTGCGGCAGTTGGCGGCGGATGTTGTAGCCAAGAAATCGCTTACAGCGCTTCCGTTTGTGGGATTGTGCCTATTTGAAAAAAAAAAAAAAAGATTGGGTTCTGGAAGTAGTTTCTTCCGGTTACTAACTGGAATTCGAGTCCCGGCCTCCTCCCAGATTTTTCATGTACCGGATGCCGTCAGATCCGGCAATTGCGCAGGGACTGCGGGCAGCAGTAGCGAATCTGTTAAACATGGCTGTCATCTGCCTAGTGCCTCCGGCGGAAAGAGGTTTGGGGTTTTACTCCAACCTATTCACGGTACCCAAGAAGGACGGCTCTGTTCGGCCTATCCTAGACCTAAGGGGACTCAATCAATTTATCCGTTTCAGAAGATTCCGCATGGAGTCTCTGCGATCAACGATCTATGCTCTCCGTCAGGGGGACTTCATGACATCCATAGACATCAAGGATGCTTATTTGCACATTCCTATTTTTCCGGGTCACCAGAGATTTCTCAGATTCTCAATCCAAGACCAGCATTATCAATTTGTGGCCCTGCCATTCAGCCTTACCTCGGCCCCAAGAGTCTTTACCAAGATGCTGGCAGGAGTGATGGCTATATTCAGGGTCCAGGGCATCCGCATTGTGCCTTTTCTGGACGATCTTCTTATTGCGGCCTCCTCCCTCGAACAATCAGAGTTGGACACCAGGACTCTACGCTAGAGAGGTTCGGATGGGTAATAAGTTACCCCAAATCCTCTCTCTGTCCGTCCAGGGAAATTCCCTTCCTGGGCCTGATTCTGGAATGGTTCTGATTCAGGACTTGATTCGTCTATTCTTGTCCAACCCTCGTCAGTCTATCTGTCTAGGGATGAGACTAGTGGGATCGATGGTAGCTGCATTCGAGGCAGTCCCGTTTGCCCAGTTTCACATAAGGACGCTTCAGCTCTTCCTCTTGGCAAAGTGGGACAGGTGCCCACTATCATTAAATCAGACTTGTCTATTGTCTCCCCACGTTTTGCAGTCCCTTCAGTGGTGGTTAATATCGCACAACCTCCAGAAGGGCAAGTCATTTCTGACTCCGCGTTGGGAACTGGTTACCACGGATACCAGGCTGGTAGGCTGGGGGGCTTCTGGAAGAAGCATGAGTTCCAAGGATTGTGGGGGCCTCAGGAGGCTCATTCTCCAATCTATGTATTAGAGCTTCAGGCCATACGTCTTGTTCTACTTCAACTGACCCATTTCTTACAGGGTCTGCCAGTTTAGATTCGGTCAGACAACCGAACAGCTGTTGCATACATCAATCACCAGGGAGGGACTCGCAGTTGGGGTGCCCTCCGGGAAGTGTCTCTGATCATTTGGTGGGCAGAGATCATATCAGCAGTTTACATTCCGGGGATAGAGAATGTGGAGGCGGACTCCCTGAGCAGGGGATGTTCTCGCCAGGGAGAATGGTCTCTCAATCCAAGGGTCTTTCAGTTCCTCTGTCACAAGTGGGGGACTCCACGGTGGGCCCGTTGGCTTCTCGTCACAATCACAAGCTGCCAGCTTTTGTGTCTCTATCCCAGGATCCTCTGGCAGTGGCAGCGGATGCCATGTCTCTGGCCTGGAAGGATCTGGGGTTCCTATATCTGTTTCCCCCATTGTCCATGATCAGCAAAGGTGGTGCTCAAGTTAGCACTGGAGGAGGCGCCAGCAATCCTGGTGGCGCCAAGGTGGCCAAGACGTCTGTGGTACTCAGACGTCGCAATGCTGTCAGTGGATCGGTTCCATCTGCCTCTTCTTCCAGATCTCATCACTCAGGGACAACTTGTTACCCCAATCTACAAACGCCGGCTTTTACGGCATGGCTGCTGAAGTCTCCATCTTGAAAGAAGAAGGTCTTTCTGATGCGGTTATTCAGACTCTTATTAGAGCTAGGAAGAAGTCTTCCTCTGTCATTTATTACAGGACTTGGAGGTCCTATATTGATTGGTGTGAATCCAGGACTTTGCCCTGTAGAGTATTTTCTATTCCTAGAATTCTGGAATATCTGCAACGAGGTCTGGATATGGGATTCCAGGTTAGTACTTTGAAAGGGCAAGTCTCTGCCTTGGCTATTTTCTTTCAATGGTCGTTCGCTCTTCATCCTTTGGTTAAGACCTTTTTCCAAGGAGTCGCGCATGTGCGGCCTCCCAGAAAGCCTATACTTCCTGTTTGGCACCTTAACCTGGTGCTTTCAGCTATGCAGGCCACTCCCTTTGAGCCTTTGCAGGATATTTCTCTTCCTATTCTTACTCAGAAGGTTGCCTTTTTGGTTGCTATTTCTTCTGTCCGCCGAGTTTCTGAACTGGCGGCTTTGTCTATTCTAGCCCCTTATTTTGAGAGGCATCAAGATAAGGTTGTTTTCTGTTTTAAACCGGATTCCTTCCTAAGGTGGTGTCTGCTTTCCACCTAAATCAGGATATAGTTCTTCCTTCCTTGTGTCCTAAACCTGGGAAGGAAAGGGTCTTACATTCTTTGGATGTAGTTCGTTGTGTTAAGTATTATTTAGTTACTACCTCGGCCTTCCGCAAGACGGATGCCTTTGTTGTGCCTTCTGGGCCCAAGAAGGGTTTTGCTCCTGCCAAATCTTCCCTTAGTAGGTGGATACGTCAGGCCATCATTGGGGCCTATATGGCTAAGGGGAAGGTTCCCCCTTTTCGTGTCACCGCTCATTCTACTCGTGCTATTGGAGCTTCTTGGGCTTTTCAGCACCAGGCTTCTGTTGAACAAGTTTGCAAGACTGCAACTTGGTCTTTTGTGCATACTTTTTCTAAGTTTTACAAGGTTGATGAGCGGGCCTCAGCGGATGCTGCTTTTGGCCGCAAAATTCTGCAAGCTGCAGTAATTTAAGTTATGCATTATTCCTTGGGGATCCCCACCCATTATAGACACTGCTATTGGATGTCCCAAGTGTCATGTATCTTTGGAAGTGGGGTGTGTGACATACTAGGAATAATACCATTTTGTGAGTACTCACCTGTAAAATGGTTATTACGAGTATGTCACACACCCCACTTCCCCAGCCCTTTTTGTTCTAGGGATCCTTTATATGGTGATTATTATTGAATATAATTGGCTCTTCCTGGTTCTCACTGCTTTTTAATAAGACTGAGGAATAGTGGGAGGAACCCGGTACTTATGGACCAGGAGGGGCTCCTTTTTCAATGTCATCTCTGCAAGATCGCCCTCTACAGGCCTGTTTCCCAAGTGTCATGTATCTTTGGAAGTGGGGTGTGTGACATACTCGTAATAACCATTTTACAGGTGAGTACTCACAAAATGGTATTTTTCTGCCTAAGGTTGTTTCTGCCTTTCATCTCAATCAGGACATTGTTTTGCCTTCTCTGTGTCCTAATCCTAGTACTTCTAAGGAGAGGGTTTTACACTCTCTGGATGTGGTCAGGACTCCCGTCTGGACCTAAGAAGGGTCTGGCTCCGGCTAAGTCCACTATCGGCAAGTGGATCCGTCAGGCTGTGATACAGGCCTACTCTGCTAAGGGGAAGGAGCCGCCCTTCCGCCTTACTGCTCATTCTACTCGTGCTATTGGTGCCTCTTGGGCTTTTCAGCACCAAGCTTCTGTTGAACAAGTTTGCAAGGCCACCACTTGGTCTTCTGTTCAGGTTGATGTTGGGGCCTCAGCTGATGCTGCCTTTGGCCGCAAAGTTCTGCAGGCGGCAGTGGTTTAAACTGCCTGCTGTTACTTTTGAGGATCCCACCCTACCTTACGGACACTGCTATTGGATAGCCCAAGAGTAAGGAATATCTTTTGGAACAGGACGTGCTGTATACTTAGAATAATACAATTCTGTGATTACTCACCTGTAGAATTGGTATTATATGTATACAGCACGTCCTGTTCCACCCCACCCTTGTTATCATTATCTTTAGTTACCTCTTTATGGTGATTCTTATATTCAAATTTGTAAATATTGGTTATAGTTCTCCCAGTCTCATTTTAACTGCTTTTCAATACTGAGGATTTTGTGGGAGGTCCCTGGTATATATGGGGCCGGGAGGAGCCACTTTTCTGTCTCTGCAGTCCAGCGCCATCTACTGTATGTATAACCCAAGAGTAAGGAATATCTTCTGGAACAGGATGTGCTGTATACATATAATACCAATTCTACAGGTGAGTAATCACAGAATTATATTGTCCAGATCGGGCTTAGCAGAGGAGGCAGGGGTGGTAGGGAGGTTTTGAGGCGCATGGAGCTGACTAGAACAACTTGTATAGGCCACAACTGTGGACAATGTTGATCACCAGTAATGCTTTTCTTGCAGGCATCGAGTCTGTGCCACATGCCTAGTGCTTCTTTTTCCTCTGTGGTTAGTAATTTTGGTTGGCATGTGTTTGCTTTGATTAGGTCATGGTGATTTTATTTTAACACTGAAAACGAAAGTTTATGAACTTTTCCGTTATGCATTTGTTTTGTGGTTACAGTAGAATCCCAGCATGGCAGATGTATACTAACCTAACAATGCTAATGTGAGGCTTCCTGCTGTTGGATTGTGACATTGGTTAATGCAAAAATGCATTTACAAGCTTGTAACACCCCAGCTGCCATTGTCACAGAACACTGGCGTTTTATCACATTGGGCAGTGTGGAAAGGCATTCATCAAAGGGCACAGTTAACATTTGTTTAATTTGCTTGATAATGTTGAATGTACATCGCTATGTGTTAGCCAGTTATCGAGTTACAAGTTACTGTGTTGCTTCCAAGAATATGGAGATAAGCTATATGTTCCATAGATTACAAACTGCCCATGCATGCATAGTTGAACTCCAGTTATATATTTAAAAACACCGAAATCTCTAGCGCAACCTGAGATGTCACTACGTTAATTAAGGAAAATTCTCCTAGTCTATTTTTTCATTGGTGTCCAGTGTCCTTTCAGTATCCCCTCTCATATTTTAGTTATAAATGTCTGAGCTGCCAGCAGGCAAGGATGACAAGTCCTATCATGTATTAAAACAAGATGTTTACTGATTGGAGACACACGTTCTGCTGTCATTTTTTGTTTTGTTTTTTTACATCTGTTATCCTTTTTTATATCTAGGAACTAAAATAACTTTACTTGTACTTGTTAACAAGTACATAATTAAAATCTAATACAACATAGAGGGGCACAAAGAACTTAAATAAACTCAGAGTTCTTATTTTTACTATTTCTGCTCCATGCACATTTGTATAAATGTTTCAGCCTATTCTTAAAAGATCAGATATAGCAGTCTTCATTAACACAGTTTTATTAATAGGTGTGTGTGCTGGGGCTTCCAGTCCCCATGTCACGGCCTGGACTCAAGAATCATTGTAGCTTACTGGAGACTTGGCAGGAGGTAGGCTTATGGGCCCTGTGGAAAAAGGCTTTTTATCTGGGCACAAAGCAGGGTGTAAGTCAAGGCTTTTTTCTGGGCACAAACCAGGGTGTAAGTCAAGGCTTTTTCTGGGCACAAACCAGGGTGTAAGTCAGGGCTTTTTTTGGGCACAAACCAGGGTGTAAGTCAAGGATCCCTAACCTTTCCTATCTTAGCCACATTTAGCATGGACAGATTGTGTAAGCCATATAACCCATATATAACTGTTCCAAACAATACAGTAAAATACTTGAAAGCACCAGACTTTACATTTCATTAAACTCAAATCACGTCTAAGCTCCAAAATGATGAAGCGGGGAAAAAAACTCCAACTTGGCCAGCCTTGAAATCTTAAAGATTCCATGTGAAGCTGGTTGGGCGCACAGAGGCATTTGCTGACCATTAATATGCATGGCAAACGGCTCTGATTCGACGAGAGCCTGTGCATGCGCCTTGAGAGCAGAAGCATCAGAATCGGTTTATTTACTGTCTGGTATATAGATATACATACAAGGAATTTCTTTTTGCAAGTGACGAGGGTTGAAGGGAGGGGATGAAGTAACAATACAACATACCATATTGGTATAGAAGAGTAAGAAGATATTTTTCTAAACCATTATAAAATCTTAGCTATAATCTGTATCATACTATATAAATCAAGAGTAATGTAGCAATGCATGATATGTGGACCAGAGACTACACACATTCAACATTTGTTAGATTTGTCTGTTAGAGCTGTTCAGTCTGTAAGTAGCTGTGGGAAAAAAAGTTGTTCTTGCATTTGGAGGTTCTATATAGTGGCCTGATGGCAATAATACGAAGCAAGAGTGGCCAGGGTGCGAGACACCCTGACAGATCTTACTCGCTCGGACTCGCTGATGAGTTATGCTGACTGCACTCCCATTCTCAGCTTCCATCCTCCTGTTCCGCAGGAATGTGATGCAAGTGTCTGATGCTTTAACCAAATGGCTGCTAAGCCATTGGTATTTAGGAACAAACTTTTTACTTATCTTCTGTTTGGTTGCTTTGAACTAATTTGCAGTGGCAACTGGCCTTTTATTAACTTAATCAATTTAACATTCTTTATCTAATATCAAACTTTAGGTTCCTGAAATAAAGGACCCTTTCCACTCATTTGACCACATGATGGCCAACTTCAGGAATCGAATGACAGACATGCACAAACAGTTTGTAAGTTGTTTTTGCTTTGTTGTGTTTTGTCTCGCATTGTATAATGTGTATAATGTGTTTAGCATATACTACTAGCCAGTATATACATATATAGATGGGTACATTGGGCATTTAATGGGGACCAAAACCCTAAAAGACGCCAGAGCTATGTGAAAGTCCTATTCAGGGGCATCCTGATTTGGAAACCTACAGGATTGCCTGAATTCTCAACTTGATCCCTGCTCCTATGGCGCATGTTTGCACCTCCATTGGCATCCCCGATACCCCTCCATCTGATGTGCATTCCTGCACCAGTACATCTGGATGGCCGGCAGCTGGGGCACGCAACTGGAGAGAGACGCCAACAGGTGGAATCCGGAAAACCATTCATTTAGGATGCTGCAGCATGATAGGTTTACCGCAGCATGCCACTCCATTGTCTTCTATTGAGAGGAGAAGGGAGGAGAAATGCTTTGTCTTATACATGTCAATTGAAGACAATTGGACAGCAGCTGCAGTAATCCCATTAGACTGGATTGGTCCCTTTAATTCTAGTCAACATTTCTTAAAGCGACTATCCAGGCAAGCAGAGAAGCATGTTACTCGGTCTCAGACCCAGATCTGAAGTTTGCTGGAGGCCGGAGAACTTGTCCCTTGGCATGCATGCAATACCTGGGAACTCCTCCACCATTTGGTGGTAAGGAAAATTGGGTTTCAGTACTTCTGTAAAATCCTTTTCCTGTAGGCGGCCACCCCCACAATATTGCCTTTTCTTGTTGTTGGTGTGTGGATTGATCTCTGGAAGAAGTCCTCTCTCATATTAATATGAATGTCCTTCCTCTCACCTGTGGAAGGGTCAGGGTCTAATGGTACATGTACAGAAGCACCTACTAAGCTTGCCTTGGTCAAACTGGTATTAGAATAGTCGCAACTTCTTCCAGCTTTACCATTCTCAAGAATCAATGTAGCAGTGGAAATCGCTGGTACACATATACCGTATATACTCGAGTATAAGCCGAGTTTTTCAGCCCACTTTTTGGGCTGAAAAAAGCAGCCTCGGCTTATACTCGAGTCAGTGACTTACCTGAGCGAGGGCAGAAGAGCCTCCGAGGCGGCAGACGAGCCGCCGAGGCTTCAGAACTCGGCGGGGAGATCAGTACACCCAGCGCGAGGTGGGTGTACCAAGATGGCGGCCCGGGCCTCAGTGACGTGACGTGGCGGCGCGGAGCGCGCCGGCCGCCCTCTTGGTACACCCACCTCGCGCTGGGTGTACTGATCTCCCCGCCGAGTTCTGAAGCCTCTGAGGCGGCTCTTCTGCCCTGCGTCTAGATGGACCCATGCCGTCGTCCCGCGCCGTCCTCACTCTCTCCCGCACCGTCGCTGGAAGGAGCCTCGCTGAAGATTCTGCAGGAGCTGAACTGGTGAGTGTGTGTGTTGTGTGCATTGTATGTGTGCTGTGTTGTGTGCTGTGTGTGCCTTGTGTGTGTATGTGTGCGCCTTGTGTGTGTATGTGTGCTGTATTGTGTGCTGTGTTGTGTTTGTGTGTGTGTTGTGTGTGCTGTGTGTATGTTGTGTGTGTGCTGTGTGTGCCTCGGCTTATACTCGGGTCAATAACTTTTTCCAGGTTTTTGGGGTAAAATTAGGTGCCTCGGCTTATATTCGGGTCGGCCTATACTCGAGTATATACGGTACCTGCACAACAAAAACTTCTATGGCATCACCTGTGCATCTACTCTGTATACACTACCAGAGGAATTTTAGGCTTATCTGTGACAAGTTGCAGATATACTCATGTCTGAAATACCCCATTTCAGACATATCAGAGCAAACGCCTTTGTTGCCAGGATATATAAAACCTTGAACAAGCTTCTTGCCTCCTCAGGAGCATGCCAGGTGACTGTTATACTCATCACTTCCTTGTTTTTTGTATCTCCTTGATGGTTGATGTAAGCCCCAGTTATCTGAATTCATAATGTTGATTGATATAAATGAAAAGTTTCTATGTGTAGAAGCGTTTTCAGACTCTGGCCTTGCACTACACTGTCCTCTATGGTGAATGTTTGTCTGAAGAATATGATGGAAATCATCACTACTTACCACCACTGTACTGATTGCTTCTTATCCAAGGATGGCATTTTGGATGTCCTGTGAAATGAAGATGCTGATTTGTTCAAATTGGCTGAAAAAGCCTTATGTGATACTATGATCTGGAATGCTTCAATTGAGGAGGTTATCAACCCTAAAACCCTAAGTTAGAACAACATTGACAGGACATCCTGAAACACAATGAGATATACAAGCAACTATGAAACATATCTAGTGGTCATGCGCAAAAGTAAAGCAGTTTTGGAAAGACATTGAAAAACCGATACTAGACAAAATAAGGGACACTTACAGCGCCCATCCCCCCTTTTTTTTCATGTTTTTTTCTCTCCTCTTTTGAATTTTGGTTGAATGATAAGAGGATATATCATATTGCGTAATACTGGAAAACATCAAAGTTGTATAAATGAGAGGGATGAATGTTGGAAGCAAGAATGAGTGAGTTTAAAACTTTAGTAAACTTTGTTAAACTGATGTATTGACATTGGGATTATTGATCATTGGTGAGAACAGCAAAGTTAGATATCAGGAGATATCTTACAAAATTTAAACCACGAAAATGTTTCATTATTGTACTTTGCAGAAATGTTTTGACTGCTTTAAGAAACCATGAATTGTAAATAAATGTGAATATGACAGGTCCATAAAACACACTTTCATGTTATATTAGTATAGTTTTGTATTTCAAATGCTTGTACAGAAGTTCTAAATGTATGGTGTTCCACTGAACCTGTAACATAAGACCTTCCTCCGTCTGCACAATAGCTGCCAAAAATGTTCCCAGTGACCTGACATCGACTTCATTCACTGTTCCCGCTGGTGATTAATAGAAGCAGAAATCCTCTCCATATGCCAGACTTGCTTAGCCTTTCCAAGAAAATGCCTTGCCTATACTTTCATTTGATTTAAAACAAAATGTTTACACTTCATTCTTCACTACATATCGCTATTAATAACACTCCCCACCCACATATGTTGTAGCTTTCTGCCATGTTTGGTCTTGCCACAAGACTGGATGTGCTTATGTGTACAGTGTATCAGCCAAGTCTATATATGAGTGACTCATACTTTAATGTAGTAATAGTATCCTGTTCCTAATGCTGCCTCTACTGCCTTTAAAAATATGTAATCTTCACTCGTCCGTCAGACACTCTAACCCTGGGATCATCGTACTATATTCATGCTCACATCAAAAACATAGACACTCCAGTAACAGAGGAACAGCTTAATATATACACTTGCTCCTCTACCAGCAGTTGCAGTGGTAAGCGTGTTGCTGGAAAAACATGTATGACCAAATGCAACCAAAACAACTGGCTGATGTCCTTTATTTATGTGCGTGTGTTATCTATTGATATTGTTAATGCAAAATAATGCAAATTCAAAAAAACACAAAGTCCCCAAGGCCAGAAACTGTTTATGAACAAATGGGACACTAGAAGGATAGAAAATAAAATTGAGATGTGTGAGGCCTCTGCAATGTTCAAAGGATCTGATAGCTGGCAGCAAGTCCTGATCTCCTATGCCGGGTTAGTTGTTACTGTTGCTGCCTTTATTGGTGCCACTGTTAGAACTAAGGTACAATTATCACTGGTGCAAGCAGATGGGCGTCATCTGCTATTTTCCTCCCTAGGGTCTTTTGCTCCTCCTTGCACCAGAAACACATCACTCCGTCCTTCCAATCAGGGTGTTAGAGCGGTGTGTGTGCTCTTGGGGAAGAGATGGCGTCCACCATGCCGCCGGGATTTCGTGGGCGTACACCTCGCTCCCACTGCTGAGCCAAGCCTGACAACAACGAGCAAGGAAATGGGTAAGCCCAAATGGGGAGACTTTCACTGGCCGTAGAAGGGAGCCACCACTATGGCAGCGTCTCTACTGCCCTCCGCAGTGTTGGTGACTGTCGGGAAATGCGGAAGCCCTCTCCTCCACTTTGCCAGCTGACCTCCAGGAGGAGAGGAGCTACCCATGCCCCAGCGGCTCTGAGTCTTCTGAAAGCTGTCTACATCAGCTCCAACTGCCCCATGACAGGCTCCTTGGTTAGCTGACCTCCAGAGCCTGCCTATGGGCTTCCCTACTTGCCTATCCACAGCTGAGCCTGTCTGCTTCCAGGCAGCAGACCTATCTCTGAACCCTCACTATCAAGCGGTGGGAGGGGGGGGAGCACTGGAACAGCCTTGGGATTGTATATGGTTTACGATGGCAGTGCTGGAATGCCCCACTGTGTGTACCCCACTGACTGCCCACACTCACTCCTCCTGGCACTCTTACACCGCGTTCTCCAAAACAGCAGTTTATGCTTTGCATTAGTATGCACAGGATAAAGCTCTGAATGGACAATGCTCTGCACATATGCAGTGATAACGGCAGAAAGGTGGGTTTTGTGGGTGACTTGGGGGGTTTCACACAGCAGAACATCTCCGATCAGGGTGCCCCAAGGAAAAGGACATATCACCAAACTGATTTTAGCATGTATGTATGACCAAAACGTTATGTATAATCCACTTATCCATCTATTTAAATCAAAATGAAAGCTCCCCTACTGAGCACTGGGCAACCAATCCACAACCAGGTGCAGCATCTCTGTGTTTTTAGCTGCTAGACTGGCTGTAACTGATTGCTTAGACAGTCAATCAGTGCAACAGCAATGTGACTGCTGCACAGTGATTGGCTAACTAAGGAGTAAGTTCTCCTTGGCCACCAAGGGATCAGGCAACCTAGAACCTACAGTGAGCAGTTAGTTATTGTTATATTAATCACTGATATTTTTATTAATGTTTTTATAATAATAATTGTTTACACACAGGATTTTATCATTAAAGTGGACCAAAACCCAGGATAGTTTTGACTATACTGGGTTTTGTTCCTTTCCCTGGGGGCACCCCGATCTGGGGTGCCACACTGAGTGAACACCCCCCCCCCCCCCAGATCGCTGCAGAAACTCATCTCTTTCCGTTCCCATGGCGCGTCTAAGAGCAGCTGCTCTGGCGGGCGAATCCTCCGCCTCCCGCTAACAAAAAGCATGCCCACGCCGGTCATTCACAAATGCCTGCTAAAGGGAAGAGGAGGACGTGGCCGCCAGAGCCGCTGCTCTTAGACGTGCCATGAGACCAGGAAAAGATGAGTTGGCTTCACCAATCTGGGGGGGGGAGGGGGGTTCACACAGCGGGGCACCGCTAATCGGGGTGCCCCCCGGGGGAAAGGACCAAAACCCACGATAGTCAAAATCCTTGGTCCACTTTAAAGTACATTTTTTGTGTAGTATTTAATTCCCATGCTTTTTTTGATGCTTTAATGTTGCCTAAAATGCCCCGATGAGTGTTTGTGGGTGTGTACTGTCTTTACAGTAATTAATTTTGCAATAACAATAGTTGTGGTATATTTTCCTGCTTTAATCTTGCTTCCTGTAGGAAGGGTTGGCAGACAGTCCTAATGCCCATTCATTCAAATCTTCCTCAATAATGACATATTCCAAGACTGGAGATGAGCCAGCAAAGGTTTTCCAAGCTTCTAGTCAAACACGTCAAGCTCCTGGCGGTGTGAGTATTATTGAAGCTGCCTTTTAGATTTGTTTTCTGTCTTGTATTAAATGCAGGTTTGCTTACTTTGTTAAAATTAATATTTTCTTTGAAAGCATGTCTTATGACATACAACATAACTTTTTGGTTATTTTGCATTTACAAATCCTGTTGCCACACTTTTAATAATCCTGACCTACATACTTATGCCTGCAGTGAATAATACACCACAGGTTTCCTGTAACTGGGTCAGTAAAAAGACATGACATGCACACCCCAGCTTATATGCATTATATGAAACAGTAGCTTAGGTTATTATATTTTTTGTGCATTTTCATGATTTTGTAGCATGGAAATTATTATGTTAACTTTACTTTTAGATCAAGGAAACAAAAAAAGCAGTTAGAGATTCTGAAAGTGGAATGGAACAATTAGCTGTTGGCCATCACATCAAAGATCGGGCTCACATTGTCAAGCAGTTAAAGAACCACAAAACAGGAGATCGTGAAGTCAACCAGGAGTTCTTAAATATGGATGAAAGTAAGTGGTGCCATGGGCTCTGGTAATTGCAATGATAACCTGTCTATCTCTTATGTTGCACAGCCGGCAGTGCTAAACATTTATACTGAAACAGATGAATTGTGGCCTGAGTTATAAATAAACCACCTTCTACTTAAAAGTAGCATATGAGACATTTTATTCAGCCACTTACAAATTTATCTTGGGTATAATTTGTGTGTCAAAATTATGCCCTGAAGGTGCTGAGTGTATCTAGTATATATTCTAAGTATGTCACACACCCCGCTTCAAGACATTCATTACATGTGGGTATACTGACCTGTAGATGGCGATCTTGCAGAGATGTCAATAAAAAAAGTAAGACCCTCCCGGTCCATAAATACCTGGGACCTCCCACTCATTCCCCAGTTTTTCATCTCTGCAGACGGCGAGCAAGTCAGAAGATGGATGTCTCCTCCTTGCAGGTAGCCGGGATGACTCCCGGCCCTCTATTTAATCTATTCCTGCCCGGATTCTTTATTGATTTTACTTGCCTCCCAGCCTAGGCTGCTGGTTCCGGGCAAGGGTAGATGGCACCCTAGGTGCTCAGGAGCTACGCTCCGCCGTGAGACCCCATAACAAGGGGTAGGCGGCTAACCGGGTAGGTGACCCCGGTTTGGGATGCCCTGTCCCTTGGCCTTCTGCCCTAGCATGGATTCCCCCTCTCCCGGATATCCTTAGAGGGGGGGGCCTGGTCTCTTATAGATTCATCCTTTATTGTAATGTGGTGATTGCTGTGTTTTGTTTGTGTGTTCCAGGTGGACCATTGTTCCTATTAAAGGGGGGTTCTCCTGATCCTGGGGTCCCTGGTTAAATTTAGGGGTCTGTAAATTCCTCCCACGCGGGACTTAAAGGGGCATCCCGGGTTGCATTACTGCGTAATTCCCTCGGGGCATTGTGCATATTTATAAAAAAAAATCACCATATGGAGCCTTCCCTGGATACTGTGCTTGTGCCCCCCTCGAGGCAATCCAGGCTGTTTGGGGTGTGGGGTATCCCTTTTGGGGGATGATGTATTTCTTTGTGTACCCTGTGCGCAACGGTCTATTACGCGGCAGTCCGGATCTGAGGCGTCTGGTTCTGCTCCGCCAGTCTCCTCTCCTTCTCCCCCTCGCTTGACACGTACCCCATGTGATGTGGTCATTGGCGGGGAGTCGCAATCTGAGGTGTGTGCCAGATTGGCCAATCTTGAAAAATAGTTTTCCAGTGCTGTTGCCAAAAAGGCCACGGCAAAGCGAAAACATTTGTATACAGCCAAGCAGGCCTTTGATATGGAGGAGTTTGACTCCCTGGATTGGTCTGATTGTTCCCCGCTTGAAGAAGGGGAGCTGTTTGAGGAGTCTGAGGGCTCCGATGACCAGCAGTTTGGGGTGCTGATACCGAGCAGGGCCAGAGGGATTCCTTGGATACCTCTAGGGTCCTGGCTCATATGTTTGAGGTCTTGGCTATTTCTCCCCCTGAGGCGGCTCCTCCGCTGAAGGGGGAGTTCTTTGAGGTGACCAAGCGTGCTTGGAATTTCCTTATCAAAAGCATTTTGATGGTATCATTCTCAAGGAATGGGAGAGGCCGACTCGGCTTCCGGGTGTCCCTCCGGGTTGGGGCAAAAAATATATCCCTTTCCGGTGGACGCGGTGAAGCACTGGTCGTCCCCCCCCCCCTCCCCCGAGGTGGATGCTCCTGTTTTGGGGTTGTCCAGCTCCTCAATCCTGCATTCTCCGGAGTGCACTACTCTCAAGGATTCCTGGGAATGTCTCTGGATACTTCTCAGGCCAGGGTGTTCCTCCCCCGGGCCAAGACTCTTCTGATTCAGGAATTGACTCAGCGTCTCCTATCTATCCCCCGCCCGTCCATCCGGCTGGGGATGTGACTGGTGGGATTGATGGTGGCATCGTTCGAGGCGCTTCCCTTTGCCCAGTTTCACACAAGGGCGCTACAGCTCCATCTCTTGGCAGCCTGGGACGGTTCCCCGCTGTCATTGGATCAGTCCTTTCTGATGTCTCCCCGGGTGCGGCGTTCCCTTCAGTGGTGGCTGAAATCGAGCAATCTGACGAGGGGCAGGTCCTTTCTGACCCCTCGTTGGGAGACTGTCACCATGGATGCCAGTTTGTCAGGTTGGGGGGGATTTTGGAAGGATCTTCAGCTTCAGGGACTGTGGGGGCCTCTGGAGGCTCACGATCCCATCAATGTTCTGGAGTTGAGAGCCATCAGGTTGGTTCTGGCTCACTTGACTCATCAGTTGTGGGGACTACCGGTTCAAGTTCGGTCGGACAATCGGACAACGGTTGCCTACATCAATCACCAGGGGGGGACTCGCAACAGGCGTGCCCTCAGGGAAGTGTCTTTGATCCTGGATTGGGCAGAGGGCAATGTCCCATGCATCTCGGCAGTGTACATTCCGGGAGTGGAGAACACGGAGGCGGACTCCCTGAGCAGGGGGTCATCTCGCCGGGGGGGAATGGTCGCTCAGCCCCAAGGTGTTTCGGTCGCTTTGCCACCGGTGGGGGACTCCGGAGGTGGACCTCTTTGCCTCTCATCACAATCACAAGCTTCCGGCATTTGTCTCTCTCTCGCAGGATCCGCTGGCTCTGGCAGCGGATGCCATGTCTCTGAACTGGAGGGATCTGGGGTTTCTATACCTGTTCCCTCCGTTTCCCATGGTGGGCAAAGTGGTGCGCAAGCTGGCTCTAGAGGGCGCGTCAGCAATCTTGGTGGCTCCAAGGTAGCCAAGACAGGTTTGGTTCGCAGACGTGGTAAGGTTGGCAGAGGATCAGTTAGTTCTGCCCCTTCTGCCGGATCTACTCACTACTACTACTGCTCTACCCCAATTTACCAACGCTGGCTTAGACGGCGTGGCTGCTGAAACCTCCATCTTGAAGGAGGAAGGTCTTTCTGATGCTGTCATTTAGACTCTGGTTAGGGCTAGAAAGCAGTCTTCCTCTGCCATCTACTATAGGATTTGGAGGTCTTATATTGATTGGTGTGAGGTCAGGGCCTTGCCTTGCAGGGCGTTTTCTATCCCTAGGGTTTTGGAATTTCTGCAACATGGTCTGGACCTAGGTTTGCAGCTTAGTACGCTGAAAGGGCATGTTTCTGCCCTGGCGGTTTTCTTTCAAAAGTCTTTTGCTCTTCATCCTCTGGTTAAGACCTTTTTCCAGGGGGCTATGCATGTGCGGCCTCCTAGGAAGCCTTTGCTCCCAGTTTGGTATTTGAATTTGGTTCTTTCTGCCTTGCAGGGTCCTCCTTTTGAACCTTTGCAGGATATTGCTCTTTCTACGCTTACTCAGAAGGTTGTTTTTCTGGTTGCCATCACTTCCGTTTGGCGTGTATCGGAGTTGGCCATTAAGGCCCCTTACTTTGAGAGGCATCAGGGCAAGGTTGTTTTCCGCTTCAAGCCAGATTTCCTTCCTAAGGTGGTCTCTGCTTTTCATCTTAATCAGGACATTGTTCTACCCTCCTTGTGTCCTAAGCCCAGCAATGACAAGGAGAGGGTTCTGCATTCTTTGGATGTGGTTCGCTGTGTGAAGTACTATTTGGTGGCTACTTCCTCTTTTCGTAGGACGGATGCCCTTTTTGTGGTGCCCTCTGGGTCTAGGAAGGGTTTGGCTCCCGCCAAGTCTTCCATTAGTAAATGGGTTCGCCAGGCCATTATTGGGGCCTATTCTGCCAAGGGGAAGATTCCCCCTTTTCGCGTTGCTGCTCATTCTACTCGTGCTGTAGGCTGGGCTTTCCAGCACCAGGCCTCTGTTGAGCAGGTTTGTAAGGCTGCTACTTGGTCTTCGGTTCACACTTTTTCCAAGTTTTACAAGGTTGATGTGCAGGCCTCAGCGGACACTGTGTTTGGCTGCAAAGTTCTGCAAGCTGCAGTGGTTTAGGTTGTGCATTGTTGCCTTGTTTTTGGATCCCCGCCCTTTCTGGACACTGCTATTGGATGTCCCACATGTAATGAATGTCTTGAAGCAGGGTGTGTGACATTAGAATAATACCATTTTGTGATTACTCACCTGTAAAATGGGTATTATAAGTATGTCACACACCCCGCTTCACCCTGCCCTTTGGTATTCTGGATCCTTTATATGGTGAACCTTTGTTAGTTTTAATTGGCTTTCCTGGTCCCTTTACCTTACTGCTATCTTTATACTGGGGAATGAGTGGGAGGTCCCAGGTAATTATGGACCGGGAGGGTTTTACTTTTTTTATTGACATCTCTGCAAGATCGCCATCTACAGGTCAGTATACCCACATGTAATGAATGTCTTGAAGCGGGGGTGTGTGACATACTTATAATACCCGTATTCTTAGTATACAGTACGTCCTGCTCCAGATATAGTACTTACACTTGGGTTATCCTCTGCCAGATGGCGCTGCACTGCAGAGACATGCAAAAACAGGCTCCTCCCGGCCCCTCAAATACCCGGGGACCTCCCACAAATCCCCAGATTTCTCTGCAGTGCTGACTGCGAAGACATGAAGTATCACTCTCTCGCAGGTGAGCGGGGCTATCAAAGCCTGCGGCCCTGTTGGACTATTCCCACCCGTCCTCCCTGTGATGTGCCTCCCAGCCTGGGCTGCGCTGGTCGGTTGAAGGTAGGCACCACCATGCGTGCTTAATGGAGCCATGCTCCACCGCAGTCCCCCACCAAAGGGTAGGCGGTTTAGGCTGATGGTGAGCCTCTAGGGGATGCCCCTCCCGCACTATTGCCCCGTGTAGCGGTTGGCCCTGTACAAAGGGTCGCCATCCTCCCTCGTTCCCCCCCGTAGCTCGGGGGGAAAGAAAGGGGGGGGGGTTGTGTGTGGTGGTCTCAGTGTATGGTGTTTACACGCTTATGGCCTAGTATTGTCCTTTGACTGGTATTCCTGGTGTCAGAGCCGCGCTGTTTGCATTTTTATTGTGTATCTGTCGCCGCCGCGCGCACCTCTTCCTGGATGTGCTGCACCGGGCGGCGACATCTTCATTGGCAAATCATTTTTCTAAGTGTGTCATACACTTCGCTCCTCATGACAACGTTGAAACTATCTAGGAGCTTCGCGCTCTTCGGGGGGTCGGGGACCTGGTTTGGCGCACTCCGCGTCACAGCCCGCTCTGGCCCGCCCTTTGAGGTTCGCTTGGCGCCATTTTGAAGCTGATCGCACGCACGTGTGGTAGCGGTCCTCCTCCTCCCTTGGTCTGTAAGTGCCCTCGCGGGCGATTTTCATGATCCTTGATTACTGCTCTTGGTTCTGACACCCTTTATTCCCATTATGTCTTTCAGACTGGTGATCACCATTGGCTTCTCCCGGCCCGGTGTAATTATAGCGGGCCTTGTAAATCTACTCCCACTTTCCTAGCGGGCTTTGGGGCATCCAGGGTGGCCTATTGCGTAAATCCCTGCTGGCATATTGTGTCTAAATAATCACCATATGGAGGCATCTCAGAGTTATGGGTCCGTGGTCCCTCTGGGACAAGACCGGCTGTGTATAGCGTGTGGACAACCCCACGCTGATGCGGACAGGACACGGGTCTGCGGACCCTGCGCCGAGCAAGCACTGACCCTGCAATCGGGCTTGCCAGTGGCTGCACCTCGCTTCAATTCACCTATTTTCTCATGCTTAAATCTCACTCCTGCTGAGTCGCATACAAGTGGGGAATTGCAGCCTGCTGGGCCTTCCAGACTGCCTACAGCTGAACAGATTATTGCGAGGTTGTCAGAGCGCATGGGCCCTGGTAAGAAGCGGCACTTGTCGCCTCATGTTTCTGTATTTTCTATGAGAACCGAGGAGTTTTCTACTCCATGTGACTATACCCCTTCTGATGAAGGGGAGTTCTCTGACTCAGGCTCATCTGATGAGAGGCTGAGGAGTCATGACTATTCTGGCCCTGAATACTGGGGCCAATGTGACACTGACGACTTGTTGATTAACGTCTTTAAGGTACTGTCTATCTCTCTCCCTGGTGAGGTCCCCAAGCCTAGAGGGGAGAGTTTCCATACTGCGACAGCTCGCTTGGAATTTCTAGAGCAGGCTCATTTCCACTCTCTTGTGCTCAAGGAATGGGAATGCCCCAGTAAACTTCCAGGGGACTGGGATAGGAAATACCCTTTTCCCCCTGAGGTGGTTAATTGTTGGTCATCACCCCCCGTGGTGGATGCGGCGATCATAGGGGTCCCTAACCCCCCCTTTATTACAGCCCCTGCTTATAGTACCCTTCGGGATGCCGAGGACCGGCGCATTGATCTGTTGGCCTCCCACGCCTTTTCTTGTGCAGGGACGGCGCTGCGCCCTGTCTGTGCCGCGGCTATTACTGCAGTGGCCACTAGAACCCTCATCAGAAAGATGCTTGATCATCACCCTGATGATCTCCCCTGGGAGGTGTTTAATGCACTCTCCAGTTGTGATGTATTTGCAAAATGTATCCTATTAGCGCTGGATGACACCATTAGAATGTATGCAAGAACTTTTGCCCTTGTGGTGGCTATACGTCGCTTGGTATGGCTGCGACAGTGGGGTGCTGATGATGCTACTAAAAAGACTCTTACTGGGCTTCCCTTTAGAGGGCAACGCCTATTTGGGGCCCGTCTGGACCTGTTTGGTAAAAAGGGCAAATCACCCCAACACAGGTGGCCGTCTCGGCCCCCTCGGGGCAGGGGCACCCCTCCTCCCCCCTACCTTAGTGTTAAACAGGAACCAGGGGTGTCCTTCCGTGCGTTCCGTGCAGACTCCTGCAGACTCCTGCCCCATGAGCAGCAGACAACGCCCTGGCCCCTCCGGCGGGGCTAAGCCCAAATATTCCACCAAACCCCCTCAAGCATGATGGTACGGGCGAGGGGATGGCTGCAGCACCTTGCTCTTATCAGGAGGCATCTCGCCTCATTGTGGTGGATTCAGGAGGTAGTGTCCTCTGGATACAGGATAGAGTCTGCTGCGTGGCCTCTCCCAGGTTTATCAGGGTACTCCTGGTCCCTGCCTCTGTTCAGGTGTTGGTGCAGGCCTTGCAGGGCCTATGGGGTCTTGGGGTCACTTGCAGATTGCCCCCAACAGGCAGAGGCAGGGGCCGCTACACCAACCTTTTCCACAGTCCCCCGAAAGGATGGGCCAGTCTGGTCCACACTGGATTCATACGTTTGCGGCAATTCACCAGTTACAGCAGTTCTGGATACTCTGGGTTGGGCCATCTGCTCCTTGCACTCAAGGGGCTTCTCGCCGTCTGTGGAGCTCAAAAGATGCTTCGGTTCACTTCCCTGTTTCCTCTGGACACCGAGGCTCTTCAGGTTCGTGTAGAAGGTCCAACACTGCTAATTTGTGGCCTTGTGATCTGGCCTCTCTTCAGCCCCCAGAGTGCCCACCAAGGTGCTGATGGGGGTGATGTCTCTGATGAGACCAAGGGGCGTCCGCGCTATGACCTACCTGGACGTTCCTTTTCACTTTCCAGTCTCTACGTCAGGCTAAGTTGGTCTCTTGGCTGGTTGTGTCCACTGGGAGTCATTTGGATGGGTGTTCAATCACCCCATGTCCTCATTGTCCCCTTTGATTGGTAACCTCATTCCTAGGAATTAATCTGGATTCGGTTCAGGCGAGAATCTTCCTTCTTCAGCGATAAAGTGGACAATCTGGTTGCATGGGCTCAGTCCCTCATTGCTGTCCCCGTCCCTTTACCAGGCAGGGATGCAGCTGGTGGGCCCGTTGGTGGCTTGCTTGGTAGAGGTTCCTTATGCTCAGTTCCCCCTGGGCCCTTTTGCAACTTCTATTGTTAGTACAGGACAGGGATCCTGCATCCCTGGAGCAGGGTCTGTGTGCCTTCCCCCCTGGTTCCTTCTTGGAGTGGATGAACTCAAGGAACCTTTCTGGGGGCAGTTTCCTTCTTGCCCCTTCCTGGAGACGGTCACCATGTATGCCAATCTATCAGGTTGAAGGGGTTTTTTTTCTTCTGAATCTCCCTGCGGTTTTTGGAGAGGTGGGGCCCTTAGAAGGGCCATACACCTTTTTGATGTTTGAAACAGTGAGCGTTCAGGTTGGTTCCTTTTCGCTTGCCTACTCCTCTTCAGGGCCTGCCCGTTCGGGGGCGCTCGGTCTGTCTGGCGACAGTGGCCTACTTTAATCATCTGAGAGGGATCTGGAGCAGGAGGTTCCTCCAGGAAGTGTCTATGATCCTAATCTGGGTGGAGGACAATGTTTCCTGTATATCAGGGATATTCGCTCCAGTGGGGGTCCCTCTGCGACAGGATGTGCTAATCCCTGTGTCACCATGGGGTCCAACCAATTGTGGATCCTTTTTTTGTGTCCCATCACTATCACAAGCTCTCGCCCCTTGTTTCCCTGTCCCCGGATCCTCTGGCCATGGTCATGATGCCTTGGTATTGTCATGGCTGGACATTCTGTTCCTTTTGCCTTTTATCCATTCCCCTGCTAGGCAGGTTTTCTGAGCAAGTTTTCTCTGGAAGGGGGAATCAGCGATTCTGGTGGCCCCCGGGTGGCCTAGTAGAGTGTGGTTCGCAGACGTGGTATTGAGGGCGGTAGATTTGTACGTTCTGTCTGGAGTCCCAGCTTTGCTCACTCAGGGCCCCTTTAAGTTACCCCAATCTACAGACTCTGGCATAGATGGCCTGACTGCTGAAACTTCCATCTTGATGGAGACGGGCTTATCTGTCTCGGTGATTGAGACTATGGGAAGACTAGGAGCGTGCTTCTTCTTCTTCTTCTCCCATCTATTATGGGTGTATCCATATTGATTGGTGTGAGTCTAGGTCTCTTCCCTGCCGGGCTTTCTCTGTTCCCAGGGTTCTAGAGTTATTACAGCATGAGTTGGAGTTGATTCTCCAACTCAGTACTCTGAGGGGTCAGGTTCTGCCTTGTCCGCCTTCCTTTAGAAGTCTTTGGCTCAGTTTTTCTTGGTATAGGGGGTTACTCATGTGCGTTCCCCCTGGAATCATATGGTCCCTGCTGGGATTGAATTGATTCTGTCTGCCTTGCGGGATGTTCCCTTGGGTCCTATTCAGGATGCTGTCTGGCTGTTCTTATCCTCAAGGTTCTCCTTCTGGTGGTTGTTCCTCGGTCAGACGTGTGTCTATCTAGCTCCCATTTTTGAGATACACCAGGATAAGGTGGTGTTCCGCTTTAAGCCGGACTTTTTACCTAAGGTGGTGTCAATGTAATTGATTTAGGATATTGTTCTTCCTTCCATGCCTTATTCCTAGCAATGCTGAGGAAAGGGTTCTGCATTCCTTGAACTGGTGTTGAAAGTTTTTTTCCTTGGTAGTCACTGAGTCCTTTAGGAGAACTGTTGCTCCTTGGGTCTACGACCACTCCATCTTGATTGTGCCCGATCTCCTTTGATCTCGGGGGGTTAGGCGGTTTTGGCCTGGTCATTACTCGGATGGGATGTTCCTTCTTGTCCATGGAAAGGTTTTTGGCTTCTGCCACGTCTACTGTTAGCGATTGGATTGTCAGGCTGTCACTCAGGCCTGTTCCACTAAGGGGAAGAATCTTCCTTTTCGCTTGACTTCTTATTCTTCTCTTGCTTTTGGTGCCTCTTGGGCCTTTCAGCGCCAGGCTTCTGTTGAACTTGTTTGCTAGACCGCTACTTGGTCTTCTGTTCATACCTTTCAAAGTTTTACAAGGTTGTTGTTAGGGCCTTCAGCTCATGCTGTCTTGGCCGCAAGGCTATGCAGGTGACAGTGGTTTCAACTGTCTGCTGTTGCCTTTTTTGTTGGGGATCCCACCCTATCTTATGGACACTGCTATTGGATGTCCCAAGTGTAAGTACTATATCTGGAGCAGGACGAACTGTATACTAAGAATAATACAATTCTGTGAACTACTCACCTGTAGAATTGATATTATTTGTATACAGTACGTCCTGCTCCACCCCACCCTGGTTTTTGCATTATTCTGGATCCCCTGTATGGTGATTGTTATCATTGTTATAGTTTCCAGTCTTTTGGTGGTTAAATTCTCCCGGCTTCTTGTTCACTGCTTTTCAATGCTGGGGATTTGTGGGAGGTCCCTGGGTATTTGAGGGGCTGGGAGGAGCCTGTTTTTGCATGTCTCTGCAGTGCAGCGCCATCTGGTGGAGGATAACCCAAGTGTAAGTACTATATCTGGAGCAGGACGTACTGTATACAAATAATATCAATTCTACAGTTGAGTATTTCACAGAATTGTATTTTTACAGGTGAGTAATCACAAAATGGTATTTTTTTTTGTTTTTTCTTATGTTAGAAAATGTGTATTTGTCTGTACACCAAGATCTGCAAGAAAAAGTGAGCCCTGTACACATGGAACACTGCTGCTGGGTATGTGTAGGGTTGGGTTAGCTTGCTGCCATAGCAGCAGTGTTCCGTATATACAAGGCTCACTTCTCCCTTCTTGTAGACCTTGGTGTACGTTTGCCAATAGCAGCAGACTGCAGGTGGTCAAAACTGCTCCCATAAAAAACACCTTTGCTAACTAAGAAAAAATAAGCAAAATACAAGATCAGCTCAGTACCTTGTGGATAATTCTAATGGTGCCAAAATGCTATTGATCCCTTTTAATGATGCAATAGATTAAATACAAAACATCATTTACTAACACAACTTTATGGAAACTCGGCAGGATAGCAAGAAATAACAGAAGCACCTTGACAAAATAGCAAAGTGAACAAGTAACAGGAAACTCAAGGCCAATACCAAAGACTAGCTCATAAACTTTTCTCTCCAAAGATTGTACATACTGTAGTACAAAGGGACATTAACAAACACTGGAAAAGTAGATTCTTTTGTTAGGGTTGCAAGGGGTTCCATACTGTAAAGGTGGGTATACTAGATTGTTTAAAGTTGACCTATCACCTCCTGTACCGGTCCTGGAGTCTGAAAGACTCTAGGGCTGGCCGATGAAGTGCCCTAGGGGCACCCTGTAATTGGATGCCAGGCTGTGTGAACCCCACATGCAGGTCTGCAACCACTCCCCTTGCCTTCTGTCACACAATTGCATCCCTGGCATCTCTGCAGCTGACGTGCGCTCTTGCACCCAGCCATTCAGATAGGCTGGGGACAGGAGTGCACCACACACTGCAATGAGACTGGGGATGCGGCCACTCCCTATCCCCAGTCCAGCACCCTGTTCAAAGCAGCACTTTGTACATTAGTATGCATGGCATAAAGCACCAGGTAAGTAGACCTATCGACATGGGGTAGTGGGGTAGTGATAAGAGTGAAAATCTAGGGATTTAAAGACTTGTCTTATCAGGCATAATTGTCTGTGACATGAGGATTTTTAAGGGCCAAAAGCAGAGAAGGTTTGTGGAAACATTAAATTGAATAATGGTGTCTTTCCTGAGCTTATATAACTGGTTTTCTTGTGTTTTAGCTGAAGCACCTTCTTTTAACAGTGAATGGGATAGAGAAATCTCAAAATTTAAGCCATTTGAGAAAAAAATTGCTATAGATGCTCCCAAAGCCAAGCACCATAGTACTCACTATTCTACAAAAATAGGACTTCCAGAAGTGCCCAGAAGGTAAGCTTTTTTAGGAGCCAACAGGAACAGTTTATAAAGGTTTTTCTCAATATTCTAAGCATACAGCACGTCCTGCTCCAGTAGTAGTAATAACATGTGGGTAATCCTCCGCCTCCGGCGCCGTGCACTGCAGACATGTAGAAAACAAGCTCCTCCCGGCCCTTCATATACCGAGGGACCTCCCACAAATTCCCAGATTTCTCTGCAGTGCTGGAACTGCGAAGACATGAAGTATCACGCTCTCGCAGGCGAGCGGGTCTTGACAGCCCGAGGCCCTGCGGGACTATTTCCACCCATCCTCATTGTGAATTATTGCCTCCCAGCCTGGGCTGCGTTGGTCGGGTGAAGGTAGGCAGCACCTAGTGTGCTTACGGAGCTAGTCTCCACCGCAATCCCCCTCCATAGGGTAGGCGGTTAAGGCGAATGGTGAGCCTTCAATGGATGCCCCTCCCGCACCAGTGCCCCCCATGTCCCATCTAACGGTGAACCCTCTATTCGGGTCACCTTCCTCCCCAGATTCCCCCGTTAGTGGGGGGAAAAAGAGGGGGGGGGTTGTGTGTTTGATGGCCTACTCCTTGCCCTAATTACACTATAGACGCTTTACCGCTACCGGGTGTTTCACTTGTTTACTTTTCAACTGACCGCAGCATTTTACTGTGCTCTAGGCGCTTACGGCAGCACTGTTTGGGGAGGCGTGGTTCGGTCTGGTGTGTTCCGCGTCATTGCCCGCTCTGGCCCGCCCTTCGAGGTTCGCTGGGCGCCATTTCCTTCTCGCATGCGCGTGGTGAAGACGATCCTCCCCTCGCTGACCTGTAAGTGCCCTCATGGGCGATCTTTTCCCTAGCTTGCTTCTTCGCGCTCGGCTCTGACATCCCTGTTCCCCTTGTGTCTTTCAGACAGCGGTCCTCAGTGGCTTCCCCCGGCCCGACGTAGCGCCCGGTCCAGACCATTTTTCAGAAATTACTCCCACTTCCCAGCGGGTTATTGGGGCATCCAGGGTTGTTTAAAGCGTCAATCCTTACTGGCATATTGAATTTAATAATCACCATATGGAGGCATCCCAGGACATCGCGAACGGGGTCCCCCTGGGACAAGCCCGTCTGTGTGCAGCTTGTGGGGTTTCACCTAGCAGCGGTGGCAATACACGGGTCTGCGTACCTTGTGCTCAACAGGCGCTAGCCGGTCTCCCCACCTCTTCCGAGGCTGGACCCGCACCTCGCCTTACTTCCCCTACTCCCCCAAGCTTGAGCCTAACCCCCAATACTAGTGGGGATTCTCACGCTGATTTGGCTTCTAAATTGGCTAGCGTGGAAAGCTTCATCGCTGGCTCCTTGGCGCGTAAGGCTACTGCCAAGAGGCGTCATTTGAATCCTGAAGCTACCATTCTCCCTGTAGAATCTGATGATTTACTGCTTTCCTATGCTCAGTCCCCATCAGAGGAAGGGGAACTGCTCTCTGACTCAGGATCCTACGAGGACGAGTCCAGGAGTCAGGAGGAGTCTGGTTCTGATCTTTGGTCCCAGGACGACATTGACAGACTGCTGTCTCAGATCTTTGATGTGTTATCCCTCTCTCCCCCTCCCGTGGCTCCTCGGCAAAGGGGCGATCTGTTTCATACCGCTACGGTGCGGTTGGAGTTTCCCGAACAAACTCACTTTAATAACCTAGTGCTGAAAGAATGGGAACATCCCAGTAAGCTCCAGGGGATTCCTAAAGCTGTGGATAAGAAGTATCTATTTCCTGCCGATCTGGAGTTGGACATCGCCGCCCGAGGTCGATGCCCCGATTCTGAGCCTGTCCAACACCTCTATTATGCACTCCCCTGACACTACTACGCTGTGGGATTTAGAGGATCGGCGCCAAGAAGGCCCTTACCGGGCTTCCATTTAAAGGACTGCGCCTGTTTGGAGAAGATCTTTGCCAAGGGTGGCAAGCTGCCCCAGCGCAAGCGTCAGATTCGCCCCTTTCGTAGTCCAAGCTCCCATTCTACCCCCTACCGTGGGACCAAGCAGGGTAGAGGGGTGTCCTTCTCTGGGTCTCGCGCAGAACCCTGGAACAAGAACAGAGGACGCCGTCCTGGCTCCTCCTGGGGGCCCAAGCCCAAAGCCCCCCCCAAGACCCCCCAAGCATGAAGGGGCGCCCTCGCCCGTCAGGGTGGGGGGACATCTACAGCACTTTGAGCATGTCTGGAGACGCCTTGTCCCAGACCAGTGGATTCAGGAGGTAGTCTCCTCCGGTTACAAGATAGAATTTGCTGTGCTGCCACCTACCAGGTTCGTTGATTCTCGGATCCCACAGGATCCTGCCTCAGTTCGAGTCTTGATCTTGGCTGTGCAGGACCTTCTGGAGCTCGGGGTCATCTGCAAGGTCCCCTTAAGAGACAGGGGCAGGGGGTTTTATTCCAACCTGTTCACGGTGCCCAAAAAGGACGGGTTAGTCAGACCCATTCTGGATTTGAAAATCCTAAACAAGTTTGTCAGAAGCAGGCATTTTCGTATGGAAACTCTGCGCTCGGCCATTGCCTCGCTGCGTCCAGGGGACTTCATGACATCTGTGGACATCAAGGACGCTTACCTGCACGTTCCGGTGTTCTCAGGGCACCAAAGGTTCCTCAGATTTGCGCTGTTGGATCAGCATTATCAGTTCGTGGCCCTGCCATTCGGCCTTACGTCGGCGCCCAGGGTCTTCACCAAGGTGCTGGCAGGGGTGATGTCTCTCTTAAGACTAAAGGGCATATGCGTGTTGCCCTACCTGGACGATATACTCATCACCTCTCGGTCTCTGCGGCAGGCAGAGCTGGACACTCGATTGGTGGTGTCCACCCTGGAGTCCTTCGGCTGGGTGATCAATTACACAAAGTCCTCTCTGTCCCCCTCCTCAGTGACCCCGTTTCTGGGGATGATTCTGGACTCGGTTCAGTCAAGGATATTCCTTCCTCCGCAGAAGGTGGAAGCTCTGATAACCCAGGCGAGATCCCTGCTCACGAACCCTCATCCCTCCATCCGGCAGGGAATGCAGTTGGTGGACTCGATGGTGGCAAGCTTCGAGGCAGTGCCCTTTGCCCAGTTTAATCTGAGAACTCTGCAGCTGCACCTTCTGTCAGTATGGAACAAGGACCCAGCATCCCTGGATAACAGCTGGGTGATTCCCCCCTCGGTCAGACAATCTCTTTCGTGGTGGTTGGACCACAGGAACTTGACAAGGGGCAGATCCTTCCTGGCTCCCTCTTGGGAGACGGTCACAACGGATGCCAGTCTTTCGGGCTGGGGGGGATTCTGGAAGTCCCTGCGCTTCCAGGGGAGGTGGGGCCCTCAGGAGGCCCATCTTCCTATCAATGTCCTGGAACTCAGGGCGGTCCGATTGGTGCTGGAACGATTGACCCAGCACCTGCAGGGTCTGGCGGTTCAGGTACGCTCAGACAACAGGACGGCGGTTGCCTACATCAATCATCAGGGAGGAACCCGGAGCAAGGGTGCTCTCCAGGAGGTGTCTCTGATTCTAACTTGGGCAGAGACCAATGTACAATGCATATCGGCTGTCTACATTCCGGGGACGGAGAATCTGCTAGCAGATGCTCTGAGCAGGGGATCGCCCCGTCAGGGGGAATGGTCCCTCTGCGACAGGGTTTTTCAGTCACTGTGTCACCGTTGGGGTGTGCCAGACGTGGATCTCTTTGTGTCACCTCACAATCACAAACTACCGAGCTTTGTATCCCTGTCTCAGGATCCTCTGGCTCTGGCCTCGGATGCCCTGTCAATGTCTTGGAAGGAGTTTCGGCTCCTGTATGTGTTTCCACCAATTCCCCTTCTGGGCAGAGTGCTGCGCAAGATCGCTCTGGAAGGGGTACCCGCGATTCTGGTGGCCCCAAGGTGGCCAAGAAGAGTGTGGTTCGCAGACGTGGTTCAAATGGCAGTAGATCAGTATGATTTGCCAAGGTTGCCAGACCTTCTGACTCAAGGGTCTCTACGCCATCCCAATTTACTAATGCTGGCTTTGACGGCTTGGCTATTGAAACCTCCATCTTGATGGAAAAGGGTTTGTCTGCGTCTGTTGTGGCTACTATGGTGCAAGCCAGGAAGAAGACTTCTGCCGCCATCTATTATAGAGTATGGCGTGCCTACATTGACTGGTGTGAATCCAGGTCTCTTCCCTGCCGGGAATTCTTAGTATCCAGGGTGCTGGAGTTCTTACAACATGGTCTAGACTTGGGCCTTAAACCGGACCTTCACCATGATTTAATGAAAAGCCCAAACTCTTAAAAAACAATTCCTCAGCATCTAAAATTAATATATTTTACATGTTTAGTCACTAATTTATTATACTTTCCCCCACTGGGCTGCAACTCTGTTCGGGAATTTAGGATACGGGCGCCGCCATCTTGACTCAGAAGCATCACACTTACTGAGGAGAGGAGAGTGGGATAAGGTACAGGGGGGCGGGTTATAGCTGTGCTTTGCTCAGACAGAGCAGAGCTGGGGTCAGGGAAAGGTCAGCAGTCCCAGAATGCAGAGCAGCACAGTCACTTCCTGTTTGCAGGCACTTCCTGTTTGCAGGCTGCCTGCAAAAATGGCAGCTTCCATAAGCCGCCATCTTGGATGTTTAAAGGCTTATAAAATGGAGTAGATGCAGGTAGGATGATTTTTAATGTGAGCAATCTGTATGTACAGGGTGTGGGAAACATATAAGATAGACTCTTATTTAGAGTGAAGGTCCGCTTTAAGCTTAGTACCTTGAAGGGCCAGGTTTCGGCCCTGTCTATCTTCTTTCAGAAGACCTTTGCCCAGCACTCTCTTATCAAGACCTTCTTTCAGGGGGTCACTCATGTGCGCCCTCCTCGGAAACCTATGGTTCCCGTTTGGGATCTGAACTTGGTCTTGTCGGCCCTGCAGGGGGCGCCCTTTGAGCCTATTCATGAGGCCGCTCTCGCTGTGCTCACGCTCAAGGTTGTCTTCCTGGTAGCCATCACTTCGGTCAGACGTGTGTCTGAGTTGGCTGCTTTGTCTATTGAGCCTCCCTACTTTGAGAGACACCAGGATAAGGTGGTGTTTCGCTTCAAGCCAGACTTCCCGCCTAAGGTTGTGGCTGCATTTCATTTGAATCAAGATATTGTACTTCCTTCTTTGTGCCCTAATCCTAGTAACCCTATTGAAAGGGTTTTGCATTCCTTGGATGTGGTCAGGTGTGTCAAGTCTTACCTGGTTACCACTCAGGCCTTTAGAAAGATGGATGCCCCCTTTCGTTGTGCCTCATGGGCCTAGGAAGGGTTTGGCTCCCGCCAAGTCTACCATCAGTAAATGGATTCGTCAGGCTGTTGTTCAAGCCTATACTGCTAAGGGGAAGACTCCCCCCTTTCGTCTTACTGCTCATTATACTAGAGCTGTTGGGGCTTCTTGGGCTTTTCAGCACCAGGCCTCTGTGGAGCAAGTTTGCAAGGCCGCTACTTGGTCTTCTGTACATACCTTTACAAAGTTTTACAAGGTTGATGTTCGGGCCTCAGCTGACGCTGTGTTTGGCCGCAAGGTTCTGCAGGCGGCAGTAGTTTAGACTGCTTGCTGTTGCCTTCTGTTTGGGATCCCACCCTTCTTTATGGACACTGCTATTGGATGTCCCACATGTTATTATTACTACTGGAGCAGGACGTGCTGTATGCTTAGAATAATACAACTCTGTGAAGTTCTCACCTGTAGAGTTGATATTATACGCATACAGCACGTCCTGCTCCACCCCACTCTGTTTTCACCTTGTTCTGGATCCCCTGTTGGTGATTGTTATCTTTGATATTTTTGCCAGTTTTGGGTGGTTGTTTCTCCTGGCCTCTCTTTCTCACTGCTTTTCAATGCTGGGGATTTGTGGGAGGTCCCTCGGTATATGAAGGGCCGGGAGGAGCTTGTTTTCTACATGTCTGCAGTGCACGGCGCCGGAGGCGGAGGATTACCCACATGTTATTACTACTACTGGAGCAGGACGTGCTGTATGCGTATAATATCAACTCTATAGGTGAGTACTTCAGAGCTGTATTTTTCAGGATTGCTTTACAGTGATAAGATGTGCAGCTAGATGTGTAATTGCAGCTCTGCAGTAGTATGATATAATTGATTTCAGTATTTAATGGGCATTGCGTGGTGTGAAAAGCCCTATCTGTCCTCAAATATAGCTGGTGGGAGGGGTGGTATGCTAGGGAGGTTTTTCTTTTGTTGTATGTGGAGAATGCAGTGTTATGCATGTGGAATAGGGATGTGCAAACCAGGGGTGTACATAGCCCTGATGGGGCCCCATAGCCGGGCCCCCAGCAACAGCACCAGCACCCCCTCGAACCCCCCCACCCCCAGCGGCAGACACTCACCACTCGGGATCCGCTAGAGCAGCGGGACGAGGCAATTACGAGGGATGTGTGGCATCCCCCCCCATCACCTTATTCAGGGTGGCAACCCCCCCCCCCCCCCCCCCCCCCTGTATTGCCATTACCCCAACCCACCAGAAAAAAAAAGGTATTCTGTCTGGCTTCTGTCTCGAAAGGCGGCGGCGGAAACCAGAACGGGGACAGCAGAGAGTGTTCATTTACCCTGCCCACTGCTCGGCTGGCCACTCGGCCGCGGTGCTGGCGCGAGACTCATGTATCCTCCTGTAAGTATACATACTTTTCCACTTTTTTTTTTTTTTGCATTCGGCCAATAAGAAGCACTGACATTTTACTCCCACTATTGGTGAAAATGGTACGTCTTATAGGATGAAAAAATACGGCAATATAATTATATAACATTTGTTACATTTTAAAAGAATACACAAAATAAAAGCCCCCCGGGGCTCTTCTTGCTTCAAGGGGAGGGCCTGAAAGAGCCCCCCCCACTGCAGCCGCTGCCTCTGACATCTAGGGGAAAAAAAGTGATCACCTGGCATCTGTTATCGGATGTTCGTGGGACAGGAATGCTGGGGACAGAGGAGGAAGGGGGGGGGGGGTGAGTAAAGAAAAAATAAATGCCATTTATTTTGGTGTCTGTGTCTTTCTTTACATTTTACGCGTTGTGAACTGGTAAGGGATCCATGAGACCCGTATACTAGTTCACAAGGCTTAGGGGGCTGGCAAGTCATCTGCGGCTAGCTGGTGACTTGCCATTAACCTCCACCACCCATTACCTGCATCCCCAAAGCCCGGGGGGTGGCAGAAGATTCTGGGGCCATTTAGGCTGTGCGGGCTTGTAGCCTGCAGGGTGGGAGGCCACCAGGGCTTCGCCCCTGTTCTACATGCTCCCATAGCTGGTCCTTGGGCTGGTCAAATGTAAAGGGTTGTTTTGGTTGAAAAATTGCAAAGTGCGCACTTTAGGGCTGATTCAGAGCCCCTTTCTCATCATTTTTATGGAGGTCTTGCTACCAAATGAAAAATCATGCAAAAATGAAAACATTTCACACTAAAGTTATCGCAGAAAAAAAGGCTTTGCTGAATCAGACGAGGGGAAAAAGTGAACGAGAATGGAAATATTCACACAAAAAAGGTGAGAAAGGGGCTCTGAATCAACCCTTTTGTCTGCAGAGCTGAAATTGTAAAGTAAAATTACCATTAAGTACATACTTTACTTTGGAGTGTTTGGCCACTCTTTCCTTGACAGTACCTATGCATGTTGGGTATTGTTCTGTTCAGGGAGACTTACTTTTTCAGATCTAACTTGTTTTTCTTGTTTGCTTATTGTTTCTTTTAGGAAAATGTGGCTTTTATTCTGCTTTTTTTATTCTTTTTTTTATGGAAACCCTGTGCAACCCAGAAATTCATTGAAGGATTACTTTGAAGACTGCGTTCACGTCACCAAGCCTAGTACACCTTGAAAGCTTGATGTGTGTACTTCCAGAGAATATATAGTTTGTGGGGGGTATTTCAAATGTAAAGGGCTGTTTTTCTTGAAAAACTGCAAGGTGTTCAGAGCAGTTGTATTTTATCTGAAAATCTCCTAAAGTGCTGTTTCAGTTTGGGGGAGTCTCCTGGGCAGGAAAGGGTGTCTACCAATACATATGTGGTATAGTTGTAAGCGGGAGAAATGGGTATATTCCAAGTGTGACATACACTCCGCTTCAACTCTTCATGACATTTGGGTTATTCTCCAGTAGAGGGCGAACTTCTGCAGAGATGAATGCAAAAAAGGAGCTCCTCCCAGTCCATAAATACCTGAGACCTCCCACCAATTCCCCAGTTTCTTCTCTGCAGGAAGGCGAGCAAGACAGAAGATGAAGACTTCTATTCCTTGCAGGTAAGCCGGGCTCGCGTCCGGCCCCATTTTTTACCTATTTCTGCCAGACCTTTGTTTCCTAGTACTGTATGAGCCTCCCAGCCTTGGCTGCAGGTCCTGGTGAGGGTAGGATACACCTCTTTAGGTGTGATAGGGAGCCTATGCTCCCCCGTGAGACCTCATTATGGAGTAGGCGGAATCCGGGTTCGTGATCCCGGTTGGGGATGCCCTGTCCCTTCTTCCACCGTAGGGTGCGGGATCTCTCCCCTTCCAGGTCCCTCTATTACCCGGCAGGGGGGGGGGGGGGGGTCTTCCATTGTATGCATGTTGTGTGTGTTTTTTATTTTCCATTTCGAGTGTCTGTGTTGGTGTTTTACTTCATGCCTCCTTATGGAGGACTCTCTTGGGGCTGCATCTGCCGGCCTCCGGCACCGCGGCCTCTGGTCTTGCGACTATCCAAAAAATCACCATATGGAGGCTCCGCAGGATATTGGGCTCGGGCTCCCTTTGGGACAATCACGGCCATGTGTGGGGTGGGGGGATATCCCTTACTGTTGATATTGTGCTGATCTTTATACCATGTGCACAAAAGGCCATTACGTGGCAGTTGGGCCCCCAGGCGTCTGGGTCGGCACCTCCCACTTCATCGCCTCCCCCTCTCTGCTTACCCAGGCGGCTTTGAATTTTGATGATGATTCCCTTGATTGGTCGGATTATTCCCCGTTAGAGAGGGGAATTGTTTGAGGTATCAGATGCTGATGAGGTGCATTTTTTGTGATACTGATGTTGGGCAGGCGCTTGGGGATGCCGTTAACACTTCCAGGGTTTTGGCACATCTCTTGGAGGTTTTGTATATTGCCCCGCCAGAGGCACCCCCTGTCAAAAAAGGGGAGTTTTTAGCGTCCTCCAAGCCATGCTTGGAGTTTCCTACCCAAGGTTATTTTGAGGCATTGATCCTTAGGGAATGGGAGAAACAGAGCCGGCTTCCGGGTGTTCCTCAGGGATGAGATAAGAAGTATCCTTTTCCGGTGGAAGCGGTTAAGCGCTGGTCTTCTCCTTCCGAGGTCGATGCGCCAGTTTTTGGGATTGTCCAACACCTCTGTGGTCCACAACCCAGACGCCACTTCCCTTAATGATGGCGAGGTTAAGCGCCTTGATTAGCTGGCAGGTTATGCTTTTGCCAGTGTTGGTTCAGCCTTGCGACCTGTGTGTGCATCTGCACTTGCTACGGTGGCTACTAGGTCTTTGGTTAGGGACTTGTTACTTGACGCCCAATTTGACCCGGCCAGCGCCGAGTTCACTAACCTTAAGAGGTGCAAACTATTCATGGAATTTGTATTGACCGCTATGGAGGACACTATTGTCATGTGTAGGAGAACTTCGGCATTCTTGGTAGCCATGCGCCGATCGGTCTGGCTTCGCCAGTGGGCGGCGGACTTTGCGGCCAAGAAATCGCACAGCCCTTCCCTTCTTGGGTACGCGGCTGTTTGGAGATTAGTTGGATGCGGTTGCTAAGGGAGGTAAGTTACCTCAGCGTTAGAAGCAGCGTCGCTCCTTTCGGGGGGCGAGCTCCTTCAACCCTTCCTTTCGTGGTGCCAGAGATGTTGCCTACTCCGGGGGCAGAGATTCTTCCTGGAACAGAGGCAGAGGTCGGGCCCGTCCCGCTTCTGCCTGGGGTTCCAAGCTCAAGTCCGCTGTTAAACCAGCTCAACAATGAAGGGGCGCCCTCCCCCGTATGGGTGGGGGGGCGGCTGCGGCTCTTCTTCCAGTTCTGGGCCCGGGAGGTCACAGACAGATGGATTCTGGAAGTGGTCTTGTCCGGGTACAAACTGGAGTTCGAGTACTGGCCTCCTCCAAGATTTTTAAGGTCTTGGGTGCCCTCGGGCTGTACAGGGGCTGTTAGCAGTTAAACAAAAAAAAAAAATCTTCTGGACATGGGAGTCATATGCCCGGTGCCCGGTGCCTCCCTCAGAGAGAGGCAGGGGTTACTATTCCAATCTTTTCACGGTTCCCAAAAAGGATGGTTTCATAAGACCCATTCTGGTCCTGAAGATCCTCAACGGGTTCATCAGAACCAAGATGTTCCGCATGGAGTCTCTGCGCTCGGCCATCAATTCCCTTCGTCAAGGGGACTTTATGACGTCCATAGACATCAAGGATGCGTATCGGCATGTTTAAATGTTTCCAGCGCATCAGAGATTCCTCAGGTTCGCGGTGTACGATCAATTTTTTCAGTTTTGTAGCCCTTCCCTTCGGGCTGACCTCAGCGCCGAGGGTCTTCACCAAGGTTCTGGCGGGCATAATTGCCCTGCTCATAGCGCAGGGCATTCGCATTGTGCCGTATCTGGACGGCCTACTGATTTCAGCATCTTCCCTCCGTCAGGCGGAGCTGGACACCCACAAGGTGGTGTCGACTCTGGAGA